>OZ035883.1:78089748-79289748 GCA_964034835.1 Muscina levida
GACGCACAGTGGGGTATTGAACACCCAAAACGGAGATTAATTCAAGGAAGCGTCCGATCTTTGCCAAATTTGGCACAGATGTTCGTTTTGCTATAAGATCGATTGGTTTGAAGTTTTTAAGAAATCGGTCCATATATACATATAGTCCCCATATATATACTTACATGTATATATACTGTAGTAGAATCAAACCTTTATAAAAGCTACGGTTTGTATCCGCTCTCTTTGAAATTTAATATTGACTTATGTTTTAACTGTTTAAAATATATATAAATGCTTATGTACATTAGGGGTATAACCAATTTTTTGGCATAGTACCATGAGGTCAACCATGTCCTAGTAACCACGAAAATCATAACCTTTTGTAATTTTTCTAAAAAAAGATCACGCACCAATTGGTTTTTGCAAACAGGTGAATAAAAAATAATTTAACAAATTATTATTTTTTTTATTTTTATTTTTAGATCTCCTTGGCTCATTGGTCAATTATCAACAGGCTGCCACCTGCGATAAATGTTGCAAGTGTTAGTAAACAAATTAACCATTAGCATTAAGAGAGATTATTCGTTACACATTTTTTTTTTCGTTAAAAAAGGTTAAATATACGTTTTGGTTTGCGAAAAAATTTCTTACCATCTCTAAATATTAGTGAAATTTCATACTTGAGCTATTTTTTGTTTTAGATAAACATATTATGAATTTTTCTTAACCAAAATGAAAATTAAAAATTTTCAAAACTTCATCGCGGTTGGTGCGTGAACTTTTTTAACCTTAGCGAAAAAATAAATATATGTTCCCTTATAGTTTTTTATGCTCTATTGGACTGTGATATGCCAATTTTGATATTTTAAAAAATTGTTAAAAAGTTATATCCCTAATGTACATATGTATACACACTTATCTGTTTATATACTGAGTCGACCAAAAAGCTGTATACATTTGAATAAGTATAAGTATGCAATCTCGGCGGGGTGGGGCGGAGGCGTTGGGAAAGGAATGGGAATTCATCATTACAGCGTCATTCCAAGTTGTTGCATATCTAATGCAAAGCGTACACAGAATGCTCACGGTGTCTAATCGACTGGTCGGCATCTTTAGTAACGGTCTTCGCTACAGGCGCAACATTCTCCACTATGTCGGATGGAAGTGGTACATTTGGTCGCGTATTATACAGTAACGTACACTGAGGCCAAAATTTGAGAATGATATTGACAATAGCACTCTCAGATAGTCTATTATGCACACTGGTTGAGCGCAGGGCTCGAAAAACATATTTAACGCAAAAATTATTTTTGGAGCCGCTGCTTCCATTTCAGTTACATGGTGACAAAATGTCAAACAATATTAAACACCAGTCAAATGACAGTTTGCAATCAGTCACTCGTGTTTTGTAAATAAAACCATTTTAAAAACAAACCTCGAAATGAATCACACTTTATTAAAGTAACTTGAACTAGTTAGAAGGTATTTCTCCGAATTTTGCATGAAAAACTAGTTTTAGTGCTTGTTATTAGTCAGTTCTGAATTAATTTTCACGAATATTTTGATATTTTAGCGTTTTGAAAAAATTTGCTGTGACGGCTATAAAATCTAGAGTTGTTGTGAAATAATGTCATTTAACCACATTTTCAATTTGAATTTTATCAAGGCAAATAAGCATATATTGCCTTATGTAGGCTATAATTAAAAATTAATGCTCAGCATCAAATTGCAATACAGCAAAAACAAAGAAAATGAGGCCAAATCAAACCAAACAAATTTTCCACCGTTTTCGCAACAGTGTCTTACATCACAATTTATTTAATAAAACAAATTGGCGCAAAAACGCGCAAAATGTTTTTCTTGATTTTGTAAGTACAGATGTTATATTTTACAATTATGTTAATTTTACAACACGGTTTTATCCGGAACCATTTTAAAAATCTACTTACATTTCCAAAATACCTTTAATTTAGACCATTTTTCCAAATATAATTAAAAATTATTGTACGTATTTATTTTATACAACTAATTGTTATTCCTGTTCCTCAGTAGCTGACGTTGAATGATCCATAACAATAATTCGATTTGTAAATGACTAAAAGGCAAAAACTTTCACTCCAAAATATCGATATTCCATTTTTCGCGAACAAGAAGAAAAGGCGAAAAAATTTCCGAAGTTTGAGAGAGCATAGAACTTTAAATAAACAACATATGTAATTGATTCTAGTATCTATTGAATCAGTATTCTGTGTACAATTATTGAGTACAACATTTTAATTGGAAATCGCAATTTTCTTTTTTTAATTAATCTCCGTTTTGGGGGTCCCATACCCCACTGTGCGACGGTGCGTGTACACAAATCAGAGTAATGTAAAAATATTTCATCTTAATACGGATAGTGGCAATTCGGTCACTTACAGGGTTTTTTTTGCCAATTGTATTTGAAATAAGACCATTTAAAAAAATATCCACAATTTTTTTTTCTATAATTATGATTGCAATTGCGATTTAAGCAAAAATTGTTCCTCAGTCCTGAGAGTACTATAAGCGTTCACTTAGGTTAAAATATCAACAAATTACTTTTTATTACATAAAAATAAAATAAATATTATCCAATCACCGAAATGTAACCCTAAATGTTGTTGCAAAACGGCATCCAAAATCGTGTATAAATTTTTTCCATGTAAATTAAAGCCACCCTAATATACGTAACGTCATAATTTCGCTACTTTCGCAATTATCAGCTTTACATAGCTAACATATAGAATGCTTGCAAATTATAGAAGTTTGCAAACAATTTTAATAACCTTTGACAATAATAATGGCATATGAGTCTGAAATTATTGAATGTGTGAATCGCACATCAACATGTAAACACATATTAGTGGAGCGTGAATAACATCCCAGCAAACCATTTTCTCCGAATTCGGTCAGATGTCTGACAGAAAGTCTGCACAAGTTGCCGATTCTGATGCCGAATTCTGTCAGCATTCTGTCCGAAAGTTGTATGGGTGGTTGACAAGAATTCGGACCGAAATGTCTGGGAAATTCGGAAACTTGTGCAGACTTTTCGGTCAGAATTCGGTCAGATATCTGAGGGAAATTTCGAAAAATTTCGAAGGGACTTTTGGATTTTTCTGAAGTAACTCTGGCAAATAATCCGAAAATGGGCAGAAATATCTGACGGCATACGGAATTTTTTTACGAGAATTCGTGAGAATTTCGGACAGAATTCTGAGTAAATGTACGAAAATCGTCAGAGATTTCTGTTATTATTCTGTTTTTTGTACTAATCCCATTTACACAAAAATTCCACAACATTTTTTTTCTATTTTTATTTTCAATTGCAATAAAAAAAACAAATTTCACAGTTTAAAACAGATTGAAGCATATTACATATTATTAGAGTAAAATAAAAAAAATTCATTTTAAACAAAAAATTTATTAACTTTGTCAATGGTAATTGTGACAAAAAAAATTCAAGTTACAAATAAGATAAAAGCATATTGTATTAAACTAAAAAAATTAATTTTCTTAAAAAAAAAAATAATTAATATATATTATTTAACATATGAAAAAGACTTAAAATTATTTAATTTATATTAATTACATTACATTTATTCCGCTTCTGTCCTTCTCTTTTTGCGCTTATTAAGACGATCTTTGGCACTATTAAAATAATTTTTAATGTGTGCCTCTATCGTTTAACGAAGTCACGTCTTCATCTATTGATTGCACAATTTCAACTGATAATAAGGGTGAAAACACACTTTGGAATGCACAACGCACTTGACAAACAACAAAAAAACCCGTTTTAGAAATTCCTAAACTGGTTTGCTTTTGTTGTTGTTGTTTGTCAAGTGCGTTGCGCATTCCAATGTGCTCCCTCAAGAGAAAACGAAAAAACATGCCATAGCGACAGGTTTCTCTTGTAAGAAGAAGAAGAACAAAAAATCCCCTTTCGAGAATGTGCAGACAAAATCGTTTAATGAGTATAAAAATTTAGAGAGCGTACAGACTTGGCGCACAAAATTCGGAAGAGTGTGCAGAAAAACTCGGTTTTTTTTCTGAAGGCATTTATGACGATATCAGTTGTTTTCGGCAAATTTTCTGATGAAATGTAAGAGAAATATCTGATGTCCGACACGTCGGAACTTTTGGTTTGCTGGGATTACTCGTACTATGGATGTAGTAACTATTTGCGAGTATGTGCAGGGGAACGTAAAGCAGGATTTAAAATGTTACACTTATAGTTCGGGCCAAATACTCATGTAATAATAATAATACTTTGTCTAAACAAAGAGGCGGTTACGTTTACTGCAGTTTTGCATACATATATTTTGTAATCTTTTCATCCTTCGTATGGATAAATGTGCGGCCCATAGAACTTTTTTGCATTGAATATTAAATCATGAAGCTAAAAAAATATTTTCTAAACATACTATAATTTGGCTGTTGTTAACATAACCAGGTAGACAACAACTGGTTTAATTGTGATAGTTTTTGAAACGATCCATTGAGACTGATGATCACTGAAAACCCTTGAAAGTGGAATCATTGATTTCTGAGATATGATCTTACAAATTGATTAATTTAAAGTTTTGAAGAGTATTTCATGAGAGTTTTCAATACTCGTGGTCTATCACAAAATAATTACAGTTATTTTAAAGGACAATAATTTTCATGACATCAAGGGAAACAGTAAGTGCATATTTTTCACTTCCAAAAATTACATTTAAAATAACTAAAGAACACGACTAAAAGATTGCTTTATAATATGCAAATAAGAAGAACAAATAATGAACTGCAAGTAGAAAAAATCACTGTGAAGTTAACATGGCGTTGTAATACTTTTTTACTTTACTTAAGTGGCTCATTACAAATTACGAACATGGTTCATGAATTAGAGGTCTGAAGTATTAAGGATTTCCACACGCAGAGTAACGAAGTTAGTCCTACCAGATGATGGCACGTCTCCAACCACTTGGTCCATTTACATTCATCCTGGCAACATGTCTCAGTAGTATTTGCTTTCTAACTCATCTCATAGTAAAACTAATACAGCTCATGGTTCATCCGATGGAGAGACACCTTGTGGCCAAGTGCTGCCTCACTCCTAAAGTGCTGCCGCACTCCGTAAAACCATCTATTGGCGAGCACTATTCTCCTCTTGATTCCTTGTCTGACACACTTTTAATGTTTACGATAAGTCTCCATCAAGAGTACTCTTTGGTCATAGAAATCATTTTTATCATCTTGTCTCCGTTTACCGCTAAACCCATTTTTGCTGACTCCTTTTTCATCGATGACAAAACTGCAATGAAATTCCACAGATTTAGTTCAATAATGTCCATATCATCGTTGTACGGTAGGAGCATGTGGTTCTTATGAAAAATGGTTCCAGTTATGTCGACATTAGCCTTTCTCATCACCTTGTCCAGGACTGTATTCAATAGTGTACAGGAAAAACTATCACCCTGCCTGATACCTCATTTCGTTAACATAACCAGGTAGACAATGAATGGTTCAGAGAGATCCTTGTGAATTCTAACTGAGGATTAAGTGTTCTCTAAGGTACATCTGCCAAGGCGTATTGAATTTGCAGGAATACCAAACTCAGACATGGCTTGAAGAGTCTATTCCTTATCGGAGAGTCGAAGACAGCTTTGTAGGTGGTGGTAGATGTCGATTGGCTTTACATCTGAATTCTCCAGGATTTCTAGTAAAGTGAACATTTGATCCGTCATAGATTTACCAGGTTCAAAGACACATTACAATTAGTTGTCCCACAATTGGCGTTGGAGGAGGGCAGTAAATACCATCTTCATGGGGTGTAGCGGGGTCTTCTGGAGAGGTGTCCGTATTCAGTAGATTGCTGAAATATTTTTTCCATATCTTCAGAAAGTTATCCGGGTCCGTCATTTGGTGGTCGTTGCAGGAGGGCATTTTTTCCATATCTTCAGAAAGTTATCCGGGTCCGTCATTTGCTGGTCGTTGCAGGAGGGCACACATTCCTACCTTAACACTTTGGTAGAACTTTTGGGTTTCCTCTCTTCTTGGGAGCAACTTTGTGCATTCATCCTGTGACATCCTGTTTAGCTGCTTTTTCGCCTTAAAAGACAAATTCTCGCTCTCCTCTTCTCCCTGTGCCGCTCACGAACAGCTCGCATTGCCGTTGGGTGCAGTTACGCTCTATATGCAGCATCCGTCTCATTCTGCCAGGTATCGTGTTGGGATGGCTTTAAGTACCCAAGTACATTCCTCCGTTCTAAGGAGTCGGTTATATTTTGCCATTGCGAGGTAGTATTATCAGGAGTGGGAGCATCCCAAAGAAGTTGAGTTAAAAGGTTGGAGTAAACGACCGCTATCTCTGTGGTCTGCAATTTACTGATGTCCAGCATTCGTTGGGCCTTGTGACATACATTTTTCGCTTTGCTTAGCCTTGTGCGTACCTTAATTGCAGTTAGGTAATGATCGGAGCCAATGTTTGCACCCCTGATCACTCATAGGTCAAGGACACTCGATGCACTACATGCTCAGTCTGATTCCTCGTTATAAGAACTGAAGATAACCATGTTGTCTTATAAATGTTTATATGGTCATATGTAGTGCTTCTAACTACCACATTATTCGCCGTCATATGCGATCTCCCTGCATATTTTATCATTGAAATCGCTTGGTAAAATGTTGACGTCATGGCTCGGGCTACGGTCATATACATTATCTAGGCTCTCTTCGAACTCTTCGTGGAAAAACTTTGTCTTGACTCTTATAGTGGCTATTCATTCACACACCGCATTGAACTGTGAGACTAGATATCACAATCTCTTGCCAACCATAAATCTGCATCAAAACTCGTGCTTGTCCTTTTGGCCACTATAGTAAATGTCGCTCGTCTTCATGCGCGAGCACCTATTTCCACCGGATTTCCTGCATAGCGGCTATAACAGCCTTGTAATTTCCGAGGACTTTCCCCAGTTGGATGGAAGCAGCTGGTTTAATATCATCATATCATGGTCCTTAATTCTTTTGCGGTCAACGTCAACGTTTTAGGGGTGTCCGTTTTATTTTTTATTTCTTCTTTTTATTACAATAATTCAAAAGTCGGTGGCGGTTCGCTATCCCAGCGCACCACGTCGCAGTTTTCCCCTCCTGCCAGGATTTCGTTATAGCCGCCTATTTTGGGTCAGCCGCTGATCAGGATACCACTCACTCTGAGCCGACGTCCCTGTCTCTCATGGATAAACGTGCTTTGACTGATGTGAAAAGCAACGTTTCCAGTTACTCCGTCCGCAGTAGTTCTACGAATACGTAGCTTTGTGAGTAATAGCTCTGTGTAATAGAAAACACATTACTGTGAAGCGTCTTTAGTACATTTTAATCATATCTATGTAGCAGTATGTTGTATGATAATTAATTATCGTTCAACATATTGTTTTTTAGGAAAAACATTTTTATTAGTAAATACAAATTCATTTCTAAATTAAATTTATATGGAGTAATTCAAGTGTGTTTCCTCACAACATGTCCAATGTTTGATATGCCTCTGTGGTACTGATTAAAATTAACTAATGATGCATTGCAATAATAATATCCCTGCTATGACAATTCGACAAAAAATGTTAAATTGTTTAACTAATACCAGTTCATTAAATTTATAAAGCTTTATATTATTATGAAGCGATTTGTTGTCTGTGTTTTTGAAAATATATTGAGTAAACGGTTTTATTATAAATTGCAGGCAATTATTCAATTTAACAACAAATTAACATATCATTAAAATCATAACATTTGTAGTCGTTAATATTGATTATTTTATGTTTGCGTTAAATGATTCACTTAATTTATTAACATATGTTCTAGTAACTATGATAGTGTTTCATATGGATTTAAAGCATTTTTAAGGTATTTTAGTCTTTAATAAATTTCACATAACTTTTGTACTAAACGTTAAAATTGTTTATGAAAATGTACGATTATATACACGAAAACCAAATAATTTACACTATAAAAGTAATCTACGACAAAATGCATTTATTACCTTCAGGTAGCCACAAGCATTTCCAACAATATATAACAATCATTATATCAGTAAAATTGAAAAAAATTCTGAGGCTGGGCTGTATTCCAGATAATTTATAACTGTTCGTATCCCTTGTGCCCGGCTAAAAAATCCCACATTAAAAAGAAAATATGCCACACATTTTTTGTTCGTCGCTTTGCGATATACATATATTAAACATACATAGATTGATTAAGTACGAAAATAGAATTCAGAACAATAAAAAATTATTTCCCTTTTACATATCATTAACGAGTTACGGGAGAGAGAGACTTAGGTATTATCGGTTATATCAAACGGCTAATGGTAAAAATACGAAATTTGCGTTCAATATGTATTTTATGGAGCAGTTGTGCGATATGAAGGAGATTTCAAATTTTGGGCCTTAAGGGATAAAAGAGGAAAGTGGTACTATCGCAAAGACCAAACGGCTTTAGAAACAACCACAAAAATGGGGATGAATAAGTGCAATTCAAAGGGATTGAGAGGTACAATCGCCTAAAGGCAACCCTAGAAGTTAATATTTATCTTAAAGAGTAGTTGTGTGATTTGTAGTGACTTCTCGAAATTCATACTTTTTTGGATAGAAAGTGATAAGGTTGTACGATCGCTCAGACTAAACTGAGGTACAGAAATTTCAATCAGGTAAACTGACTGATAAATAGCATCACCCATTATAAGATAATGCTTAAATGCTTGAGTTATTAAAATTAATAGATATATAATTAAAATAAAATTACTTATGTATTATTATTTGCCTACTTGTGAAGCAAGAAAAAAATTTGACTTATTTATATAGGAGGTATACTTAGCGGCACCACAACGTGTCTGATTTTTCCGTAAATCTACGTTCAATAAACGCTGACCTTGGCAAAGTTTGTCTGAATTCAGTGTACATACAAAAATGATATATATGTAAAAGGGGCAATATTGGTCATTTATATGGAAGGTATAAGTAGGGGTGTGTCAAATAGTTACGATTTCTGTTATTTTGCCTCCTATTACAAGATAAATTAAGTGACCAAATTTGATTATCCCCCAGATGCCGGGTTGGAAGTTATGGGAGAATTTTTAATTTTCCATAAAGGGTAATTTTGTATAGGAGGTACCAGAAGGAGTGAACCGATAACGTCCATATTCATTCCTGATTTAAATTTTCACAACCGTGGGACTTACGCAAATTTGACTGAATTCAGTGTACTTACAAAAATGATATGTATGTATGTAAGATTATATTATTAATTTTCCAAAAATAGGTCTTTTTGTATGGGAGGTTCCAGAAGGCGTGAACCGATATGGTGCATATTCATACTTAAAGCGAACATCATACGCAAAATTTGAGTGAATTCAGTTTACTTACAAAAAAGATATGTATGTAAAACTATGGGGGTCAAGTCGGTCATTTGTATGGGAGGTACCAGAAGGGGTGTGGCAAAGGTTTCGGCTTTCTTAGGGTTTGTATACTATTGCAAGATAAATAATCTGACCAAATTTAAATATCCTCCGGTACTCTGTTTGGCAGCTATGGAAGAAATATAAATTGTCCAAAAAAAGGTAATTTTGTATGGGAGGTACAAGAAGGGGTAGGGCTATTCAGCCCATTTACAATCCCATAAGTTCGTTTCTAAATATATTAATGCTGGTAAATTCTCATACCGATCGTTATGTCCTGCTGACCAGCCATCCAGCCAGCCAGCCAGACAGACAGACGAACGTTGCTTAATCGTTATAAAAATTTCTGAAACGAATTTGGTCTTAAGATACTTGGGGTCTAACTCATCTCCTTTAATGCATTACACTTTTTTCGTAAAAAATGATATATACCCCCATCCCTAAGGGTGATGGTATAATTAACTTAATCTCTTTCTATTGTAAGGAACCATAAAATGACCTTGTAATTGTAGGTTATATGTTATTGTGTCGCAGTAGGATATTTATTAAGGTTATAGCATATTGTAGGACAATAATAAGTTTACCCATACAGGGCGTATGAGTTATGTGGAATTTTATTAATTACACATACGTAAGTCAGTAACTACGAAAGTAAGTGAAAAGGAGCGATCAGTCACAAGGAATCAGTCGGAAGAAGTGATGGCAAATAAAAACCAGTACAGAAATTTCAGTCAGGTAAACTGACTGATAAATACCATCACCCAATATAAGATATTGTTGAAGTCTTGAGTTATTGAAATTAATAGATTTTTAATTATAATAAAATTACTTATGTATTTTTTTTCCCTGCTTGTATTTGTGGTAGGAGGTATAGGTGCCAGTTTGGAATTTATGTGAGAAATATTAATATTTCAAAAAAGGTAATTTTGATTGGGGGTACGAAAAGGGATGAATCGATACAGTCCTTATTCATTCCTGACTCAAATTTTCATACGTACAACTTACGAAAAATTTGACTGCATTCAGTGTGCTTACAAAAAAAGATTGTATGTAAGACTATGGGTTTGAGTTCGGCCCTTTGTATGGGAGGTACCAGAAGGGGTGTGTCAAATAGTTAGGTTTTCTGAGGTTTCGCCTCCTATCACAATATAAATTAACCGACTAATTTTCATTACCCCCAATGTGTCCGTTTGGAAGTTATGGGGGAAATATTAATTTTCCACAAATAGGTCATTTTGTATGGGAGGTACCAGAAGGGGTGATCCGATATAGTTCATATTCATTCCTGATTCATATTTTAATAACCGTACAACTTACGCATAATGTGATTGAATTCAGTGTACTTACAAATAAGATATGTTTGTAAGACTATGGGGGTGAGTTCGGTCATTTGTAAGGGAGGTACCAGAAGGGGTGTGTCAAATAGTTGGGTTTTCTTGAGTTTTGCCTCCTATAACAACATAAATTAATCGACCAATTTTCATTACCCCCCAAGAGTCCGTTTAGAACTTATGGGAGAAATATTAATTTTCCAAAAATAGGCCCATTTGTATGGGAGGTACCAGAAAGCGTGAACCGATATAGTCCATATTTATACCAAAAGCGAACATCATACGCAAAATTTGAGTGAATTCAGTTTACTTACAAAAAAGATGTGTATGTAAAACTATGAGAGTCAAGTCGGTCATTTGTATGGGAGGTACCAGAAGGGGTGTGGCAAAGGTTTTGGCTTTCTTAGAGTTTGTCTTCTATTGCAAGATAAATAATCTGACCAAATTTAAATATCCTTCAGTACTCTGTTTGGCAGTTATGGAAGAAATATTAATTGTCCAAAAATAGGTAATTTTGTATGGAAGGTTCAAGAAGGGGAGGGGCTATTCAACCCATTTCCAATCCCATTAGTTCGTTTCGAAAAATATTAATACTGGTAAATTTTCATACCGATCCGTTACGGTTTATTCGAGTTGTCCTGCTGACCAGCCAGCCATACAGACGGACGTTGCATAATTGTTTTAAAAATTTGTGAAACGAATTTGGTCTTAAGATACTTGGGGTTTAACTCGTCTCTTTAATGCGTTACAAATGATATCAAATGATATATACCCCCATCCCTAAGGGTGATGGTATAATTAACTTAATCTCTTTCTATTGTAAGGAAGCATAAAATGACCTAGTAATTGGGGGTTAAATGTTATTGTGTCGCAATAAGCTTTTTTTTAAGGTTATAGCATATTGTAGGACGATATTAAGTTTACCCATACAGGGCGTATGAGTTATGTTGAATTTTATTAATTACACATACGTAAGTCAGTAACTACGAAAGTAATTGAAAAGGCGCGTTCAAACACAGGGAGTCAGTCGGGAGTGTTATCGAAAGCGAATTTCTTTGATATTTTGATTGTTGACAACCATTCCCACACAAATTTTTTCGTGTGTATGTAGGCGAGTATATTTCCATTTTTTTTTCTACGAAAGAAACGAAATCCCGTTTTCAGTCTTATAAAAGTCAATCTTACTGAACATATCACAAAATAAGGACATATATCTCAAACGCAAGCACAAAATTCAATATATTTAAGAGAAAAACCTGAGCTCATGTCCTTAAACGGTTTAAAGGTTTATAGTGGATCCTACAGATTAGAAAATAAAGCAAAACTAATTTTGTTCGGTAACTCGAAAAATAAAAACCCGTCCGAGAACCCATAATTTTGGGAGTAGGTATGGCTTCTTTGAATCAGTTTAACCCACCTTACACACGTGAAACCAAAAAAATAATGGCAACTCTGAATTCGTGAGCCGAATACCTTTCGTTTAAGTACCCACACTTGCCCCCATACCCAACGGTGCTTAGGTGGACTTTTTTTTGACTTTGTGGGTCCCATAGGTCCGATCGGAAAAATGTGGTTTTTGAAACATCCATATTTTGCTCGATTTTCGGTTTCTATCTTAAACAAGAGCTAATCTAAAAAAACAGTTAGCACACCTGGATTCAGCATACTCGAATTAAGTTTACTAGCTGGGTGCCCCGCTTGTTACGTTTTTGCACTAGCAAAGTGTAATTATTCAAAAATATTAAAGTTTCAACTTCTGGCTCCAGGCGTTCACAACAACGCGAGAAGCTATCCCATACCTCATTCTTGGGGTGTAAAGGGAAATTAAATAAAAAAGTAATTCATCAGTTATTATAATATAGAATGTAACAAACTATAGAAATAGAACTTACTTATTAGACATGGCTAAGATTGCAATTTAAGGGGTTGAAAAACCAAAAAAAAAAAATAAATTAATTGTAAGGTCTGTTAAAACTTGAACAAGAGATGACAAAGATCCCAAAATAACAAAATAATCAAATGTTATACACTGTGCTACACACAAAATATACAGGGGTTCCCATATAGAAAATCTGTAAGGCTGAAGTCCATAGAGTACAGTGATACTTATAGTTTATCTCGGTCACTTCGTTAAGTAATGTTTTTATAGCAAATAGTGGGCCCGGCCGTGGCATAGTGGTTAGAACACGCGACTACCATGCGGGAGATCGCAGGTTCAAACCTGGCTCCAGTCATCTTAAAAGAAAAAAAAAAATTAATTTTCTTTCATTGTCGGCTCCCCTCGAATGTTGTTGACAGCAACTTCGCAGTATTAAGCGTCGATTCAATCGTCGTGTCTAGTAAGAGCTTCTCAAACAGTGACGTTCGTCGATAAACAAGTAGAAGCCGTTAGTTGTGAATCTAAAAATAGAAAGCGTGTTAATTCACAACAACGCGAGAAGCTGTCCCATACCTCATTCATGGGGTGCAAAGGGAAATTAAGTAAGTGGGCCCGGCAATGCTTGTAATATATTTCACATTTAGGTCTACAAAGTACCTTGAAAACGGTACTTAAGCTCGATAATGATATGTTGAGTTTATTAACTTATGTAACTAATTTCAAGCAACTCCTTAACATGAAAGTTAACTAATTAAGAGTTGTTGTTTTAAATTCTAAATATCATAGGCTCTATGACGATAGTAAAAAGTTCATCAGCAAAGTCATATATCTTTTACAAATCGGAAACAAACATTCCGTTAAAGATCAAAATTCAATGTAGTAGCGGTAACAGTCTTTATACTAACTATCTCTTTGGGCGTAAAAAACACTTTTGACATGCCTTCTCCGCCGATTGACCGAAAATGAAAATTTCGTTTGAAGCTTCATGCCTTTAGCCATAAAAACCTCTTTTGCCATGTCTTCTTCTCACATGGATCAAGAATATTTCCGAATACTATCTTTGTATTGAACTCGTATTACCATTCTATGAGATAATTCGGTCACCAACGTTTGGCTTTACAAAGTGATTATCTCACGCGCTGTATGGCATTTAACGCCGTCGTGTTGGAACCATTTCTCCTTCAAATAATGTGCAATGACATGATAAATAGAAAAAATCAATTGATCGTCCACTGGTTTTAGTTCTTCTACCAGTTGGATATATGAATATAGGCCAAGATCTTTCCTCAGAATTTGCAGAGACCGAGTTGCTGAGAACGGTGTCGGTTCGATAAATTCGAGTCCCCTGTCACACTTACGTCTATTAGCTGCTCAGATGGATGCGTATATGCACCATAAACTTCACAAAGGGCAAACCGAACGCGCATTTTGAAAATAAATTTGCAAGATTTGTAAACGTTGTTCTTGTGTAGTCTTTACATGGTGATTTTTCAAACTATGTTTCAATGAAAGTCTATTACACTTCACACAACTCGCCTGAATGACGAATTGGTTGACCTAAAATGGCAACAAAAACGGTAAATGGGGTTTTGTTGGGGGTCAATTGTACATTAAAAATCCACATGAATCAAAATCCTAGCTGATACTTTTTTCAAGATAAAAGAATTTTTCGTTTATTTACTCCGTTTTGCGCTTCTTTTAGAAGTGACGTTCGTTGCCCCATGATTATTGAAAGCTTACAGACTTCAGCTTTAAGACACTTCTATCAAAATTAAAGATTTCTGCACTAAATTAAGCTTTCCCAGCGCGTGCTAGGAATTGATATTACACACAAAGTTTATTGGTGACATTTTTATACCATCACCCTTGGGATGAGGGTATATATCATTTGATACGACCCAAAAGTGTAACACATAGAAGGAGTCACTTCAGACCCTAGGTTTCTTAGAACCAAATTCGATTCATGACTTTTTAAGTCATTTGAGCCATGTCCGTCTATCTGTCTGTCTGTCTGTCTGTCTGTCTGGTGGCTGTCCGGCTGGTTCGCACGATAACTTTCGAAAGACGCAACCAAACGTCTTGAAATTTTGCACGAGTTAATATTTCCCCAAAACTACTTACGGTATTGCAAATGGGCTACATGGCTCCGCCCCTTCTGGTACCTCCCATACAAATACATCATTCCGCCCACTTTTGAAATCGAGTTACAATATCAATACACCCAACGGGATCGTACCCAAATTCTGCACTTAGTGAAACTATTACAGGATAAAGTTTTGGAAAAAAAATTGGAAGTCTAGCCACGCCCCTTCTTGTACCTCCCATACAAATTCACCTTTCCGCCCACTTTAGATATGGAGTAATGTCTATAAATCCATCGCGCTCGTACCCTAATTCTTAATTTAGTAAAGCTATAACAGGATACAGTTTTTGAGAACAAAAACTGGAAGTCTACCAACGCCCCATCTGGTACCTCCCACACACATCTGGTAGCGCCCACTTTAGAAATCGATTGATATTATTATTAGAACTACCGCGATCGTGACCAAATTCTGTATTTAGTAAAGTTCAAGCAGGATAAAGTTTTGGAGAAAAAATCTGGAAGTCTAGACACGCCCATTATTGTACCTCCAATACAAATGTACCTTTCCGCCCACTTTAGAGATGGAATAATAATATCAATACATCCAACGCTATCGTGCCCAAATTCTGTATTTAGTAAAGCTATAACAGGATAAAGTTTTGGAGAAAAAATCTGGAAGTCTAGACACGCCCATTATTGTACCTCCAATACAAATGTACTTTCCGCCCACTTTAGAGATGGAATAATAATATCAATACATCCAACGCTATCGTGCCCAAATTCTGTATTTAACAAAGCTATAACAGGATAAAGTTTTGAAGGATAAACCTAGAAGTCTAGACACGCCCCTTCTAGTACCTCCCATACAAATTTACCACTCCACCCACTTTAGAAATCAAGTAATAATATCAATATAATAGCAATTTTTTTTTATTTTACTGAGGGTGATGGTATATGTAAGTCGGCTCGCCCGACTGAAACTTTCTTACTGGTTTAACAATTCTTCGTAGATTTGGTTACAATTTTTGCGAATAAAAAAACTGTTTATTTTAAAAGGGGTGTGGTACAGCCCACTTCCACTCTTACTGTAATTTATACTGCAACAACAACATATGTAACAAATCTCATCTTCATACCTCTTATAGTTCATGAGATATAGCCCTTTTTATTTTCATGTTGTATGGGCGGTGCCACGCCCCTTTATCCAATCACAACCAAATATATCCAGGGACTATCTACAGTTCATCAGTACCACTTTTTTCATATCAATCTGTCTATTGGAAAGCCTGCAGAGCGGTTTTGAAAAGGGGGCGTGGCACCCCCCACTTCCACGCTGGCTGTTATTAATACTGCTCCAACAACATATACACCAAATCTCATCTTCAGACCTCTGACAGTTCATGAGATATAGCCCTTTTGATTTTGAAGTTGTATCAGCGGTGCCACGCCCCTTTATCCAATCACAACCTATTATAGCCAGGGACTAACAACAGGTCAACAATATCATTTAGTAAAATTTTCGTATCAATCGGTCTATTAGAAAAGCCGTTAGAGCGATTTTTGAAAAGGGGGCGTGGCACCGCCCACTTCCACCTTGGCTGTAATTAATACTGCTCCAACAACATATATACCAAATCTCATCTTCATACCTCTGATATTTCATGAGATACAACCCTTTTGATTTTCAAGTTGTATGGGCGGTGCCACGCCCCTTTGTCCAATTGGACCGAATTGGAAATATAAACTAACCGGGGTGCCACCCAAACGCATACAAAAAAATTTATGCAAATCGGTCCAGCCGTCCTCAAGTTATGTGCTTAATAGAAAAAGTAGGCGTAAAAGTGGGCGGGGAACAATTTTATATGATATAAACCTCACGGAGCCCGAGACCTTTCCAAAGAATGCAAAACCGTGGAAATCGGTTCGTGCGTTCTGGAGTTATAGCGTCAGGAAGGAAAACCCGACTAATTTTTATATAATAGATTAAGTGAAATGACGATATTCCTAAAATTACAAGTTCCAAAATTCATAAGTCTTCTCTTTGTAAAGCGATTTTCAAAAGCTTACATCTGTGACCACAGCAATGACTTTCACCTTTTATTAAAAAAATAATTTTGAAAATCAGTTGAAAAATAGTGAAACGGCGGCTGCTTAAGTAAAAGAAAAGCGAATAAAAATTCTCATTTTCCCAACGCTCTGAGTTTATAGTGAGGCAAAGCAATGCATATTTTTTTTTTTGTATTATGCTATATTAAAGTAGCTTTCTAAAACAGGTAAGTTTATAAGAATCGGTTGAAAAATAAATGCGTTATGCTAAATTTTGTAATTACATGTTCGCATCATTTCGTGGTTTATCCTTTGAGTGTGTGTGTCACTTTGTACAAATACGTATCACGTATACATATCACAACAAGTAACTCGTACTTCATATTCCAAAGAATGTCGGAAAACATTTAGCATAACTCATTCATTTTTCAACCGATTCTTATAAACTTACCTGTTTTAGAAAGCTACTTTAATATAGCATAATACAAAAAATATACATTGCTTTGCGTCACGATAAACTTAGAGCGTTGGGAAAATGAGAATCCGACATTTTTTTTTCGCTTTTCTTTTACTTAGCCGATTTCAAAATTATTTTTTTAAAAAAAGTGAAAGTCATAGCTTTAAGACAGATGTTAGCTTTTAAAAATCGGTTTGCAAAGAGAAGACTTATGAATTTTGGAACTTGTAATTTTAGGAATATCCTCATTTCACTTAATTTGCTATAAAAACATTACTTAACGAAGTGACCGAGAAAAACTAAAAGTATCACTGTACTCTATGGACTCCAGTCTAACAGAAATGCTACATGAGGACCCCTGTATTCCCTACTCATTTGTATCACTGTGTAATTAATATGCCAATGTACTAAAGAATCTTCTACTCACACTTTTGCATTTATAATCAATTATATTCAATAATATATTCAATAAGTTTAGCGTTAACTGATTTCACATTTAATACAGCCAATTACGTCTATTGCAGATTTTGTTATTTCTTTTTCTGCATGTTCAAAAGATTATTCGTAACATATATAATTCTATTAAGCACTTGAATTTCCTTGAAAATTAACAAAATTCCATGTTCCTACTAACAATAAACTATTATATACTTTTTGCACAGGACTTCAGTTGTATTTTATAAATTTACTTTGAAACGTTTAATTTTTATTATATTGTCTAGTCATTGTATAAAATTGTCTTGAAACTGCAAAAAGAAAGCAACAAACTTGTTGCTTCTTTTATATTGTGTTATGTTCATGTTTCTTTGAGCCTTTTTTTGTATTCATTGTAAATTACATATATTGCAGTATTTCTTACAAACAATTACAGGTGTCCCTCTACCGCTAAGCTATCTGATAGCCACGTTTAACATTCCGTCTGTTCTTAAATATACGAAAGAATTTTTATAAACTTACCTGTTTTACAAAACTATTTTAATATGGTATATATAGCACAAAAAGAAAAAAACATTGTGCTGTCATCTTAGAGCGTTGAGAAATTTGAAATTTGCAAATTTTTTTTACGCTTTGCTTACTTCAACAGCCGTAATTTAACCATTTTCTAACCGATTTTGAAATATATTTCTTTAATAAAAGGTCATCTGTAAAACAAATGTAACCTTATGAAAATTGGTTTACAAAGAGAAGTCTTATGATTTTTGAAACTTGTAATTTTGGGAATATCGGCATTTCACTAAATTTGCTATAAAAACATTACTTAACGAAGTGACCGAGAAAAACTATAAGTCTCTCTGTAATCTGTAGACTCCAGCCTAACAGAATTGCTATATGAAAACCCCTCTATATTTTGTGTGTAGCACAGTGTAATTAAACACAGATGGTTCCTATTTCAAAAGTAAGATAAACAATGTTTTTCATTTTGTTTTCCAGCGCAAAACAAACAACGAAGACGGTTTTCCGAAACGCGAATAAGCAACGTACAGCTGATCGTGCGAAAAACAAGGAAATCAGAGATTAATCCCAAAAACTTTTAAAGATTGCCCTTGCGATTTATTGGTTGTCATCTCCAAAGGCAACCGAGCGGGAAATTAGAACGGATGATCAGTTGGAATAAACGGAATTCGTGAGATAAGGACTTTCTCTTCTTTGTATTAGCCTTTGATGATCGTCGGTTGAATCACATTGTTTATCAGTTTCTTGACGGACAACCGCATATCGTTGCACAATTCCAGTTCATTCAGATTCCGCGATTTAATGTTCGATCTACCTTCATCTTTAAATTATGCGGCAGAGTTTCTTGCACATTAAGCGAGTTAAAAAATGTTGTTGGATAGAAGTTCACTTTATTCTCGTCGGTCCGTTTTATTGCCCGTTTATTAATCCAATCGAAATTTTTATAATTTAGAGCAATGCCGGGGAACATCTTGGTAATGAGTTCCTCCCTCGAGATGTAGGCAACGATATCAATTCAGTAGAAACATCAACAGGAATTGGACCATTGCTAAGCGCCAGCAGTTGTCTCGAGAATTCAGCTGCCGATTGGAGGTTCTGCAATGCGACTCTCATTTTCGGGAATGATGACGAAAATTTCCGGAGAGCAATACCATAGTGCCACCAAATCGTTTGGAATCAGCTCGTAAATCCTTCATTGTTCGGTCAACTACATCCAAAGCTCGTGTATGCGGATTCGAGCATTCATCCTAAATGTTGATTTTACATTTTGACATCCAATTCTTGGTCTTTGTTCACTTTGGCGGTTCAACCGTGGGAGGATTCATCGGCAGCTTCAAAGCGGAATTTACAGTTCGACTGCTTTCCGACAATTTGACAGCAATGCCAGAGGATGCAGCAGACAACGCAATTTAAGATCTTGACCGAATTATTGTCAGAATCAACGAAAACCTTCACCATTTTCACAAATTATGGTTATTTGCACTACAACTATATTTTATATATTTGAACCACAAAACAAGTGGAGTTGGTGAGAGGTGGACGTTACTTTTAGTTTCACACATCCATCCAGAACAACCGAACAACATTTTCTAACCTACGGCTGTAATCGCGGGGGCAGTTAGGCGGACACGCCAAAAAAGGGGTAGTTTGTATTTGAGGTGGGAGTAGTAGTAATTTTAACATATACACATTAAAAGTCTAAACAACGATTTAATAATGGACATAGAGTAGAATAGAGCAGCGTTGAACATAATAATAAGCTTGAATTTTTTATATGACCCGAGCATATTTTTATGAATTTTGTAACCCCCAAAAACACGAATTTGTGTGGGGTGTGGGAGTACCTTAAATCCGTTCTTGATTATCTTAGAACTTAACCTTTGCTTCTGGACAGAAGCTTACATACCAAATTTCAGCCCGAAAGCTCATAAACTACAGGGACATACAGACGGAAACTCCCAAAAAGTGGGAGTTTGTATGAAAGGTGGGAGAAGTATTTGTCCGATCTTGCTCATCTTACAACGTAAGCTCCTATTATAGGATAAAAGATTGCATATCAAATTTCAGCTCGATATTTCCTTACCTACGGCTGTTATCGCGAGGGCAGTTAGATCCCCAAAAAAGGGAGTTTTTATTGGAGGTGGGAGTAGTTTTTGGCCGACCTTGCTCATCTTAGAAAGTAGCCTCCGCTTAGAGGATAAAACCTTGCGCACAAAATGTCAGCTATAAACCTCTTAAAATACGGCTGCAATCACAGGGACAGACCCCAAAAAGGGAGAGTTTGTATGGGAGGTGAGAGTAGACTTTAACCGACCTTGCTCATCTTAGAAAGTAGCCTCCGCTTAGAGCGTACAAAATGTCAGCTATATACCTCTTAAAATACGGCTGCTTACTATTCAACCTCCGCTTAGAGTAGGGAAGCTTGTATACAGAATTTCAGCTTGATTGCTCTTATACTACAGCTGTAATCGTAGGGACAGACCCCAAAAAGAGGGAGTTTGTATGGGAGGTGGGAGTAGTTTTTGACTGATCGGTTTCATCTTATTACTCAATCTCCGGTAAGTGTAGGGAAGCTTGGATACATAATTTCAGCTTGATTGCCTTTAAACTACCGCTGCAATCGCAGGGACAGATCCCAAAAAGGTGGAGTTTGTATGGGAGGTGGGAGTAGTTTTTGACCGATCGGGCTCATCTTAAAACTTTGAGGATAGAAGCTTGCATTCGAAATTTCAACTCGATATCTCTTTAACTGTGATTAAACGTGATTACAGACGGGGACAGACGGACAGACAGACGGACAGACTGACAGTCGGACAGACCTTTAAATCGACCCAGATTTTGATGCTGATTATTTATATATACATATTGTCATACCTACCACGCCTTTTTATGGGCGTTAAAAATGGAAGAACGAAATGAATATACCCTTCACACTGTTCATGCGCGTGGTGAAGGGTATAAAAAGTTTGAGATGAGAGGTACCAGATAGAGCGGGGCTATTTTGCCTATTAACAATTGCACAGCTTTGTGTCGAGAACTTTTAACATCTGTAAATTTACATAAGGAACACTGAAGTTTTACTCGAGTTATCGTGCCAACTAGCAAACCAGCCAGCCAGACAGACGTACATGGCTCAATCATCTTAAAATGTCCTGAAACGAGTTTGGTCTTAAAATTCTATTAGCGCACCTCGTCTCATCTAGTGGGTAACACTTTTCCTCGTATCAAATTAAATATACCGCAATCTCTAATGGAGTAATAATCGTATAATAAGCTGGATATTCGTTCCTTTTCTAGATATGTAGTATGTACTATATTTTTGGGAATCTTTATATGCTACCATATTAGAGTAGTGGAGGTCCAGCTGTATTGTATTGTATTGTACAGTATTGTATTTTTTGTATATAAAAATTTCTTAAAATTTTGCCTCCTTTACTTTTTATGTCTTTTACTATTTCCATTATAGTACATTTTGCTGCAAATAAACAATATTTTAAGAATTTATTTCAAAAGTCAGGCAAAGTTAACGATGTACATTGAATGAAAATAAAATTGTATTGCCATTGTGATTTTCTGTGTTTAACACTGCACAAGATGCAGTACTATTTGTCCGACTATTAAAGGCAAATAAAAACATAGTGGCATTGTTGTATTCTAGCAAACTGATTTATGAACCACCCATCATAATGTAATTTCCGGTAAAATTATATTTCATTTGAATTGAAGCGGTATCCTGATAAAATTTAACAGCCAAAATTGTTGTGGTAAAACATTGTAACATAAACAAAGACTTCATTTGATACTTTGTAATAAAGTTCGTGTGTATACTTTGTTGAGGAAATTGTTCCATTGTGGGTGTGAACACGTTGATGCCACTGCAGTTTCGGTGTATTTTAAGTATTTACTATAAAACACTTTCAGTGGAATGAGACAAAACTTATAGTATACATTCTGTTAAGCATTTTAACGCCAACAGCTACAAACAAAATACTTGAAATGAAGGTTCATCTTATCAAGTAGTTGTATGAAAAGAAGGGAACATTCGAAATTCGTAGTATTAGGCAAAAAAAAAGAGACAAAGGTTATACCATTGGCCAGACTACACGTCTAAAGCTTTAATCACAAATATTGGAGTGAACGTTCATCCTTTTCCTTGCTAGTACTAAGTTCCTTTGCACGACAATTATTGAGCAACATACTCTTGTTCGCAACTAATTGTGTCAGTGCGCTTCGTATTAGAACTACTTTGCAAACTTTTTCACACATTAATTTTTGTTATGAACCATATGAATAATTTGTCAGCATTTATAGAAGTAACACAGAGTGTAATGTTTAAAAGTCCGTCTTTATGTTAAAAGTTTGTTTATAGAATGGAAATATAAAATGAATTTCAAGTTTGGCATATTGTAAAAAAAACACCAGATTACTTATATATTAATTACAAAATGTTTATTAACAAAGTATCCTAATACATAAGTAAAACATAAAAAACTATACGCAAAATACTGCATATATGAGAAATTCCACTTTTTCCATAGTTTTTCTTAAGCGAATTCAAAATAATTTGGTTGCTTATACCAGATATGTATGTACAGAGCATGTTGCATATTAAACCGATTACATATTGAAAATTCGATAAACATCAGATTACGATTTGCATTTTTTCAAAGAATATTAAATTTAAATAAAAAACATAATACAAAGAATATGACTTCAGCTTTGTATTTTACATTCCTTGAAAAAATAAAATCTAATGAGAAATAAGAAGGCAATAAAAAGCAATAAATCTGATATAACAACA
Organism: Muscina levida; assembly: GCA_964034835.1. Classification (NCBI taxonomy): domain Eukaryota; kingdom Metazoa; phylum Arthropoda; class Insecta; order Diptera; family Muscidae; genus Muscina; species Muscina levida. The sequence goes on from OZ035883.1 coordinate 78,112,736, forward strand.
GCATGTTCTGGAATTTTTTTTTTTTTGAAGGAATATTTTGTATTTAAAATTACAAAAAACTACGTAAGTTTTAACGAAAAAAAACTTAAGAAAATATATTCTACAAAATGTGAATATTTAGTTTCCAAATGTAAAAAATAGTTTAAAATAAACTGTAATTTGAATCTCGTTGATGTAAGATCGGTAAATTCATAGGTCCGAATAGTTAGCTTCGCACCGGTATGGAACTTGGTAGGGATTGAAACAAGTTTTCAGCTTAAATATACCCCAAAGGCAACTTGGCTATCTCCCAACTAAAACACCAAAAATCAAATTGATCATGAGGCAATCGAAATAAGGCGTGTATCTAGCGCGGTGGAAATGTGTGTGATTGGAGGTGCTAACATTGATTCGTGTCATTAATTAACTGGTTGCAGCTAAGGTGCGCACAAGATTGTGCAGAGTGGAAACGGCTTGAATCCATTTACAAAGAAAGGTGGAAATTGCAAATAATAGCCCAGAGATAGCCACTGCTTACTATAAGCACCTCTAGAAACTACTACGACAAAACCGCTGTACTTCTGACGTTACAGATGCACAGTGGCAGGATGTCGCCCATTCCATGGCAACTGTCGCAATAACCGTGGTTGGGTATGAAAAACGGCACTCGGACGAATTGCGAAACGATGAACAATGTATTTAGAATTATTTTTATAGTGCAACGCTTCAGCCAATTGTAACCTGGACTTTTAGCGAACGGCAAAAGTAAAACAGACGATGCAACTTTTTGAGCGAAAATAACGTCAGATAAAGAAACGGAAGAGCGATGATATAGGGAGTTACAGGGATAGAGGTGAAGCCCGAAAATTGTACCTGAAGATAAATGTAGTAGGTTACGGCTCTTACCTCCTGCAAGGACAAGAATAGAAATCTGGTTACAAATACGCAGAGTGTGCTGCATATATGGAGAGAGCATTTTTCCAATTGCTGTTTCCGGAATACAGCGCCCTACCCGAAAAAAAACGTATCGAAAGCCTTAAAATCGCAAAAATGAAAATTTTTCACCTGATTTGCTCAATATGATCCACAAATATTCTGTTTTTTATTCCCTCACCCTTAGGGATGATGGTATATATCATTTGATAAGAAAAACGTGTAACGCATTAAAGAAGACGAGTTAGACCCCAAGTATCTTAAGACCAAATTCGTTTCAGGACTTTTTAAGACGATTGAGCTATGTCCGTCGGTCTGGCTGGCTGGTGAGCAGGATAACTCGAGTAAACCTTAACGGATCGGTATACAAATTTACCAGTATTAATAGTTTTTCAAAAGGAACTAATGGAATTGTAAATAGGCAGAATAGCCCCACCCCTTCTGGTACCTCTCATACAAAATTACCTATTTTTTGGATAAATAATATTTCTTTCATAACTTCCAAACGGACGACCGGAGGATATTTGATTTTGGTCAGATTGCCATGCCCCTTCTGGTACCTCATAGTTCTGGAATTGACCCTCATAGTTTTACATACATATCATACTAGCTGACCCGGCAAACGTTGTTCTGCCATATATCTTCGGACCCGGCAAACTTCGTCTCGCTCCTAAGGTAACGCCTATATATAAGCTCCAGGGTTATAGTAAAATGCAGATAGTTCAAGTTCTAATGTGCATTATTTGAATTTAATTGAAATCAGTGAATGTTTTTCGATTTGTTTTCCGGCGTAAAATCATTTGAAGGGAAGATCTGTGAGAATAAAAGGAATTCGTGGGATAAGGACTTTCTCTGCTTTGAATATGCCCTTGATGTACGTCACTTAATTCATCAGTTTCTTGACGGACAACCGCGTACCGTTGCACAATTTCGGATGATTCAGCAACATGCTAATGATCAATCCCACCTTCAGCTGTAAATTATGCGTTCCTGACACATCTAGGGAGTTCAAAAATTCTGTCGAATAGTTGGTCACCTCATTCTTGTTGATCACGCTGTCAACGAATTTTTATGAATGCAGTTCTCCATCGATTCTAATTAAAATAATAATATTCAAGCTTTCGACGTACTTATTCTTCGCTGCTGGTATGGCCCGTTCACTAATCCAATCTGGATTTTTATAATTTTGTGCAATGCCGGTTAAAACTTTGATGATGAGTTCCTCCCTCGACTATGTAAACTCACAAAAATTCCGGGAACGCCTTCAATCCAGTTGAAACCTCAACAGGAATTTGGCCATTACCAAGCTGTCTCGAAAATTCGGTAACAGATGGGTCGTTTTGCAACATGACTATCATGTTCGTAGTCAATTTCAACTTCTTGACATGCTGCCACAAAGATGATGATTTCAGGCATGCATTAATTTCATAAGCAGCAGTAGATTTTGGGATGACGGGAAGCGTTTGTAGAAAATCCAAAGCTCGTTTATGCGTCCTAAATGATGATTTTTCAACAATTTCGCCGCACGTTGGCTTGTCAACCGTGAGAAGATTCTATGGCAGCTTCAAAGCAATAACAGAGGATGCAACAGCTAACGCAATTTGCGATCTTCACCGAATTGTTGCCAGAATCAACAAAATGAGGAATGTCTTGCCTGTCCCATCGGGAACATCGAGAATGTAAATTCCTCACTTACCATTGTCAACTACCTTCATCAGCGAATCGTACACGTTCGTTTGCTCGGCATTCAACGGCGGCACATTTGTTCGGATTCTTTTAGTCATCTCATCTCAGTCAAATTCTTGATCTCGTTGCAATTCGCGATTGTATGCATCGTGCATCGAACGATTTGGCGCTGGTATTCCCTATCTCGACAGTAGACTGCCGCACATCTCTTCGATCAGAAGTTAATTTCAAGATGTTATTGTCGTGTCCTTTTATTTGTCCCACAATGTGCTCAGGATCGGCAGACGACACCTGGATATGGTGATAGCAAACAATGTACGAAAATGATTCGCTAGAGCAGAAACAGTTGCCTAGCGAGCGTTGAGTCCCAATGCGTACCGTTTTCAAAAAAAAATCTGAATGAAACGAATAAAATTGAGACGCTTCGTTTCGACCTTGACGAAACGCAGTATTGTTGAAATAACCGGCGATATCTTAACAGATTATTGTCAACATCTTGACGAATCATCAATCGATACGCATAAAAATTCATTGAACTAACCATTTTATTCGTTTATTCTCCTCAAATACGAATTCGAACTTGAATGGAGAATGAAAAAGAAGTGATGACTTGTAAACAAACCTTTCATTCCATTGACCAACTTTAAATTGAGGTGATAGCCATCCTCTCCACGACAAAACATCAAGTCTCGTGCACGTGCCTCAGTTGTCCACCATCCCGACGCTTGAGAGCAATATCGCGTGATTCCACTTTTTTCCCAACAATCACCACAGCGACTTCATTTATAGTGGGAGCATTAAATAATCTTGTATGGCATCCAGAGGGTCTTTTGTCTGCTCTAATAATGATTTTATAATCGTCAGAATGCATTGTATTCAATGCGGTTTTGAACAATCGGACCAATGCGTTATGCTTATGTAGAAGATTTTGATATTATTCGATCATTTCGCGTTTAATATTTTAACATAATAAATTTCACAATAATCCGAAATTTTCCAAGCATCGTTACGAATTTTCCACCTTAAAGTCGACCGAAATCATTAAATCAAGCGTTACAATCCAAAATGCAATTTGCAAATTTTTATCAAATCAGGCGATACAATTCAAAATTTGTAGAAAAAAATCAAGTTTTTCCGGAATTTTCCAAGTTTTCCACCGAGAATTTATCTATTTTTCCATTCGGAAAGTCATTTTGGAATAATTATCCGAAATTTTTCGCAGTTACATCGTTAAAAACTATCAAATCATACGACGAAAAGTAAAATTTCGTCGAAAAATAGAATTAAAATTTTTCGAATTTTTTCGAAATTTTCCAACAATTTTTTTTTTATTTTTCCATTCGAAAAATCATTCGTGACACTTGCACACAAAATTCCATACAAAAAAGCAATTTACGGTTTTTCCAATTTTCCGGCTTTTCCGGTAGATTTTCCCAAAATTTTCTTTTACACAAACCTTCTCCTGGCAATTACGAACAATTGAAAAAAAATTTCACCAAAATCGGTCCAGCCGTTGTCAATTGATGAATTACTATACATTTTTGCCACCATTTTTATATATATAGATTTGAAAGTACATTAAATTCAGTAAAATTTGGGTAAGACGTTTTGCTTATTAAATTCGACTCAGGAATGAATATGGACTATATCGGTTTACGCCTTCTGGTACCTCCCATACAAAATAACGTATTTTTGGAAGCAAGCTATTTCTCCCATTAATTCTAAACGGACACTCGGAGGGTAATGAAAACGGGTCGGTTAATTTATCTTGTAATAGGAGATAAAACCTCAGAAAACCTAACTATTTGACACAACCATTCTGGTACCTCCCATAAAAATGACCGAATTCGCCCTTATAGTCTTTCATACATATCTTTTTTGTAAGAACACTGGAAAATTTTAATCAGGAATGAATGTGGACTTTATCATTTAACCCCTTCTGATACCTCCCAAACAAAATTACTTTTTTTTGGAAAATTAATATTGTAATAAGAGGCAAAACCTCAGAAAACTTAACTAATTGCCATACCCATTCTGCTACCTCTCATGACTTCAACAATAACTTATAGTGGGTGATGGTATTTATCAGTCAGCTTACCTGACTGAAATTTCTGTACTAGTTATAAACTTTATTTTGCACGAAAATAAAAATTCCGATTCATATTACAGCTATTCTTACACAGAAAATAATTTTCTAAAGTGGGCGGAATGTTACATTTGAATGGAGGTACCAGAAGCGGCGTGGCTTCACTTCTAATTTTTTTCTCCAAAACTTTATCCTGTTATAGCTTAGCAAAATACTGAATTTGGCCGCGATCTCGTTGGGTGTATTGATATATGTTTTTAAAATGGGCGGAGTGGTGCATTTGTATGGGAAATACCAGAGGTATGATTTACAAAGGTCGATGGTATATGCAAGTCGGATTTCCCGACTAAAACTTTCTTACTTGTTTTCAATGTTTTTCCTAATTAATATTTGAAGTTTGAATTTTTTTGTCCAAAGTTGAAGCTATGAATATGAAAAATTATGTGTAAAAAAATTATGTGTCTTTGGAGAACTATATTAAAATTTTCAGGCGAATTTTTCTTGTAACCACTTATCTATCTATCTATATATATAAAAGTGAACATTTGATTCTACGTATGACCGCTATAGACTTCAAAACCACCCAACCGATGTGCAACAAACCGGCATCAATAGAAAGGCAATCTTTCGAGGATGGTTATAGGTTACTTAAACATTGCATTTGAATCATGTGGTCCATTTATTGAGTCGATTTTCGATTTTCCCATACAAAAAATGTTCAAAAGTTTTAAACTGTGAAAATTTACATAGTATGTCAATGTTAAATTTGTTAATATTTGAATTTTCAAATGACACAGACAAATAGTATATTTATGTATATAAGATTTAAATTGAGTTTGTTTGAAACTCAGTGGATGCTACAGCATTTAACTGATGTCTCTGAGGTGAGGCCAATCCATTCCACCCCATTAACAAAAATGCAATATCTGGCGTACTACTAAAATTAGTTACTTTAAATCAGGTGTGGATGCAATATTATCAGGTCAAAAACTGGCAGGATTACATTATAAGGTGTGATCCCGCCCCAGGAGCTAATTTGTTAAAGTGCGGTATCTGAAGTATTCAAAAAAAAGGAATAGAAGGAATAGCCCTACTCATAGGGCCTAATTTGTCTGGCCTAGATGTGATGGCCTAGATCATTAGGCGTGGCTCCGTCCGTAGGACGTAATTTTGAGAATGGTAATGGAATTTGTTGTGGATTCAATTAAGGTTAATATACGTTATCTAAAGAAATAGGATGTGAAATAAACACCAATATTCGTGATCAAGCATAAGGGGTAGCCCTGCCAAATTCTGTTTCCCAAAAGCAATAGCTGAAGGACTGCAGCACTATTCGTCTTGATATTTGGTATGCAATTTTTTTAGACCAGTGGTGTATGTGACTGAGATCTACGGCAATAATCGAATAATCACGAATTTAAACATTTCTCAAATCTGCATTCTATTACATTTAGATCGACGAACGTCATACAACAGATTTTATTTCCTAATTGCACCAATGGGTTTTGATATTGTTGATTTTGTAAAATGTTTGATCGCGTAGGCTATTGCATCCTCCTGTATTGCGCAGCTGTTTTGGATGTTGCAGAATAGAGCAAAACATTTAAATTTTCTAAGAACCGCACATGAGTTATCAAGTTAAAAAATGTATTACAAATCATAATGAGGGATGAGTGTACTATGACACACAAAAAATCGTTGAAACCCCTTGATCGCATATTATAGGATTTAAGAAGCAATACATGATTGAGTTATCCTTCTTAAATTAAATTACCCAGAAAATATAAGGGAACCGAAGTGTTGCTACTATGTATAACAATGATACCCACGGATTTGCCGTTAGATTTAAATGACTACAGTTTCCAGTTCGGTTTAAATTTGAGGGACAGTCTATTCAAATTTGAAAAATCCAAATTTTTCGCATGAACACCTTTATGTTGCATGTTCACGTGTAGAATGACCCACTGATTAAAATATGTACACTTCTTTGGTTCTTCCATACATACTCTATCATCAAAAGCATTACGATAAATTTCTGTCATTAAAACTATATTATATTTTAATATACCTCAAAATTTTTGTTAAATTTCGATGCGAATATCAAAAGAAACTAACATAACCCGAAGATTTATTCCAACCAAAAAAATTTAAATTTCAGTCAATACATCTTTAGGCAGGACGAAGTCTGCCTGGTCAGCTAGTACTTTATATTGCAATGATTTACCTACTCGTATTTAACACTCTAATATACATATGTATGCAGATTATTTGCAAGTTTATATACATAAGATCACCAAAAAAAAAAAAGACATCAATAATTATATATAAACTAGCTTAACACAGATCTAGCAAATATAAATCTGTGAGCCAGATCCAACGGTCGAAGTTTGAATCCCAAAAAGTCTAAATGCCTAATTACACAATGCAACAAATTTTTGATCCCGGCTTCTAAATAGTTGATCCTTATTGAAAATTTCATGCTGAATTCAAATCTGCTCTCAGATATTTGGAAAGTAGAAAAGTTTTTGAGATACGGTCAAATTTCCATTTTTAGTGTTTTGAAAAAAGGTAGGTCTACTAAAATATCATTTTCTCTGGTTTTTGTTCACCGATGTCACCGAACTGTGACGAAAATAAAAGATAATAAAATTATTTCTTAAAAAAACAATAGTTGTTTAAAATCTAATTACAAATGACGAAGTTATGGCACTTTAAAGTTGAATTTTTGTTAAAATTTTGATGATTTCTCAAGTTTTCGCTGCCTTTAATTAAGTTTGTTTCCGTGTTTCCGTAAAAATTGCTCCGGTTTCAAACTATTGCATGATAGAATAATATGTTACAAAAATTTGTTGCCCTTGGTCAACAAAATCGGATATAAAATACTTCCGCATTTGCAGCATTTGGGGAAATAACCCAATTATTTTTTTTAGATATTCCTTTGTGACTTCTTTAACAAAAAATTTTTCGTTATTTTTCGGAAAGCAAGCAAAACAACAATTACTACTACTCTTAAGAAGAGGTTTGTGTACTTAATTGTGAATGTAGCGTTTATTTTTCAACCGATTTTGATGACCAAAGGCAACAAATTTTTGTAACATATTATTCTTTCATGTAACGGTCTGAAACCGGAGCAAATTTTACGGAAACACGAAAAAAAAACTTAATTAAAGGCAGCGAAAAATTGAAAAATCATTAAAATTTATACAAAAATCTAACTTTAAAGTGCCATAACTCCGTAATTTATGATTGAATTTTAATCAGCTATCGTTTTTTTAATAAATAATTTTATTATCTTTTATTTTCGTCACAGTTCGGTGACATCGGTGAACAAAACCAGAGAAAATGACATTTTAGTAGACCTACCTTTTTTCAAAACACTAAAAATGGAAATATGACAATATTTTAAAAACTGTTCTACTTTCCACATATCTGAAAGCAGATTTGAATTCAGCGTGGAATTTTACATTAAAATATATTATTAAATGTCCCGGATACAGAAACTTTTGAAATTTTGTGACATAGTGTTATTAGTAAAAAAAATCAGTACCGCTGCCTAATAATTCAATAATTAAAATGTCGGATTCCGCAACAATTTTGGGGTAATTTTTGAAAGTAAACTTTCCTGGTATAACCAATCGGCAGTTTAAATCAGCATTATACCAACTGCTTAGAGCATGAATAACGCTTGTATATTTTTTTTGGACAAAAACAGTACATTTCACTGAAATTTTTGTAACAAAGCAGTACATCGATTTGGAAAAACAGTACTTTTCGCAGTACATATTTACATAGCATATATATTTTCTTCAATATGTAAAAAAAGTTATCAATCATTTCCAGAATCAACTTTTGTGGTTGTTTTGTGTTTGTCGTTTGAAGCAATTTGAATAAGCGATGCCGGCTTCGTTTTGGGTTAATTGTAGAAATCAACTCATTTGTACTTCATATTACATAAGACGGTCTGAATCGCCTTCAATGTTTGCACATCTAATCGGGTTTAGTCTGGCGTCCAAGTTTTGTTCACTGCAGAGAAGATTCGCTCCAATGCTGCTGAAGTTTCTGGTAAACATTAAATATGTTTAACGATCGTGGCCTTTTCTTTGAATTCGCAATCAGCGTTATTGAGATTAATAAATATTGCCTTCTCTCCATTGCATAATTTTGTCGCTCGTACAATAGTTTTTGATATATCGAAATTGGGTGTGCAAATTTACCGCATTTTCATTGGCATTGTACAAATTGTTCATAACCGCTTCGACTTCATTCCATTAGTATAAAAGCATTCAAATCCAAGCAGGCAAAATTACCGAAAAAATCAGTGCGTAAAGCAGCCATCTCAACCGAATTGTATCCATTGTCAATAAGTTTTTGCTTTTCTGCTACTACAGCTGGGGATAAAAAATCATCCTCTTGACGCATTTTTAGTATTTCTTCGAACTTATTTTTGAAGTTAACAATGTTATTGCTTGAATTCGCTGTTCGCCGTTTATATTTCTATTCTGTATCGAAAAACAGTACTTTGAGGGAGAAAAGCAGTACGCAGTTTTTGATGTCGAAAAACAGTACTGTACTGCGAAAAACAGTACAGATACGAGCCTTAAGCATGAACAATGAACACTAAAGTACGTTGTAACACATTTTTATTTCTACTATTTTGTAGCTTCATTTGATTCTTAATTATTTTTCTTTTTCATATTTGTATTTTTGTTTGTCATATTAGTATTGTTGTTTTTTGTGTTTTGCTTTTACATTCCTTGTTAAGTTTTAACGATAATTTATAAACAATTTGTACTTTTTATTCCTTGTTTTTTAATTTTAAGTTCCTACATCCTATTATGCAATATATATCAGTGACAACATTATTATTATTAGTAGACTAAGTCTTTTGCATAAGAGAAATAAATAAATAAATAAATCGGGGTTCATTTCATTGGAAATTATTTCCCGGCGCTCGAATAATCTTCGACAATAAACTCGATAGACGGCCCATAAGAGAGGAAACTTTTAATGGAAATTGTCATATGAAAGAATAATAAATGAATAAATGAACGCTTAAATAACATTTTAAAACCAACACTTTTCGAAAGCAATAATAAACTTATTTTATATAAACTACTTACCATTTCTTTGCAAAGTTGTAAGTAAAAACACACATTTTCCAAGTGATGTTTAGGTTCATATTCGCTATACTTACGTTTATGTTACTTTCTCCTCTTGTAGCTTTTAAAATTAATTTCACATGGGGTTTGTACTTTTCAACTTGTTCAATATTTCTTAATTTATTCAGAAGTTCAGAAATCTCAAATACTTATCTCAATATGTAAAATACTCGTACATAATTACAGAATAAATTATTACATTTACATTTACCATTATGAATAGACTGAAATACTCAATAGATTATATAGTATTCATCTATACAGCTTGCAGCTTACAATAGGATTTAAAAACTAAGAAATAGTAGGAAGGTTTTGGGAAAAGGTAAATTTTTATTATTATTGGAGTGGTAAATTTCAAAAAAATTCCTATCAGAAATTATAAACGTCAAAGAGTAAAGGAAAGAATATAAATATTGTGCATTCGAAACAAAAATATGAGCAGACTCCAGTTTGTGTGTGGCAATGCGATTTATACAATGTACAAACATCAACTGTGCTACGATAGTTTGACTTAACATTACTTGGGCTTAATCGTTTGAAGAAAAGGTAGGACTTTAAAATTGTATTTATCAAGCAATTCTAATATATTGTATTATCAGAAAATATTGGGAACGTTATAAGTTCTATCTAAAATGTATGTGGAAGTATCGACAAACAAAACCTGTTCATTCGGGCAATATGACTTCCTTAAATACAACTCCCCGATTATCGAATCAGTCAATTTTTTCAAGTTAACAACAGGAAAAGTGTTTTGCAAATGTAAATAGTGCATAAGACAAATGCCTGTTGTAAAACAGTTTATACTCATTAGCCTTAGCTCAAGGTGAATGGGGGTAGAATTACCTTCTTCCAGGCCTGCAAAGGAGCCACACTCTACAAATGCAACTTTCATTTCAATTGGCAAGAACTGCACATTCCCTTTCTCATTGAAGGCGTTTCAGTAGGTATGCCTTAGATGTCTAGCTTGGAGCCCTTAAAACAAGGACGTTCCATGTTGCTACTGCGAGCTGCAGGCCTGCAAAAGAGCAATTATAAAAGAACTGCAATCAAAACCAGTGAGAAAGTTTCAGTCGGGCAACCCGAATTACATATACCCTGACCCTCAGTAAAACATAAAATTTTCTATTATATGGATATTATTACTCGAATTTTAAAGTGATTGGAGTGGTATATTTCTATGAGAGAATTTGGGCACGATCGTGTCGAGTGTATTGATATTATTGCTCCATCTCCAAAGTGAACGGAGAGGTGCATTTAAATGGGAGGTACCAGAAGGGGCGTGTCTAGAATTCCAAATTTTTCCTGTTATACCTTTACTAAATACATAAGTTGGGTACGATGGCGTTGGTTGTATTGATATTATTACTCCATCTCTAAAGAGGGTGGAGTGGTACATTTGTGTGGTAGGTTTCATAAGGGGAGTCGCTAGACTTAAAATTTGTTGTCCAAAACTTAATCCTTTTTTAGCTTAACAAAATACAAAATTTGGGCAAGATCGTGTCGGGTGTATTGATATTATTACTCCATCTCCAAAGTTTGCGTAGTGGTACATTTGTATAGGAAGTACCAGAAGGGGAGTGGCTAGACTTCCAAATTTTGTTCCAAAACTTAAAAAACAAATAACTATTTTTTAAACTCCAGCAGAAGGAATCGTACTCGCGACTTCAGTACTCATAGTTGGGCATGCTACCAACTCGGCTATCACATGATATAGTTGTTGTATTAGGCTAAAAGCGTAAATTCTGCGTTCTACTAATAGGCCAGTTTGAGGCAAGACAGTTGTATGCCCTCTGTGCACATCTATGGAATTTTTGTGGGGTACACAGTAGGGCTGCTTGCAGGCCCGATTTAACAAGGGAAAGAAGCATGTCTTCCCGGTTTTTTCTCATCCTAGTAAGAGGCCTCAATGCCGGTCTAATTAAAAGGCGAAATGTGCATGGGTATGGAATTTATGGTTAGGCTTATTGAAGGACTAATTATAGCCTGTATATATGCCTGGAAAATGAAGGCGTACTTGAATGTCAACAAACTGTTTGCAGGCCTATTTTTACAATTCCTTGACTTTTTCGCTGCTGAGTAATATTTTGTTGTACGCTTTCTAAAGAATCGTACTATAGAAATAATTCTACACTATAGTATTAATAAAATGTATAGGTATCGGTGTGTGCACAGCCATTAGAAGATTTTGGGCACCTCTGATGAACATATCGCAATTGTTCCACAAAAGGGAGACAACTCTAAATTAATAAAACTAAAGGTGTAACTCTTTGGTTGAGTCTACAGAAGTTATTCTGAAAACACAGGGCGTGTCATAACGATTATTTTTTACGGAAGATGACACAATACAAGGGACCATTTTTACTTAGGGTAGAGATGTGCACTTTATGTGGTTTTTTCTCTTTTTATTGCGGGAAATGAAAATTTCGAAATTTTAAGTTGTCTCCCTTTTCGAACAGGTGCAATAGACGAAAATGTAGGTATATGATACAAAAAACAAAAACTTAGAAATAAAGCCTAATACGCCTTTGGTATACGGTACCAAAAATAATTAGTAGTGTTTTTAAATTGACAAAATTCAAAATTGTGTTTACCTGTCATTTAGAATGCATCAAATTACTTTTCCACCAGTACTTAGTACTTCTATGGTATACAATAAATTATCATACCCACTATGGGTGGGAAGGGTATGCATCATTTGATACGACCCAAATGTGTATCATATAGAAGGAGTCATAACTTTTTAGGTCGTTTGAGCCATGTCCGTCTGTCTATCTTTCGAAAGACGCAACCAAATGTTTTTAAACATTAGCATGGGTTAATATTTCCCTAAAATTACTTACGGTATTGCCAATTGGCAACATGGCCATGCCTCTTTGGGTAACTCCCATACAAATGTACTATTCCGCCCACTTTGGAAATCAAGAAAAACTAGTAAGGCGGTTATCTTCGGCTATGCCGAAGCTCAGATACCCTTCACCATTTGTAAAAATGGTGGTAAAACTGGTTATTTGCACTACGACTATATTTTATTAAACTTTGTACCACAAAACAGGGGAGTTGGTGACAAGTGGACGTTACTTTTAGCTTCACACATCCATTTTGTATGTAATTTTGTATAGATTTTATTCGATTTTATGAATTTTGTAACTCCCCAAATATGGGATGTTGTGTGGGATGTGGGAGTAGTTTAAATCCGATCATGCCTATCTTAGAACTTAACCTCTGCTTACATACCAAATTGCAAACCTAAAGCTCATAAACTATAGGGATATACAGACGGACACCCCCAAAAAGGGGGAAAATTGTATGGAAGGTGGGAGAAGTATTCGTCCGATATTGCTCATCTTACAAAGTAAACTCCTATTATAGGATTAAAGCTTGCATATACAATTTCAGCTCAATATTTTCTAACCTACGGCTATAATCGGGAGGCAGTTAAGCAGCCACCCCAAAAAAATTTAGTTTGAATGGGTAGTTTTTGACCGACATTGCTTATCTTAAAAAGTAGCCTCCGCTTAGATATTGAATCTTACACACACCCCCAAAAAGAGGGATTTTGCATGGGAGTTGAGAGTAGTTTTTGACCGATCAGTCTCATTTTAATATTCAACCTCCGCTTAAAGTAGGGAAGCTTGCATACATTATTTCAGCTTGATTGCTCTTAAATTACTACTGTAATCGCGGGACTGACATACAGACACCCCCAAAAAGAGGGATTGTGTATGGGAGGTGGGAGTAATTTTTGACCGATCGGTTTCATCTTACTACTCAACCTTCGCTTAGTGTAGGAAAGCTTGCATACAAAATTTTAGCTTGATTGCTCTTAAACTACAGCTGTAATCGTAGGGAGAGACCCCAAAAAGGGGGAGTTTGTATGGGGGGTGGGAGTAGTTTTTGACCGATCGGTCTCATCTTACCACTTACCCTCCGCTTAGTGTAGGGAAGCTCACATACAAAATTTCAGGTTGATTGCACTTAAACTACAGCTGCAATCGTAGGGAGAGACCCCAAAAAGGGGGAGTTTGTATGGGGGGTGGGAGCATTTTTTGACCGATCGGTCTCATCTTACTACTCAGCCTACGCTTAGTGTAGGGAAGCTTGCATACAAAATTTCAGCTTGATTCCCCTTAAACTACGGCTGTAACCGCAGGGATAGACCCCAAAAAGGGGGAGTTTGTATGGGAGGTGGGAGTAGTTTTTGACCGATCGGGCTCATCTTAGAACTTAACCTCCGCTTTGATGATAGAAGCTTGCATTCCAAATTTCAGCTCGATATAACATAAACTTCGGCTGTAATCGCGGGGACAGACAGACGGACAGACGGTCACCCTTAAATCGACTCAGATTTCGATGCTGATCATTTATATATATATATATTGTTATACCTACCACGTCTCCTTATGGGCGTTACAAATGGAAGAACAAAATGAATATACCCTTCACTCCGTTTATGCGCATGGTGAAGGGTATAAAAATTGTAAAATTGCATCATAGTTTTTTATTGTTTTTTGATTTATTTCTATTTTGTATCTATTTCATTTTAAAAAGCATAGCATTTTTAATTTCGATTAACGTACAATTGAAAGAGATTTCTTTAAAGTTTTGCTGATTTGAGTAAGATGTTGTTGTTTTCTTGATTTTATCTCAAGGCAAAATTTTTAGATATGATTGAAAGCTAAAAATTTGCTGAAGAGAGAAAAGCTATATTTGGAAAAGTTCACGAGATATAGACTACTAAAATCCTCCTCTCTGTCGAAAACTTCAAAATTGAATTAAAAGAATACCTTAGCTAATAATTCAAAACCTAGTTAGGGTTTTTTTCTACTATCATAAGCTTTCAGATTTTGTGGGTTTCTATTGGTTCAAGAGTTTGAAGTTTGAAAATGTGCTACTGTGTAATCATTTCCATTATGATGTTAAAGAAATCGCATGACAAACTCTCGTCTTTTCACTTATGGCCTCGAGTCGGTCAGTGTCAGCCCGGTAAGTCGTATTTCCTTCGCCGGGATATAAACTCCACCATAGCATATAACAGTTTATGTCGTATTGGACTGTCAATCGATAAAAAGATGGTATGTGTATTTATGCATTTCTTGCCTTTTTTAGGCACAGGACATAGAAAGCTTAGATTCCAATCGTCGAACAAGCAATTCTTTAGCCAAATCATGTTTATGGTGCATGCACGTTGCCAGCTTTTCGCCGTCGGCGTTAAGAAAGATCTGCTGGGAGCCACAGCCAGACGCTCCTTTATTGTTAATCTCTTTATAGTTCTATGGTTGACAATCTACCTCGTTGTCAATGATTGGCATGGTTTCGTAAGTTATCCTGCCTTTGGGAACGAGGCGAGTACGCAAGTGCTTCCTCCATATTTGGAGCACACTCTACGAGTCCGTGGTCAGATTTCCTTCTCTATCTTTAAATGTGGGGATCCCCCTGCTCCAAAACCTATGCTTTTTACCTTTTAGGCTTAGCCTCAATCCCTGCAATTTTCCATATCCTGGCTCTCTTGTTTCTACCATAGACACTATTTTCGCCTGAAGAGGCGTTTAGTCTCGCCACACATTGCCAGTATATCGATCATAACAAAAACCTAATACAGCTTAAAACCGTCAGCCTTACACCTTCAATAATTTGAAATACACAATATCATTTTAAAATTAGAAGAAAATTAGGTAAAAGAGAATCCAACTGCTGATATGACATGACTTTGTTTATGTAAAAATGTATTTTATAATTTATTATTATGATCTTGTGTTTATTCAAAAGTTCTGCAGAAGTATTACAATTTGTAACAAATACTATATATTTTCTGGACATTTTCTTTTTTTAATACATGACCCTTATTTAGACCCTTTCAAATATTCCTTCATATTCGATTCACCCCAGCCATTATGGCACACACCTCTCACCTCTGACCGAAACAGTCCATTTACTAAAACGTAAACGAAGTTTTCTTTGTAATTTGTGTAATTGAGACTATATGTAACCAAATAAAAATAAATTGCGTAAATTTATTACCTTTAAAACTTTTCCTTAAATTTTCAAATTTACGGTTATTGAAATTTTAAATCATTTTTCATGAGACGTTTTTCGGATTATCGAATTTTTCTAAAAAAAAAAAATATCCAAATCTATACATCTATTAGAAAGTAAAGTTTTACCCATCAACACCATTTTTAATTACATAGAATACGATTATTTCGGTTCCCCAATTTCGTTATCTTATAATCTCCAAACTAAACTCTAACTAATCTACAGTACATGCGAATTTTTTGTTTGTTTTGCAGTAAGATATTTTTTTTAGATTTGTAATAAATCTTTTCCTCTTTAGATTTTGTTGTTTAAATCTATTATGCAACTGTGGGAATTATTTCACTTCTCTTGAATTAATCCGAAAATGTAATCGTTAGCACAGATTCTAATAATTTTGAAAAAATGTTTACTAACATTTAACAAATAAAACATCTGCTGGCGTCGTAAAACTGTTTTCGAATGTGTGAACAATTTTGCACAACGTTTACTTTTGCAACTACGGAACTTTTTACGAATATCTATCAGAACACTCCCACACATGTATGCACTGCAAATATACGAATGCATTTTCAACGAATTCACCACGTATGTCCCCTGGCTTCGGCACAAATAAAACAATTTCTCAAAGTTTGCCGTCAACACATAACCACGTATATGACCATTTCTCAGTGGGCATTGGCAAATCGCACTGCTTAACGACAACTGGGGAGAAAGATGAATTTAATAAGGACAAAGTTTTTTTTTTTTTTGGAATCGAATGCACAAACGACTTGTTAACGACAACGAACGAAGAAGACACAGAGTATAGAGATAGATGGTACAAGAATTGTATGTACAATATATACAATGAATTATTCATGGATTTTATTCTAAAAACTTTGATAAAACTACATGGTACGATATATCTATGATATCATTTAAAGCTATTCAGTTATTTAACTTAGGTATTTATTCACAAAATAAAAACTACAGGCTATCGTGTGACCTCTTCAACATAGTTATGGATATGAATAAAAAAAACTACAGTAAACACGAGTGGGACGATGTTTAACAAAAAACCACATGCTCCACATGCGTACGCTAATTATACCATCACCCTTAGGGATGAGGGTATCTCGGGTCGCTCACCCTCAATTCCTCAGAAACCCGATGTCATTTGTCCATTCTTGTTTTCCATCCAATCACAACCTAGTGGCGAATTATTATTCGACATTATCACCGGCGACGTGCGTTGCACATCACGCGCCGGATAGTACACGACTGGACCGGGAGACGGCGCCCGGCCCCGTTTTATCTTTACTACCCCCGGCGAACTAGCGCTCTTCAAGAGTCGGCCGTTATTCATGGTGTTGTTGCCCGATGTGGTCACCAAGTATGTGGTGGTGGTACTGCGCTGAGTACCATGTCGCGAGAAACGCCCCGAAGACCGATGATTCAAAGTGCCATCACCATTGTTCGAGATGGAACTTTCGTAGTGTATAAGATCGGGCTGGTCTCGGCTGAGGCGGCGCTTGAAAAAAATCAGCAGGAATATGCGCTTGAACTTCTCGCCAAATATCACGTAGATCAGAAAATTGCAGCTGCTGTTGATCGTCACCAGCAGATTGGAGACCTTCGTCAGCGTGTTGTCGATGGTGTTGTAGAAGGCTTCCGATAAGTTCTGCACCAGGGCCAGAAAGTTAAACACGAAAAACACTATGACTACACACAACAACATGGTCGCCAAGCCGATTTCTCGTTTCTCAGAGCGCGACAGCCGTTGGCGCTCTCGATTCGCCCGCTTCACCTGCCGGTAGATAAGACAGTTGAGAATGGCCAGCGTCAGAAAGGGTATGATGTAGTTGACTATCAGGTAGCACCAATGGATGTATATGTTGATGTACATCTGATTCTGGCGCAATGCCGAGGGCCGCACACAGTGCAGAATATCCTCAACTTGCGGCACCTTGTTGCTGACAATGTCCACTTCCCAGAAACGAGGTAAATTGTAGAGCAGCGCAAAGAGGAGACAGACTGTAAAGTAAATTTTGGCACGTCCGTACGTGCATAATGCGCGAGCCTTAAGCGGGTGACACACCGCCACATAGCGCTCCAGCGTAACGGTGAATGTCATGTAGATGCTAGCGGTCTGCGAGATCACCGCTATGGGAAACACCACCGGTGCCATATAGGGAAGGATGTTGTTGTAGTACATGAAGAATTTCCCCGTGTAAGGGTAGATGGACGGTATGCCAAAGAGCAACATGGAAGTTATAATTAAGACGGTATCACAGCAAGCTAAGCCAATGAGCAGGTAGTTGATGCTAGAACGCATTTGAGGACGGGACAATATGATCATGGAGATGATGTTGCCAATGATGCCTAGAATGCCCACGATATTCAGGCATATGCCGCACAGCCAGAACTCGGTTTGGTTCAGGTCATCGTCTGGGTTGTATACGAATTCGCAGGGCATGTATGTATATTGCTGGTTGCCGAATGGCGATGTGTAGTTGTCATCGACGAACGGGCGTTGTGTAAAGCTGTCATTGCCAGCCGTCGCCAGCAGTAAAGTGCTATTAAATGACTCCTCCACGGTGGTATAGTGGTTAAACTGGTCGTCCACATGTTGGCTGCTATCGCTGACGCTCTCGATAAAGGCATTCAAATCAATGGGGGCCAAATCGAATTCGCCGATATTGTCCTCGTCCTCGGGTTTTGGCGGCGGCAACACCTGTTGTCGTTGCACCAAAGGTAGACTAAGTGGAAATGCGGGTGGCGTGTGTGAGATGAACGGATATATGCTATCCGTTATATTGAGGCCAAACATCGGTTACAAATTTAAGGGGGAGAGCGCGCACAAGTGAATTGCATTTGGTTCGATATTGAACCCAAGATAAATGTAAACAAAAAAAAAAGTAAGTAGTTGTCGGTTGTTGGTTAGACTAAGTCAGTAGGAACAAGTAGTAACATTCGTTAAGAATACGGATCTATGACTAAATTAGGAATAACATTAAAACTGTCTTATAATAATATTGTGGCTTAATATTAACAAATAATCTTTCGTACAGTATTCTACTTAATGCCTAAGACTTAAGAGAGAGTGTCTTTCTTTTCGTTTATGCTTGAGGTGACAATATAATAGGGTGGTGGCACTTAACTATATGTTGTATATGATTAAATACACATACACACACACAATGACATGGGCTAATGTAAAATAACACTAACAACTGTCGTTTCTTTGATATTATGTATAGATTCTAAGCCTAACTTAATCTTTCTTTGACGCTCTTAAAATTCTATATCACAACTCTTTTCTTTTAAATTTTACCAAACTTATAACTAAATCTTCGGTACGTGCTGCTCCTTGTAGTTTTGTTTTTATCTTGAAAACGTTTCCAGTAGTTTTTAATAAATTTTCTTATATACAAGAGCTCGTCGCTTGCCAATCGATGAATATTAGTGGAGCAATCTAATTCTGTATTCCTTTGCCGCTGGCTCAAAATGTTTTCACTTTTCTGAGCTGTCTTTGGGTTTGTTCTTTTTTTGTTTGTTTTGGTTTATTTCTTTTTTGTTCTTTTTACTACAACGAATGAAACAAATGAACTTTGAGGCCAAACTTTACGTGGCTGTAATGTCAGTAGTAAAAGTTAGGAGAGGAGAGGGTGGCACCTGTGCGCACCGTTTACACTTCACCTCAAGGTAGTTGCAATTTTTCCTGCAGCAATTTCTAATGATGGCTTTTGCATATTTCATTTAATTTCAATTCAGTTCTATACTTTAAGTATCTCACATCCGTTCCCTCTCTCGCTCGCTCTCTCTCTCTTTCTATTGGTTGCCTCTCTAAGTGCTAGCACTTTCGGTGGTGTACGAGTGAATGCTTTACACTTGCAAGTCATGCACCTGAGTCCTTGACGTCTCTGCTTGGCTCTGTACCTACAGGATGTGTATAGTTTATAACATTTAATTCTGTATATATGGTGGTGGTGGTGGTGCTAGTGGTGGCGCAGCTACAACTTGCACTTTGTGGCTCTTGAGCATGAAATGGATGCAAGTTAACTTCTTTAGGTTTGCAGTTGCATTCGTTCAATTATGCATTCACACATAACAGCAATTACGGAATTTGTTTATGAGCTCATCCTGCACACACATATATTCATATTATCCGATACGATCCGGCAATGTTGCGGTACAAACTTGGCTCACCAGTTCCCTCACTCCAGGCTGTAAGGATATGTGTAGCAACAGCTAGACGGCCAGACGGACAGGTGTGCTAATGCCGTTGCAGAACGACAGAGAAACATATGTAATGGTAGGAGGCGGAGGAGAATCCTTTCGTGTGACACTTAATAAGTATTGTTGCATATATTTCGATCTATATAGTATAAATGTAGGTAAGTGGGTTGGCGCTTTCAATGTGTTAGTTGGCATAAACACATTTAGGTTAGGTCACAGTTGTTGTTGTTGCCATTCCCTGTGCTGTAAGTGCACGCGTACAATACATACACGTACAGTTATTGGTATTTAATGGCTAGAACAGCAGCTACTGTAAGTCAACTATCAACATTTGTACTAGATTTGTTTCCTCCTCTATCCTTACTCCCACGCAGCAGTTGCCTCTGTGTGTATCGTTTAGCTGTTTGCTTTGCTCGTTCTCCCAAATGGGTTTGCCCAGGCACTAAGCACTCGTAGTGTTTTCTGCCTCCTACGGAAGTTGTGTTCGCATTGAATCCTTTTTAAATCGTTGTAATTTAGTTTTCGTTATATGTTTTAATCTTAGCTTTTAGATGTTTGTTTTGTTGTTGTTCTAGTTGTTCGTTTTGGTATCTGTAAATAGAAAGAGGAAAGAAAGCATAAATATTGTTAATCCAATATTCTTTGTGGGATTGTTAGGGAGGATAATAAACATTTCCATGTGTTGTACATTAAACATTGTTAGCTTTAAAGCTGCCTTTACTTAAGATTGAAATCGAAAATGTCACTACAGTTTGAAAATTCGTTGATGTTTTAAAAGTTATAAACATCAAAGTCATGTCGCCAATTTAAATTACCATAACGCCACAAAAATTGTCCTACTGTGGCGGACAACTGCGTTGCAAACAAAGTCTATGTTAATACCACACACACACACATACATACATATATACCAAGGCATGATGTGACAGCAAAAACCACATCAAAGTTTAAAGATTATTACAAAATCGTTAACGAAAATTGGAAACATAATTTTTTTCGGTTCGTATTCCTTTTACAAGTACACTTTATATATAAGAGAATGATGCCATATTCCAATAAGTTTAAATTATCAGCTGCAAAGCTGCGGCTTGGAAAAAGTTTAAATGTGTTTCAAACTCATATTATGTAAAGGACAAACAGTAAAATGTTAAAATGTGTGAATAGAAATATATTATACAAATGTTGTTAAGTTTTTCCAACGGTCTACTGCTGATGGAAATAAAAAGTAATGCGTATAATCGTAATATCGTAGGACACATCGTCCATTTGATGTAGCAGAGTAATAGACGCAGTGAACTAATCCTATAACTAACAAGAGCGGTAACGTAAATCCACTAAGAACGAAATTCAAGATATGCGTTAATATAGCCTGTTTGGTGAATATTCGTAGAATTTTGCTTCCTTTGAGCGGAATACAAATAGAAGCCCCTAAAATGTTTGGTACAGCAATTTCACATCTTGTAGATGTTAACGATTGGACTGCCGCTTCTAGGAATAACATTTTGTAAGCCTTAAACACATACTCTTTATAACTAAAACATCACTTGTTTGAAAATGTTTAAATTAATGTGATTGAAGACAATGTTATCACACCTGTGAGGCTTCAGACCAGGTCAATCAATAACTGACTAGATATTCACACTGAGGGAAATTCTGGAAATGATCTAAGAAACATAGATCAACACATATTATCTTTACGTCGACTATAAATCTGCCTTTGACTTCCCGATTAGGCAAGTCAATTTTGGTTAATTTTGGCAATCCTGCGAAGCTCATATGCCTTTGTGGAATGACCCGGACCAACACGAAGTCTTTAATGAAGATTGGAAAGGAAGTCTTTAGTGAAGATTGTGAGCTCTTCAACATACTGATGGAGCTGGTACTGAGCAAAACTACAGTAAGAAACTGGCACGTTGTTTAACAAAGCGACTTAATGGTAGAACCCTCTCTCGACGTATAAAAATATAGCTATACCAGATTCCGATGGGTATGGGTATTGAAACAAGCGGATGAATCGGTATTGGCAGTATTCGAGAGAAAAATACTCTCTGAAATATATAGACAAAAAAAAGTAAGTAGTTGTCGGTTGTTTGTTAGACTAAGTGAGTAGGAACAAGTAGTAACATTCGTTAAGGATACAAATCTATGAATAAATTAGTAATAACATTAAAACTGTCTTATAATAATATTGTGGCTAAATACTAACAAAGAAATATTAATCATTCGTTTAAAAATCCACCTTAACCTGATTCCGATGGGTATGGGTAATGAAACAAGCGGATGAAGCGGTATTGGCAGTATTCGAGAGGAAAATACTCTGTGAAATATACAGACCCATCGTCGTTAACAGATAGCATCAACGTCTTATGAATCATGAGCAGTACGCGCTGTATTGGACATGTTGTATGCATGAATGAAATGATCCAGCTCGAAATGTCTTCCACAATTAAGTCGATGGAAGACATAGAAAAGGGCGACCAAAACTTCGTTGAAAAGACCAAGATACTCAGAACATTGCAGAACTTGGTGCGACGAATTGGATAAGAAGAGCAGAAGACTGAAGAGCATATTACACTTTTCTAAGTGTGGTACTTAACACCGTACAACATTTTTCAGTTTATTGATTTGGGAATTCTGAGAATCGCACGTGTATTGCAAAAATAAGAAATTCTGCATCATTCGTTTTGTCAAGTTTGGCTGCATTAATAATTAAATGGCCAAACGAATGTTTTTGCTCAAGGTGGATTTTTAGCACTTATTATATATTTTAACATGGTTGTATCTCGGTATACCGTACGGAATATCTCTTTTGTGTTTGCAAAGTTTTAGATATTGAATAGGAGAAACAAAATCGAAACAAACCTAACCGAAAAATGTCTAAAAATCGCAAAAAAAAATGCCCTTTTTTACCATTAACCTAAAGGCTTAACTACATGAGCTCATGTATTACTCTTAAAGCTTTTTAATTTTGTGCTTATGTTATGTCTGAGATTTATGACCTTATTTTGTGGTAAGAGCAATTAATGTTGCCTTTCTAAGAACGAAAACGTGATTTCGGTTATTTCGTAAAAAAACTTATATGTATATACTCGCCTTCATACACAGGAATAGTAGATGAAATACGGCGCCTTATGTCTATGTAGCTGCGAGAAAATGTTGTGTGTGAACGGTTGTCGACAACTAGAATATCATAGCAATTTGTTTTGGTTAACCCTCCTGAGCGACAAATTTTTTGATAGATTCCTTGTGTCTGAACGGGCCTTTACACTTACTCGAATATATAATGTCTTACGTATGAGTAATAAAAAAAAGTTCACATAACTCATACGCTCTGGCATAGGTAACTTTATATCAAAGCATAATAAGCTTTGACTTTATTTGCAAAATCCCCAATGACGGGATAAAACAGTGTTAAAATATAGAAAAAAGACATTGAAAAAAAAATTTCTTATTTTTAAGGCAACTTTCACGGGCAATTCTTAGAATTGAGTCCCAAAATCATGTGTTGCAAGGAAGTGCCAGCAATGAAAGTAATTAAGTTATATAGAGTTGAGTAAAAAAAATTTGTTAGAAGAAAATATGATAAAGTAGCTTTCCACTTTTGGATAGAAGAAACATAATGTATGATTATACTTCATATTTCCTTCAATTATTTTTTACAGACTTTGTTCAGTGTTGCTTGAAAATTCGTCATAAAAAGACTTATTGCACCAAAGTCTATATATTACACACTTGTATTACGAAAATCAGCATTCTAAGACTAATGTATTTCGTGATCAAAACATAAGATGTGTAATCGACCTTTCAAGACCACTGTTGCTCATTCCTTCCACAAATTTGGCTATCAGTGTAAGTTACTGGATGATGTGCTGCCTAAACAAGAATATTGCTACTGAAGCAGGAATTGTAACTGAAGATCGTGAGAAATCACATCGACGCCGTGTGCTCCATTGTGGACTTTCGTGGTAGGCATAAACGAACGCAGGCACGCAACAATATCATGTTGTTGTGTGGAGTAGCACAAAAAGCGCCCGCGCTGTCGAATTGTACAAGGTGCTCTCCCAATAATTGTTGAACTTTAGTACTCAGTCTGCACTTGTGTGTGTTGTTATGTTGAATGAGAAACAAGCGTGTGGTGTTGCTAACATACATTCAATCAGACAATGACTGCTTTGCACCTAATTTATCCTCGAATCCTACAATACCATGGTGCATACAGAGAACAGTTGGTTCATGAACCACCAACAGTCGTGAAATCCTTGAGGTACTGATGGAAGCACACTTCCCAGGCTATCAGAAAAGTTATTTACAGTTTATGATAAACTCTGACAGTAATACTTTAGATATTTGCGGCATACCGATTACTAAACATCGAGTTCAATAGGATATACAACGTTTTCACTCTATAAAATCTCCGGGGCACGATGGTATTATTCCCTCGAATTAAAAGTCGTGGCTTTTGACAATCTTCAAAATCTGTCTGCAACTGTCGCACATTCCAAAGAGGTGGACAACCTACAGTAAGGCAACCCATACAAAGGTCAAGGATTTTAGTCCGATTAGTCTATCTTCCTTTCTACTTAAAAATTTTAAGAGAATAATTGATGTATATATCAGACCATTTCTTAAATCGGAAGCTCTATGCAGGCTCAACATGACTTCACGAATGGTAAATTCACAAAAACTGTTTTATATGCGATAACCATTCTGATAGAAAGATCCCTGAACTACGAGTAGGGAATCTCAACAGCAATACTCTTCTGAAGACGATAGAAAACACGTGCTGTACAACCGCCGCATGTGAGGATGATGTAGCGCTTATAGTTTAATACTAAAGCCATATCTCCAAAGAGGTTCTACCAAAGACCCAACTGTACCAGACACTGATCCTAACTGTCTCGCTTTCGTTAAGCAATCAATTTCAATTGTTGGCTGTTGTTTTATTAAAGATTTCTAAGTGTACGCCACAAAAGTGCAAATACTTGCCATTGGTTATGTCAAACCACGACAACAATTTCTCGCACTGGTGGCATCATAAAAATCAAAGTTCATTATACTTTTCAAGTTCTTAACGAAATGCGCCAACAACTGCTGCCCAAACAGATCTTCAATAGCAGCCATATCATGCAATATTGGTAAAGCAACTTGAAGAGTATGTAGTAGGACTTTAATCGAAGAGACCAAAGCCCATGTCGTCGTCTTCCTCTTCTTCGGATTCTTTCTTTTTGGCTTCCTCCTTCTTTTCCGCAGCACCACCAGCGGCAGCAGCTGGTGCAGATGCAGCGGCAGCAGCAGCGAACTTGGTGGGATCCTTGATGTACTCCTTGATAGTTTCGGTTTCTTTGAATTCGACCTCGGTGGTGGCGGCAATGACCAATAAGTTCTTTAAAGCATTGGCAATGCTGTGAGGAGCCGAGGCGATGGTGGGGTAACCGATTTCCAAAGAAACGACAGCTTAAGTGGCAACACCAGCTTGGGGGAGAAGATGGAGCCGGAGCCATAGATTTGGCTGACAATCAAACCATATGAGAATGGAGAGATGTTCAGCAAGGTAGCTCCGGAAGCACTGACCTTGTCACCAGGCTTCAAGATGGGGACTTCGCTGATGATTTCAATTGTACCTTTGGAAATCTTGGTGGGGATAGACATGGCTTGGAAGAAAGAAGTCTTCACGGGACCCAAACCAGTGTTTTGAGCTGGGGCAAGGGAACAATTGCACCATTACGAGCAGGGGCGCGATTCTTGGATTCCAATAATTTATTGCGGACTTCAGCCAAATTACCCTTGGTGAAGACTAAACCAACATTGCCCTTGATGTGGGGCAACAATTTCTCCAATTGGGCATTTTGCCACGGATGGCTTTGCGCATCATGGTGTTATTACCCATAAGAACGACAGCCATACCACGGAGGCTGGTACGGATGTGTTGCATTTGACGGGAACCAACATTGTCAGCACCGACAATGAAGCACTTAGGGTACTCATTGAAGAATTCGACAACTTTTATGATGGCAGCTTTGTTCTCTCTAACCATCTTGAATCAAGAGTTGTGAAATTAGGGATTTGACGTGGACGTCATTGACGAAGAATCCTGGGTTATGACACATGCGCATCAATCTATTCTGGGAAACTTCGAGAAAAAAGTACTTCGAGAAATATTTGGACCGATCACAGTTAATGGCAAGCACTGTCGTCGAATGAACATGGGCTGTACAAATATTATACATCAAAGTAGTCAAGCGCATTCAAATAGAAAATGAATGAAAATGCTCCTGCTCGAAAAGCCTTGGAGTATAAACTCGATGGGTGGCGCATTAGGGGCGATCGAAATTTCTTAGCATGGACCAGTTGAAGGATCTATTATCTAAACTTACTGTGACGAACTATCTACGGAGAGCAAAAGACCAAAGCGATTGAATTTCTTTTCTACGTGCGGCTATTTCTGTTGCTGCTGCTAAATAAGAAGAAAAAGGGCGCAAACCCGAGTAAAACGGAACTGGTGCTATTCACTTGGAGATACAAAATCTCTCAAATTGCCAACTCAAGATTAAATTGAGTCGCACTTACACTTTCTGATAGTACCAAATACTTTATGGTCATGTTAGGCAGTGAGCTGACTTGAAATCTGAACTCTTAGGGCAATCGGCCTCAACTGAGGAATTAGCCCCACCCAATATTATTTTACGGCTAGGCTGTTTGATGGTCATGGTGGTCTTCGGCTGGCCAAAGACAAAAATTCAAGTGATTATGAGACTTGTGGCAATCATGATAACAGGTGAACTTAGAACTACCCCAAATCAGGCACTGTTTACAAGCCTGAACTGGTTACTGTTTCGTTATTCGTAATTTTTATAAGCTGCGAATCAAGAAAGCGTTTGTTCAAAAAACATTCAATATTTCCCCGTTTATGAATGAAATTCAACTTTCCTCACATTCTCTCTTTCTGTCTTCCTTTAGTTTGTATACTCTTATACGGAAAGAGTTCGTGGTGCGTAGTTTGGGGATTATGCAAATGAGCTGCAATTTTTTTAAAAATAACGCATTTAAATTCCTTTTCGATATTGAATCAGTTTCCTCCTCAAACATTTTTCATTATATAAAATTATTTTTAGATAATCTAAAGTACAAGATAGGATCTTTACGTGCTAAAGATGTGTTCATAACAAAAAAATGTGAAAAGTAATATGAGCTCCTTGCAGCCTTATATCTCTAGGAATGTTTACTTTGTTCATACATTGAAAATCGTTTAAAAACTAAAAGAAAATAGCCTTGAATCTCAATCAATTTTAAATCAGTGAACAATATTACACTACGCTTTTCCTTTGGTTTTCTTTTGTTTTGTGCAGAGAATTGTTTGAATTTGGCAGCGAATCAAGTTTTTCTTACTTAACATTACAAATAGTACACAAGTACATAAATGAGAGTATCGTTACATTTGTTCATGGGTAGTATATGGCGGTTGTGTGTATGTGCATTTACAAGATTTCTAAATTTAATATTTGTTGGAAATTACGTCAATGTTTCTCCATTCAACTGTGATCCACATTATTTTTTTTAACATACTTAGAAACTTGTCGACCAATTAAATCGTATTGTTATGATCAGGGCAACCGGAAATATGCCCTAAAAATCGTGTTTTATGCGCATAAAATATGACCTAAAAAATGGCAAAATATAACCTAAAAATCAACAAAAACATGCCCTAAAAAATTAAAGTCATACAATTTTTTTCATATGAATTAGAAATATTTTTATTAAAAATAAAAAAACAACTTAAAAATTAAAAAAAAAAAACAATATTATTTTAAATTCAGACTTTGTTAGTAGTTTTGGTAAATTTACATACACAAATGTTGAGTAAAATAAAATAGAAATAAATATTTTCGAGGAAATATTCCCCGGAAAATTTTAATGTAGGTCTCCGAAGTCATGAACTATCCAAAATCTATTTTTACACATGATTTATCATTTTCTTTTATTTGACACTTGACCAAAAAAATCTTACTTTAAACCACTGTAAACCAAAATTGTGACTTATTGGAGTAAAATGTAGTTTAGGGTTTTGTTACTGAAGTCAAATGCCATTGTTTGATTTTGGTTTGGTTCACTCCCGAAAAAGTGCGTTGCACTCTTTGCCTGAAAATAGACTTTTTAACATTTAATTTTAATTTTATTTTGGAACCTTTGACTCAAAGAGGTTATTTGTCTTCGGTGACTCCTAGTGAAGTTTTCCGGAGAATATTTCTATAGAATATTCTAATCCTTGACATCCGACTTAAGTTGACTTTTAAATAGTTTTTCAAAATTGGGCCAAAAGGTGGAAGCTGGAGGGTTAAAATTTTCCGAGAAAATATTCCCCTGATTGTTTTAATATAGGTCTCCCAAGACATGGACAATTTTTACAGATGATTATTCATATTCTTTGATTCGACTTTTGACCAAAAAAATCAAACACTGTAAAAAAATTTGCGACGTAATGGAGCAAAATGGAGTTTAGATCGTTTGATATTGGTTTGGTTCACCCCCGAAAAAATGTGTTGCACTGTGTTATCTATCAATTTAAAAGAGTCTTTATTCACCTGAACTTGTTCAATAAGCGTAAGACCTTATGTTCGCAAATTTGTAATATGTTTTGCAATAAAACCGTAATTTGAAGCAATATAAATCAAGTCAGATCTAGTTTGGGGGTCTGTCAAGACATCCTTTGAAGTTTTAATGAATTGTGCATCCTCATCGTTTAATGCACTTAGGACCTATAAAATGTCTTCATATTTGTTGGCATAGTAGTTAACTGCTTCAAGCCATGTTACCCATCGTGTTGTTATAGCTTCTGGAGGTAATGGAAGGTCTGGAAAAATGTGTTTAAAAAGTTCCTCTCTACATGAAGCTTTTAAGAATAACTTCTTCACATTAGCAATAGTTTTATTTGCGTTTTCATAAAAATTCCTAATACATTCACACAATCGATGGACACCATGAACAATACATGTCACAAGCGTCACTTTTGGATAAAATGCCACCATAGCTTTTGCAGCCTTTACCATGTATGGAACTGTATCCGTCACAAAAAGCTAAACATTATTCTTATTGAAGTTGACGTCCAGATTTTTGATGGCGTCGTCCCACAGTCTAGCAATTGTTGAGTAATTAGCCCTTTCCAAGGCTGCTGTATTTAGTAAAAATTTCTCACTTGCAATTACCTTAATACACCTGCTAAAATGTTTGCCACATTTCTGCCTGTTGCATCTATAGTTTCATCGATTGACATCCATATAAATTGATTTTTTAGTTTTGCTCGTATATTGTCCATGCAATCGTTGTATAATTTTTTTAAATGTTAAGTTCAAAAAAATTTTTCTGATAGCACTTGGTAGTCCGTGTATTCCTCAAATAGTGTTCTTATATTTTGATTTCTCATCAAGTGGAATGTCAGCAGACACAAAAGCTCGGCACAGTAATTCTTGAAAATCGTGTTCTTTTGAGAGTCTACCGGATCATTCTGACAAAAATAATTGTTTGATTTCAGAATAGATGAATCCACCATCAGCTCGTAAGTCTGAAAACTTTTCTACAACCGCCTTTACACCGCGACACTTGTTTATACGAACAAAATAAATAATGTCAAAAACACAAAATATGCTTAAAAAGGGATATTTTTGAAAAAATGTGGCCTAAAAAATATAAATTATGCTTTAAAAAAGGAAGTTTTTTTTTAAATTATGCTCCTAAAACTAAAATTTCCCGAAATATGACGTTATGGGTAAAATATGCCAAAATATGCTCTAACAAATAGGTCTCAAAACACTTGTAGGACCATGAAACGTGTAAATACATTACCCATTTGTTAATATCTCGTTGTAAAAAAAACATGCTGTAGCATATTTCCGGTTGCCCTGGTTATGATTTGTTTAACCCCCAAAAAGGGGGTAGGTTTTTTATGAGAGCTGTGAGTAATTACCTCCGCTCAGAGGATAGAAGCTTTCACACCAAATTTTAGCTCGATAGTTCTTACAATAAGGTTGAAATATCAGAGACAGATAGACGAACACCCCAAAAAAGAGGGAGATTGTTTGGGAGTAGGAGTAGTTTTTATTCGATATTGCTAAATTCAGAACGAAAACTCAGCATAGAGAATACAAGAATTTTTTTTTTTTTTTTTTTTTGCAGTAATCATGCTTATCCAAGAACTTTATCTCTTAAACTATGTCTGTGTTCTCAGAGACAGAACCCAAATAAGGGTGTGTTTGTATGGCAGGATAGAAGCTTGCATTCTGAATTTTCCAATGAGAGGTGTTATTCTGAATGGCCCGCTAGTTGCCACTTTTGAAGATTTTATTCTTTGGCATTTGACAAGTAGAAGCTACGCTATTACTAAAAATAGAATGATACACGCTTCAACAAAGCATTGAAATTATTAAAATTCACTGCAACCAGTAAGAAAGTCTCAGTCGGGCAACCCGACTTACACATACCATCACCCTCAGTAAAACAAAAAATTTTCTATTATATTGTTATTATTACTCGATTTCTAAAGTGGGCGGAGTGGTGCATTTGGGGCTTGTCTAGACTTCCAGATTTTTTCTCCAAAACTTAATCCCGCTTGAACTTTACTAAATGCTGAATTTGGGCACAATCGCGTTAAGTCTATTAATAATATTAATCGATTTCTAAAGTGGGCGGTACCAGATATGTATGGGAGGTACCAGATGGGGTGTGGCTAGACTTCTAGTTTTTTTCTCAAAAACTGTATCCTGCTATAGCTTTACTAAATAAAGAATTTGGGTACGCTCGCGTTGGATTTATTGATATTATTACTCCATCTCTAAAGTGGGCGGAAAGGTATATTTGTATGGGAGATACCAGAAGGGGCGTGGCTAGACTTCCAATTTTTTTCCAAAACTTTCTCGCATTATAGCTTTACTAAGTAAAGAGTTTGAGTACGATCCCGTTTGGTGTGTTGATATTATTACTCGTTTTCTAAAGTGGGCGGAATTATGTATTTGTATGGGAGGTACCAGAAGGGGCGGGGCCATGTAGTCAATTTCCAATACCGTAAGTAGTTTTGGGGAAATATTAACTCGTGCAAAATTTCAAAACATTTGGTTGCATCTTTCGAAAGTTATCGTGCGAACCAGCCGGACTGCCAGACAGACAGACGGACATGGCTCAAACGACTTAAAAAGTCATGAATCGAATTTGATTCAAAGAAACCTAGGGTCTAAAGTGACTCCTTCTACGTGTTACACTTTTGGGTCGTATCAAATAATATATACCCTCATCCCTTAGGGTGATGGTATAAAAATGGTGAAAATCTTGCAGTCACAGTTTGCAGAACTAAAGCATTTTTTGGTCGTCGTAAAGCACCTTGTCGGACCGCAATACAGAAATTAGTGGAAAAATTCGAGCTGAAGAACAAAACCCGTGCACGTCGCTCAAGAACAACTGAGAATATTGCTTAGCCCAAAGTGTTGAAGAAAACCAAGGTTTATCCATTCCTCGTCGTTCTTGGGAGTCGGGCATTCCACAAACGTCATTACACCGTAGTTTGCATAAAGACTTAGGTCATAAGGCTTATAAAGTTCAGTTAACACAAGAACTCGAGCCGGCCGATCATCAACAACGTCGTGTCTGTGCTGATTGGGTCCTTGAAATGCATGAAAATGATCCGGAATTCCACCGAAAAATCATCTTGACTAATGAGGCCCATTTCCACCTCGGTGGCTACGTCAACAAGCAAAAATATCGCATCTTTGGCTCGGAAAACTCAAGAGTTATTGTTGAGAATCCTCTCCATCCGAATCCTTTGATCTTTTATGGGGAAAGTTTCCGGGCCGTGTTATTTTTCAACGAGGTGATCACAATTGGCTACCGAGATCTTATGATTTAACACCTTGCGTCTTCTTCCTTTGGTGCCACGTTAAAGATAAGGTCTACGTCAACAGCCCAGCGTTGATTCAAGACCTCAAATATAAAATTCGTGAAGCTATCGAGGACTTAGGGCAGCCACTTTGCGATTTGGTTATGGAAAATTTCATGAAAAGGATATGTTCCTGTAAGCGTGCTCACGGTGGCTATTTGCTTGACGTTGTTTTCATTATTAACGGCATACATTCCTCTTTATTATGAAATAAACATCCGATCATTTATTTTAAAAAATTGAATATTTCTTTGAATATCAAAATAACACCTCAAAGTAAACTTCAAATTAAAGCATAGTTTTAGGCCGGGCCATGCCAGTGTATTTTCATACAGTGTTGTTCGTGAGAGTTCAACGATCGTATTGATTATAATAGTAATTGATTATAATAGTTTTCAATCACATGTGTTTTGTTGTCCCGACGGTTGGCTTAGGCTTTCTTTATTATTTAATTTGAATACCATTTCTAGTTTCTTTTAGTAAGCGTAAAAATTAAGTATTCTAAACTTGCCTTCCCATTGGAAGTACCTTACCAAATTTCCGACTGGGTAGTTATCAATTTGTGTTAGTGTATCTAATTGTAGAGCAAATAACTAGTTTTATTACCATCTTTACATATGGTGAAGGGTATCTGAGCTTTGCCATAACCAAAGATAATTATTTGTTTTTAGATTAAATTCATTTCCGTAACTAGGTAAGCTTACCTTGTTTACACTTCCAGATCCCACGTAAATGTTGTACAATGTAAAGTATAATCACAAGGATTGTTTTTAATTGTCTGTAGCCGGTAATTACTCCCACCCTTTTTAGCTATCCCATACCAATGATAATAAATCCTAAAATATTTTATTCGTTCTGTTTGCGTTGGTGTCATTATAATAATGACTGAATGTAGTCGTGCTTACCAAACATATAAGGTGGGGGCTTAGATAATCTAATTCTGACTGAAATTTCCTATGTTGGCATTACGTTTTTTATACCATCACCCTTAGGGATAAGGATATATATTATTTGATACGAAAAAAAAGTGAAACGCATTAAAGGAGACGAGTAAGACCCCAAGTATCTTAAGACCAAATTCGTTTCAGGACTTTTTAAGAAGATTGAGCTATGTCCGTCTGTCTGGCTGGCTTTCTGGATGGGTGGATGGATGACTGGCGAGCAGGATAACTCGAGTAAACCTTAACGGATCGGTATGAAAATTTACTAGTATTAATATTTTTCAAAATGAACTATGGGATTGTAAATGGGCAGAATAGCCCCACCCCTTCTAGTACCTCCCATACAAAATTACCTATTTTTGGATATTTAATATTTATTTCATAAATTCCAAACCGACGACCAGAGGATATTTGAATTGGTCAGTTTATTTATCTTGCAAAAGTAGACTTACACTAAGAAAACCAAAACCTTTGCCACAGCCCTTCAGGTACCTCCCATACAAATGACCGAATTGACCCTCATAGTTTTACATACATATCTTTTTTGTAAGTAAACTGAATTCACTTAAATTTTGCGTATGTTGTTCGCTTATGAAAATTGGACTCAGGAATGAATATGGACTATATCGGTTGACGCTTTGATACCTCCCATACAAAATGACCTATTTTTGGAAAATTAACATTTCTCCCATAACTTCCAAACGGACACTTGGTGGGTATTGAAAAAATTGTATATTGTGATAGGAGGCGAAACCTCAGAAAACTTAAACTATTTGACACACCTCTTCTGGTACCTCCCATACAAATGACCGAACTCACCCACATAGCCTTACACACAGATCTTTTTTGTAAGTACAATGAATTCAGTTAAATTTTGCGCAAGTTGTACGGTTAAGAAAATTTGAATCAGAAATGAATATGGATTATATCTGTTCACGCCTTCTGGTACCTCCCATACAAAATAACCTATGTTTTGAAAATTTATATTTCTCCCATAATTTTAATTAAAAACCTATAAATTTCAGTAAGTCAAGACTTAAACAATATCTTATATTAGGTGATAGAATTTATCAGTCAGCTTACCTGACTGAAATTTCTGTACTGGTTATTTAAACATACTCTTTTAGATATTATTAAGTTTGCATTGAAAACGTATTCATTTGTTATAATATGTATATACATGTATAAGAAAACCAGTAAGAAAGATTCAGTCGGGCAACCCGACTTACATATACCGTCACCCTCAGTAAACATAAAATTTGTATGGGAGGTACCAGAATGGGCGTGTCTAGACTTCCAGATTTTTTCTCCAAAACTTTATCCTGCTTGAACTTTACTAAATACAGAATTTGGTCACGATCGCGGTAGTTCTAATAATAATATTAATCGATTTCTAAAGTGGGCGGTACCAGATGTGTGTGGGAGGTACCAGATGGGGCGTTGGTAGACTTCAGTTTTTTTTCTCAAAAACTGTATCCTGCTATAGCTTTACTTCCAATTATTTTTACAAAATTTTATCCTGTTATAGCTTTACTAAATACAGAATTTGGATTTTATCCCGTTGGGTGTAGCCCATTTGCAATACCGTAAGTAGTTTTGGGGAAATATTAAATCGTTCTAAATTTTAAAACATTTGGTTGCGTCTTTCGAAAGTTATCGTGTGAACCAGCCGGACAGCCAGACAGACGGACGGACATGACTCAAATGACTTAAAAAGTCATGAATCAAATTTGGTTCAAAGAAATCTAGGGTCTAATGTGACTCCTTCTATGTGTTACACTTTTGGGTCGTAGTAAATGATATATACCCTCCTACCCGTAGGGTGAGGGTATAAAAATAATATTGTTAAGTTTCCAGTTTTTTGCATTTATTTTGGAAGTGGTTAAATCTTAAAGCATATTAAATTTATATGAACATACTGCAGAATTAAATCTTTGCTATGCACTCTCAATATACCTCAGTGGCCTTGCAATACATTAATCTTAAACTGCCGCAATTTGTTGGAATTTTCGTAAAAAGCCTTATTAATTAATTTAACCATATTTAAATTCATTAAATATAAAATATCTTAGTCATGCCTTAAATACATGGACTTAAATTTGATTTCAATGGAATGACTTTAAATTTTTCGCTAGAATTCTATACAGAGAATCCTGAATCACTAATATGTTTTTTAATTTTAGTTTTCCTTGAAACAACCATTAACAACGTAAAGGATAAAAACTCAAACCGACACGTGTCTTCCATATAGCGTAACCTAATACAAGTGAAAAACCGCATGCATAAGAAATATACGTCTGCTTACGTGGAATAAAAACATTTACTTGTTTATAAGTTTGAGCAAACATATCCATTTGTAACAAACATAACACTTTTCTTAAAGAGAGAGAGAGAGAGATAGCTGCATTCAAACATTTACTTGTTTATAATTTTGAGCAAACATATCAATTTGTAACAAACATAACACTTTCCTTAAAGAGAGAGAGAGAGATAGAGATAGCTGCATTCAATTTAATAGCAAACATAATTTAAAACCCATAGTCAGAAATTAATTTCATCACCAACTTTGCAAACAAAAAAAAAACTTTCCCTCACTTAAGCTGTCATAAGCCCTTTACTTGACTCCTCGCAAATGAATCCTCTCACAATATGCTGGGGACTACAACTAAAGCTTTTCTCCCCCCTATAAAAAAAACTGTTCATTGCATGTGAAAAGTCACTCACTAGATAAATGAACTGAGCGAGCAGCAATAGGAACCAAACAAATATGCCATGGACAGCCACACACCAGTCGGTCGATGCTGCAATACCATGTGACATGTCAAGTTCTGGGGCGCAAAGTAACAGGAAAGGCCACACGGCCGTGCGGAGATATAAAGTAACGATAATAGACCATGTGAACTCTTCTAGCATTGATATGTTTGTGCACAATCGGTGGCACCAGGTTGGCGCACAGTTTATAATGTAGAGTGTGATTGGCACATATTTTGCCATCCGTCACACTTGTCAAATATCTGCGTGGGAGGACGGGCTGTGTCGGTGGTAACAATACAAACTGGAACAATGTCAAATCATAGGATTGTAATTGCACGATTTGAACTGAATACAGCTAGAACACCCCTTCGTACATCTCTGACATTTGTAAGGACGTCCTTTTTTCCTATTTCACAGCACAACAATGGACGACAGCGTGTGCTTGTTTGTTTGTTTGTTAGTCTGTCGATTTGACATGCTGCCAGTTAGGGACACAGAGAATACAAACATTTTCATTTCATATCGACCCAGTTCGTAGGGACCCATTATCTGTCTATGTGGGCATATTTGTTGGCCTTTCTACTTAATGTTGATTACGGAGGGATTTCCAGAACATAACCAGCAACGGCAGCCAAACTCATTTCTCTTATGTTGTTGAATGAGGCCAAACTAAAAAGATTAACTCGAACAATACAATTTTTTCGATTAGAGTAGTCATTCGCGTCATTTGTATTAATATAATTAATTAATTTGTATTAATTTACTAATAAATTTACCACAACATGGTTTCACATGAATTATCATAATTAAATCGGCGACGCATGTGAACAAATAATTGCGTTATCCCGTTCCGGTATTGGTATCTCCCCAATATACTAATTGAATTTAATGGATTTGATCTTTTGTTACCCTCAAATGAGCAATGTATTGATGTTGTTAGTACCAGCTGGTGTCCATTAATGACTACTATTGTTGATATATAAACATGAATTAATACTGTAGTAATAACATCGGATATCAATCGTCATTGGTACTCCTCGGTAGGCATGATGAAATTGAAATGATAAAACAATTGGTGTTTCAAATAAATTGAGTTTCTCAATACAGTACAATAGGACTATTAGAAGATATTCACCATATTGTTTTTTAATCTCTTAAGAATGTTTGAGAAGCTTTTATTAGACTTGAAGATTGACTCGACACTATTTTGCGAAGTTGCTATCGACAACATTCAGGGTGCAGCCTATGAAATAATATTTAGATGACCGGAGACAGGAATCAAATCATGAATCTCCCCCCTGATAGTCGCGTGTTTGTAACCAACATGCCACTGACGGCTCTCTTTCGATGGTGATGCATTCCTTTAATCATGCATGCAAAATGCATGATTTTATAAGGTTAAAATAATATAAGAATATGCTGTTTTTTATGACAACCTGTCTATCCACATTGGTGTGAGTTGAAATGTTTGTTGGACTAAAGCAACAGTAGTGTAAGGCACTATGTTCTAAGCGCAACAGCAAATACTGTAGTTGATATTTTCATGGAATGTGGAAAATTTACTCACATTTAGTTTAACCAATTTTTCATGATTTTCATAAAAACAACACATCTTTTTGGATGAGACGTATTTGATGTTCACGTTTCCCAGACTGTAATCACCTAAAGTGTATTTTAATCACCCAATCTATAGTATAAACAAACAAATGTAATAAAGCAATCAAAATCACTTGTGCAAACTATACACAACAAAACTGTGAGTGATTAGTCATGGATATCTCTACATGTGTGTATTTGCTTTAACAACTGACGGAGTTACTCGTGTGGCAAATGCGCGTGCTGCTATAATCACGATAAAAAGTACAGCACATATTTAGAAACTAAATAAACGAAATGGAAGTGGATGATTTTATCAAGGGCAAACAAATAATATTTGTTAACTAACTGCGAAATAATTAAACACAATTTATTTTAAACCGCTCTTGTAAATAGATCAAGATTTCATCTGGTACGATGAAAAATGTAATATAACTTTTTAAGTCGATAAAGTTATTACCTCTGTCTGTCTAGCTAATAAATATAACTCTCGTAACTCTCTCTCTGATTTTGAATAAAAAACAAATTATTTAGGAAATTACAGTCATTTCCTTTTATTATGATAATATTGGTGTGCCGCCGAGATAGTCTCCATCCGATGTTCTAAATTTTCGATGACGCTGAGGCATTATATAGGTTCTATCGACGTACACACTTTCTTTCAAATAATCCAAAGAAAGAAATCCAACGGTGTCAGATCACATGTTCTTGGCGGCCAATTGACAATGCTACCACGTGAGATAACACGGCCTCTGAATTTGTCGCACAAAAGAGCCATTGTGTCGTTAGCTGTGTGGCATGTGGCACGGTCCTGTTAAAACCACATATCATCCACATCCCTATCTTTCAATTCGGGCCATAAAAAGTTCGTTATCATCTCACTATAGCGAACACCATTCACAGTAACTGCATAACCGGCCTCATTTTGTAAAAAATACGGCCCGACGATACCGCCAGCCCATAAACCGCACCAAACAGTCACTCTTTCGGGGTGCATTGGTTTTCCGACAATCACTCTTAGGTTATCATTCGCCCAAATGCGGCAGTTCTGCATATTGAAGAATCCACTGAGGTGAAAATGTGCCTCATCACTTAAGATGATTTTCTTTGAAAATTGATCATCCACTGTTGCCATATCTTGCCACCGTTCTGACCATTGAGGTTTTAGTTCTTGAGTCAATTGCACCTTGTAAACGTATAAATGCAAGTCTTTATATAAATATATAATATATATATATATATATATATAATATACATAATGTTTATCAACGACGAGCGTGAGAGGTGTAATTATTGGGCACGACGACGAGCTGAGGTGGTCGGCTCTTCAACCACACTATCGCGAACAGCAGCAATATTTTCTGCAGTACGAGCTGTAAGCGCACTGGTGTTTTCACATCTCCTACAGACCCCGTTTGCTAACATTTCTGCACGATTTTTCCGATTGTTCGCACATTTGGACGATTAAATTGACAGAAAGAAATCACGAAGTGCACGATATGCATTTTGTTTTGAACGCCTATTTTCATAACAAGCCTAAATAACTTTAACGCGTTGCTCGATTGTGAATCTTTCAAATTGAATAAGTCTGAAATTGAGAAATGTCAAATGAAATGCAGAAAAGAACTTGACGTTTAGGTGTGGTTCACATTCAACATCGGCGTTATACTGTCACCTTTAGGGATGATGGTATATATAATTTGATACGAGAAAAGTGCGAGCAACGAGAAAAGTGCAAAGTCAAAATTCATGTTATGACATCTTAAGAAGATTGAGCCATGTCCGTCTGTCTGGCTGGCTGGATAACTCGAGATATCCTTAACTGATCCTTATTTTTATTATAATTTACCAGTCGTTGTGTTTGTATTTATTCGGTCTGTTTGTATGAACATATAATTTATTTCAAGCTCAAGACCAGTGTTTTTAGAAGTGTTAATATTTTTCAAAATTAAATAATGGGATTGTAAATGGCAAATGGCACCACGCCTTTTTGTACCACCCATACAAAATTATCTATTTTTGGATAACTACAGAATACAACATTTTTCAGCTCATTGATTCGGAACTCAATTCTAAGAACTACACGTGAATGTAACCCCAAACGCAACAGCTTCTGCATCATTCGTTTTTTCAAGTTGGCTGCATTAATAAATTAATGGTCATATGATTTTTTTGTTCAAGGTGGATTTTTATCACTTTTTCTATATTTTAGCACGGTTATAACTCGGTATACCTTACGAATTATCTCTATTCTATCTGAAGCAAAGTTGTAGATATTGAATAGAAAAAACAGGCGGAACAAACCTACCCGAATAAATTGTATACAGTGCCTTGAAAAGCGCAAAAATTCCCATTTTTTACCATTAACCTATAGGTTTAATCGTACGTAATTTTGTGCTTGTGTTGAGATTTAGATTTATGACCTTAGTTTGGGATAAGCGCAGTAACGAAAACGTGATCCCGTTTCTTTCGAAGAAAAAAATCCTTAAATATACGTCATACACACGAATCGTAGATGAAATACTGCAACTTATGTCTTAGGCAGTGCGAGAAAATTTTGTGTGTGAACGGCTGTCGGCAACTAGAATGACATAGCAATTCATTATCTATAACACTCCTGACATACAAATTTCTCGACAGACACCTTGTGTTTTGATGCGCCTTTACACTGACAGTCGTATGTACAGACTTACGTATGAGTAATAAATAAAAATACACATAACTCACACGCCTTAATAAATTACTAATTGCGACACAATAACGTTAAACCCACAATTACTATGTCATTTAATGCAGATAAAGTTTTCTTTGCAAAAGCCAATCCCCAATGACGAGATAATTCCACCGTGAGCAAAAAAAAAATCGTATAGCCATTAAATTATTAATGCAGCCAACTTGACAAAACGAATGATGCAAAGTTCTTATTTGTGGGGCTACTTTCACGTGCAATTATCAGAGTTAAGACCCAAAATCATGTATTCTATTGTGTTACTACTGCATTTTACATAACTTACACACAGACAAATGGAGCATATTTTAATTTGGTCAGATCAATTATCTTGTAATAGTATACAAACCAAAACATTTTCCACACCCTTTCTGGTACTTCTCTTACAATTGACCGAATTGACAACCTAAGTTCTACATACATATCTTTCATTAAGTACACTAAAGTGAATCTTGCATCTCAAGCCGACTCACAACCTCCTTCGTGGTGGCACCTGGGCAACATTGTTCGTGATTCTTTTTTATCATGAATAGCGGCAGAAAGTGAGCTACGAACCCTGATGGTTAGGCTCCAGGTCCACCCGCCTCAAGGTCCTTTACTGGCTATAAAAATACAAGAAAGAAAAAGTAAGAAACGAAACCCCTCTTATGTCGACGACCTCCGCAAACGTAATAAGGACCATGATATACGGATATGCACCCGGAACGTCCGGACTGTCTAAAGAGAAGGTGTCACTATCCGACTGGCGGATGTCCTCAAAAAATATAAGGCTGGCATCACCGCCATCCAGGAGATGAGATGGACAGGACAATGATGCTCGCGACGTAAAAATTGCGACATCTATTACAGCTGCCATGCCAAAAGGCACAAATTTGGATGTGGATTTGTAATTGGTAAGAGACTCAGACATCTTGTCTCGCGGTTTACTCCTGTTAGTGATCGAATACCCACAGTCCGCATCAATGTGAAATATTTCTACATCACGCTGATTTGTGTTCATGCCCCAACTAATCGATTTTTCCACAAGGGTTTTCGGATAAGCTTGACTTATTTAAAACAACTTTGTCGAAAACGGTATATCCGAAAACCAAACTATCGTCTGTGAAAATCGATTTAAAATATGTCTGAAAATAAGGTTCCAATTTTGTGAGTCGATAAAACAAAAAATAAGATTTCTTTTAAAGAACTGTTTATTGATTATCAAAGCACAGTATTTAGAAATTATTTTCCTTAAAAATAATATCGTCTAAATGTAAATCTTTGCGTTCACGGCATTCATTTATTCGAACAGTTAAATTTCAAATGACAGCTGAGCAGGTCGATTCCATAATGGTTGCGAATAGTTACTGAATATTTTTAGAAAAAGTCCATAGGAGTTATGTCAGGACTGCATAAAGACCAGTTTTTGTCGCCTTTCCTAGATATCAATTTGCCAGGAAATTTTCCATTCTGGGGTTTTAATTCATGTAACAATTGAATTTTTGTAAGG
The DNA here is from genome assembly GCA_964034835.1 of Muscina levida. Lineage (NCBI taxonomy): Eukaryota > Metazoa > Arthropoda > Insecta > Diptera > Muscidae > Muscina > Muscina levida. The sequence continues at coordinate 78,154,255 of OZ035883.1, forward strand.
GTGAAGTTTTAGATCTTCATGCTAAATGTGGTTTCACATTTAGGTGATCCAAGTGTGTGCTCCAACTACCGCGAGATCAGCCTTTTGCTCATCGCATATACGGTCCTGTGGAGTGTGCTATGTAAAAGACTAAATCCAGTGTTATCCTACCTGATCGGGCCTTAGCAGTGTGGCTTTAGACCTAGTAAATCAACGACTGACCAGATATTTACACTTCGGCAAGTCCTGGAAAAGACCCAAGAGAAACAGATCGATACGTACCATCTTTTCATCGACTATAAAGCTATCTTCGACAGGCTGATACGGCAGAAATTACTCGAAGCCATGGCTGAGTTTGGTACTCCAGCGAAGCTAATACGCCTTTGCGGAATGACGCTGACTGACATGTAGTCTTCAGTGAAGATTAGGCTACGGCCTATCGTGTGTCCTCTTCAACATATAGATGGAGATGATAATGAGGAACGCTGCACTAAACACGAGTGGCACGATATGCAACAAAGGCCATCATAGGTCGAAAACTGCGGGATGTGACTGCAGCCTTCTCATGTATACAGAAAAAATCAGCGAAAATGGGTCTAATGTTGAACGAGGACAAAACAGAGGAAATAGTTCCAACGAACAAAGAATTTACTCGTTTCGGAAAATGCATGAACGTTGACAACTATAATTTCGTGGTTGTAGATAATTTTATCTAACTAGGTTCAACAAAACAAATAATGTCAGCCTCGAAATTCGCAGAAGAATCCTGTTGCTACCAAATACTACTACGGACTAAACAAGCGATTTAATGACAGAGCCCTCTCGCGGCGAACAAAAGTCCTGCTATACCAGATACTAGTTCTACCTGTCTTGATGTACGGTTCAAATTCTAATGTTATGACACAAGCGGATGAATTGATTCTGGTAGTATTCGAGAGAAAAATATTTCGTAAAATATATGGCCCATCATCGTTAACATTTCTCTAGTTTTTAGGATGCAAAGGGATAATAAATAGTTATTTCTTTGTTTTTTTTTTTAAACAAATATATATCGCCTTATATGCTGTTATGATGAAACACCATTTTCCATGTACGTATTGTTTTGTCATAACTTTTGAAATGTATGTCCAAACCTAATTAAGCTGTCGAGTAGATAATATTCTACTTAAACTTATGACCATTACTGAAAATGAAGTAAGTCATTTCACCTGGTTGAAATTTCTGCACTAGTACTCATTTCTTTGGTTATCTACACTTGTCAAAGTCAGATGTATGTTGTAGTTAGTTGTATAGTAGGAATTGCCCAAACAATATGTATATTGCCGTTGTACTAGTGCAATAATTTTACTTTGAAAAAGAAAGAAAAAAAGAAGATAAAGTAGTACGTAATTCAAAGACTATAAACCCAGTGTAACCACTCGGCATAAAATTACGCAATTCATGGGTGGTTTTGTATCTCCAGTGTCACTTACTTTAACATACGCTCACTCATAAAGATATGGTTATATGTTATTTACTACAAGAACAAGTGTAACGCTTTGAAGGCACAAGAAGTACTTTACTAACATAATATTATAATAAAATAGAAGTACCAATGAAACAAGAAAATTAGCGCTGCTGAAATTAACTACCCCTATTAAAGCTGCATGTTTTATATCCCCAGAATATTCGAACTCTGTTGAAAAAAACTCCCATTTTATTCCATTTCCCAATGTATACAATGCTGACGCAACAGCCACTTTAGTAATGTGTAGGAGAGAGCGAGGACGAGTAATATCGATTAAAAGTGCGGCGTACACAATTTTGTTTTCTTTTTAACAATGTATAATTTTTGACTCTACAGCTTATATGGAATATAATTATTCCACATTTGAATATTGAACTGAATATTAAATTTTGAATTTTGAATTTTGAATTTTGAATTTTGAATTTTGAATTTTGAATTTTGAATTTTGAATTTTAAATTTTAAATTTTAAATTTTAAATTTTAAATTTTGAATTTTGAATTTTAAATTTTGAATTTTGAATGTTGAATATTGAATTTTGAATTTTGAATTTTGAATTTTGAATTTTGAATTTTGAATTTTGAATTTTGAATTTTGAATTTTGAATTTTGAATTTTGAATTTTGAATTTTGAATTTTGAATTTTGAATTTCGAATTTTGAATTTTGAATTTTGAATTTTGAATTTTGAATTTTGAATTTTGAATTTTGAATTTTGAATTTTGAATTTTGAATTTTGAATTTTGAATTTTGAATTTTGAATTTTGAATTTTGAATTTTGAATTTTGAATTTTGAATTTTGAATTTTGAATTTTGAATTTTGAATTTTGAATTTTGAATTTTGAATTTCGAATTTTGAATTTTAAATTTTGAATTTCGAATTTTAAATTTTGAATTTTAAATTTTGAATTTTGAGTTTTGAATTTTGAATTTTGAATTTTGAATTTTGAATTTTGAATTTTGAATTTTGAATTTTGAATTTTGAATTTTGAATTTTGAATTTTGAATTTTGAATTTTGAATTTTGAATTTTGAATTTTGAATTTTGAATTTTGAATTTTGAATTTTGAATTTTGAATTTTGAATTTTGAATTTTGAATTTTGAATTTTGAATTTTGAATTTTGAATTTTGAAATTTGAATTTTAAATTTTAAATTTTAAATTTTGAATTTTGAATTTTGAATTTTGAATTTTGAAATTTCAATTTTGAATTTTGAATTTTGAATTTTGAATTTTGAATTTTGAATTTTGAATTTTGAATTTTGAATTTTGAATTTTGAATTTTGAATTTTGAATTTTGAATTTTGAATTTTGAATTTTGAATTTTGAATTTTGAATTTTGAATTTTGAATTTTGAATTTTGAATTTTGAATTTTGAATTTTGAATTTTGAATTTTGAATTTTGAATTTTGAATTTTGAATTTTGATTTTTGAATTTTGAATTTTGAATTTTGAATTTTGAATTTTAAATTTTAAATTTTGAATTTTGAATTAAGTCAGTTCATACACATTTGAAACTGAAATACCTAAATTAGAATACGATTAATCGTATCCACTAAATAATTAAATGACATTTTTTAATAGCACACATTTTTCTTTAACTCTTAACAAATGGTTGCAATAAATTTGTAACATTAAATTTTATTATATTGAAAATTTATTTTATTGTCTACAATTTTGTTGCTCTGTGTACTGTTGCATATAGTCAGCATACATATCTAGTATATTTATATCCGATTTGTTAGATTGGTATGTAAAAACAACCTATTTGATTGGGGTATTACTTAATTCACTTTTGTTTATATGATAACCCACAATCAGGAGAGCCCTCTGATATCTTATGAAATCACAATGATTGCAAATTATGATACAATTCGATACGATACAATACAACATTTCAATTGAAGTAAATCCAAACCATGAATAGCTGGGCTGATAAACACATCGATTAAATATCAACAAATTTACTCTATTGAAAACTTTCACTTGTTCAACTGATGATAACAATGCAGAATTCATGAATAAAACCGCTAACTACATCCTCTGGGACTCCCTCCCTCTCTCCCTCTCTCTCTCTCTCTCTCTATCACATCATCGTGTAATAAGCAACAAGACGAGTTCCCATTTGGCATCAAGGACTGTATAAACATAATCACCTCCAACAATGCCACCTCCCACCATTAATGACATCATCTGTTCGTTCATTCTCTCGTATTTACTCGTTCTCACACAGAAGTCTAGCGCAATAACAATTCATTTCCGCTTTCTTCTAATAACAGTTTGCATTTAAATGGATCAATTACTTACGAATATCAAACACTGCTAACGTGTCCAGAGGAATCCATTTGCATAATAACGATATCGCACCCAGCTAACGAATTGCGTCAATGTCGATAACAGTTTGAATGTGATGGAGTCGATTGGCACAACACAAAAGTCCTGCAAGTAGAAATGAAAATTGTATTTGCATTTAATATCGCACTTTAAAGAGAAGGGCGTACTAGTGGGTTGGTAATCCAATTATGACCGTTGTGTGATAAATCTTTTAATTGTTACTAATAAATTTATATTCGTAAATAATTTAACAATAAAGTTCATGAGGTGACAATTTTGTAGCTAAGAATGAAAGTCGTAAATAAATGAGATTTTTGGAAATAAATAGGTTTTGCCTTTTGGATTTTATTTATGACATCGAATTTCTTTTAATTCTGTTAATGTAAAATTTATGTAAGGTTTAATTTGGGTACATCAAGATGGTCCGATTGAGCCATAACTAAGTGTTGCTGGTGATGTTGGGCAACAAGCCTATAGAATATGTATAAGTTTTGAGAAAGAAATATTTGACCCACAAATGTGCTCAGTTGGCTTATAAAACATAGAATATGTATCACGTTTTATTACATAGATAGTGGCAGAATGCAACCACAATGTTGTTGTTGTTAACTTATCGATCTCAGTGGAATTAAATTATCAAACATAAAATATAATAAAATTTACATATAAAGTAATTTGCACATATGTACGCTTAAAAAGAAAGAAAATAATTTTAGACTTTACAACCAATAGATGAAATGGTTAGCGTAAAATTTGATATTAGTTGTATGGAATTAATTGGGATGCCGTTGGGGATGTAAAGTGAATCTAGCATCTCAAGCCAACTCACAGCAGCCACTTGGTGGCACCTGGCCATCGATGTGTCGTAATATTATCATGAATAGCGGCAGATAGAGAGCGACAAACCCTGATGGTTGGGCTATCCACCTGTCTTCAGGTCCTATACCGGCTAGGAAACCACGAAAAAGAAAAAGCAACGAACGGAACCCACATATGTAATTAGGACCATGATATAACGATATGCACCTGAAAAGTCCGGACTCTCTATAGAGAAATCGCCATTAACCGACTGGCGGATGTCTTTAAAAAAAAGCAATGCTGACAACACCGACATCCAGAAGATGAGATAGGCCGGACAGTGATACTCGCGACGTAACAATTGCGACATTTACTACAGCTGCCATGCGGTAAGGCACGAATTCGATGTGGATTTGTAATTGGTCAGAGACTCAGACATCTTGTCACGCGATTCAATCCTGTTAGTGATCGTTTAGCCACAATCCGCATTAAGGCGAAAAATTTCTACATCACGCCGATTTGTGCTTATGCCCCGAAAGATGAAGACGATGAGATTAATAATGTGTTCTACGAACGTCTAGAGCGAGCATTCGAACGCTGCCCTAGCCACGACATTAATGATATCCTGGAAGATTTTAATGTCAAAATAGGAAGGGACGATGTTCTTGGTCCATAAATCGATAAATCTAGTCTGCATACCGTAACGTTCGACAACGTGCTTAGGCTGGTTAGCTTCGCATGGTGGTGGGTGGAACCAGATTTCAGCATAACGATATCTGCAAGGCAACTTGGCTATCTTCTGATCAAAAAAACAAAAACCAATAATTGATGTGGTAATCGATCGCAGGCATTCATCTAGTTTCATGGACGTTCGCGTGATACTTGGTGCACGGATCATTGCCAGGTTACAGCTAAGATGCGCGCAAGATTAAGCAAAGCGAAAAACGCACGTAACCAATTGCCAATAAAGGTGGACGTCGCATTGCAGCAAACCCCAGATATAGCTACTGCCCACTACAAACAATTCTCCGAACTACTACGACACAAAGCCTCTACTTCTGACGTTCCCAATACACAGTGGCAACAACAAAACTTAAATATGAAAAACGGCTCGCAGTCGAATCCTGCTACGATAAAGAATGTCACATAGCTTCTAATAAACAGGATGCTGCTTTTAGAGCAACGCTACAGCCAATTGTAAACCGAGCTCTTAGTGAACGGCACAATCAGACAGTAAAACAGGCGAGACCTATTCAAGCGAAAAAAAAAACTTCAGGTCAAGGAGCAGGAGAAAGATGATTTTTCAGATTTACAGGGATAGAGGTGAAGCCCGAAAATTTTACAAAAAAAAGTTAAAGCTAAAGGTTACGCCGTGGCGTAGTGGTTAGAACACTCGACTACCAGTCATCTACAGTTTTCTTTCATTGCCGACCCCCTCGATATTGTTGACAGCAACTTCGCAGTATAGTGTCGAGTCATTCGGCATGTCTAGTAAAAGCTTTTCAAACAGTGACGTTCGCTTTCGTCGATAAACAAGTAGGTGCCGTTAGTTGTGAAACAACGCGAGAAGCATTTCATAGCTCATTCATTGGGTGTAAAGGGGAATTAAGTTTTGTTTTAAGTACACAACCCCTAATAATACCGAAACCTTTGCCACACCGCTTCTGGCACCACCCATACAAATGACCGAAATGACTTACATACCTGTCTTTTTTGTAAGTACACTGAATTCAGTCAAATTTTGCGTAAGATATTGGACTGAATAATAGATATAGACTATATCGGATAACTCCTTCCGGTACCTCCCATACAAAATGATCTATTTTTGGAAAATTAATATTTCTTCCATATCCTCCTAACGGGCACCTAGGGGATTCTAAAATTTGGTCTGTGAATTTATCTTGTGATAGGAGGCAAAACCTCAGAAGTAGTAGGGGAATGCCGGTTCTGCACCGTACTCCGAGGAGCAATCGTGCTCCCAAATGTTTGCAATTTTACTCGGAGTATGAAATTTTGAAATATGTCTTATCTGTTATGTACACAGAATATTAAGATGTTTTGTGTATTGACTCGGAGCTTAATAGAGTATGAAATTTGTGAAATAATTCTAATATATTTTGACAGCATTGTTTTTGTTTATATTGTTATTGTTTAATTTCTTTTTTTTTTTTGTACTCTGTTATATTGTTGTTTTTTTTATTTTTTTTTTTTTTTTTTTTTTTTTTTATACATGAATTTCTTTTTTTGCTCGGATTTTAATAGGGTATGAAATTTCTAAAATAATTCTTATCTTTTTTTTCTTTTTTTTATTGTTGTTTTTTTATTCTTATACTCGGAGCTTAATAGAGTATGAAATTTGTGAAATAATTGTAATCTTTTTTGTCAGAATTGTTTTTGTTTTTAGTTCTTGTTTTTTTCTTTTTACTCGGATCTATTCTTATTAATTCAACGACTTTATCAATTTATATTTTATATCTAAGAAAAAGATGTTTTTTTCTTTTTACTCGGATCTATTCTTATTAATTCAACGACTTTATCAATTTATATTTTATATCTAAGAGAATTTAAAATAAATTATAGCTTAGGTCCGTATTTATTATTAGTTAACAAAGCGTATTTAATATATAATTTAGAGAGTATTTTTTCTTTTTACATCTATTAGAGTAAATAATAATAATAATAGATGAGAATATTTCGATCTAAAGAAACTATATAAATCTATTTGAATTTCCTATAAATTCATATGTACAGCTATAAAATTATTTAAATATATTTTAACAATGGACAACTCAATTGCTACTACTACTAACAAATTCGTAATTGAATCCTTCAATTCCAAAAACTTGAGGAAAATTATTACACTAGCGGAGATGGATATGGAAAAACCCTACATTATTGAGAAGGCGTACAGAACCACCACAAAATATGGAGATTCTGTGGTTGTGGAACTGGAAGACCAGATGTTGTACCTACCAAAAAGGTATAATTCATTAGAAGATGACGTTATTGAAAGGCTTTGTGATGGAAGTTTTACGCTAACAAAAATACCAATAAAGGAGGATAAGGATACGCATCTTTGTCGTCTTCATCTCGCAACCATCCATTCTGCGAACAACATATCATCATTTTTTTACTAAATAGAATTTAAAATGTCTTTAATAAAAAATTAAAAATAAATTATTATAAATAAATATATATATATAAAGCACTGTTGTTTATAATTGTATATCATTCCATAAAACGAATTAATGGTAAACAAATAAAAATGTTTCTACTACAAACTATTTCTAAGGATCAAAAATATTGTATCTGTCAAGATGGGTGGAAACATTTAAAGATTATAAATATTCAAGCTGAACAAGATTATATTCAAGTTCAACTAACCAATAGTATAGGTATCGTTAGAAAACTTGTGGAGTGGTTTAGAGGTTGTCACATACCTGAGTTTTTGTTAAATACTTTACTAGAATTTGATCCTCGGGAACATGTCAAAATTGAAGTTTTTGGTGGAGAAATTACTATGTTAGGTGTTACTCACCCTGGCGCGAGACCTAAATTTATACAAGACGCCTTTCAGAGTCAATGTCCGTTTAATGACATTGACGAAAACAACTATGGGTTTAGAGTAGAAATTGTAGGGAGGACAAAACCGCAAACAAAACCAAACTAGTTCAAAGTAAACAGTTCTCATCAAGCTTTTATATGAAGTAGACGTTTCCAACATGTTCTTCCTGAAAGTATATCTATCAACTTTATACATAATCCATATATTTAATTTATGTAATGCAAAGCCAACACCAATAGTTTTGGAGGGAGGTGGTGCTTCAAATGCCGAATTCTCTTTAAAGTTGCCTAATAATGAAACCGTGCTTATTGAGATGAATTTCAAGTTTATGCGTGAAAGTCCAATACTTAATGACTACGATGCCTTAGATGAACCTTCAACATCACCATCACCATCAACACAACGGATACCGGCAATTCCCATATTCAACGTGGATGAAGCTATAGAAGCATTTAGGCAAGATCTCATAGAAAAAGAAAAAAATATAGCTGGAATAATTGAAAGTGATACTCCATTTTATAGACATTTTAAATTGGAATATGATGAAGCGAGTATTCCAATTCGGTGTACATATGAAAGTAATTACTCAAGACGTACCCTTAATATTGGATGTTATGAGTATCATGAATATGAAACTGAAAGAATTCTTAGCAATGGTGAAGTGGAAATGATTCGTATTGGTGATATCGTTAGTAATAGTGATATAAAATTAATAGATGTAAAAAAATATAAACAAACCTATAATATGAAAATTGATTAAATGAAAATAAAAACACATTGAATAAAGTATTATATTATCTTTTATTTATTTCATACAAAAATTGAAGACACAGATGGCCACAATTAATTGAGTTAAATTCTTGCAACCTTTCATAATTATACATAATATTTTTTCCGAGGTATTTCACAACTTCCAATGGTGGTTGCAAGTCCCCAAAACTATCAAAATATACAACAGTTTTACATTTCTTAAAATACGCAACCCAATGTGTACCGAAACCGGTTATAGAATCCAAATTAATTATCCCACATTCATCTTTGTATGGTTTTTTAGGAAGGGTATCTCTCATAAACACTCCTCTAAAATTAGGTATTTTCCTCCCGAATTTCTTCAAGTCAATGTCTGTGAGCGGCCTGTTGGGAAGTTTTTTAAATCCTTTTTAAATATGAGACCATATCCATTTCTGTATGGTTTGAGATACAATCCTTTCCCCATAGCTATGGCTTCCAGAGATTTATTGTGTCGCTTTGCTTCTTCAAGTTGTTGCTTAGCATTTTTTGCAGCAGTGATTGTTTTTGCAATTGTTGAACCACCAGATGCTAGTGCTCCTAAGGCACCTAGAGCGGAAATAATGGGTATCAACGGTAGAAAACCACCAATTTTTGGAACTGATATAATTCTTGGAATTTGTACTAGTGCTTTTTTTCCCCTAAACGACTTTTGAATATTTTTACGTGCTATTTTGATAGCATTATTTATATTTTGAGGTTTTTCCTTTTTCAAACATGATGTAGCAAATTTGACTGCTTTAGTAAACAAGTTTCTACTTTTCTTTTTTTGTATACCCATACCAAGTTTAACTTTTGCTTTCATTGCGTTAGTTACAATATACGCGTTTATTTTTTCTTTTAGACTACTATTTTTAGATTTAACTCTCTCCCACGCTTTTTCTGTTAACTCTCGATCTGCTTGTTGACGTACTTGATTATCTCTACTTTGCGCATATATTATATCATGAGATTTGCAAGCCACGTCTAGTGGATTTATTCCCTTATCTCCTCTTTTTAATCGATTTTTAAGCTTAGTTCCAGGACCACAATATTGATATCCGGGTAAATGTACTTCAAAAGGTAAACTATCTATAATGTTGTTTATAAATCCACCACCTTCATGAGAAGTCTTTTCCATATTAATTGATTTATTTTGAAAAACAATCATTATATATATATTTTAGTTTTTTTTTTTTTTTTTTTGCTTTTAAGAATATGTATATATATCTGTGAAAGAAACCATATTTATTTATTTAGTTATAAAAATGCGTTTGGTTAAACAACATAAAAATATAGTTGTGAGAAGTGTTAGTTTTACAGAAAGTAAAGATGTTAATAACACTCGACATAACTCTTTACTACCCAACACTGTTAGAGCTTTAATTGTAGGCCCTTCAAATTGTGGTAAAACAAACGTTATGATCAACCTAATTGAAAGTCCCAACGGTTTAAAATTTGAAAATATTTACTTATATTCGAATTCTTTGTATCAACCAAAGTATGAGTATTTAAAAAAACTCATTACATCAGTTAAAGGAATGGGTTATTATATTTTTTCTAAAAACGATGATGTTATACCAACAAATGAAGCTAAGAAGAATTCGATAATCATTTTTGATGATGTAGCTTGTGAGAAGCAGAACAATATACGTGAATATTTTTGTATGGGGCGACACAAAGATATTGACTCATTTTATTTATGTCAAACATATACACATATACCGAAACATTTGATTCGAGATAATGCAAATATGATTATAATGTTCAAGCAAGATGAATTGAATATGAAACATATATATAAGGACCATGTTGGATGTGATATGAAATTTGAAGAATTTTATGAGATTTGTCGAGAATGTTGGAAAGATGACTATGGTTTTCTACTCATTAGTAAGGATCATAAAATAAGTTCAGGACGATATAGAAAACAATTCGATAAATTTATACATATATAAGTGACCTATTCTGTTAAACTAAAAACATTCAAATTGTAATTGTTGAATAGAAATCATAAAAACACATACGCTCTACTCTTATCCGCTTTTTAATCTGCTCTAAACTGCTATTGGTATAGAGTCTACTTGGTCTTATCTGATCTGGTGCTTATAAACTCTTATCCGCTTTAAAAACTGCTCCTGAACTGCTATTGGTATAGGATCTACCTGATCTGATCTGATCTGATTACAACTGCTCCTGAACTGCTATTGGTATAGGATCTACCTGATCTGATCTGATCTGATTAAAAACTGCTCCTGAACTGTTATTGGTATAGGATCTACCTGATCTGATCTGATTTGATCTGGTGCTAATCTACTCTCACCCACTTCAAAAACTGCTCTGAACTTCTATTGGTATTAGGTATAGCCGATCTGATCAGATACTAATCCGTTTTTAAACTTTTCTGAACAACAATTGTGCCGTTCCTGTTTGACCTGATCAAGAGTTAACTTAAACCATTATAAAAAATGAATGAAAAAATGTTGAAAGAGTTAATAAAATCAAGAAAGGCATTAAAGGAGAAATTTCGAGCTATTAAAGTGGGGCAAGAGAACACATATGAATATTTAGAAAACAAATTTAAACCTATTACTAATCCTTTAAAACAAATTGTCAATCATACGAAAACCAATCCAACATCGATAAAAATTGAAAAGCATGATAGTGCTGAATCAAAGGAAGAGAAAATAAAAATTAAAACAAGTACACCAAAGAAAATTATTAAACCAGAATATCTTGAAGCTCCTAAAAATGATGATGATGATGCTGACGATGAGAGTTTCTACTCTCAAGATGAAGACAAAGATGATGGTGAATCCACCTCTTATAGAGATAATAATGAATTAAACATATCATTTTTACAAAAAACGAATCAAGCAGACTTAGCGTATGGTCCACGCAAAATGGCAAACGGAATGTGGAAATTTGGTAATAGTGATATTGAATTCAATGATGAAAATATTAAAGTAGGAAACCAAAAATGGGCTTTAACACCAGGACTGTTTGAGTTAATATTTCATAAACGTCCTAAGAATTATGATAGTTCTGAACTATCTATTTACAAGAATTTATTAATATACACAAACGCACATAAAAGAAACTATAATGCCAATTCTCAAACTAAGGGTACTAAAGCATACAAATATAAAAAAATTATTCAAAACTTATTCGTTAAAGATGATAACAGGCCGAGCTCTATTGGAAAAGGTTTAAAGCAGTTGAATATTCATCCTCCTAACTATATATATTGGGACAATCCTAATGAAATTGTAGATCGTCTAAAATTGTTGATAGCTTCACAAGCAGCTGGTCATACAAATCATAATAACGAAATAACATCAATAATTGAAGAGTTGAGAGAAGCTAATATTATAGAATAAACAATTATACATATTAACATGAGCATCGATAAGTTTGGACACCACTCAACGTATAAATATACCACGGATACACTTAAAAAAAATGCCTTTAAATTAATAGGAATATATACAGATAAAGACAGAAATCTTAGTGTTCAAAATAAAAGAATAAAACATTTAGGTCGACCAGTAGATGAAAATGATGCTGTCACAAAACATTATTTACAAGTTCAGAATGCCCAATTGCAACAAAATATAATTTCAACTTTGAGAACACAATCACAAGAAATTGAGAATGAACTTAAAAAAATTAAGATAGATTTAAGTGCTATAGATGAATGGAGGAAGACTCAATATAACGATGAAATAAATGCTATTAAGTCATCAATCTCTAATGTTAATGATAATTATATTAGTATGATGGAAGTATTAATTGAAAAGATAAATGGATTTGAAAATATTCATTTTCGACAGATTATTAATAAAAACGATGCATTAAATAGTAATCATTTGAGAAGAAACCCAGCGGAAGATAAGACAACACATGATGATGATGATGGAAAAAAAGTCTATAGTTAATGAACTTCACGCCCAAGTAAGGAAAAATTTTTTCCGTCGAAGAGTGATAACGAAAGGGATTGATGATCTCTGGCAAGCTGATTTAGTTGAAATGGGCAATTATTCTATATATAATAAAGGGTTTAAATATTTATTGACTGTTATCGATACATTTTCGAAATATGCTTGGGTTGAGAGCTTAAAAACTAAAAACGCCATACATGTTTCACAAGCCATGGAAAAAATTTTTAAATTAGGACGTATTCCAAAAAATTTACAAACTGATGATGGAAAGGAATTTTTTAATAAAGCGTTTAAAAAATTAATGATAGAATATAACATAAATCACTACTCAACGTATAGTATTATGAAAGCGTCTATTGTGGAACGTTTCAACAGAACATTCAAGCATATAATGTGGAAGGAATTTAGTATAAATGGTACTTATCATTGGATTGACATTTATAAAGATTTAGCAGTAAAATATAATAACACAAAGCATAGATCTATAAAAATGAAACCTATTAATGTTAATTCATCTAATGAAAAACAATTGTTGAACACTGTCTTTAACCACATTAAAATATTTAAACCTTCACAAAAAATTCATGTTGGAGACTTTGTACGTATAAGCAAACATAAACATATATTTGAAAAAGGATATACCCCCAATTGGACGACTGAAATTTTTAGAATAAAATCTACTAAAATTACAAACCCACCAACATTCATCTTGGAGGACTATCTTGGCAATGAAATTAAAGGTGGATTTTATGAACATGAAATTCAGCGGACACGGTTTCCTAACACATTTTTAGTTGAAAAGATCTTGAAAACAAAAGAGAATAAAGCTTTCGTCAAATGGTTGGGGTTTTCAAGTCAACATAATTCATGGATAAGTAAGGGAGAGTTGTTATAAATTAAAATAGATAAATAAATAAAAACAAAGAAAAATAAAAAATTTGTTTCATTCATATTTTGTTTTTCAGCGATGGCACATATATTAACATTAAGTGGGAATTCTTCAGTTTTGAAGCAGAATTATTCACCCCCTTTACAACTTTTAGGTGACTTTGAATGTGCTCTAATTAATTTTCACACATACAACTCTATACCAAATATAGATTATGATAACAACCTCTTCCATATAGGAGAGAATGTTATTGAAATACCTATTGGTTCTTATGAGATAGAAGATATTGTGGAGTATATAACACGAGAGTATGAAAATAAAACAAAGGGAAAGACTATCTCAATTACTGTTAATTATAACACACTACAAATTGAATTAAAATCATCACACGATTCGATTCACTTTAACAGAAAAAGATCCATATGTAAACTATTAGGTTTTGAAGAGAAGAGTATGGTAGCAAATATTACGCATAAATCTAGTATGTATATAAATATATTTAATGTTAATACTATACACATTGAATGTAGTATTGTCTCTGGAGCCTACATGAATAATCTACCATCGCATACAATTCACCAGTTTGCTCTTAAAGTTTCTGCAGGATATAAATTAAACGAAACACCGCAAAATCTCATTTATTTACCAGTGAATTGTAGTGAGATAAGTTCTATTACCATTTCCATAGTTGACCAAGTAGGACGTCTGATAAATTTTAGAGGAGAGCCGATCACGTTATGCTTACATATTAGACCCAAATCAAAATGATTATATATAATAAAAATAAGTGTAAAAAGAAAGCTATACACATTCCACAATCATCTGCTAAACCTTTAAGACCAACTCTAACAAAAGATAACATATTTTTTCTAAAAACACTACAACTCAAATTAAAGAAATATGAGTGAGATTCTTAATGTAACTGAAAAGCCTCTAAGAGATGATAACATTACCAAAAAAGAATTTCATACCTATGTACCATATATCCAATCATATAAGAATAATGATGAAATAAGATTAACTATACAAAATCAAGATTTACACGTTTTACCATGTGAGAGCTTCTTATATGTGGAAGGTGCTATAACATTACCGGGAGGTATAAAGAGTCCTACCGCTAAATTGCGAAGTAACTGTATAGCATACATGTTTGATGAAATTCGGTATGAGTTAAATGGAATTGAAATCGATCGCACTCGCTACTTAGGTATGTCGAGTACGATGAAAAATTATGTTTCTCTTAATGAATTTGAGAGTAATATGTTAGCAAATGCTGGATGGAAGAAAGGAGATGACATAAACGCAACATCATTTAATTTTTATGTTCCATTGAAATCTTTACTTGGGTTTGCCGAAGATTATAATAAAGTAATATTAAACAGTAAACATGATTTAATATTATTACGTAGTTCAAGTGATGATAAAGCATTTTTTACTACGGAAACTAATCCAGTATCAAGTTTAATGATAACAAATATATCTTGGAGAATTCCACATATTAATGTATCAGATGAAGCGAAAATAAACATAATTAAAACAATTAAAAGTGGGGTACCGCTACCGCTAGCATTTCGTAGTTGGGATTGTTATTTCAATCCAATATCTCAAAGTTCTACAAAGCATAATTGGAATGTTAAATTTGCTGTAAATAGGGAAAGACCTAGATTTGTTCTGTTTGCATTTCAAAATGATAACACATTTACACACTCCAATTTAACAAATTTTAAAGTGCACCTGAATTCCACTTCATACCCTTATGATGAATTAAATTTGAAATTTGATCGTAATCGTTATGCAGTTCTATATGATATGTATACCAAATTCCAACAAAGTTATTATAGAAGGGAACAATCACAACCACTACTTTCCTGTGAGGAATTTAAAGATACACCAATTATAGTACTAGATGTTAGTCATCAAGATGAAACTATTCAAAATGGAGCCATTGATGTGAAAATTGAATTTGAAACCAGTAAAGCAGTTCCAGAAAATACTATTGCATACTGTCTTCTTATACATGACCGTTTAATTGAATACACACCTTTGACTGGAATAGTTCGTAAAATTGTATAATCAACATGACTAGGAATGGGGTAATAATTGATGTGCAAGGCTTCTTTGTAGATTCACACAGATTTATTGTGAAAGAACTTGCTATAATTTTCAACGCGAGAGAAAGTATCTGTTTCATAATAAAACCACCCTTTAAATTTCACAACCTAACTCTAAAATATCAGAGAAATGTTAACTGGTTGTCACGAAACCATCATCATTTACATTGGACGGATGGTTCAATTTCATTAAAAAGTGTACGAGAATTTATTCATTCAAATACAAAAAAGATGCCCATATATGTAAAAGGGAAACAAAAGAAAGAATGGATTGAAAACATTTTTCACCTTAATGTTAATGATATAGATGAAATGAATGAAACAATTAGTCTGAAAAATTTGGAAAAAATGTATCCCTTAACCCCCTCATGTTTGCATCACACATATTCAGTTTGTGCTTTGAAAAATGCAATGCTAATATTTGAGCATTTAAATAAGAAAACAATTTAAATTTTTTTTTTTAATTTTTATATTTATTATCTACATTTTATGTATATATATATATATATTACAATTTTTAAATAAATAAAAAAAAATCAATTATTAAAAGTAGAGACAATGGTGTTTTTATTTCATTTAAAATACTTAAGAGTTAGATGTATTATTATTATTAATAGTTAGGGCATCAATTTTATAATGTCCCCAAGCATAAGTATCTATATTATTTGGAAGTATTTTTCGTTTTTCATCACCATAACTTAACACAACTTTATATAACTTATTAGTGAAAAGAGTATGACATTTTGAACGAAAATTTGATTCATAATCATAAAATATTTTATGTTTAAACAAACATTCCCTATAGTGTGAACTTTTATATTTATTCATTATACACTTTTTTACTCCCTTCGATTTCTTAATAGTTTTACTTCCATAACTTATTGAGTACATTTTCGAACGTAATGCCGTAATTTCATTTACTACTACCCCTTTACACTCATCCTTCATCTTCCCTATTACTTTACCATTTTGTAATGGAAAACCATAAATATTATCAATAGGATATTCTGAAGTATCAAAATACTTAAATAAATCCTCCTTTATATCTTTATAAAAGTTTTCAGTTATAACTGTGTATATAAATGAGTCAGTGTCCATATAATTTAATGAAACATTTTGTTTAAACTTCGGTAACATATAATCATAGTGAAAGTCATACATGTGATGTTTAGATAGATCTAAAACAGAAAACCCAAGATAGATAGGTTTGTCATAAGTTGTTCTAACTCTTTTCATTTGTATAGCTACCATTTTACTCGAGAAGATAGATATACTATGGAAATTGCTTTTGGCTATATGTGATTTTGCTCCAAGACGATTTCTATTAGTTCTATTCCATTCACTTACTATTTTTATATCTTTTCTCTTATCAACATTTTCCATAGTTTTTCCATAAATAGCGTTATTTAAAAGTTTGAAAAAATCTTTTTCAAAATCATTTTTTGCTAATGTTCTATAATGCGTATTCAAATCAATGTAAGTTTTTAACCATGGACTTTGTTTAAAGGAAAGTATTCTATGAACTTTTTTCAATATCAACCCATTTTGTAAACATTGTTTAAGAACTCTATAGTGAATTGGATAATTTCTTTTAGCAGTTAAGTCTAATATTAACTTTGACTGCTTTGACTCACCTACAATTTTGTTTTCGGCGCAAAATGGTAAATCATTATGTACATCGTGAAGAGAAGTAGGAACTTCTATGTCAACTTCATAAAAATATCCAATAGGGCTGGTGTCATCTATTTCAAGAGGGTTTAAAAATTCGCTCTCTTGAAGCCATTTAAATTCACCTATAGGCAGGTGTTGGGACATTGCCCATCCATATAAGTTATTTGCATCTAAATACACTATATATTGAGGAGGTTTACTTTCATCATAATCGTCTAAAAACATATTGTTTGCTTTTGAATATCGTTTAGAACATTGAACTATTCCACCTCGTATACCTCTTTTAACGAAATTATACATATCTACGTCAGTAAAAAGAGATAATTTCACCCCTGTACTTTTTAACATTGCATCCCAAGAAAGACCTGGAGCAGTATAGTAGTGAGAGGGATCAAGTCCGTATATATTTTTACAGACTTTTCTAAAATTTTGGAATATATCAACTAATAATAAAACATCGACTTTTAAATATAATTTAATATAGTCATAAAGCGTCTGACATTCAAATGTATTCCATACATTTAAAGCATAATTATAGTCCTCAATAGAACATTCAATATTGTTGAGTGTGCTATTGAAAGCTTCTTTTGGAGGAAGTTTATTTTCGTTCAGTCTATTGATTGAATCTAAATATTCGTATGGAAATACACCCTTTCTTCTCATAAGATTAAATTGATTTTCATTTGTAAAGAATAATTTTAGAGTATGAAAATCATCATCAGAAAGGTTGTCAGCTAATGATGATAAACCTGATGCCATGAATCTAAATGAGTCTAAAAATCTCAATTCCATTTTTTTCTCTTTCCCCAAACGATGTATAAAAGATACTGAAATATATAACTCTTTGTTTAAGGGTAAAACTTTTATTTCTTTAGTTCCTCTTACTTCTACTTCCGCTAACTCTTTAACGAAAAGATGAGAATCATATTTCGAAAAATTATGAAAGTAAATTGGAATAAAGTCTGCAACTGTATATTGTAAATTACAATGAATGTGGGCTGAACCTCTATATTGTCCTGTTAAATGACAATGATCACGACAACGTTCTACACCTAAAAATTGTTTGCAAATATTACATATGCTTGAGGAGTTAAAAGATAATATTTCAGATTCTGTTAAAGGAATCATTTCAATATTTTTGCTTAATTCATCATTTAATAATTCACAATCTTTTATTAAAGTATCCACGAAAACTTTAGCTGGATCTTCTCCTATATATGTTCTAAATTTATCAAAGGCGTTTGTGTATTGACCTTTAATAAAATACGAAAATGCTATTGGAATATGCTCATGTGTTCTTATTGTGTTTCTTAAGGAAACATCATTTAATGGTTTTAACACACATTCAAAATCCGCATATATTGCAAATGGTACATCTAATTGTCTATTATAATTTTTAAATTGAATCACTGATTTATCTACTGACGGCATTATAGTTACCATTCTGCTACACTCATTCCGATGACTCTCATGTAAAGCTGATAGATGAGTATACTGCAAGCATGTATTGCAAAAAAATAGCTTCTTTCCATGTGATGTAATTGCACTACTTAAAAGTCTGTAATAAATTAGAATATATTAGTTGATTATTTAATATAACAATATATATATTTATTTATTTTTACTCTTACCGTGATATAGATTTTATCCACATATAATGTTTTTTCTCCCCTTCTTCCAACAATATTAGGTTGATATGTTGAGTCTGCTCTCTTTTGGTAATATAGAACGGTCCTATAACGCAGTTTTCCTCAGTGTCATAACCGAATACATTTACGCTAATATTATTATTTCTTTCAAATATTGCGATTTCATTTAATTCCGTAGGGAATTTCATACCGTTGAAGTTTAATCTTACTCCATTTATCGTCTCGATTATTGAATGATTTATGTTTGTGATTTGATAAGAGGATGGATTGGATACATTTCTTGTATTTGATTGAAGATTTGATGTTGCTGCTATCACACTCCATTTGAAACAACTGTCATCAGTGTTTTTAACATTAACGCAAGCTTTTTTCGCTTTTAATTTGTCGGGGGTTTCAATATAACTTGAACCACTTATTGGAGAGTATTTGTTTATGTTTAACTCAATTTTTATTATTAAATTAAGCGACCAACCACTGTCTTTTTCTTGGAATTCTGAGGCTTTACACAATATCTCGTCTTTATGTGTTTCATACACCGATTTAATGTTATCAGCTCTGGTTAGGATATTCATTCTGCTTGAATGTGTAAATAGAGCTTTTTCAGTCTCCTCACCATCCGTACTCATTTTCACATATAGTCCTTCTAGTTCTATATTGAACTTTAATGCATTATACTCGTTTATGCTTTCATTAAGCAATAGTGTTATATCCTCCTCATTTCTATTGAAAAACTCTTCGGGATAGAGTAGATCCTTACTCTCATTTTTAATTATAAATGAGGCGATTCGGCCACCGAACGCTCCACACACTTTGATAACATTTTCTCTGTGAATTTCTCCACAGTTGAGTTTGTGTGACGTTTTTCTCACATGTGAAATCCATTCCTTTTGCTGAATCCATAATTTGCAGGGATTGCAAAACTTTTTGTTGTCGGCTATCATCACGGCTGCATTTGAAGTTGATTGCTGCTCTACATCTATTGCTGAAGATATCTCAGGTGTGATGGATGTAGAATTCAATGATATATCCACATCATGAGTCTTCATGTGTCTTTGAAGATTAAAACGTTTGGCAAATGTTTTGTTGCAAGTCTCACAAGTAAAAACCATTTTAATTTTTATATTTAAAGTTTTGTTCTAAAGACGTTGTTTTTGAACAATTTGTAACTCGAAAGTAAAATATTTTTGTCAGAGACATAAATATATATATGTTTCATTTGAAAATAAGAAGAAATCAATAATCAACCAAAAGTAAAAACAAAGTAGAACGTTGGGTTTTCAATAGATTATACATGTGATAATAAATTTATGATTATGTTGACTTTCAAATCTGTCTTAAAGAAATTTGAGGAGAATTTATATTGTTTTACGATTATGATTATGACTCTCTTAAAGAAATTTGAGGAGAATATACCCTTAAGTTGAGGAATACAAGTCTTTAGTATTCCATTGTAGTATGTGCGTTCATAGATAAGCAGAGTGTTTATATTGTTTTACGATTATGATTATGACTCTCTTAAAGAAATTTGAGGAGAATATACCCTTAAGTTGAGGAATACAAGTCTTTAGTATTCCATTGTAGTATGTGCGTTCATAGATAAGCAGAGTGTTTTAATATATATTGATCTATGTGTATAAGCAATGTATTTGGTCTTGTAATATAATAATAATTATATTTTATTTTTTTTTTTTTTTTTTTTTTGATAACATAAAATATGTATCACCTAAAACTAAAGTTGAGAAATAAAAGATTATGGTTTTTTTAAATAATTCAATTTTATTTTATTTAAAATCAGTATTTTATATTAATAAACACTTCATCTTTATTATCATATAAATTTTCTAAAATCTTAATTCTATCTTTTATAATTTTTTGCTCGTAAGCTATAATAGCACTCAAAGCAATATTTTCCTCCGCTTCAAGGAATAAGCGCTCACTAATTTTTTTAGCTTCAACTAATGATGATGATGAAGGTGATGTTGTAAATGACTCCCTCAAACTTATGTCTAATGATGGTGAAAATGAATTTGTTTTACATAAAGCTGTTCTTAAAGCTAATGAAGTTGATGGGGTCTCTTCTTCTTCATGTTTGTTTGTAAAGGTTTGTCTTATTTCTGCTGATGTTATTTTTTTCCTCATTTTAGGAGATGAATCTAACCTTTTTACATGAGATAATTTGCGTCTATTATTTTTCCTCATTTTAGGAGATGAATCCAACTTTTTTACATGAGACAATTTGTGCCTATTATAATTAAATTTAAGTGAAAATACAAGTGTACATTCCTCACATTTGTAATGTTTATGCTTTTCGAAAGCTGACTTTCTCTTGAATATTTTTTTGCATTTATCTAATAAACAATGAAATACTTGTTTATTATTATTATTATTATTGTTATCATTTTCTTTGGAAACTTCTAGAGATGATTCTTCCTTTGGTGGTAAGGCTGCGAGGAATTCATCAAGTTCATCACGATTTTGCTTTGAGACTTCTGGTATACCCGCTAGTAGCTCACTCAGATTTAACTCTGACGACACATCTTCATATTGTGTTTTTCCTTCCACAATTCCGCAAAGTGAGACTTCTTGCGATGCTTCTTCATTTATAATAGATGAGGCTGGTGTTGTGGATGTGAGGATTTCCTCAAGATTATTAACCGGAGGTATGATTTGCACATCAGACAGGATTTGGATTTGAGTTTTCCTTGGGAATTCAAACATGTTTTTTGTTTTTTGCAAAATGTTTTTATTAACCGAATTGATCAAGACTTTTTTAAGAAATAAATTTAAATCTTATGAATGATTTACATGAAGCCTATTTCTTCATCTTTCATAATCAAATATTTGATTTTGTTGGTAATAAATTTAAAAAGTCTTTAATATACTATATTTACGTTTTTAAATTCTATTATCAACGATTTCAAAGATTTATTTGAAAATTTTATTATTTCTAAGACATGAAGATTGTCTCACACACCTAATTAGATTTCTAGAAAAATGTAGGTCAATTGATGTAGAATGTACATACATTGTACATTAAATATGTTTGTTGTTAAGCTAAGATCTATGCTATAATTTATTTTAAATTCTCTCAGCATCATCTATTTAAATTATATAGGTCAATGAAAATAATATTTAAATTTTAGAGATAGTAAAGTCATTGAACTTAAAAGAAATATTGACAAATTTCATTGTCAATGTCACTCTGATAAGAAATTCAACAAAAACAATTCTGACAAAAAAGATTACAATTATTTCACAAATTTCATACTCTATTAAGCTCCGAGTATAAGAATAAAAAAACAACAATAAAAAAAAGAAAAAAAAGATAAGAATTATTTTAGAAATTTCATACCCTATTAAAATCCGAGCAAAAAAAGAAATTCATGTATAAAAAAAAAAAAAAAAAAAAAAAAAATAAAAAAAACAACAATATAACAGAGTACAAAAAAAAAAAAGAAATTAAACAATAACAATATAAACAAAAACAATGCTGTCAAAATATATTAGAATTATTTCACAAATTTCATACTCTATTAAGCTCCGAGTCAATACACAAAACATCTTAATATTCTGTGTACATAACAGATAAGACATATTTCAAAATTTCATACTCCGAGTAAAATTGCAAACATTTGGGAGCACGATTGCTCCTCGGAGTACGGTGCAGAACCGGCATTCCCCTACTACTCTCAGAAAACATAACTATTTGATACACCCCTTATAGTACCTCCCATACAAATGACCGAATTCACGCTAATAGTTTTACATACATATTTTGTTTGTAAGTATAAAATTTGATTCAGCAATGAATAAGGACTGCATCTATTGAACCCTTTTGGTACCTCCCATACAAAATTACATATTTTTGGAATATTAATATTTCTTTCATAACTTGCAAACCGTCATCTGGGGGATATTGAAATTTGGTTAGTAAATGTATATCGTAATGAAAGGCAAAACCTCAGAAATCCTAACTATTTGACACACACGTCCTGGTAACTCCCATAAAAATTACTAAGATTTTGCCTAGGTAATCGTTTACTCGAAGCCATGGCTGAGTTTGGTATTCCAGCGAAGCTGGATACGACTTTGCGGAATGACGCTGACTGACACGAAATCTTGAGTGAAGATTGGCAAGGACCTTACGGAGCCATTCTGTACCAGACGAGGCCTAAAACAAGGCGACGGCCTTTCGTGTGACCTTTTCAACATAGTGATGGAGATGATATTGAGAAAAGCTGCAGTAAACACGAGTGGCAGTATTTTCAACAAAAGCCACATGCTACTCACGTATGCTGATGACGTAGACATCATCGGTCGAAAACTGCGGGATGTGACTGCAGCCTTCTCAGATATACAGAAGGAATCTGCGAAAATGGGTCTAACGGTGAACGAGGACAAAACGAAGTTATTAGTTTCAACCTACAAAGAATCTACTCATTTGGGACACTGCGTGAAGGTTGACAACTATAATTTCGAGGTGGTATATAATTTTATCTACCTAAGCTCCGCCATCAACAAAGCACATAATATCAGCCTAGAAATCCGAGGAAGAATCCTGCTTGCTAACTAATGCTACTACGGACTAAGCAAGCGGTTCAATGACAAAGCCCTCTCTCGACGAACAAAACTCCAGCTATAACAGATACTGGTTCTACCTGTCTTGATGTACGGTTCAGAATCCTGGGTTATGACACAAGCGGTTGAATCGGTTCTGGTACTATTCGATAGAAAAATACTCCGATAAATATATGGGCCCATCATCGTTAACGGAGAGCATCGGCGTCGTATGAATCATGAGCTTTACACTGACATTGACGTGGTCAGACGCATTAAGGTGCAGCGGTTGCGTTGGTTAGATTATGTTGTTCGCATGGACAAAATGCTCCAGCTCGAAAAGTCTTCGACAATGAACTCGATGGACGGCGCAAAAGAGGGCGACCAAAACTCCGTTGGAAAGACCAGATTACTGAGAACAGAACTTGGTGTGACTTACTGGTGAAGAAGCGCAGAAGATCGAGGCGGTTATATAATCCACTAGGATTGCAAAGAAGTGCCACCTAAGTTTGTAGGTTAGGTTAGGTTAATTCGGCAGCCACGTTGAACACAGCTCACTTGGGTACTAGTATGAGTCCCGTTGTGATACCATTTTATGATTTCCGCACCAAATGTTCCTATTCTAATCGGTCAACGTCGCTGTCTAGCCATTTCGTTGCCCTGATGAAGGCATGGATGTTCCGCAAATCGCCTACTGATAGACAGGTATTGTCTAAAAGTGTGCGATGACCAAGTTTTTCGAATCGCAGGTCACCTAAAGCAGGGCAGTGACATAGAAGATGCTCCGTGGTCTCCTCTTCTTCTTAATCATTGCAGCTTCTACAAAAATCGTTGTAGGGTAGTTTCAGCCTCTTAGCGTGTTTACCAACCGGCCAATGACCAGTTATCACAGCTATGATGTTCCCCAAGTGGGCTCTGGATAAGTTCAGCACAAATCGTGTCCTCTGTATATCCATTGTAGGCCAAATCTGTTTAGTCGCCGTGCAGGTGGGTTCTCTTGCACATCTCTCTTCAGCAATAAGGTCCAGTTTTCCCGCAATGAGTTGTTTCCCCCTTGTAAGAGGGATCCCAATGAGACCATAAACTTTGCCCGAGTTCACGGTTGTGGCGGCCCTTGCTAGCGTATCGGCCCTTTGGTT
Organism: Muscina levida; assembly: GCA_964034835.1. Lineage (NCBI taxonomy): Eukaryota > Metazoa > Arthropoda > Insecta > Diptera > Muscidae > Muscina > Muscina levida. The sequence goes on from OZ035883.1 coordinate 78,179,158, forward strand.
TCCATATATGTCCCCATGTCCTGGAATCCATGTTAGGGTAACCGTGGAATGTCTCGCTATCTCCTCCAGAGACGACCGGCATTCTCGAACATTTCTCGAAGTGGTGTACACGTTCTCTAGGGATCTGATAGCCGCTTTACTATCAGTAAGAATATGAATATTGCCGTCCAATATCCCAAGATACTGAATTTTCTCTACGGCTATTCTAATGGCCGCTATTTCGGCCTGAAGTATGCTACAGTGATCTGGTAGCCTGATTGATAGACTCAGATTCAACTCTTCCGAAAAGATTCCACAGCCCGCTCTTTCTTTTGATTTTGAACCATCCGTGAAAATTAGGATGACATTCTCCCCAAAGTTTAGGGCATTATCATTATCATCATAGTAGGACCTATCCGGGATGTTCCTTATAAAACCCGGATCGAATAGAGGTTCAGGTATGGTGTAATCTGTATTGCAGATCACATTAATTAGGTTCAGGATTTTGGCATGGCCATAGTTCCTGTGCATCCATGCTTTTGTGGCGTCTAAACGCTTTGCGGTATTCGCTGCTATCCTCCTCGCCTCAATGTCCGGTGGTAACCAGTTTAGGATCGTGAAAAGTGCCTTAGTTGGAGTGGTTCTAAGTGCCCCTGTTATCATGATCGCCACCAATCTCATAATGCGTTCGAATTTCAGCCTTTGGGACGCTTTATCTAGCGCCGGCCACCAGACTGCTGATCCGTTGAATAAGATGGGTTTAATAACTGATTCGTATAACCAGTTTAAGTTCTTGGGGCTAATTCCCCAATTGAGGCCGATTGCCCTTTTGCAGCAGTATAGAACCGTTGCCGCTTTGCTAATCCTGGTCTGAGTGTTCAGATTCCAATTCAGTTTACTGTCCAATGTTAGCCCGAGGTATTTGGCACTATCGGAGAGTGTAAGTGCGACTCCATTTAATCTTGTTTTGGCAAATTGAGGGATTTTTTATCTCCGTGTGAATAGCACCAGTTCTGTTTTACTCGGATTTACACCCAGTCCACATTCATGACACCATTTCAAAAGAAGTTTCAGTGCAGATTCCAATAGCTCAGAGAGTAGTTTTGGATCCTTACCTGTAACTTTTAGTGCCACGTCATCCGCATATGCGACGGTTGTGCAGCAAGTTTTTTCCAACTTTCTCAGGAGAGTGTTGATGTTAAGATTCCATAGTAGTGGAGAGAGTACTCCTCCTTGTGGAGTACCGTGAACCGCCACCTTGGAAATATTTGACACGCCCTGGCTGGATCCAATGCGCCTAAATTTTAGTAGTTTATCAACCAAGGCGATGACCACTGGGTTAATCTCCAGCTGTGCCATTGAGTCAATTACAGATTCAGGTTTGACATTATTAAAAGCTCCCTCAATGTCCAGGAAGGCAGCAAGAGCGTATTCCTTGTAGTTCAGGGTTCTTTCGATGAGGCTGGTTATCGAATGTAAAGCAGTTTCCGTGGATTTGCCCTTCGTGTAGGCATGCTGAGCCCTGGACAGGACATCCGGTTTAAGATATGATCTGATATATGCATCAATTATTCTCTCCATAGTTTTGAGTAGGAAGGAAGATAGGCTGATTGGTCTAAAATCCTTACCCCCCTTAGGGATAAATACAATTTTGTAGGGTGTCCACCTCGTCGGAATATACGACAGTTTCAGACATGCTTTAAAGATAGTTAAAAGCCAGGGCGTCAATACTTCGGTATTCTTTTGTAGATCCGCGGGAATAACCTAAGTTTGTAAGTAATCGTTTATTGAACGTTGATTTACGAAAAAAATCGGACACGTTCTGCTGCTCCTAATGGTACCGCATATTCAAAGAGACCAATTGGAATACTTATAAATTAACCGCGAAAAAATAAAGTATTTTTCTTAAGAAATTACAAAACACAATACAGCTACAACCCCAAAAAACAGCGATACAATGTACTTTCACCTAATGAAGCAGTTTTGCGATAAGAAGAGATAAAAGTGGCAACATTTACAGTGTACTCCTGACAATACCAAATGACTGAAGCGCGAAAGTTGACCGAGAGATGAGGAAACTCGTATTTCAGAAGGTAAAAGTCAGGTGAACTGGCTAACAAATACCCTCAGTCTATATTCTTTCTCCAGCGTTGAATTGAGTTACACTTTTTCTCGTATCAAATGATCTATACCCCCATCCCAAAGGGTGATGATATAAAAATGTGGGACAAAGATGGGTTCATCGATCAGACCAACCTAAACCCACGAAAATAACGGAGTAAGCTACATCAGACTAACATGTAGGTGACTTGGAATCGATAACCTGTATAGCCATCTATATTTCTTTGATCGGCTGCCTACTCGATGTTGTCGACAGCCATCTCCAATTTGTATAATCGCTCGGTATTTTTCTAGAAAAATATACGCGGAAAGACGATGTTCGCACCATATGTTAAACAGAAGGTTCCGTTCCGTGTGTTTGCAACTAGGAGCTTGTTAGCTCACATAAATGCGAGAACCTGTCACATAAAACAATCAAGGAATTAAAAGGCGAAATGAGTTGTTGTTTTATGATATTTAATTAAAGCAATAGCACCTACATTTCAGATTATTTCAGCTTACATAAATCTGCATAATATTTGGTGTTCTCCGCTAACATTTTTACTGCGAATTATTTCCAACTTTGTAACTATTCATCCCATATAAATTGTATATGTGACCTAATATAAAAATATATTTTCAAGCATTTGGAAATATGAAATGAAAATAATTTATTCCATGTTTTCCATTTATTGATGAAAGTTACTGTATTTAAGTAGCACTTATCGTTGTTTATGCCAACGCTTATTATTCAATCGCTTACATACTTACATCTTTTACATATTATCTTGGAAAAAACACGAACATTCCACTCAATGTTGTTATCAATATTTTGCTTATATTTTTTTTGCGCTCTCTTCTTAATAATTTATTGCAGATTTTGTTATTAATGAATCTGTCTATTCTGTTTCAAAATAATCACCATTTCTGACATAGGGATCAAGAATTTAAGAGGGATTTTGTTTTAGACTAATCTCAGTGTTGATGCTGCTGCTGCTGTTGTATGTTTCTAGTCCTTCGATATGAACTTCTCCGCGTGAAACAAAGCAGCCATTTATAAATCACATAGTAGTCATTATAACAAATGACAACAACAACACAAACAGCAAAAGCAATTACGGTTCTCAATGTCGAACAACGAAAGTAGTTGTACATAAGTGGTACATACATACATATAACATGTCGCCTAGGGTGTGCTGCACTAGATAAACTTAAGATTTTCAATTATTAAAAGACTATGTAAGGGACCGGCCGTGGAATAGTGGTTAAAACACGCGACTACCATGCGGGAGATCGCAGGTTCAAACCTCGCTCCAGTCATCTTAAAAGAAAAAAAATATAAATAAAATTTTCTTTCATTGTCGGCTCCCCTCGAATGTTGTTGACAGCAACTTCGCAGTATTAAGCGTCGATTCAATCGTCGTATCTAGTAAGAGCTTCTCAAACAGTGACGTTCGCATTCGTCGATAAACAAGTAGGTGCCGTTAGTTGTGAGTCTAAAAATAGAAAGCGTGTTAATTCACAACAACGCGAGAAGCTATCCCATACCTCATTCATGGGGTGCAAAGGGAAATTAAGTTTTTTTTTGTAATGTAAGGACAATAGGATCAGAATAAGGTGATGTGAAAAGCTAGAGCGCAGCAAATCACTGAAGGGATTGGCGATCACTGAGATGGAGATATCTTATATATTTTTTATTTTTTTTGAGAGGTTTTCTGCCTATGTATGAGAAACTAGTCCATAGACTACCAACAGTGGCACAATTGTGCATGTTCAATTCGAACGTATTGCTTTTCTGTCTCGCACAGTCCCATATTTCAACACACACTACTTTTCTTTCAGTGCAGCCTGTCTCTTTCTCACTAATAGCACTTCATTCTATTTTAGAATGAATATTGCTGTAGGTGTTTTTGACTTTCTTTAAATCAGTGGTAGGCATAACCGAACGCACGCACACAACAATATGGTGTGTTTGTGTGCGGTCGCAAAAGAAGCGTTAGCGCTGTTAATATGTACACGCTGAAAATTTTGCGCTCTCCCAACAATCATTGAATATTGTTTTTCTGTCTGTACTTGTGTCTGTATTTGTGTTGAATGTGGAACAAGCGTGTGTGATGTTGCTTCCATAACACTCAACAAGACAATGATTGTTTTGAATCAAATAAAAGAACGTTTGAATTGCCAATCGTGTCTTTGTAAAAAAATCTTTTATTGCCGGCCTCGCGAGGCTGTGGGATGCCTATGAACATCTTACTAGTACAGAAATTTCAGTCAGGTGAACTGATTGATCCTACGTGTTTGATAAGCTTAATATCTTAGTAATGATAAGGGATTAAACATATAATTAGTTCCACTCTTGTGCCAGAGGTGTTGGGGAAAACTCTCTCAATATCACATTTTGCATTAATGTACCGGAGGGGCACTGTTGGGTCTCCACATGATGTACTATATGCATAGATTCAATAGATTACACAGTACAAAATATGATTTTGGGACTCAATTCTGAGAACTTCACGTGAAAGTAACCCCAAAAAGAAGAAGTTCCGCATCTTTCGTTTCGTCAAGTTACGTGCCATAATAATTAAATATGGATTTGAAGTTAGTAAGTATCGTATAGGAGTATTTGTCACGGTTTAGCCTCTATTGTTTGCTAAGGGTAATTTGTAATGACAGGTGCAAGATGATGAAGGATAAACAAACCACAAATTTCCATAATTTACTTAAAAAACTCGAGATTGCCCAAAACTTTAGCCTTAACAATATTGCAAACTATTTATACATTCATATAACACCCACCAACTATTCTGTGTTTATAGAAATTTCGATTGCATTACTTCATCATATAAACTCAAGTGCCACCCTAGTGTATTTGCATGCACCGCCAGTAGTCAGTCCGTTTGAATCCATCAGCATTTCATTTGCGCAGCATTAAAATTCCCACGTTCAAGAATTTCCATTTCTATTTAAATGGGACAGCACTCATTCTATGCCCTTAGCTTGGAATTACACTTTTAGTGTCTCCCTTTTGTTTTTTACTGTCATTCGCATTTATTGTTCCCTAGCTGTGCTGCGAGCTGCGATTAAGCTGCTGGTAATACCACCAGAGATTCCTGATGATAATGATGATGATGATGATTGTCAAGTTTGCAACTAGAGGCATTCATGGAATGCTCGACAGTGCCACGTTAACTGTTGGAAACACCCGATTGTAGTGAATGAAACAATGGCAGACGAGCGACATCAGAAGGTCCTAGAGTACAATCTTAACAGCTAAATAGAGACAAACTATGGGAGCGTGCCACACAAAGGGATTGCGTTTGAAATAAACGAATAAATCAGATTTAGTTGAGATTTTATGTTGTCTCTTATTTTGCGACTAACGTCGTTATAATGTAAAGATGGTTCGCCCACCAATTTACGAAATTGAAAAGATTCACACCATGGTATTTACAATTAACTTGGAAATGATGTCTTCAACACGCAAATTGAAGAAGTAAAGGGATCTTGTAATCTTATTTGCTCAAACCGCAATATAAGCGGCAGTAACTAGTTTCGTGTCTAAAGATGACAGTAACGAAGATGTGGGGGGCTGTTAAAATATCTTTATCTTGAAATATTTGATGTTGCAACCACATTTAAAGAGTAAATTCCGATAATATATGAAAGCATAAGTATTACCTTAATTTTTACTAAAGTCGAGGGTGGTCTTCAGTTTTGCAATAACAACAAAATTAATGTTACTTGGAGAAGTGTGCAACTAGTTTTTAAAACCTTTATAGCGTTTTGGTCGTGAATAAAATCAAATGAGTTTAAAGTAGAAGTGTCATAGTTTTCGGAGGTCTAAACGGACGTCGTGAGATTTAGTCATTAATATCTGTAGAACTCCGAATTCAGCAAATTAAAAAATAACAATTGCCTTCGTTGTATAATGCGATTAAAGAAAATAATGAAGCCATTAACAACATATGAACAAAGTAAACTAAATGGCTCAAAAAAATGTTATTGTTCTAAACTTGTAATTTGATAACCTTTTAACTGCAACCTCAACTTTATTATTTTTCATGTGGAGCGTTTATATTGTGGACCGTACATATGTACGTCAAAAAAATTAAATCTGTATATAGTTTGTCACAATTGGTTTGGATAACAACACGTTATTCTAGAGCATTTTCGTTCATTCGCACAACATGTCCTAGCCAACGCATTCGGTTGAACGCGCATGACAACGTCGATGTTCTTATATAGCTCATTCAGCACATAATTTTTTAAAGTTAGAGAAAAAAAAGTTTTAAGTCAAAAACTAAAGTTTTTCGTAATGTTAAATTGAAAAATTAAATGTTTTATGAAAATAATTTCTTATGACCTATAGAGCAAATGAATACGATTAAAAACTCTTGTAGCACTTAAGTTATTGATACCTAACGGAAGTGAAGATATATTTGAGTTAAAACCAATCAAAAACTGAATATCTTGTATTTTGACGTAATATCTTTGAATGTCAATGTCCTTACAGCGCTTTCCAAATAATACTCATCTCTTGTTGTTTATTCTAACATCGTTTTTTTTGTTTAATACTTTTAAGTTTTATTTGTCAACGTTCAGGTAGAGTATGAGTAGACTAGTTAATATATAAAACAAACAACTTTGTTGCATATTCGTTCATCACCATATCCACTCTTGACAATTGCTTTTCAATGCTGCAATAACATACCGCAGCCCTCGGCTAGTGATAAAAGCTTTTTTTACTGGCCTCGCGAGGCTATAGGGTGCCTATCACTGGTCCAAAGCCTTACATGGTACAATATCAATTTGTCTGAGGCAGTGGTAGGCATAACCGAACGCACGCATACAACAATATGGCGTGCGGTCGCACAAGAAGTGTCAGCGCTATCGAATTTTAAACTCTAAAAATATTGTTGGAATAATCGTTGAACACTGTTTCTCTGTCCGTACCTATGTCTCTTGTGTGTTGCATTCGAAACAAGTATGTGTGGTGTTTCTTTCACAGCACTCAAGCAGAGACTGACTGCTTTGAATGAAAGAAAATATTATTACTGGTATAATAATTTTTTTTGTATACCTTTCACCACGCTCACGAACAGAATGAAAGGTATGTTAATTTTGTTCTTTCATTTGTAAAGCCAATATATATACATATGATCAGCGTCGAATTCGGAGTCGATTTAAAAATGTCCGTCCGTCTGTTCGTCTATTCCCGCGATTACAGCCGTTATTTAAGAGATATCAAGCTAAATTTGCAACACAAGCTTCTACGCTCTAAGCGGAGGTTAAGTTCTAAGAAGAGCTCGATAGGACGAAAACTACTCTCACCCCCATACAAAACTTCCCCTTTCTGGAGTCTGTTCCCGCTATTACAGCTATTATAAGGTATCCATCGAGCTTAAATTTAGTATGCAAGCTTCTGTCCCCCTACTGGAGGTTAAGATGAACAAGATCTGTCGAAAACTACTCCCACCACCCATACAAATTGCCCCTTTCTGGGGGTCTGCGATTATAGTCGCAGTAGGAAAGGCATCTAGTTTAAACTTTGTATTCAAGCTTCTGTCCTTTGAGTGTAGGTTGACAACTAAGATGAGCAATATCGCACTACTTCCACCTCCCATAAAAATTGGAACATTTAGGGTGTCTGTCCATGCGATTACAGCCACAATTTAAAAGCTATCGAGCTAAAATTTGGTGTGCAAGCTTCTATCCTCTTAGTGATGGTTCAGTTGTTACATGTGTAAGATCGGAAAAAAACTACACCCATGTCCCATACATATGTCTGTCTGTCTGTTTCCGTAATCACAGACGTAGTTTAAAAAATATCGAACTGAAATTTGATAAATATGCTTCCATCCTCTAATCAAAGTTAAAGTTCTGAAATGAACAACATCGGAAAAATACTACTCCCATCTGTCATACACAAAATCCCCCTTTCTAAGGTGTCCGTCTGTCATTCCCAGCGATTATAGCCTTAATTTAAGAGCTATTGAGCATAAATTTGGTATTTACGCTTCTATCCCCTAAGCGGAGGTTAAGTTCTAAGATGATCATCATCGGACAAAAGGTAGATGTAGATCCACCTTTCATACAAATTTCCCCCTTTTTATACCATCACCCTTAGGGATGAGGATATATATCATTTGATACGAAAAACCAGTAAGAAAGTTTCAGTCGGGCAACCCGACTTACATATACCATCACCCTCAACAAACAAAAAAAAAATCTATTATATTGATATTATTACTCGATTTCTAAAGTGGAGGAAGTGGTATATTTGTATGGGAGGTACCAGAAGGGGCGTGCCTAGACTTCCAGAATTTTTCCCCAAAACTTTATCCTGTTATATCTTTGCTAAATACAGAACTTGGGCACGATCATGTCGAGTGTATTGATATTATTACTCCATCTCTAAAGTGGGCGGAAAGGTACATTTGTATGGGAGGTACCAGAAGGGGCGTGTCTCGACTTCTAAATATTTTCTCTAAAACTTTATCCTGCCAGAACTTTACTTAATACATAATCGCGTTAGGTATATTAATAATATTAATCGATTTCTAAAGTGGGCTGTACCAGGTGTGTATTGGAGGTACCAGATGGGGCGTGGCTAGACTTCCAGTTTTTTTCTCCAAAACCTGTATCCTGCTATAGCATTTTTATATAAAGTATTTGGGTACGATCGTGTTGGATTTATTGATATTATTACTCCATCTCTAAAGTGGGCGGAAAGGTACATTTGTATGGGAGGTACCAGAAGGGGCGGGCCATTTATCCCATTTGCAATACCGTAAGTAGTTTTGGGGAAATATTAACTCGTGCAAAATTTCAAAACATTTGTTTGCGTCTTTCGAAAGTTATCGTGCGAACCACCCGGACAGCCAGACAGACGGACAGACAGACGGACATGGCTCAAACGACTTAAAAAGTCATGAATCGAATTTGGTTCAAAGAAACCTAGGGTCTAAAGTCACTCCTTCTATGTGTTACACTTTTGGGTCGTATCAAATGATATATACCCTCATTCCTAAGGGTGATGGTATAAAAAGTGTAACGCATTAAAGTAGACGAGTTAGACGCCAAGTATCTTAAGACCAAATTCGTTTCAGGAATTTTTAAGACGATTGAGCTATGTCCGTCTGTCTGGCTGGATGGCAGGATAACTCGAGTAAACCTTAACGGATCGGTATTAATATTTTTTAAACGAACTTATGGGCTGAATAGCCCCACCCCTTTTGGTACCTCCCATACAAAATTACCTATTTATGGATAATTAGTATACCTTTCAAAACTTTCAAACAAATGACCGGAGGATATTTAAATTTGGTCAGTTTATTGCAAAAGTACTGAAACCTTTGCCACACCCCTTCTGGTACCTCCCATACAAATCACCGAATTGACCGAAATAGTTTTACATACATATCTTTTTTGTTAGTAAACTAAATTCACTCAAATTTTGCATATGATGTTCGCTTCTGAAAATTGGACTCAGGAATGAACATGGACTATATCGGTTCACGCCTTCTGGTACCTTCCATACAAAATTGCCTATTTTTGGAAAATTAATATTCCTCCGATAACTTCTAAACGGACACTTGGGGGGTAATGGAAATTAGTGGATAAATTTATGTTGCGATAGGAGGCGAAACCTCAGAGAGGCTTACTATTTGACACACCCCATCTGGTACCTCCCATACAAATGACCTTGTTTGGAAAATTAATATTTTTCCCATAACTTCTAAAGCGGCACATGGGTAATTATCAAATTTGGTCAGTTAATTTATCAGCAGGCCTAACTATTTTACACACCCCTCCTGGTAACTTCCACATAAAAAAACTTACTTACTTAATTTCCCTTTACACCCCATGAATGAGGTATGGAATAGCTTCCAGCGTTATTGTGAATTAACACGTTTTTTATTTTAAGATTCACAACTAACGGCACTTTGAGAAGCTTTTAGTAGACATGCCAACTTAATCGACACTTATACTGCGAAGTTGCTGCACACAATAACGAGGAGGCCGGCAGTGAAAGAAAAATATAAATCTATTAATATTTTTTTAGATAACTAGAGCCAGGAGTCGAACCTGGAATTTCCCGCATGGTAGTCGCGGATTCTAAGCATCATCGGTCGGTCCCGATAAATAACCGATATTTCCCCTCTTATATACTTATACCTCAGGATATGTCTTACTATGTAAATTAACTAAGCGGACTAAATATGGTTTTTGTTCTTAATTTTTTTTTTTTAGAGTTGTTAATTATTTTACCAAGACAATTCCACGCTCTGGGCAATCATTTAAAACTGTTCAAAGGCTCGCCCTTTCTTCCATCTGAATATAAATTGCGTCATCCTTCCACTTCAGTCTTTAGCAGAATTGTGGCTAAGGCTTAAATAAATGATTTCTATTAATATATCCATGTAAAGAGTTAAGTTGGATTAATTTTAATCAAATGAAATCTTAAAAAAAATCAAATAGCTTTCATATGTGATATGTAGAAAACTGGTCTTCACTGATTATGTTGAGTGACGACCCTGACCCAAGTACTGATCTGTAAATATGTAGCGAATTTGCATATGGTACTCGCCACAAACATAAAGTGTGATTTTTTAGCTATTATCTTTTTGGCAACACTGGTTTGAACAGCTGACGCACGTTTTGTGCTTTGTTCCACTGTCAAACATCTTCAGTTTGGTCTATAATTTAACCATGAATCGTCTTGGAAACGAACAACGCTTGCAAATTATTGAATTTTATTATCAAAATGCGTGCTCTGTTAAGAAAGTTCATCGCGCGCTTCTTTCATTTTATGGTCAGTTTAATCGACCCACTGAAGCGGCTATTCGGGCTATTGTGACTAAATTTCGCACCAAATTTACATTGTTGGACATTAAACTACCAACACGCTAACGTAGAGTGCGAAGTGATGAAAATATCGCATCTGTATCGGCCAGTGTTAATGATGACCATCAATTATCGATTCGTCGCCGTTCGCAGCAATTGGGCCTCTGTTACTCAAAAACGTGGAAAATTTTGCGGAAGGATTTAGGTGTGAAGCCTTTCAAAATACAGCTGGTGCAAGAATTGAAGCCGAACGACCTACGGCAACGTATAATTTTTGATGAATGGGCTCTTCGAAGATCCACTTTTTTTTCGAAAAATTGTGTTCAGCGACGAAGCTCAATGGGTACGTTAATGAGCAGAATTGCCGATTTCGGAGTGAAGATCAGCCAGAAGCATTGCAAGAGCTACCAATGCATCCAGAAAAAGTCACAGTTTGGTGCGGTTTATAGGCTGGTGGCATCATTGAACCGTACTTCTTCAAAGATGATGCGAATCGTAACGTAACTGTGAATGGTAAGCGCTACCGTGAAATGATATCCAACTTTTTTTTTGCCCAAAATGCAAGAGCTTTACTTGCATGACATGTGGTTTCAACAAGACGGTGCCACATGCCACACAGCACGCTTAACAATGGACTTATTGAGAGGCGAGTTCAGTGAACATTTTATTTCACGTTCGGGACCGGCAATTGGCCGTCTAGATCGTGCGATTTAACGCCTTTAGACTATTTTTTGTGGGGCTATGTTAAAGCTCATGTCTTTACACACATGCCCGCTTCAATTGACGCATGGGAAGACAACATTAATTCATGAGATACCGGCCGAAATGTTGGATAGAGTATGCCAAAATTGGACTAAGCGGATGGACCACTTGAGGCGCAGTCACGGTCAACATTTGCATGAAATAATCTTCAAACATTAAATTATATGGACCGTACTATCGATTAAAATAACAATTTCATGCAATTTTCTGAATTTTATGTGTTTTTTTTTAAAAAAACTTTCCTATAGCTCTTAAAAAATTATATATACAATTAGTATGAGTAATATTAATTATATGCGGATTTTATATTACTCATACGCACCAATATTGTGGTTATTGATTTAATAGCACAGTGCGACAGACAATCCGGGGGATTAAACATTCCAAGACGAAGATATTGGATCATAATACTAGGTTTAGTAAAACACTCAAAGGGTTTGGCATTCGCTGCTATGAATGCAATGAATAAATAACTAAGATGAGGAAAAAACCCTTTGGGGGTCTTACTATACTGGCATAGTACCTTCACCCTGACTTGGCATTTCTCACACCCCAGACAATGACCACGAATATGTTCCACAGTGTTATAAACGCTATATACATAAGTAATTAATTATTGATTCTACAACGAGTCCTCGTACTTGTATGACCAGGGTCTATTAATAGTTGTTCTTATTCTTCTGTTTCAGGACCTTAGCAAATCTTACTAGAAGGTCCTACCGAATCTACCGCGAGTCTTCGACGTCCGACGAATTACCGCAACGTTGAACCCGTTCTGTTTCCCGTCACCGAATTACCGCCGCTCGTCTAAGGACCGCTTTTTCATACAAAGGACAGGCACCATCAACGATACGAGACCCCAAACATCATTACCCGCCTTCAAACATCTTAAGGATATCAGATCAGTGATTGCACTTAGCTTAATGATCCTGAGTGTTTTTGTTCTATTTAAATTATGTGGATTGTAAAATAAAGAAATAAATATAAAATATCTTTAAATAAAAACTCTCACTACGGTTCACTTAATCACACTTATTGCCTATATTTGTGTGAGTGTCATACAAATAAACCCTAATTGCTCCTCATCAATTTTGTTGTAACAATAATTTCACAATTTGCAATTAAATTCAAATTTGACAATTATCATTAAACCAAATGTCATTTTAATCCTCTGCTTTATAAACCATAAATCCGAATAGCCACAACACCCCGTAAACCACAAGCTTATCAAAATAAATCCCCTGGCGCCAGCATAAATTTTTTTGCATCACACAAATTAAATTTTACAAATTTCCGTTTCTTCGTAATGTCCACATACCATAATTACATAATATATAATTAGAAATACATTTTAATTTATTTACGAAATTAACTGGAAATTACTTGTTTAGTGGTCTGATTATAATTGCCTTCCAAAGAGAACCCCTAATTAATTTGTTAAGAGACGATTGTCCCACGCAATACATCAACCCAGGGCAACAATCAAAATCACATTTATATAGAATACCAAAATCACAGACATGTTTCCTGGCATGGAGGACGGGCAGCGATACGATTTTATGGGCTATAAATTAAACGTGAAGAGTATCAGTGTCAACAACACGCATTGAGTTCATAGCGAGTGAGTTGAGTCGAGTGAGTGAGTGACTGACTGAGTGGTTGGCAACATCATTTTCACATCTGTCAAGTGTTTCTACCTAGGAAGAATAAACTTGGCTATCAATGTGAATAACATTTAATACAAACACTCGTGCAGTTAAGTATTTGTAGTGTATGTGTGTGTGTGTGTGTGTAGTTCAACTTATAGTATACGAATGTGTTATACGTGTTTATACATATTTATCTAGGGGCGATTGAACCGAGGCAAAGACGCTAATAAAAATGCGAAAATAACAATAAATACACGACGAACACACACAAACATTCAATTGTTTCGCTTTTGTTTTCATTTTCACGACTTTATTTTCCACCACCGCCTTTTTATATATGATTTTTGTTCATCAATTCCACTAAAGTTGACAAATCCAAGGTTGTCTTTATGGTTCATGGGAGTGGACGATTGTCATAAATAGGGTGAAACAATGATGTGTGTGTGTGTGTGTTTGTCGTGACCCTTATAAAAGCATTAAAATTCCAAAACAAACCTTAGATGAGTCAGGGATAAAGTTTCTAAATTTTTAATTTGACCTGGAAATTTAAAAGTGTTCTTACAAATTTCATATAAGTTTTCTCTTTCGAATAGACCTTAAGGTATCGTTTGGTTAACCATCGCATATTTAGATGATTTTCACCTTTTCTCTCGTTTTCATGTGTATATAATGAATCTCAGCAATAAACTAAATATGATGAGGGTATACCGCGGTTGATGTGCTACAGCAGTTAGAACACACAAAAGTATAGCGCTCGACATTGAAAATAATTGATTATATTTTACCAAGATTGTGGCACTTTCTATGGTTCGCCTGAAAGGTTGGTGTGAATTAATTAAAATTGTTACGAAATCGAATTAGTTTTCAGTCCTTATTTTGTATGTTACGGAATACATTGACTAAGATTCTTTTGTTAGTGTTAGATTTTATTTTTATTTGTTTATATCAATACAACCTTAACTCATTCAAATTCAACGATGATATAACCATGAAGGGATAGGGGATTTTATAATTTGGGTTTTGTGATTATTAATCTCTTGAGATTAACCAGATACTATCTCTACAGAAATATCTTAGCAGCTTACAACGTCCGATACATCACATGACATGACACTGAACAACAGTTTAAATTATTATGACAACACATGAAAAGAAAATACAAAACCCATCCTAATTGTGACACCCCCGCAAACTTCTTTAGCGGCATGATTAAAGAATATGCATCTGAAATGTCCGTACTATTTACAGAGAGGGTGCCTAGATCTAAATGGCGGATATCCTTAACAAATAAAAGGCTGACATTACCGCCATACAGAAAATACATATTTAAACCAACTATTTCCATTACTGCAAACAAACCCACCTAACTCTGGTGATTCGAATACAGAGTGCTAGTCAACAGCGCATTCTATAATCACTGCCGCAACACCAGTACTTGGTTATGAAAAACCACTAGTCCAGGTACGATGAAAAACATTGAATTTTTTTTGTTTTGGGAAAGTAAATTGCATATAGGGCAACACCGATGCCACTGGCAACACTTGCTATAGGGGAACGCTATAAGGAAAAGTGGATAGAGACAATATGCCTCTTTAAACATAAAAAGCCTCTGTGCAGAAGAATAGAGTTCGAATATCGAAAAGTACAGTGATAAAGGTGAAGCTCAAAAATTCTACCGAAATGTACGAAGACACAAAACGAAATCTGTTCAAAGACAGGCAGAGTGTGCCGCAGATATGGAGAGAACATTTTTGTATATTTAAACATCACCAAATCAAAACGAGGTCATTGCCATAATAACTACATTGCTTAAGAATACATAGCCGTGGGTGTCAATGAACTGCCGGCAGAACTTTTTAAGACTGGCGATGTTGACCTGGTAACTTTCATGCAGCAGCTTGGCTAAAGGAATGCATATCCGATGATCGGAATCTGAGTTTATAATTTTCTTGCGTACATAATAATATAATAAACATAGAAAATAATATAATATTTACGATCGCCAGCCAGATGCTCTGCCACTTCACCATTGTCAGCCGGTTGCGGCGTGAGCGCTAAAATACGACATAGCATACCGTCACACCACACACAAAGCATCATTGGTCAGCAACGCAAAGGCTATCGCGACACAATAGCATCATCGGTCAGCGTCACAGAGATTCTTTAAAATTGCGGCATTCAGTACAAACTACTACTTCATAATTCACATTTGGTTCATGCCACCCACAATATAAGGAGACGACGTTTTGCCACATAGATCGTCGGTGACTCTTCCAAGACAAAGTATATTGCCAAGTCAAGCAATGTTATATGATCTCTTTGATCCTTTGGGATTGTAGGAAGACAAGTACCTTTATTAAAAAAACAATAAGTTTGTGACCCCTCCAAAACAAAGTATATTGCCAAGTCAAGCAATGTTATATGATCTCCTTGATCCTTTGGGATTGTAGAAAGATTATTTTAAATTGCGGCATTCAGTATAAAATACTACTTCATAATTCACATTTGGTTCATGTCACCCATAATATAAGGAGACGACGTTCTTCCACAACGACAATCGTTGACTCCTCCAAGACGAAGTATATTGCCAAGTCAAGCAATGTTATATGATCTCCTTGATCTTTTGGGATTGTAGGAAGATAAGTATCTTTATTAAACGGACAATAAGTTTGTACAACTGGGCAATAGGCCTGTACAATCGAACCTCGAGTCTGTACAATCGGACAATAAGTCTGTACAATCGGACATACGAGTCTGTACAATCGGGCTATAAGCCTGTACAATCGGACTTTGAGTTTGCGCAATCGGACAATAAGTCTGTACAATCGGTCTAAAGGCCTGTACAATCAGACCTTGAGTCTGCACAATCGGCCAATAAGTCTGTATAATCGGACTTACGAGTCTGTATGACGGACGTTAAGTCTGAACAAAGAGTCCTTGTACTCGTAAGGCCAGGGTCTATTAATAGTTGTTCTTATTCTTATTCTGTTTGAGGACCTTAGCAAATCTCACCAGAATGTCCTACCGAATTTACCGGCGAGTCCTCGACGTCCAACAAATTACCGCAACGTTGAAACCATCCTGTTTCCAATCACCGAATTACGGCCGCTTGTCTAAGGACAGCTTCTCCATACAAAGGACAACAACCCCGCCATATATTACAACAGACACCTTCAACGGTACGAGGCCCCAAACATCATTACCCGCCTTTAAACATCTTTAGGATATCAGACCAGTGATTGTTCTTAGCTTAAAGATCCGGAATGTTTTTGTTCTATTTAAATTTTGTGTATTTTAAAATAAGGAAATAAATATATAATATCTTGCTTGCGAAGACCCTGGATATGGCTGAGCTAACTCAGCCTAAGATAAAACCCGCGTTATAAACCATGTCCATTTCTAAGTGTCATGTCGAGTGTGTTACAAGACAAAAGCACATCTTTGCGAATCTAATAGAACTTTATCAGTGCAGTGTTTTCACACTGCGATAAATCCTGGAGACGACCCAAGAAATGCACATCGACACATATAATCGTCGACACAACAAAAACTGTGTTTGGTATCCCTGCGAATCTGATACGACATTGCTTTGTGACACTTAAACGTACGAAGTACCAACTAAACAGGCTTCGAAAAATACCCTTTAACAAAAAGCTGTAGTAAAAACTACCGGTATCATTTTTAATAAACACCACATCTTGCAGGCGTAAGGCGGTGATAGTTGTTTACGCTCTTCTCAGACCTTGCATTTAAAAGGATAGAAGCTTGCTTAATAAATTTCAGCTAAAAAGTTCATAAACTTCGGCTATATTCGCGGGGACAGACGGGCGGACACCTACAAAAAGAGGGAGCTCATATCGGAAGCGGAAGTTGTTTGTTCCGATCTAGTTCTTCTTTGCTTTACCTTCGCTTAGTGAATAGGAGCTTGTAGACCAAATTTCGGCGCGATAGCTCTTCAATTGCGACTCTTATTTAAGGGACAGACCACCAAAAATGGGCAAATTGTAGGGGAGGTGTAAGTAGATATTACTCATCTCAGAACTCAACCTTAACTTAGTTGTTAATCTGAAAATAGAAAGCGTGTTTATTCACAACAACGTGAGAAGCTATCCCATACCTCATTCATGAGATGTAAAGGGAGTTTAAGTTTTTTTTAATTAATCACAGGGACATTCTTCAAAAAAGGGAGTTGATATGGGAGGTGGAAATATTTTTTTTTCCGATTGGGCTCATCTTAGAACTTAACCTCTGCTTTGAAGATATAAACCTGTGTTCCAAATTTCAGATCGGCATCTGTTAAACTATGGCTGTAATCGCGTTTTAACAAAATTGTACATCTATAAAAATTAAGACATACACGAAATTGATGCATTAAATTCTTTCAAAGTATCGAATGCATTAATAAAACCAGCTTTGTTTGTTTCAACAACACTCTCAAAGTGATATTGTTAAGAAAAAATACATCCGTATTCATATATTCGTTCTACGATTGTTATATGCATACGAATGAAATAAGAAAGCACCAAAATATTTCAAGTGATTGTGAGTTACCTTTTACAAAATCTGAATTTCACCCCCCCCCCCCCCCCCCCCCCAAATTTTGTGTTGTGTTTTTGTTTTCAATGTCATTGTTTGATTTTTTAATACCGTCGCCCGGTCCCACTGCTTTTGTTTGGTTAATTTAAATTCCTCCACTGCCTCAGGTGAAATTAATACGTGGAACGTCAATCATACGACCCAGTGGACGCACGATTTCAAATAAAATCATTCATCCATTTCACGAAGGCCGAGACGAATGAGGAATTCTTAATAGGAAATGCAAGTGAAGTATTCACCCAGATAACTTTATTTGTGGCACCATGGTGGGAAACGCAGTTTGTAGATAAGTAAAAAAAAACAACACAACTGCGAAATCATGCTGTTGTTTATTCAAGGCTATTTACTAGCTCAAAGACATGACGTGAATGGTTTTAGTGTAAGGCGTTGGCTGCTGCTTCGTTATCCTTACAAAATTTACATTGAATTTGTAAATTATATTACTTTTAAGATATTTTTTCAATTGCTTTTTCATAGCATGTATACTGGTAGACGTTCCAATGATAATATATTTGTTAATTAAATATTCGTTTTAGAAAACATGCTGGGTAAGCTTTTAGTTACGGTCGGTCAGTTTTTGAATACTTAATTTAATTTAAATTGAACTAAACAACAGATGTTACATATATTGTTAGATGTTAGTTTTGATTTTAATTTTATGGCAATTAAAATTGATTTAATTTAAGAAGATTCACATATATTTAGATAGTATAAATTACATCAAGCCCACTTTGTTTTGTTATTGAACTATTTGTCCGTCTTAAAAATTGTCAACATTACTTTGATCATATGTGCATTTGCAGCTGGAACAATTGTTGATGGCTTTCAGTAAGCGTGATAATGTTTTTGTTTAATTTGGCTTCCAGTAATGTTGATATTGGTTTTATTTCAAATCTGGCATTGAGTTCAATATCTCTTCAAATATGCTGTTAGGTTCTATACAAATTAGTTTGATTTAAAATAATGTGGACACATTGTGAGAAAGAAGTACTAAGTTGTCTACAAGAAAACTAAGAACATTTTATAATTTCACTTGGGGTAGTGAGTAAGTTAATTGCTTTCAACGAAATGTAATAAAATGTAATTAAAAGAAAATAGTTGCTGTTGCATGATGGTTAGAACAGACGACTACCATGCGGGAGATCCCAGGTTCTACTCCTGGCTCCAGTCATCTAAAAAAATAAAAAAAAAAATGTTTCTTTCATTACCGACCCCCTCGATGTTGTCGAAAGCAACTTTGCAGTATAAGGGCCCAGTCAATCGGTATGTCTAGTAAAAGCTACACAAACAGTGATGCACGCATTCATCGATAAACAAATAGGTGCCGTTAGCGTATTAATTCACAACAACGCGAGAAGCTATCCCGTACCTCATTCAGGGGGTGTAAAGGAAAATTAAGTTTTTTAAGTTTTAAGTTGCAATAATTTAAATAAAAGCACATTGACATCAAACTAATGTTATAATACTAAACTTAAGGATGTTGTCCCAAAAAAATTAAAATATTAAAAAAATTACTTTAGGTCTCTAGGACGATTAGTGATGTTGTGAAATAGTGAACTTCTTGATATCGGATAAATTTTTAAATTTTTGGAGTAATTTTATATAAACGATATTTCACATACATAGGTAATATCCACTGTAAAACGACAGTTATGTTTTCAGGCTACAATTTGAATGCATTTATATAAAAGTTTTCTTATATATTTGCGTTTTGTTTTTTATTTCACACAGTCCATGTTAAATTATGCATTCAACATAAAGTGCCTCTAAGACCGCCTTTAAGACCTGCACTCGTACTGTTATAATTAAAGTATTTGTAGCAATTAAGAGAATCGCCGTCTGCTATGTCATTTATGAGCATCAGCACGACCAACAAATATACAAATTGACAAAAATGTGTGCTAGCATCATTGCGACGGGAAACGGCATCGATTAAATTCGTTTGTTGTACCCAAAATAATGGCAATAGGTCAATGAATCCAGATGAAAGTCGAAAATCGCGCTCGTGTTTGATAAAAGCACGTTTCCATTTAGAGAAAGACAGATTTGTTTGATAAACAACATTCAATGATTTGTAAATGTTTATAACAAAAGCTCTGTTAAAAAAATAGTAACATAATGTGTGTCAGTTTAGTTTCCTTCAGTAGTTCCAATGTCTACATAACTTGTTACTGTTCATTCAAGATTAGAGATGTGTCGAGGATCTTGATTATTCTCAAACCTGTTAAAGTATATGTATGTATAAGTTTAAATATAAACAACGCCATTGAAAAATGCAACACCGCAGGTATATTACGCATCAATGAAATTTAAATGAAACTTTTCCTAGGGGAAACTGGCGAAAAGGTGTAGTAAAAGCTACATACACATGTGCTCTAAACAATTTAAAATTGTTTTACCCAAATATATTAAACACTAGTAGGTCCGCCGGTGCTTCGCTACTGCATATATGACGAATATAAAAAAGTGGCCATAATGGCTTTATTTCACACCTTCTGTGGTATTAAAGCCATATTTCCCAATCGAACAGGTACTAAGGTCATATGGCTTTATTACCTATGGCTTTACTGTACGTCACCTTAAAAGTTTTCTTTATGTACCATAACTTACGGATGGCTCACGTGTTAACAAATTCACTTTTTAACATACTTTGCAAACGCTTCCTAAGCCCAACAGCAATATGTTGGGCTCGCTTACTTTCTACACGCACCTCCGTTGTCTTACTCAAATGCAAAAAATCTGTCTGACAATTCATATCTATAGAACCGAGTACTACCTGTTATAAGCTTTCGAAATTGAATTTTTTATTGTCTGGTTATTTGATGTCTTCATTGCCGCGTAAATATGTGTATTAAATATAAACCCCTCCGTCCACTATTTGAAATTAAATTGCTTGTCTTTTTTATGAATTGCTGTAGAACCTGTGTATCAAATTTTACTTCTCTAGGGTTCCTTCCTTCTGCGGGTTTGTTAGTAACTGCTACGTAAAAGTTTAGAAAAAAATAAAATTCGAAAAATACTCTATAGGTGGCGCTAATAGTTCTGATTGAAGATTAGTGCTTGCCGGTGGACTATTTTTCCTTGATGCGTCTGGCAGAAGTGGAAAACGTTCCTACGTGCTCAAAGTGACATTGCGTTATCTCTCTCTGCTACCGGAATTGCTGCAACACTGTTGGATGATTGAAGTACGTCACATACTGCACTGAAGCTATCAACAAAAATCCTGCTTGCAACATTTTTAAGCCAATTGATCATATAGGATGATCAAAAGATGATCGAACACTGAAAGATTAGCGCAACAATAATCATTGCTTTGGAGACGTGTTGATACTGTTGGCAGGCGACAAACATTTCCCGTGATTCCGAAATCAACAGCGGCGGATGATCGTTTAAAGTGATCGTGTTAGTGGCGCTAATAATTCTTCCAAAAGAAAAGAACCTCAGAAGTTTTTTCCAAATAACTCCCGGTAATGTACAAATTCCAGTAGATGCGCCAAGTGGTTTAATATTGATTTCACCTGCTATTTCCCAATTCACTTTAACAAAAGGTGAACTCATCACTAAAGTATATCCGAAGATTGCTCAAAATTTTTGTAACTGCGATTGATAGAGCGCACGCGCAGTTTTAGAAGCGAACAAATTTTGATGTGAATTACTTGAATTGGACGATTCAAAATCAAACTCAAACTTCGAAATCTTCATGATCCGTGACTAATCTAACGAACATTGTGATAGTCGCAAGAATTTTGAAAGGTCCCTTTAAGGGAGGGGATTGCCCTATTCCGCGATTTCACTCGAATTCAACCGATTTGCCATTTCGGTTAGAGTGCATTCAGTTCCCATTGAAACTTGTATTTGCGATGACCATAAAAAAGTTACAAGGGACAAGGACAATATCATGCTTTCCACACGGCCAACTATATGTGGCGTGTTCCTGAGTTGGGAAATTATTTGTCACTCCGGATCAATTTTTCTACCCTTCACCACGCGCATGAACAATGTGAAGTGTATAAAATTTTATTCTTCTTCTTCTAAGATTGCCCGATCGGTCAAAAACTACTCCCACCTCTAATACAAACTCCCCCTTTTTGGGGTATGTCCCTGCGATTACATCCGTAGTTTAAGGGCAATCACACTGCAATTTTGTATGCAAGCTTCCCTACACTAAGCGGAGTACCGAGAGACCGATCGGTCAAAAACTAATCCCACCTCCCATACAAAATCCCTTATTTTGGGGGTGTGCATATGTCAGTCCCCGCGGTTACAGCAGTAATTTAAGAGCAATAAAGCTGAAATTTTGTATGCATGCAAGTAGTTTAAGAGCAATCAATTTAAGTAGCGGAGTAGTAAGATGAGACCGATCGGTCAAAAATTACTTTCACCTCCCATACAAAACCGCTCTTTTTGGGGGTGTCGTATGTCAGTCCCCACGATTACGGAAGTCATTAAAGAGCAATAAAGCTGAAATTTTGAATACAAGCTGTGCGGCCCTAAATGGAGGCTGAGTTTTTTTTTAGATGAGCTAGACCGATTAAAAACTGCTCCTACCTCCCATACAAACTCCCTCTTTTTGGGGTCTGTCCCTACGAGTACATCTGTAGTTTTAGAGCAATAAAACTGAACGTTTGTATGCAAGCTTCCCTACTGTAAGCGGAGGTTGAGTATTAAGATGAAACCGATCGGTCAAAAACTACTCTCACCTCCCATACAAACTCTCCCTTTCTGGGGACTGTTCTTGCGATTGCAGCTGTATAGAGGTATAAAGCTGAAATTTTGTACGCAAGATTCAATCCTCTAAGCGGAGGCTTCTTTCTAAGCTGATCAAGGTCGGCCAAAAACTACTGCCACCTCCCATACAAACTCTCCCTTTATTAGGGTGTCCGCCTAACTGCCCCTGCGATTACAGGCGTAGGTTAGCCAATATCGAACTGGAATCTTATAAACAAACTTTTATTATAAAATGAGCAAGATCGGACGAATACTTTTCCCACCTTCCATACAAACTCCCCCTTTTTGGGAGTGTCCGTCTTTATGTCCCTGTAGTTTATAAGCTTTCGGGCTGAAATTTGGTATGTAAGCTTCTGTCCAGAAGCAGAAGTTAAGTTCTAAGATATGCAAGATCGGATTACAACTAATCCCAGATCCCACACAAATTCCCGTTATTGGGTGGTTACAAAATTCATAAAAATATGCTCTAGTCATATAAACAATTCAACGCTGCTCTATTCTACTCCATGTCCGTTATTAAACCGTCGTTTACGCCCAGAAGGGACGTCAATTATGAGTCAATTAAAACATGTCCGTCCGACTGTCTCCGCGACTACTGCCGTAGTATAAGAGAATGTATGAAATTTGGTATCCAAGCTTCCGTTCTTTAAGTGAAACATTTCAGAAAAAAAATTATTGACAAAAAATGGATGTGTGAAGATAAAAGTAACGTCTACCTCTCACAAACTCCCCTATTCGGTGATACAAAGTTTAATAAAATATAGTTTTAGTGCAAATAACCAGTTTTATCACCATTTTTGCAAATAGTAAAGGGGTTCTGAGCTTCGGCATAGACGAAGATAATCATCTTACTAGTTTGTTTACATTTTAATAAGACGATTATAATTCTAGAAATTTAATACTTGATTATAATCTATTTTCATAAAATATTGAACGAACGAAGCTTTTCGCATTAATATAGGCTACTAAATTCAATTGAATATGAAATTTTTCATTGATATTATTTTATTGCTTCATCTTTTGACGATCCCAAAACTGTTTTGGGCAAAACGAATAGTGGCGGATCAGCTTGTTTATATATAAACATAGGAATTGTTAAATCAATATGGGCTGAAAGAAGTTTTTTATTCAAATTTGGAAATACATTAAATCATGATAACTATTTTATAATAAGTTTATTAAGTTTGTCTTCATATTCAACATTGCATTACCCTTCTGATACGATAGCTGAGATACAAGCAAACACTTTTAAATGATAATTAAATTTGCTTACAACAACGTATGGGTGCTGACGCACTAAGTACATACAAATGTCTCAAACTTCACTTCACACATCGAAATCTCCTGACCACACAACTGATTTTGAACAACCACTACGTTATACTGCTATTTACATGCGACAAATAGTAAAATTCACAGATTCGATCGAAAATATGTTTCAGTGGTGCTTCAATACAAGCAGTAATAATGTGTGCGTAATATACAGCATCATTCTACAGTTTCGCACTTTGACTCAACTACCTGGAAATCATCAACGTTCAATAAAGAAAACGTGACAAAGTCTCATCATAATCAGATGAAAGCCGTACGTAACACTTCTACATACACCGGTTTATATTTATGCAGATTGTCAGTAGTTTTTCCAGGTATTTTTCTCGCATAAAAAATAGGGAACATGAAAGAAAACATCTTAATATTATGTTCTCTGAGGAAAACATTCACAGGAAAAAATAACATGATACTTTATTTCCTACCGGGTTGCTGTTACATCAGCAAATTCTAAGAAAGTGGAATTTAAGGGCAAATTAAAGTAAATTCTTTCACTTTATGTGCTGCTTTGTGTGTCTGCTACTTGCAATTCCCATTTGTTAAAAATGCTTGTAATAAGAATGTATGATAGTAATTCATTCTGTCTGTCTGTCTGTCTGTCTGTCTGTCTGTCTGTAACCAAATGTTTTGAAATTTAGCACGAGCTATTATTTCCTCAAAACTACATACGGTATTGCTAATGGGCTACATGGCCCCGCCCCTTCTGGTACATCCCATACAAATACATCATACCGCCCACTTTAGAAATCGAGTAATAATATCAATACACCAAACGGGATCGTACCCAAATTTTGTATTTGGTAAAGCTATAACAGGATAAAGTTTTGGAAAAAAAAATTGAAAACCTAGCCACGCCCCTTTTGGTACCTCCCATACAAATCTACCTTTCCGCCCACTATAGATATGGAGGAATAATATCAATAAATCAAACGTGATTCAAATTCTATTTTTAGTAAAGCTACAACAGGATAAAGTTTTGGAGAAAAAATTTGTAAGTCTATCTATGGCCCGTCTGGTACCTCCCATGCACATCTGGTACCGCCCACTTTAGAAATCGATTAGTATTATTAAAAGACCTAACGCGATCGTGCCCAAATTTTGTATTTGGTAAAGTTCAAGCAGGATAAAGTTTTAGAGAAAAATCTGGAAGTCTAGACACGCCCCTTCTGGTACCTCCCAGACAAATATACCTTTCCGCCCACTTTAGGGATGTAGTAATAATATCAATACACCCAACGCAATCGTGCCCAAATTCTGTATTTAGTAAAGCTACAACAGGATGAAGTTATGGAGAATAAATCAGGAAGCCTAGACACACCCCTTCTCGTACCTCCCATACAAATGTACCACTCCGCCCACTTTAGAAATCGAGTAATAATATCAATATAATAGAAAATTATTTGTTTTACTGAGGATAAGGGTATATGTAAGTCGGGTTGCCCCACTGAAACTTTCTAACTGGTTTTAATTACAAATCGGTTAATTTCAATAACTCAAGACTTAAACAATATCTTATAATGGGTGATAGTATTTATCAGGTAGTTTATCTGACTGAAATTTCTGTACTGGTTTCTCTACAATTCTGTGTTTGATATCGCATGCGGCCAAAAGATGCTAAAAAAAAAATTTTTTTTCTCTTCTGTTGTTCTGTTTTTTTTTCAGCCTCGTCTTACTCCCATATATTAGAAGTGACTTGAAACAAACATTGAAGATGCGTAGTTTTGTTTTGAGGGTTATTCGAGTTGAACCAATCTAGGTTTAACCGTTTTGTAACGTATATCATCTTCGATTCCGCTGGTGGCAGACATGATACAGCCAAGATAACAAAAGGTGTCAACATATTGGATATCTTGTCCTTCTATCATGAACTGAGTGTATATTAATCGCTATTTATTTATTTCCAGACCAATTGTTTTGGATACTTCTACCAGTTCATTAAGTTTGTCTTTCTATACAACATTGCAATACTCCTTTTCGAGCGATTGCCGAATTACAAGCAAACACTTTTAAATGATAATTAAATTTGCATACAACAACGTATGTGTGCTGATGCACTAAGTACATACGAATGTCTCAAACATCACTTCACACTTCGAAATCTCCTGACCACAGAAATGATTTTGAACTACCACTATGTTATACTGCTATTTACATACGACAAATAGTAAAATTCACAGATTCGATCGAAAATATGTTTCAGTGGTGCTTCAATACAAGCAGTTAATGTGTGCGTAATATACAGCATATTTCTACAGTTTCGCACTTTGACTCAACTACCTGGAAATCATCAACGTTCAATAAAGAAAACGTGTCAAAGTCTCATCATAATCAGATGAAAGCCGTACGTAACACTTCTACATACACCGGCTTATATTTATGCAGATTGTCAGTAGTATTTCCTGGTATTTTTCCCGCATAAAATATAGGGGACATGATAGAAAACGTCTTACTATCATGTTCCCTGCGAACAACATTCACACGAAAATATAATATGACACTTTATTTCCTACCGGGTTGCTGTTACATCAGCAAATTCTAAGAAAGTGGAATTTAAGGGCAAATTAAAGTAAATTCTTTCACTTTATGTGCTGCTTTGTGTGTCTGCTACTTCCAATTCCCATTTGTTATAAATGCTTGTAATAAGAATGTATGATAGTAATTATGGTATCTTTAATTTTGTATTCTATTAAGGCTAAGTGGTATTCTAGCTAATTGATTATGTGCACAAGATATCGATGCATTGGAGCCATAGTCAACTAGCTGAATTAACTAATCCGCTTCTCTCTGTCTGAGCCAATTTAAGGAAAGAATAAAATTTCGAAAATATTCTCAGTCGATGCCAATGCAAAAATATTAATTTTCGCATATTAAACAATTCTTGAAAATCCTCTTATACTCTTCCAAATATTTCGTAAAATTGCCTGTATGCTCTCGCATAAACTAAACAAATATCGTGGGCTTATGTTAAGTGCAAGTCATGACCTTCGGCAATATTATTTCATTTTGGTCCTCTTGAGTGTCACAATGATTATATTCAAATTTAGAAAACTTTGTTATCTTGTGTTTGTTCATTAAAAAAGCAAATATTCTCATAGCCTACGGTTTCACAAGGATACAACAGTTTTCTGGCATATTGCTATGATGTGATCCACTAACTTCTCCAAGTAAATAAGCTGCATTCCCTTGGCGTGAAACCACAGGACTGCTAAGTCGCTACGAAACATTTGTCACTCCCAGCGTTTCATTTGCACGTTTTTAGTTTAGGGCACACAAATACGTCCGATTTAATTAAATTCCTATGACGTCAAGCAATCGATATTTGTTGCTAGAATCTGTTGCGTTGCAGAAATAAAAAAAAACACACAACACGAAACGTTTCCATTTTATTCGATGGACTTTAACGAAAAATATTCAACAAAATATCTTAGGCATGAGATACTTGTACGTATGTACGTGTGTCTATGTGTTTTCTATATTTTGCATGGAAAAACTAATAAAACACTTGGTATGCGCACACTGCTAGATGGAGATAAAATTGAATACTAGCTAGTGAGGAAATTTTCCCTTATTTGCAAAAAGCTCTCGAGAGCGTCAAAAAGACTTTGGAAGATGTAATACCATGATACAATTTTATCTCATTTGGTGTTGGTTTTGGGTGACAAAGCCAATGACGGTGGGACCTTGCAGATATGCTCTCTAATGCTAATTAAAATATAAAGACAAACAGCAAAAAACAATGAAATTTAATAAGGCACTCGAACTTACACCTACTACTACTATGCAGGTGACAACAGTGTTCAAGAAGAATAAACTGGGTTACAGATTTATATCTTGTGTAAAGAAATCAGTGTTGTCAATTTTTATTTGTTGTTCTCATATAATAATGTTTAAGTTTTCACAGTAAAGAACAGTTATAAAACGTGTTATATATAAATCAGAGAACAGCACCGGTAGACCGCAACCGCAGGTACACCGCATCCGAACTTAGTATTTTTCATACGCAAGTGTTTGAAATGTCGAACGAAAACTGATGCGGTGAAGTAAAGTTCTTTCTTGTGTTTACTTTTTTTGTTGCAATAGTTTAGCATCGTATCAAAAAAACAAAAATATGACGCTTTGTAGTGTGTGCTTGTTTTACGGTGGTGGCAACGAAAAAACACAAACAAAAATAAGACAATATAACATAGTACATTCTATTACAAAAACGTTTCTCCAATTTCATGATTTTGTTTTTTAAAATTTTTTCCGTTAAAACTCAGCAACTCTTAAACGCAAATTCAGAGAAAATCAGATGACAATGCCGCTGAATATTGGAATATGTGGTGGTTGCTTCAACAACATCAGTAAAATTATGTATTTTACAAGCTTAAATTAAGTTTGATGAATTCTTCAACTAAAATATATAATATAAGACTATTATTATTATTACACAGTGCAACACATAAATTGGTACCACCTTCGTACCCAGCTAATTTTTAAGTATATGCCGAAACTAAAAATATCCCCAAAGGATTTGCCCCCATTACATCGAAATATTTTTTTATAGATACTTCAATATTTTCACCCCAACACGATTTTTTGACCATTTTTATGGAGTCCATATTTGATTAACCGTTCGGAATTTTTTCTTTTCGTCTTCGGCAAAGTTGTAGATCTAAACCAGAGAAAAAAATCTCTCAAATAGACCGACCCGAAAAAATAGCATCTAGTGGATGAAAATTGTAAAAATATGGGAAAAAAGGCTATTTTTCATCATATTTTCACCATAAAATTATGATTATAATAAGTAATATTCCACATAATTAATACGCCACGGAGTACAACGAAATAAATTTTATGGTGAAAACATCATGAAAAAATATCCTTTTTTCCCATATTTTTGCAATTTTCTTGCACTGGATGCAATTTTTTTGGGTCGGTCTATTTGACACTTTTTTTGCTCTGGTTTAGATCTACAACTTTGCCGAAGACAAAAAGAAAAATTTTCGAACGGTTAATGAAATATGGACTTCGTAAAAATGGTAAAAAAAATCGTGTTAGGGTGAATATATTGGAGTATCCATAAAAAAATGTTTCGATGTAATGGGGCCAAATGCTTTGGGCATTTTTTTCGTTTGGAGATATACTTCAAAAATAGCTGGGTACGAAGGAGGCACCAGACGATGACCTTAGAAATGTTGCACTGTGTTATTATTAGTCTTAAAAATAACTTTATGTTGTCAAGTATATATTTATGACTTAGTGTCTAAGTCAGAGGCCGAAATGATTAGAGATTTCCATTTGCTTAGATCTTGAGCGCGCCGTCTCCTGTCAGTTCTACCAAGCAGCGTCAGTGATTCCTCCACCTGTTCCTTCCAACGTAGTCGCGTTCTCCCTCTTTTGCACCGTCCTTCGAGGTCTTGATAAACTTCCTGTCGCGCTGGAGTTTCCTCCTCCATCCTCAAGATATGGCCTAGCCAGCGTAATCGTTGCACTTTAATTCTCTTGATCACATCCATGTCGTGGTATAACTCGTACAGCTCATGGTTCAACCGAATCCAGAACTCGCTGTTAACGCAAATGGGTCGATATATTTTGCGGAGTATTTTTCTCTCAAACACCGCCAGATGAGCTATATCCGCCTGTATAATCACCCAAGATTCGGAGGCATACAACAGGACCGGTAAAATTAGTACCTGATACAGTTGGACTTTGGTAGTTCGAGATAGGATGGTGTTCATGAAGTGCTCGCGTAGCCCAAAGAATCATCTGTTCGCGAGCACTATTCTCCATTTTATTTCAAGGCTGACACTATTGTTTTTATCCATGTCGGATCCGAGGTAGATAAATGCATCCACTACCTCAAAGAAATAGTTCTCAACGTTCACACAGCGTCCCCAACGGGTGGACACAATGTTTGATGATACCATTAATTTCGTCTTGTCCTCATTCACTACCAAACCCTTTCAACAGTTGAGCAGACAGATGTTACCTCACGCATCGTCCGACCGATAATGTCGATATCATCGGCATATGCGAGCAGCATGTGGCTCTTATTAAATATGGTGCCAGACATGTTAACCGCTGCTTTCTTTAACACCTTCTTCATCACTATGTTGAATAGTATGCAAGACAAACCATCACCCTGTATAAAATCTCTCATCGTATTGAATGACGCAGATAGATCCTTGCCAATCCGAACAGAGGATTTTGTATTCGTAAGGGTACACCGGCAGAGACGAATTATCTTCGCCCGAATGCCGAACTCAGACATGGCTTCGTATAGTCGATGCCTGATGGGACTATCGAAGGCAGCTTTGTAATCGGCAAAGAGGTGGTAAGTGTCGATTTGCTTTTCATGGGTTTTCTCCAAAATCTGCCATAGTGTAAATATTTGATCCGTCGTGGATTTGCCTGGTCTAATGCCACACTGATAAGGTCCAATAAGGTTTTCCACAATTGACTTTTGACGTTCACACAGTATGCTAGACAGGACCTTATACGCAATCGGTTAGAGACCAATTCCAAGGTAATTTTTACACTACGGTGAACTTTTTTGTAGATAGGACATAGTACACTGAGATTCCAATCCTCTCTTCTGAAGCCAAATATTCTCTATGAAATATACCATCAGCCCCAGCGGCTTTGTTGTTCTTTAGGCGGGATATGACAGTTGTTATCTTAGCTTGGCTCGCAGGGGGACACTCGATGTTATCGTCTCAGATTGGGACTCAATCTTCAGCAGCCGAGTTATCAGCCATCAATAGGCTGCAAAAGTGATCTTTCTATACTCTCAGTATGCTCTCGGTGTCGGTAACGAGATGACCATCCCTGTCTTTACAGGAGGGAAGACCTGTTCCATGTACTCTACCATTTATCTTATGGTAGAATTTTCAGGGTTTACCTCTGTTCCTGTATACTTCAACGTACACATTATTCCGCTCCTTTAGCTCTCGTTTATTTCGCTTGAAGAGTCGAGTCGCCTCCCTCTTCTTCTCCCTGTACTTTTCATGAAGAGCTTGCGTTGCCATTGGCTGCAGTTTGGCCATATATGTTCCCGGGTGACATTGCGGCATTCGTCACCGAACCAGGCATTTTCGTTTAAGGGCATACCCCAGTACGGTTCGCGCAGTCCTTTCCATCGATGGGCAATATATTGGCATTGCGCGCTAGTATTTTCGGGAGTTAGAGCATCAAGAAGTAGTTGAGTGAGTTGGTCAGAATAGGCATTGGCTATCTCCGCGGTCTGCAGTTTAGCGATGTCCAGCTTTCTCTGTGCCTGGCTATGCAGGATTTTATCATCGGATAAAATACACTTAATTGATAAAACATTATGAAAACAATGATATCTATGTCGAATACACAATGTTTTTAGTGCGGTGTAAAAAGATAAGCAGTGATAATTTTAGTTAAAGACAGATCTAAATTTCCTCATTGTGGTACATTACACAGTGCAACAGCCGATTTGATTTCTGATTTGTCGTATCATTGTTGTTGTGATTTAATACGCTTTCTATTTAATTACACTATGCGACAGTCAAAATCGGAATGGGATGAAACCAACGGGAAATGTTATATCGGTCAAAAACAAGTTATACGTGGCCCGGCGTTTCACTGGGTCACGTCTAGGAATCGAGATATATCGATTTGAATTTAGTAACTATCATATAGGGGAATATCTCACGTTTTAGGCTCATTTGTTATATTTTTATATGGTGGCGTATGAATATCATAAGTAATATTCCACTTAAATCATACGCCACGGAGTACAACATCATTGTTACTGCTACAAAATAAACCCAGTTCAAAATTTTTTTTTAATGGAAAAGTAAAACTGATGCTTATGTATGGAAACGTAATATGAACAGATTAAAGGAATTGTTATTCTTAATTTTTTTAAATATGTTTCAGCTAAATCGGACAAGTGGTTATCGAGTTAGGTTAAACAAAAGAGTATAAAACGTGACAATTTCCCCTATATGATAGCTACTAACTTCAAATCGATATATCTCGATTCCTAGACGTGACCCAGCGAAACGCCGGGACACGTATAACTTCTCTTTTACCGATATAACTTTTCCCGGTAGTTTGAACCGATCACTGACCCCTACCATTTGTCTCACAGTGTTATTATTATTATTTTTTTTTTTTAGAAGCTTTTACTAGGCATGCCGATTATCTTGACACTTAAACTGCGAAGTTGCCGTCGACAACATCGAGGGGGCCGGCAATGAAAGAAAAATTTAGATAAGTTAAGCCAGTAATCGAACCACGGATCTCTCGCATGGTAGTCAAGTGTATGGGAGGTTCCAGAAGCGGTGATCCGATATAGTCCATATTCATTCCTGAGTCCAGTTTTGATAAGCAAACATCATATGCAAAATTTGAGTGAATACAGTTTACTTAGAAAAAAGATATGTATGTAAGACTATGACTATGTCATTTGTATGGGAGGTACTAGAAGGGGTGTGGCGAAGGTTTCGGTTTTCATAGGGTTTGTCTACTATTGCAAGATAAATAATCTGACCAAATTTAAATAACCTCCGATAGTTTGTTTGGCAGTTATGAAAGAAATATTAGTTATACAAAAATAGATAATTTTGTATGGGAGGTACCAGAAGGGGTGGTGCTTTTCAGCTCATTTACAATCCCATAAGTTCGTTTTGAAAAATATTAATATGTACTGGTAAATTTGTATACCGATCTGTTAAGGTTTACTCGAGTTATCCTGCTCACCAGCCATCCAGCCAGACAGACGGACATAGCTCAATCGTCTTAAAAAGTTCTGAAACGAATTTGACCTTAAGATACGTGGGGTCTAACTCGTCTGCTTCAATGCGTTACACGCAGTATAACAGCCAATTTGGGGTGAGAAATTTCAAGTCAGAGTAAATGTACTAGGTCAGTATAGTAAAAGAGTTTGGCGTTCTCTACAATTCGGTTAAAAATTGAAATGAGAAATGATTCTTGAGTTACAGCTGAAAAATAAGGCGAACAAACATCAAGATAAGCTAAAAAATATAATAGGCCAAAAAAGTTTGGTCTTAGAACGTTGGGAGTTTAACTATACTGGCCTAGTACCTTCATCCTGTCTTGGAATTTCTAACTCCCTAGAATGGCAGTTCCACTGCGTATTTAATCCATAAATCCACCATACTGCAACGATGATTGGTATTACACACATATGTAGCGAATACCATATACAAACTCTATACTTATGTACGGTATAGTACCTGGGTCAGGGTCGCCACTTAATATCCCCGAAAATGTTCCACATTGTTACCAAACTATTGTTGTTAGTTGATAATAGAGTTGCGACATCGTTGTGTCTAAGCTATTTAAAAAATAAGATAAAATCAGTACAGAGTTTTGACATCGATTAACTGTCGGTTAACCGATTTCGAAACGAAATTGCTTATAATATTATTTCCTGCTTATGGAGCGTTAACGGTTGGCAATAGGATTTTCTGTCGTATGGCCAGACATTTACAGGCATTAAGCAGGACTGATAATAAATGTAAAAAGTTCAATTCAATATCTTTGGGCATTTGGTCATCTTGTATTGGTGTACCGAAAGGGACTTTTACGGTACCAACTGAGAATTAAGAAAAAAGTCTTTAATTAGTTCACACAAAATTCTTAAAAGAAATCTTTATTTCTAATGGTGGTGGTAAAGGTGGGGTAAACTTCAAGGTATCTTAAGTTCACACATGAATACGAAATATTAGAAGTAAACTATTTTCAACGTTTTAAGGATTTTCCTTTACATTTACTAACTTCAAAGTACTTTGCATGTGAGGTACCAGAAGTGTACTTACAAAAGAGATATGTATGTAAAACTATGGGGGTGAATTCGCTCATTTGTTTGGATGGTACCAGAAGGGGTGTGGCAAAGGTTTCGGTTTTTATGGGGTTTATCTACTATTGCAAGATAAATGAACGGACTAAATTCAAACATCTTCCGTTAGTTATGGGAGAACTATTAAAAAGTTAATTTTGTACGAGAGGTACCGCAATGGGTGAAGCTATTCTACCCATTTTTGATTCCATTTTCCGCATATTGAAAAATATTAATACTGGTAAATTTTTGTAAGGATCTGTTATCCAGCCTTCCAGCCGGAAAGCCAAATAGACGGCAATGGATCAAATGTCTTAAAAAGTTATGAAACGAATTTGGTCTTAAGATATTAAGCCTCTTTTGTTTGACATAACTCGAGAACCACTAGTAAGATTGAGCTGATACAAATTTGAAAAAATTAAGAATTGCAATTCCTTTAACGTGTTCATATAACGTTTCTCTACATAAGCAACAGTTTCAGATGTTTTTGAACTGGGTTTATTTTGTAGCAGTTACAATAAAACTGTAGTACTCCGTGGCGTATGATTTACGTGGAATATTACTTGTGATAATCATACGCCACCATATAACAGACTAACAAAAGAGCCTAAAACGTGACAAATTCTCGCATACGATACTTACTAACTTCAAATCGATATTAAATTATTATGGCATGTAACTAGACAAAACGAATGATGCAGAACTTCTTCGATTTGGGGCTACTTTCTCGTGCAGTTCTCAGAATTGGGGCCAAAATTATGTGTTGGACTGTGAAATGATATATACCTTCATCTCTAAGGGTGAGGGTATATATATGCATTTCTTCTCTTCCGAATAATTATGCGGAATATTCATAAGTGGCAGGGAACCTAAATCTAATAGTAGTTTAAACTGTATGTTAGATGATGTAAACATTCTATTTTTGTCACACCAGCACATGGAACAAAAAAAAAATATTGGAATAACAAAAACACACTGTCCTGACATCAATATTGTTGGTTGGTATTGTCAAAATATTGATACATCAACATACATGCAAAACATAAATTTATGTCTCACGTTCAACATGCAACAGAATTCCAATATTCAGGCTAGTTATGTTTCATTGAAGTACCTGAGCCTCACATAAAAACATGAAACGCAAACAATTTAATAATTTTATTTCCACTAATCGAGACCTAATGCTTTAAAGAGTTTTTCCGAAAGTCAGCTTATGTAATGTTGTATACAAACTACATTTAGATTCAATACTCGACGTACCTAAAATGTTACTAACAAAGTTATTAACTTTTTAAAATTATCTGGTCAATGGCAGCGGTTCAATTAACAACCTAAGCAATTGGACTAATGATGACATTGGTATGCACGTCAGCCAAGATTGTACGCATATAATTTGAAGGATGACTTATAACAAAAAAACCAAATTTCATTTCATTAAAAAAAATCAAGTGGCCATGGCCAAATTACATTATTATTACTGCTATCCGCAATATTCTGAGAATGCAACAAATAGCTATTTAAAAAAACATTGTTTGGGTAAGTACAATGTACTGTTGGAAAAAATAAAATAATTTTCCCCTCTTTATGGGGAATGGACATTAATTCCATGAATTTGTTTATTTGTGATATAAACAGAAAAGAAACCAAGAAAACATGAACTGTTGTGAACTTACAAGAGGATGGAATATACAAATAGAGGATATTGTAACAAAATGGAAGGTACATCATACCGTAACAGCGCTTCATTACAGAACAAGATGTAATTAACGACCTTTAGGGGAAAAAGGTAATACATTTTTGAAAATAATATGGGATTTTTAAGAATAACCAAGTTGATGCTTACTAGATATTTGGCGTTCAATTGAATTTAAAGCAAACACACAATACAATAGTATGAAAAATAATTTCCACGTTAGTATTCCCACTTAATTTTCTTGATGCATTATGGTAATCCGATTACAAAAATAGTCGAAATAAATTTTTCTTCGACTATTTTATTTAAAACTAAATTTTGGTTAAATTTTACATTTTTACAATTTTGTTTCACAGATTTTAACATAGTTTAAGAACCACTTGTCCTATTTTATCTGTAAATCTACCTTAAGTTTCTAAATTAATTTACTTTAAAGTCTGAATATTGTTATTTTATCACCTGATCAGTTAACCTAAATGGCATGCTACGATGCGTCATAGGAAATATGTAACAGAAGTTAATGAAGCTCAACACAAAAGCTCTCTTAGGGGCTTTGGCAAGGATCGGGCGCGGTGGTCATATAAGTCATTCTCCTGAAATAAAAACAACTATTACGAAAAACGGGGACCGGCCGTGGCATAGTGGTTAGAACACGCGACTACCATGCGGGAGATCGCAGATTCAAACCTGGCTCCAGTCATCTTAAAAATTGTTTCTTTCATTGTCGGCTCCCCTCGAATGTTGTTGACAGCAACTTTGCAGTATTAGTGTCGAGTCAATCGGCGTGTCTAGTAAGAGCTTTTTAAACAGTGACGTTCGCATTCGTCGATAAACATGTAGGTGCCGTTAGTTGTGAATCTAAATATAGAAAGCGTGTTAATTCACGACAACGCGAGAAGCTATCCCATACCTCATTCATGGGGTGCAAAGAAATATTTAGTTTTTTTTACGAAAAACGAAGAAAAGGAAAAACAATAACCCCCCAAATGTTGACTACCCCAAAAGATATAAGGACCATGTTTTAAGGATATTCACCTGGAATGTCCGAACTCTCTACAGAGATGATACCTCTATCCAATTGTTCTCGACAAATACAAGGATGACATCACTGCCATACAGGAAATGTGATGGACGGAACAGGGATGCACACGGCGAAAGTACTGTGATATCATTTACAGCTGTCATGCAGAAAGACACAAATTTGGATGTGGTTTCATAGTCGGCAAGAGACTTCGACATATGGTCTCGCGGTTTAATCCTGTAAGTGACCGAATAGTCAATATTTGCATCAAAGCGAAACTTTACATCACGCTGATTTGTGTACACTCGACAACGGAAGACAAGTTAAGGACATCAAAAATGTATTCTATAAGCGAATGTGAGAAATATATGATTGCTGCCCTGCCCATGACATTAAATTTACTCTGGGAGATTTTAATGGTAAAAGAGGAATGGAACATTCTCTTTGTTC
Source organism: Muscina levida (assembly GCA_964034835.1). Taxonomy (NCBI): domain Eukaryota; kingdom Metazoa; phylum Arthropoda; class Insecta; order Diptera; family Muscidae; genus Muscina; species Muscina levida. The sequence continues at coordinate 78,216,129 of OZ035883.1, forward strand.
AACAGTCAGAAACTTCAGTCTACACAACAACACCTCCGATAACGGATTAAGACTGGTTAACTTTGCATCGGCATGAAACATGGTTGTGAGTGGAACCAGATAAAAATATACACAAGGCAACTTGACCAAAAGACAAGGATTCCAAATTAATGGCGCGGTAATCGATGGACAGCATGTACCAAGCGTTATGAACGTGCTTGTGATGCGCGGTGCAAATATCGACTCGAATCACCATCTAGTTGCAGTGCTAAAAACGGTCGTAACCAAACGCAGAGAAAGTTAGTCATCACAAAGCTGCATTCCACCGAGAAAGACGATGCCTACTCCAACCAACTCTCTCAATTACTTCAAACATTCAAACAAACCCCCTAATTCTGATGTTCCCGACACTCTGTGGCTGCATATTGAGAACTCTATAACCACTGTCGCATCAACAGTACTGGGTTATAAAAAACCACTCCCAGATAAGCCCTGGTACGCTGGTAAATGTACAAAGAAAAACTGTAGCCAATGGCAATGCGTGCAATGACCGAACTACATAAAGAGAAGAGGAGGAAAATGAAACGTCTCTTCAGACGGAATAAGCGTCTATAGAAGATAAGAGAGAGTTAGGATATCGAAAATTACAGGGATAGAGGTAAAGCCCGAAAGTTCTACCAAAAGGTAGAAATCAAAGGTTTTGGAACAGGAACCCATACCTCTAAGGACAGAGCTGGAAATCTTGTCACGGACTCTCAGAATGCGCTGTAAAAATGGAGTAAACACTTTCGTATTAAGCACATTCCCGAATGCAGCATAAGTGACGAAAGCATGCTTATCATCCACGACGGAGTATATTGTCCACCAACGAGCCGAAATGAGATCAGAACGGCAATTGTACGGGTTAAAAATAATAAAACTGCGGGAGCCGATGGACTGCTGGCAAAGTTTTATAAGACCAGCGTCAACTTGCTGGCATTGTGGATGCACGATTAAGCACGATTTGGCTAAAGAAGTGAATGACTGATCTGAGAATTCTATGTCCTGTGTATAAGAAAGGTGAGCCAAGTGTGTGCACCAATTGTCGCGGAAACAGCCTTTTACCCATCGCTTACAAGGTCCTGTCTAGTGTGTTACACAGAAAAAAATTACGACAAGTGAATTGTCATATTAAATACCATTTCGTCAATACAATAAAATATTTAATTAAAAAGGCGCCAACAATAGAAATTGTAAAAACAATAAACAGTGTTGTCACATTTACAATTATTTTATTTTTGTTGAATTTGAACAGTGGTTGAAAATTTGTAAATATGACAATTTACAAACAATCTCAAATGGAAAAGTTGTTATAAATCAAAATTGAATGCTAACAATTTTATTTAATTACTTAACAACAGTTGTGTTTTTTTCTGTGTATGTGAAAGACTACCGTCCATCTCAAAGAACCTCATTGGGCCTTTTCAGTGTGGTCTTAAACCTGGTAACTCCACGGCCGACTGCATATTAACGCTACGACAAATCCTGGAGAAGACCCAAGAAATTCGGATCGACACCTACACTCTGTTTACCGGCTATAAACCTGCATTAGACACTACAATACGACAGAGACTATTGGATGTTATGACTGAGTTTGTTATCCCCGTGAATCTGATACCACTTTGCGCGATGGCAATGTCAGTCAATCGAGGTCTTCAGTGAAAGTAGGCAATAATATTACAGAGCAATTTTCTAGCAAGCAAGGCTTTAGACAAAGCGTTAGACTGTCATGATATGTCTGTAACATAATAATGGAGATGATCTTCAACAAAAGTCACATGTTGCTTGCGTATGCCTATGATATATATATCATTGGCAACGGATTGCGTGGTGTTACTGCGGCTTTTTCGAGCATTGAAAAGCAGTCTGTGGAAGTGGGTCTGGTGATAAATAAGGACAAAAATCACGTTATTAGTTTCAACGAACAAAGAGTCCACTCGTCTGGAACGCTGAGTGAACGTTGGCAACTATAACTTTGAAGTGGTAGATGATTTTGTCTACATTGGCTTCGCCATTAACAAAAATAATAATGTCAGCCTGGAAATTAAAAGATCGCAAACCGCTGCTACTATGCGCTAAGCAAGCAATTTAATGACAAAGCGCTCTCTCGAAGAACAAAGATCCAACTCTACCAGACTCTGACCCTACCTCTCTTACTCTACAGCGCAGAATCCTGGGTTATAACGCAGGCGAATCAATGTATTCTGGGACACTTCGAGAGAAAAATACTACGCAAAATAGTTGGACCCATCATCGTTAACGGCGAGTACCGTCGTCGAATGAATCATGAGCAGTATGAGCTGTACAACGACATCGACGTAGTCAAGCGGGTTCAAATAGATCGAATGCGCTGGCTTGGCACGTTGTACGAATGAACGAAAACGCTCCGGCTCGAAAAGTCTTCGGCAATAAACTCGATGGGTGGCGCAGGAGGGAGAGACTAAAACTCCGATGGATGGACCAGGTAAAAGAGCTGTTAACTAAGCTTGGTGTGACGAACTATTTACCGAGCGCAAAATGCCGAAGTGCTTGGAATAATTTTCAATGTTTGGCTTCTGATAGATAAATTTCTGTTGTTGCTGCCATTAAAGAAGAAGAAGAAGAGGGTATATGTAAGTCGGGTTGCCCGACTGAAACTTTCTTATACCATCACCCTTAGGGATGAGGGTATATATCAATTGATACGACCCAAAAGTGGAGTCAATTTAGACCCTAGGTTTATTTGACCCAATTCGATTCATGACTTTTTAAGTCGTTTGAGCCATGTCCGTCTGTCTGTCTGTCTGGATGTCCGGGTGGTTCGCACGATATCTTTCGAAAGACGCAACTAAATGTTTTGAAATTTTGCACAAGTTAATATTTCCCCAAAACTACTTACGGTATTACAAATGGGCTACATGGCCCGCCACTTCTGGTACCTCCCATACAAATACATCATTTCGCCCACTTTAGGAAACAAGTATTAATATCAATAAACCCAACGGGATCGTACCCAAATGCTGTACTTAGTAAAGCTATAACAATGTAAAGTTTTGGAAGTCCAGCCACGCCCCTTCTGGTACCTCCCATACATAGAGATGGAGTAATAATATCAATAAATTTAACGCGATCGTACCCAAATTCTTTATTTAGTAAAGCTAGAGCAGAATACATTTTTTGAGAAAAAAAAACTAGAAGTCTAGCGACGCCCCTTATGGTACCTCCCATACAAATGTACCTTTCCGCCCATTTTAGAGATGAAGTAATAATATCAATATACTCGACACGATCGTGTCCAAATTCTGATTTTAGTTAAGCTATAACAGGATAAAGTTTTTGAAAAAAAATCTGGAAGTCTAGACATGCCCCTTCTGGTACCTCCCATACAAATATACCACTCCGCCCACTTTAGAAATCAAGTAATAATATCAATATAATAGAAAATGTTATGTTTTACTAAGGGTGAGGGTATATGTAAGTCGGGTTACCCGACTGAAACTTTCTTGCTGGTTTTTAACTATGTTAGGCACAACACGAATGCAAAAAGTACGAAAATTTTCCTAATTAAAAATTACGTAAATTCTCGACTTTACCCATTGAGTATTCTGCGCCACCATAAAAACTGTTCCTCCTTGCAATCAAAAGAGCAACTAGAAAATGTCTAAAAAAGCCTTATTTGGCAACTGCGTAATACCCATTCATCACCTGAGCATAAACCTACATATTAACACGTACTGATGATTAGGGAAAAGACGAAGCAATGACTGAAACCTTCATATGTACCCAACAAATCAAAAGGGGCACACCAAAGAACATTGAACATGAATATGTTAGTAGGTTGATGCCACAACATTCCATGTTGTGCGCTGAAAATGATGTCGCAGTAGTGGTTCAGTGTTAAACATTTTAAGTACTTGCAACTACAGCTATGTATACACTTTCTTAAAAAAAAAGGTCACAACACACACAGAAGTCCTTGGAGATGCATCACAACATACTCGCACACACACACACACACATGTACACTCTTTTAAATAACTACATACATTAGTAGTGCAGGGAAAGGATATGAAATTTCCTTCCTGTTGTTGCCGTTATTTACGCTATATCTTACTGGTATTTGAGAACATGTCATCGTACCTACCTGAAGTGTTGTTTGTTTGTTCTTTCATCAAGCTCAAGATGTTTCGGGATCCATTTGGCTTAAACTGGAGGACTTATTCGAGTGACTGCAATTCCTTTGTTGTGTTTCTCAGCACTGTCGCACACACACACTCACACAATTTGTAAGCAGATATTCGTGCCGTTAAAATTAGGTTTCGTTTGATATTCAATGTTATTATTTCGTTGCTTTATTTCCTGTGTGCTACGAGTCAACACTTGGCCTTTAAATAAAAAGAAATTTTCATTAATTATAAAATATTTTTTTGAAATTCCGCAAAATAAAATGTTTGCTTCAATTTGCACGTCTCTTTGTTGTACGCGTTGTTGTTGTGCTCCCACTCTGTCGCTAGTTATTTAATATTTAATTGTTTTGATTAGCGTGGAGAAAAAAGCAGAAAACTAAACTAAACACAGTCCTGAATCAAATTAAACAAAATGCAATTACAGTGAATGGACGTAATGTGACACGTGCCACATGACACTGTGTATGCCGCACACACACAGTGGAACAAAACACAATCACACAAATATGTAATCATTATTTTGCGTGTGATTTCACTTAATCAATCACTTTCATTAATTCATGGAGTATGTGAAGAGAATTGCTTAAAAGAAATGACTTGTTTAGTTCTTGGTAAAATATTTAATTTTCCGGTATACCAATAATTTCCGGACGAACGTAAATACAGCTATGCTTAGCATTTTGAATAGTAAAATTCATCAAACAGGATATAAATATAATCAAAATCTATTTACACAAAAATCAATGTATGTATGTCTGTATGTTAGGTATAGGCTTTCTTTCTACCACGCATTAATTTGCAAAGGAGAAGCGGCATGATGTTGCTTACGTGTGTGGAATGATTTCTGCTATATTATGCAATACGTGGAATGGACTAGGAGAAATTTTAATATATACGTGATTAATACATAAGATACTATGTATAAGAAACAATGTAATGTATTAAAAGAAATTTATTAATAATTTGATTGATTAATCGATTGATAATATATATTTGATTTGGTATTTTTTTGCCATTATAGTTATTAATTATGAAACCACATTGTTACATGTGCCACAAATGAGAAAAAAACTAATGCTTATGGCAAATCTGATGGTGCGGAACTTCAAAGTTATAGTTCTCAACGTTCACGCAGCGTTTCAAACGAGTAGATTCTTTGTTCCTTGAAACAGATAACTTAATTTTGTCCTAGTTTATCACCAGACCCACTTCAGCCGACTGCTTTTTAATGCTCGAAAAAGCCGCAGTAATATCTCGCAATCCACGTCCAATAATATCTATATCATCGGAATACGCTAGCAGCATATGACTTTTGTTATAGATGTTACCATTCCTGTTTACTACAGCCTTTCGCATGATCATCTCCATTACGATGTTTACGAGATCGCATGACAGACTATCTTCTTGCCTCGCTTGTTAGAAAATGGCTTTGTTTAGATTTTTTTCCTATTTTCACTGAAGACTTCGTGTCAGTCATTGTCATACAATAAATTCGTATAAACTTCGCGGGAATACCAAACTCAGCCATGGCATCTAACAATTGCTGTCGTACAGACTGTCGACTTCATCTTTGTAATCGATGAACAGATTGTAGGTGTCGATTTGCATTTTTTGGGTCTTCCCCAGTATTTGTCGTAGTGTGCATATCTGGTCGGTCGAGGATTTACCAAACCTAAGGTCACAATAACTAGATCCAATCAAGTTCGCTCTTTTATACAACATACTAGACAGGACCTTGATGGCGATAGGTAAAAGGCTGATCCCGCGATAGTTGGTACACACACTTGTATCGCCTTTCTTAAGCACATAACATAGAACACTCAGATTCCAGTCATCGGTCAGGCATTCCTTGAGCCAAATCGTGTTTATGAGCTGGTGCATCCATCGGCTCCCACGGCTTTATTATTTTAATGCCGTGCAATTGCTGTGCTAATATCGTGGATGTTTGGTGTCATTTCGTCACTTATGCTGCCTTCGGGAACGAGTAGGAATCGAAAGTGTTCCCTACATTTTTGCAGCGCTCTATGAGTGTTCGTGACTAGATTTCCGACTGTGTCGTTACATGTGAGGATCCTAATTCCAAAATTATTCTTTTTTTACCTTTTGGTAGAACTTTCGGGCTTGACTTCTATCCCTGTAATTTTCGATGACCTGGTTCTCTCTTTTCTTCCACAGACGCTTTTTCCGCCTGAACAGGCGTTTCATCTCCCTCCTCTTCTCATTATATCATTCCGTCACCATTGGCTGCAGTTTTGCCGTGTATGCAGCATCGATTTCTTCAGACATTTCGCGACATTCCCGATCGTACCAGGGCTTGTCGCTAAGGAAGTGGTCATAGAATTCGCAATATGCTGCCACTGGGTGTCGGGAACATCAGAATCAGGGGCGTTTGTTTGAAGTAGTTGAGAGAGTTGGTTGGATTATGCATTGGCTATCTCAGTGGTATGCAGCTTTGTGATGTCTAGCTTCATCTGTGTTTGGTAACGAGCGTTTTTTAGCGCTACATACCTTTCATCAAAGACATAAAGGGGTTAAGCCTAAGCTATTTTTCTATTTTTCAACAGAAGGACAACTTCTGTTAATGCACCATGTCGATTTCTAGCATAATTCCAGTACTGAGCTGGTATCACACCAAAAGAAAAATAAACAAAACATACAAATACCACAAAAATAATATGAATAATAAGTCAAAGACACAAATGTTTTGTTTACAAAGCACAAATTCGTCTAATCTCATGAAATGGAGTTCTGTAATTCACAATTTAGCTCTGTTGTAACACCATCATATGCTAGCGCCATCTACAACCCATTTATTGGTTTATGTCTTTGCTTTCACCGATTACCATGTGATCATTCTGGTTTCTTGGCTTTTGGTCAGGGAATATTCAGGTTGCCTTGTGGATATCTTTATGCGGGAATCTGTTTCCACTCACTACCATGTTCCTTGCCGAAGCGAAGCTCACCAGTCTGAATCCGTTATCGGAGTTGTTGTTGTGTATACTAAATTTTACGGCTGCTGAACCAAGTGCATCTTCTTTCTAATTTTATCATTAAAATAATACAAAACAATTTTAATGTCATGGCTGGGGCAGGGTCACATATTTCCTCCCCGCTTTTGCGTATACACAAATCACCGTAATGTAAAACTATTTCGCCTTGATGCGAATATGGGCTATTCAATCACTTACAGGGTTAAACCGCGAGACCAGATGTCGAAGTCTTTTGCCGACTATGAAACCACATCTAAATTCGTTTCTTTCTGCATGGCAGCAGTAAAAGATGTCACAGTTTTTTCGTCGTGTGCATCCTTGTCCCGTCCATCTCATTTCCTATATGGCGGTGATGTCAGCCTTGTATTTGTTGAGGACATCCGCCAGTTGGATAGAGGACTGTATAGGGTTTAGACATTCCAAGTGCATATCCTTATAACATTTACGGTAGTTGTCAACATTTCGGGGACTCTAGGCCACCGCACCCGATCATAGTTTCTTGGGGCTGCCAAAACAACTTGGAGAGCCTTTGTGTTGAGCTTCGTTGAGTTGAACTTCTTGTACCTACTTCCCATGATGCTTGGGTGGAAGCATGCCATTTATGTTACTCAAAGTTGCGCCTTCTCACATTTGTATGCATTGCCCGGGGGTTCTATCGGACGTTATGAGCTGTTTGCGGACCTCCAAAGAGAGATTCTGGTTATTTCCAAGTGAATAGCGATCAGAAACATTTAACATTAAACATAAGTAATTTCAATTCAAAATCGGTTAATTTGAATAACTCAAGACTGAAACGATATCATACATAGGTTGCTGTTGACCTATTTTCAGTTGACATGGCTAAAATTACTGTAGTAGTTCTAAAGCTCTTTTCGCGATAAATTGATTGATTTAGAAGTTAGCCAAATTAGTTATGTCCAAACCATGGTAGGAATGTCCTATATGATAGTTATGTGTCTAAATTTTATTTGGTACATGTGAAATATAAGTTTTCAGGAAGTTTAGTTCTTCGCCAAATGTTAACTTAAGCGAGAAAAAACCCCCTGAAAATTAATTGAAAAACACATAATTGTTTTGGTCGGCTCCGGACGACATATTCAATTCTTCTATAAAATGTGTAACATATATGCTATACGAGTTTTGATCTAACTTATAATTTTAAGTTACATTTAACTTTAAGCGCTTTCACTTTAAAAAGTTAAAACACTCTACCAGCACCACCACATTCTATGGCCTGTAATAAGAAATGCGTAGTAAATTTATTCTCCAACCATTGCACTTGATAACATTAGCGCTACTCAGTTTCATTTTATTTACAGCATCAATTCTTGTGCAACCGCGTGGGAGAGAGAGTGTGGGAAGAAGCCAACCATGATAACTTTATACCAACTTTATGTTCAATTTCCATAGCATTTAACATTTCCTCTTGTCCTTGTCCGCCTCAATGTAGGATTGACTATTTTTTACGACTGTTTTTCCGTTTTTTTTTTCAACAAAATTAAAAAGAACAGAAATGAAACTACCCATGGTTGCTGTTTTAACAACGCACTCAAGTGAAGAAGGGAACACACTTTATTCTTGAAAGCACCATCTGCGTTGCGAGATGATGATGTTAATGTCTTCATATCAGCAACGAAAATCATTCATATTTTTAATGATGAAAATGGTGCATGGGCCGACGAATTGTATAAATTTGTAATGAATATTAAAAATGATGAAAATAAAAACAGTGAAACCTCACAGCAGTGGACATTTGCAGGCCATAATATAAAGTAACAAAACAAACTTAGAGTTTTACCTATCTCCATTGACGATAAGATTTTGCAATTGGAAACTAGAACAGTTAGGACACCACTGAGACGCCATTAAAAGGTTTCACTGTCACCTTTATTGCATGCTGCGAATAAGTCTCCAGGTAATTTAAAAAGAGTAACAAGCAGACATGACTGCAAAAAGGTTTGAACAGGTTGGAAATTAATTCATTAATTTTCTGTCAAAACTGAATCAAAAAAGAAAATAAAATTAAAATAATTTCCACTTAACTTTAGGCGGCCGGCCATTAAAGCAGAAGGTTTAGATGAAAAGTAACTGAAAATATAATAATTCATCATTGTGAAAAGGGTGAAACAGGTCTAGGCCAAGCCAACCCTGTGCTGCTGAGGCTCCCCATGGCTTCAGGTATAGTTGTATACACAGTGGCCCCCTTGTGCATTTTACTATCGTAATGAACACAATTTGTTTGTTAAACCTTATATGGCGACCACAAAAGGATGAGATTTTCACATTTCTTTTCATTTTCTCCCTGACCTTTTTCATATACAACTATGAGAAACGTACTTTACCTTGCCCCACATTTAATTTTAAAGGGGAACCTATGGTGTCAATAGCGACATGACAAAAATGTAATTGCAACCTAGTGGAAATTGTCTAGGCTGTAAGAACAAACAAAGTAAACAGTAAAAATAAAATTATAAATTCAACTTACGTTTCTAGTAGTAGACTTGAACACTGGTAAAATAAGTGATACACTAATAGTCTAGAAATTGAACATTTGTACTATTTATTTGATATTTAATATTAAATATTCTTAACCCGTGTCGTAGAACTTTGAGAGAAGGTCATGACTTGTTCTATCCACATATGTTAATTTACAAAAAGTTGCCAATATGCACGAAATTTAGTCTTAAAAGTTGCATATAAATTGCCTTATACTTAGCTCAATTCTGTTTTATTTTTACATATTCCTATACATATCACATGCATGTTTAACCACAATACAAACAGTTGTAAGATTATCATACCAATATATTGAATAATTAATTGTATAGTAAACTATTGTCCTTACCACTCTATTTACAACTCTAGGGTATAATAAACATACCACAACTTTATTCTCTTACAAAGAAATACACGAGTAATAAATAAGTCATAGCCGTAGATATAAAAAAAACGACGTACACAAAACTTATAACTAAGCCGACCCAACTATTTAGAACTCTATCTCAACAACAGTTTATTTCTCACTCTTTTAAAAGCTACTCTCATGTACTACACGGTACTCCGACAATGCTCCAAGCTAAAAAATATATCAGAGAAACTTGTATTCGATTAGAGCCTTGCTTAAATATACATATGTAACTGTTCTCGAACACTTTCAAAAAAAAAGGAGAAAGACGAATAGTACGATTAAATGAACGTAGCATATACATAATTGTCATGTACCCAGTAGGAAGTGTCTGCAAGACATCCTCAAGAATAAGTGCATGACCATAGTAAATCGTTGATGACATTTAGGGTACCGTACATACAAATCGTCGACAAAATTTTCATACAAGTGTCCGCTTTCTCATGCACGACCTGATGAGCGACAATGTCGGTAAAATTTTTGTTGATGCCTATACAAGCGACCTGTCGCCTACACAATCATGCACGACCTGATGGTTAACAATGTCGGTTAAATTGTCGTTGATGACTATTTAAGCGCCACATCGCCTACACAATCATGCACGACCTGATTGGTGAAAATGTCGGTACAATTGTCGTTGATGCCTATGTATGTCTTGAATTGTCATTGGTGCCATTTTAAAAGATGGATTTTTAGTTTTATATTAGTATGACTAATTGTTAATACTTTTGGAAAACTACTGACCAAGAGAGAAGTGAAGGATATAAACTTTTATACGGTATTCTAAAAAAATTTTAATTTGCTGATGTTTACTCGTCCGTTTAATAAACTTAAAATTTTGTATGTCAGATTCCATTTTTTTGTTCCCATTATCATAGCAACACATTTTTTTCCTTTGATGTGTTTGATGCACGACAACATTAGTATTTTGTCGGTCAGCTTGTCGTCAACCGAGTGTTTTGACGACAAGTACATATATTTTTCAAATTTTGTCTTGAGGACCGCATTGACGACAAAGTCGTGTATGACGGAACTTCCTACTGGGTATATCACTTGTTATGTACATCAAGTGTTCGATTGTTTATACTATCGTTTTTTTTAAACCGGTTCCCGATTTCAAAGACGAGAGCTTCGCATTTAAACAAAACCATTGAACCGTTTTCGGGGAAATGGGGATTTTCTAATTTGAGTATTTCTGATCGTTATTCTTTGGATGTTTCCTAACTGCTCACAACGTCCGAGAGAACTTAGTCCCCGGCCAATGCCATCGAACATCCGTTCAGTTGTAGCAAATGTGAGAAGGCGCAATGTTGACTAACCTAAATGGCATGTTACCATCGAAGCGTCTTAGGAAGTAGGTGACAGTAGTTACTAAAAATCAATACGAAAACTCTCTTAGTAGCTTTGGCAGCCCCAATTAACAAAGAGCAGTGGCTAATAAGCCACTGTTCTTAAACAAATCCAATTATAATGAAAACACGAAGAAAAGAAAAAAACAAGAACCCTCCAAATGTGGACGACCCTATCCAACTGGCGGATGTCCTCGACAAATACAAGGCTGACATCGCCGCCATACAGGAAATGCGATGGACGGGACAGAAATGCACACGACGAAAGAAGTGTGCCATCTTTTACAGCTGTTATGCAGAAAGACAGGAATATGGATGTGAGTTTATAGTCTGCAACAGACTTTGAATCTGGTCTCGCGGTTTAACCTTTTAAGTGACCGGATATACACTCTCCGCATCAAGGCGAAATATTTTTACATTACGCTAATTTGTGTGCACGTCCCGACGGAAGAGAACGACATTAAAAATGCTTTCTATGAGCGCCTGGAGGAAATATTTGACCGCTGCCCTGCACATGACATTAAAATTGTTCAGGGAGATTTTAATGCTAAGATGGGAAGGGAAGATGATTTCGTTTCAGCAGTCGGAAAATTCAGTCTACACAACAACCGTTAACGGATTCAGACTGGTTAGCATCGCTTCGGTAAGAAACATGGCAGTGAGTGGAACCAGATAATAAAATATACATGGCATCCTGACCTAAAGAGTCTTCTCCACGTGGTAATCGACGGAAGACATGTTTCAAGCGTTATGGACGTACGTGTGATGCGCGGTACAAATATTGTCTCGGATCACCACCTAGTTGCAGCCAAGGTCTGCACGATATTAAGATGTGCTGAAAAACGATTGTACCCAAACGCAAAGGAAGCTAGACATCACAAAGCTGCATACCATCGAAACAGCCAATGACTACTCCAACCAACTCTCTCAACTACTTCGAACCAACCCCCCTTATTCTAATGATCCCGACACCAAGTGACAGCATATTGCGAATTCTATGACCACTGCCGCAACGACCGTACTCGGTTATGAAAAATCACGCCCAGACAAGCTCTGATACGATGATGAATGTTGCGCAATGTTTAAGGTAAAGGATTCTGCATACAAAGTGAAACTGCAGTCAGGAGTAACGCGCGCGGTTAGGAACGTCATAAAGAGAAGAGGAGGGAGATAAAACGCCTCGTCAGACGGAAAAAGTGTCTATGGAAGAAAAGAGAGATCCAGGAAAATTACAGGGATATAGGTGAAGCCCAAATTTTCTACCAAAAGGTTAAAACCAAAGGTTTGGAATAGGGTCAAGGATACTTAGAGTGTGCTGCAAATATTGAGGGAACACTTTCGTTATCTTCTCGTTCCCAAAGGCAGCATATGTGACGAAATTACGCAAATCATCGACGACGGAGTAGATTGTCCACCAACGAGCCGAAGCGAGATTAGCACGGCAATTGCACGACTTAAAAGTATTTAAGCTGCGGGAGCCGATGAACAGCAGGCAGAGATTTTTAAAGCCAGCGGCGATGAGCTGCCAACACGCATGCATTAGCTCAAGGAATGCATGCCCGATGATTGGAATCTGAGTGTTCTATATCCTGTGCCTAAGTGTTCTATATCCGATCCAAGTGTGTGTAATAACTATCGCGGGTTCAGCTCATCGCCTACAAGTCCTGGTTAGTGTGTTATGTGAAAGACTAAAGCCCAGCCTTTCGACCTGATTCGACCTTATGGCTTTCGAGGTGGTAAATCAAAGACCGAACAGATATTCATACCACGACAAATCCTGTACAAGACCCAAGAGATGCTGTTCCATTCCTACCATCTGGAACAACTGGCGGGATGTTACTGCGGCCTTTTCGAGCATTGAGAAGCAGTCGGCGGAAGTGAGTCTGGTAAAAATGAGGACAAAACCAAGTTATTTGTATCAACGAACAAAGAGTCTACTCGTTTGGGACGCTGCCTTAACGTTGACAACTATAACTATGAAGTGGTAGATGATTTTGTCTACCTTGTCTCCTCCGTAAGCTAAAGTAATAATGTAAGCCTGGTAATCAAGAGACGAGTATTGATCACAAATTGCAAAAAACCGGTTTAATGTACAAGTTAAGCTCTACAATTTTATAGGCACCTATAAAAACTCTTTTCTGAAACCTGGTGTTTGTAATGAGGTTTCCTAAAAAATATAATATGAGTGTGTCGAAGTCAGTAAAGAACCGGTTCTTCCCTCAATGCGACTTCGTAAACAGCTGACATTTGGATTCGTCTATAAACTGTAAGCCCACGCGACTATCCAGAGCACATCGCCGTCACAGATAAATTTAGTTGACATCCTATTAATGGCGTATGGAATAGCTTCTGGCGTTATTGTCAATTAATACGCTTTCTATTTTTAGACTTACACAACGGCAACTACTGTTGATAGGTAAATGCGAACTTCAGCTGTTTGAGACGCTTTTTGCAAAGTTGACTTTTACTGCGAAGTTGCTTTTGATATCATCTATGATGACGCCGATGAAAGAAATGTAGATGACTGAGGCATGAATAGAACCCTGGATCTGCAGCATGTTAGTCTTGGGTTCTAACTTTTATGACAACTTAAACTTAAAACTTAATTTCCCTTTACACCCCATGATTGAGGTATGTGATAGCTTCTAAGTTATTGTGAATTTACACGCTTTCAACGTTTCAATAACGCACCTACTTGTTTATAGACGATCGTCATGTTTGGGAAGCTTTCACAAAACGTGCCGATTGACTCGACACTATATTGGGAAGTTGCTGCCGTCAACATCGAGGGGGCCACCGATGAAAGAAAATTTAGATGACTGAAGACGTTAATCGAACTATGTAAAGCCGCGTGAATAGAACTTCACCAAATGCAACAGTTTTACCTCGTTTGCTTGTCAACCTAATAAACATCTTTAAGAACTAGATGATGTAGTTAAAAAAATGATAGTTTGTGAATAAAATATTGATCTAATCGGCCAATTAGTGTAAAATGTATACTGCGGCGCCACCTATCGGGGCAAAATCTAACTACAAACAATAGAAGAAACTAGAAGAGAAGCTCTTCCATATACCATTCATGGGAAGCAAAGGAAAAATAAGTCGTTGTTTTAGTTATTACCTCTTTACATGACATGTGTCCTGTGGTCAAAAACAAAAACTGTTTCCCTTTGCATTCCCTGAATGAGATAAGGGCGCTGACATATTTTTAGCATTTTTAACACAAACAAGAGATTCAGTACATGTGTTTGTGCTATAGTTTAAAAATGCACCGTGTTAGTAAGTATATACGAATATCTTTTGTTCTCACTCACAATACATTTGAAAGCTTTTCCAATGAATGGCACTAATACCTTTCTATGGAAAAGCTTTTATAGTTATTACAAGGAAGAAATACCGCGGCATTCATTCACAAAATCCCGCCTGAATTGAGCACTTGGCCAGTTTAAGAGTTGCTTTAACCGAGGTTAATCTTTTACACGCTAGTAAACTAAATGCCACAACGCCACGTGGCATTTGTTTCCTATCAAAGTTTAGTCAAACAAAGTTTCGACTTGAAACCATCCAAGTGCAATAGAAAGTATAATAAAGTTTGAAATAAAATA
This sequence comes from Muscina levida, assembly GCA_964034835.1. Classification (NCBI taxonomy): domain Eukaryota; kingdom Metazoa; phylum Arthropoda; class Insecta; order Diptera; family Muscidae; genus Muscina; species Muscina levida. Next base: position 78,231,162 of record OZ035883.1, read on the forward strand.
ATAACACTGGATGGAACAAAAACACAAAAGCAAAGATGACTTCAATCATAAATATAAACGCTTCATCATGACGATGTTTCAACTACGTCCATAAGGGGAGTTTCCATAAATGGATGAATGGATTCGTTATCATTCTGACGATATTTGCCGCAATCAACATGAATTTATACTCAACACGATTTACTACAGTACGAAAGAAAAGAGAGACAGGATATCGAAAATTGAAGGGATAGAGGTGAAGCCCGAGAGTTCTACCAAAAGGTAAGAATCTCAGGTGTTGGAACATGGATCCCCAACTGTAAAGGCAGAAATGTAAATTTGGCGACGGACATGCAGAGTGTGCTGCAAATATGCAGGGTACACTTTCGTACTCTGCTTGTTCCCTAAGACGACGGAGTAAATTGGCCACCACCGAGCCAAAATGATGTAAGCAAGGCCATAAAAACAACTAAGTTAAGGGAGCCGATGGACTGTCGACAAAGCTTTGTAAAGCCAGTGGTGATGAGCTGGCAACGTACATGTTCTAACTCATTAACACGATTTGGTTAAAGGAATGCATGCCAGATAGTTTGAGTCTGAGTGTTCTATGTCCTGTGCTTTAAAAAGGAGATCCAAGTGTGTATACCAACTATTGCGGGAACAGCCTTTTACCCATCGCACACAAAGTCCTGTCTAGTGTTTTATGTGAAAGACTGAAGCTCATCCTAGTGAATCTAATTAGCCTTTATCTGTATGACTTTAGATCTGGTAAATGCACGACCGACCACATATTCACACTACAACCAATCCTGGAGAAGTCATGAGAAATTCAGATCTTCACCTACCATCTGTTTGCTCAAACTTTTTTTCAGTTGTTCGTTATTTCCAGGAGGAGATTTATGTGAAAGAAAATTTTGGGAAAATCTTCCGGAAAAGTCGGAAAATTGGAGAAATCGAAAATTGCCTTTATGTATGGAATTTTGTGTGCAATTGTTACAGAATGGCTTTTCAAATAGAAAAATGGACAATTTTGTTGAAAAATGCAGAAAATTCCGGAAAAATTCATAAATTTTGAATTTGTTTTTTCGACGAAATTCTGCATTTTTTAGTATGATTTAATAAATTAGGACGATGGAACTGTGAAAAATTTCCGATAATTATTCCAAAATGACTTTTCCAATGGAAAAATAGAAAAAAATTTAGTGGAAAACTCGGAAAATTCCGGAAAAGCTCGAAAGTTTTGTTTTTTTTCGACGATGTTTTCCACTGTATTGCTTGATTTGATGATTACAGGCGATGTAAAGGGAAATTTCGGATTATTGTAAAATCTATATGTTTTAAAATCGTTTGAAAAGTGTAGAGTCATTCATCAAGTGCGAACGGCTGGCCCATTATGCTCAACCTTTTTTTCAGTTGTTAGTACTTGGTAGGAGATTTTTATGCAAGAAAATTTTATGAAATCCTCGGAAAAGTCGGGAAATTGGAAAAATGCAAAATTACTTTTTTGTATGGAATTTTGGGTGCAATTGTTACGGAATGGCTTTTCGAATGGAAGCACTGAAAATTCTTAGGAGAAAACTTGGAAAATTTCGGAAAATCGAAGAAATTTTTCAGTTTTCGCATGTTTTGATGATTTTGAACTATATTAAGGTGAAAATTTCGGATAAATGTTGGTTGGAAAATTTAAAAAGACAAATAATATTTTAAATAAAAAAATTAGATATCATATGCAATTTTTAGATGAAAAACCAGTTCATCTACGCCAAGGTGTATGATTATATCTTTGCTATCCTTCAATTCCCTGCGTACTGTTGATGTTGTTCTGCATTTCGGTAGGTCGCCGATGCGACCGTTTCTGCGTCAGCAATTTAAATTCGAGAATCGTTTGCGATCATCGGAGTCACATGTCCTCCGTCGAACCCGACGGAATGGCATGTGCGGCTAACTGCTGTCGACATTGGGAATGCCAGCGACAAATCTTTAACAAAAGTCACATGCTGCTGGCGTACGCCGATGACAGAGTTATCAATGGCCGAGGACTGCAGTATGTTTCTGTGACCCTTTCAAGCATTGAGAAGCAGTCTGCGGATGTGTTAGGACCCCGCGTGAATGTTGACAACACTAACATTGAAGTGGTAGATGATTTTCTCTACTTTCGCCGTAAACGAAAAAAAGACATTAGCCTCAAAAACAATAAACGAATATTGGTCGCAAACTGTTGCAACTATGTGATAGGCAAGCGATTTAATGACAAAGCCCTCTCTCGACGAATAACGATCCAACTCTACACTGACCCTTCATATCTTGCTCCACAGCCCAGAATCCTGGGTAACAACACAAGCGGATCATTCCATTCTGGAAGTCTTCGAGAGAAAAATTATCGTTAAGGGCGAGTACCGTCGTCGTTGAATGAACCACGTTACATGAATGGATAAAAGTGCTCCTGCTCGGTAAGTCTTCGGCAATAAACTTGATGGTCGGCCGATCCGACTGTTACAAGGCTCATCCGTTTGTAATATTTCACTAACACGTTTCGGCTTTTAGGAAAAGTCTATGCAATATGAAAATACATACATTATCAAACATTTTTCCGATATGTAATTGTATAATGCCAATATAACTGCTCTGATGATTTCAGCAGATCAGATCACCAGGGTGATAATCAGCGATGGAGAAAATCGGGGAGGCAACCGGCTGGATGTCGACTCAGAGCGATTTTAATTGCTGTTCAACAACAACTATCTCTGAGCAGTAGAAGGCAAATCAGTGGTAAGATGACAATTTCTTATTGTTATATGAGAAATTGTGCAATTAATTCCTCGAGAACAGTAAAATAAAGAGAAAAAAACCAGGAGGTAAATTTCAAATATAAGAGTGAAGTAGAATGTTGCTCACCGTTCTGCTAATGTAAGGGAAGTGAACGTTTCTTCTAAGCGGAACATAAAAAGAAAAATTACAAATTGATCTACACATCTAGTTCGAAATTAAATTCATTCACAATAAGACGTAACAATATGTTATCTGTCAAATTGCTCCGTATCTGGGGAGGAGAAAAAAGTATATACTGTACAAAATGAACGTTACATTTCATATTTTTTAAATATTTAAAAATTCATTTATTTATGATTTACGGTGAAAAGTTATGGTTCAAACTTTTAAGTTTGGACAGTAATAGATGACCTAACAAAGGTCATATCTATATATATAAAAATGGTGGCAAAAATGTATAGTAATTCATCAATTGAGAACGGCTGGACCGATTTCGCTGAAATTTTTTTTCAGTTATTCGTAATAGCCAGGAGAAGGTTTATGTAAAAGAAAATTTTGGGAAAATCTTCCGGAAAAGTCGGAAAATTGGAAAATCAAAAATTGGCTTTTTGTATAGAATTTTGTGTGCAATTGTTACAGAATGGCTTTTTAAATAGAAAAATAGAAAATTTTTGTTAAAAAATTCGGAAAATTCCGGAAAAGTTCAAAAAATGGGAAAATTTTTTCCGACGAAATTTTACATTTTATGGAATGAATTAATAAATTTGGAAGGTGTAACTGTGAATATTTTCGGATAATTATTCCAAAATGAAATTTCGAATGGAAAAATAGAAAAATTCTTAGTGAAAAATTCGGAAAATTCCGGAAAAACTTGGATTTTTCTAGAAAATTTTGCATTACATTGCTTGATTTGATAAAAATTATTTTAAAAAATTTCGGATAATAGAAAAATTCTTGGTGGAAAACTCGGAAAATTCCGGAAAAACTGTAAAAAGTTGGATTTTGCGACGAAAGTTTTTAAAGTATCGCTTGATTTAATGATTTCAGTCGACGTAAAAGTGGAAAATGAGTTATGATGCTTGGAAAATTTCGGATTTTTGTGAAATTTATTATGTTAAAAGATTAAACGCGAAATGATCTTACATCTGTTGAGTCATCGCTGGTTATTTCAACAGTACTGCGTTAACATGTACGTCAAGGTAGAAACGGATTGTTTAAATTTTATTCGTTTCAATCAGTCGCCACATTTCGAAAAGCTCGCCAACGTTCGCATTTACTCGAAAACGATACGCATTGGGAGGCAACTGTTTCTGTTCTAGCGAATCAAATTCGTACATTGTTTGCGATCATCGTAGCCACGTATTATCTGCCGAGGACGAGATAACTGACGACATTTTGCACAGAGTTCGATTTGGGAATTGGGAATACCAGCGCAAAATCGTTCGATTTACGATGCATTCAATCGCAAATTGCAACGAGATCCAGACTTTGATCGAGATAATCGGACTAAAAGAGTCCGAACAAATGTGCCGCCGTTGAATGCAGAGTAAACGAACGTGAACGATTCGCTGATGACGGTTGTTGTTGACAATGGAATGGGAGGCATTTACTTTCCCGATGCTCCCGGTGGGACAGGAAAGATATTCGTCATTTCTTTGATTCTGGCAACAATGCAGATAGCGTTAGCTGTTGCAACGTCTGGTATCGCTGAAACATTGTTGGAAGGCGGTCGATATGCACATTTCGCTTTGAAGCTGCCGATGAATCTTCTCACGGTTGACAAGCCAACGTGCAGCGAAATTGTTGCGAGAATACAAAATCATCATTTGGGATGAATGCACGATGGCGCATAAACGAGCTTTGGAGGCAGTTGACCGAACGATGAAGGATTTACGAGGTGATTCGAGATGATTTGATGAGGCTATGATATTGCTGCCGGGAGATTTTCGTCAAACGCTTCCCGTCATTCCAAAAACTACTGCTGCTTATAAGATTAATTCATGTCTGAAATCGTCATCTTTATGGCGGCATGTCATTAAGTTGAAATTTACTACGATCATGAAGTCATGTTGCAAATCGACCCATCGGCTACTGAATTTTCAAGACAGCTACTGGAGTTTGGCAATGGCCAAATTCCTGTTGATGTTTCAACTGGATTGAAGGCGTTCCCAGAAAATTTTTGCATGGAACTCATCACTAAAGTTTTCCCGGCATTGCACAAAATTATAAAAATCTATATTGGATTAGTGAGCGGGTCATAATACCAGCGAAGAATAAGGACGTCGATAGCTCTAATGTTTTTATTCAAAGTAGAATCGATGGAGAACTGCATTCATAAAAACCAACGAGAATGAGGCGACCAACTATCTGACAAAACTTTTTAACTCCCTAGATGTGCCAGGAATTAAGCCGCATAATTTATAGCTGAAGGTGGGATCGATCATAAGCATTTTTCGGAATCTGAATCATCCGAAATTGAGCCACGATACGTGGTTGTCTGTCAAGAAACTGATGATCAATGTGATTAAAGCGGCGTTCATCATGGCCAAATTCAAAGGAGACGAAGTCCTTACCCACGTATTCCTATTATTCTAACCGATCTTCCCATCCAAATTCAAGCGAATTCAACTCCCCGTTTGATTAGCTTTTGCGAAGACAATCAATAAGTCGCAAGGCCAATCTTTGGAAGTTTTCGAAATCAGTCTCGAATATCCCTGCTTTTCACAAGGTCAGCTGTACGTTGCCTGTTCGCGTGTTGGCACACCGTCTTTATTGTTTTTTTTTACGCTGGAAAACAAATCGAAAAACATTGTTTATCAGATCGGTCTTCATTGATTTCGATTAAATTCAAATAAAACACATTTAACACATTGTGTTTTACTTTTACCCTTGAGCTTATATGAAGGCGTTACCTTAGGAGTGACACGAAGTTTGCTGGGTCCGAAATTGTATGGCAGAACAACGTTTGCCGGGTCAGCTAGTAACTCATATAACCTTAACTGAGTACGAACGACCGGCCGTGGCATAGTGGTTAGAACACGCGACTACCATGCGGGAGATAACAGGTTCAACTCCTGGCTCCAGCCATCTTAAAAAAGAAAATAAATTTTTCTTTCATTGTCGGCTCCCCTCGAATGTTGTCGACAGCAACTTCGCAGTATTAGTGTCGAATCAATCGGCGTGTCTAGTAAGAGCTTCTCAAACAGTGACGTTTGCATTCGTCGATAAACAAGTAGATGCCGTTAGTTGTGAATCTAAAAATAGAAAGCGTGTTTATTCACAACAACGCGAGAAGCTATCCCATACCTCATTCATGGGGTATAAAGGGAAATTAAGTTTTTTTTAAGAGTACGAACTGTATTTATGTATTGTGTGTGACATTTGGTATTTTTTCATATGGCAGCCAACACATTTTCCAATTGAAATCATCCAATGTAGAATTTTAGATGCAACAAAATCTTGACCTGCAGATATCCTTAAGAAGTGCTTCCATAGATGTTTCAATGTATTTTTATTGTAAACACAAGTGGTATACTACATATACTTGTTAAGGTTTACACTCAACATGGATAAAAGCTGTTTAGAAGTATTGCTATAAATATCCTAGACAAATCCCTTTGCCAATGCAACTAATACTTATGTTTGAGTTGAGTTGTGTTGAGCACCAATATATGTGATGTATTATACTTATACCCAATGTTAAGTACTTGACATTTGTGATGCATGATGCAAATGTTCTTTTTTATCGTTTTTTTTTTCAAACAAGGAAGTGCGATAAGTAGTAACACAGTGGTCGCAACCGCTTATGTACATGGTATTTTTAACATTAAAACTGAGCAAAAATCATTTACAAATAAAAATGATAAAAATTGATATAATGTCAATATAATGTCGATATATAACTATAACAACGAACAACTTCTCTTGTAATGCCCAGCATTAGTTGCACTATGAATTAGGGTACTCAGAAATCATAAAATAAGCACCGAAAGGCTGCAGGAAATACCTTTGCAACTGATTGCCACATTCACAATCAGTTAGTATTTGCTATAGGGGAAATTGCAGGTATCATATTGGGGGTTCAGTAGCATAAGTATGCAAGACAGTGTGTTGTCTTGCAACCTTTTTAACCAAAATTTACCTAACATATGTCTACCAATTGTTCAAACTTACAACACTAATTCTATACATACCATGTTTATGACGTAAAACAAATATGACCCTAATATATTGCATGGATTTTACTAAATTTATGTCGTGTGGGTGATCATTGCCAAAAAATATCAGATACATATTTTAAAGATCACCTCAATGAATCACTATGTGCTGTTTACTATAAAAAAAAACATTGCTCTATCCCAACATATTGAGCATTGGGCACAAACATTATACATAGTATAACGCCAAATGATTTAGCCAGAGGAGAACTTGTAATAAAATACATTGTAGTTTTCGGAGTACACAAATAATTGCATGTTATATTTAAATTTGTACAAAAACCACTGGATTGTTAATAAAACCTGTCAATAAATTAATTAATTTCATCCAATTTGTCCCACTATTCCGCACAAACACACACACATACACTAATAGCTCTTGAGCACTCAACATTACCCTAATACACAATGTGTCCAGAATAGGATTTGACGCTTTGCCCAATTCAAACTCACACACACACACACATTGACATCAATCTGCACAATTGGGTTAGAATGTATGTATGTGGTTTACTAATATCATTTAATATTCTCCATAGAATAGATACAATGGCCACCATAAACATGCGAATGACAGTGGCCACTCTGAGTTGTTGATATGTACTTTGTGCGATGGATCATTATCTATTCGCTCGTATTGTTGTCGTCATCGTTTTGTTTTTAATTTGTGGCATTTGTTGTTTTAAACTGAACATATGACAACAACAACAATGAAAAAAAAAGAATAATCATAAATGAGAATGAATAGAATATGTCACACGTGTTGTCGTTGTAGTTGTTGCCATCGCCTCATTCTCATTATACTCTTTCATCTGAGAATATTTGTTCAGTGAAAGCACAAAAAAATACGATAATAAAATATATAAAAATAGAATTAAGCATTTTTGTGTTTTTTGGTGATTTTACGTTTTGGTTTTTTGTGTAAAATTTTCATATCTTTTTAATAACAAGAAAATTATTATTTTGTGAATGCAAAAGCGAATGAGTCCACTTTTAATATTTTGTTGTCAGCTTCATTGTGTATAAACGAAAATATTTACCATAAAACATATGTAGGTGTGTGTGTGCTAGGGTGCCGCGTAATGTAAAATGTTGCCTAAAGCACAAATAAAATCAGTTATACAGTTTGATTGTATTTACAAGAAAACAAAAACACAAATGCCGTAGGAAGTCCTATTACAATTGTTCACTGCGATTGCATTTAAACTTAATTTATTTCATGTGTTTATTTGTAATATTAATCTATTCAATATTAGTAATTATTCCAAAAACATACAATTGATATGTCAAATTAGCATCAACATGTTTGATATCTATTGTTTACTTCACCTTACTGCATAATTGTCAAATATACTACATACATTCAAGGGTCAAAAAGTGCCGCCATTCACAATTGAATGTTTCATACTCTGAAATAAATAAGATACTTAGATGAACAAGTGAAAAACAAAAAAATCTAATTATCCAGTGGATATGCCATGCACAGTACTTGAAGTATTTAGGAGGTACAAGTTGATTACGAATTTAGTAAAAATTGTGTTTAATCCAAAATTCTAATATTTACTATGTGATGGTTTTATTCAAATATCACAACTTTATACCACAGCAAAATACATGATTTTGGTACTCAATTCTGAGAACTGCAAGCGAAAGAAGCCCCAAAAAGAAGAATTTCACATTATTCGTTTTGTCAAGTTACATGCTATAATAATTTGAAGTTAGTAAGTATCGTAAAGGGGAATTTTTTTAGGCTCTTTTGTTTGACATAACATTAATACTATATGCTGGCGTATCATTTTCATAACTTATTCCACATAAATCATACGCCACGGAGTACTACAGTTTTATTGTAACTGCTACAAAATAAAGTCAGTTCAAAATCATTTGATGAATGGAAAAGTGAAACTGTTGCCTTTCTAGGGAGACGTTACATGTTAAATATGATTATATGATTAAAGGAATTGTAATTCTTAATTTTTATACCATCACCCTTAGTGATGAGCGTATATATCATTTGATACGAAAAAAAGTGTAACGCATTAAAGGAGACGAGTTAGACCCCAAGTATCTTAAGACTAAATTCGTTTCAGGACTTTTTAAGACGATTAAGCTATGTCCGTCTGTCTGGTTGGCTGGCTGGATGGCTGGTGGGCAGGATAACTCGAGTAAACCTTAACGGATCGGTATGAAAATTTACCAGTACTAATATTTTTCAAAACGAGCCTATGGGATTGTAAATAGGCTAAATAGCCCCTCCACTTCTGGTACCTCCCATACAAAATGACCTATTTTTGGATAATTTATATTTCTTTCACAACTGCTAAACAGACTATCGGAGAATATTTAAATTTGGTCAGATTATTTATCTTGCAATAGTAGACAAACCCTATGAATACCGAAACTTTTACCACACCCCTTCTGGTATCTCCCATACAAATGACCGAATTGACCCTCATAATTTTACATACATATCTTTTTTGTAAGTAAACTGAATTCACTCAAATTTTGTGTATGATGATTGCTTAGAAATTAGGAATTGGACTCAGGAATGAACATGGACCTTATCGGTTCACGCTTTCTGGTACCTCTCATACAATATTACCTATTTTTGGAAAATTAATATTTCTCCCATAACTTCCAAACGGACACTTTGGGGGTAATGGAAATTTTTCGGTTAAATTACCTTGTGATAGGATTCAAAACCTCAGAAAACCTAACTATACAAATGACCGAACCCACCCCTATAGTCTCACATACATATCTTTTTTGTAAGTAAACTGAATTCACTCAAATTTTGAGTATGATGTTTGCTTATGAAAATTGGACTCAGGAATGAACATGGACCATATCGGTTCACGCCTTCTGGTACCTCCCATACAAAATAACCTATTTTTGGAAAATTAATATTTCTCCCATAACTTCTAAACCGGCACCTGGGGGATAATCAAATTTAGTCAGTTAATTTATCTTGTAATAGGAGGCAAAGCCTCAGCAACCCTAACTATTTGGCATACCACTTCTGGTACCTCCCATATAAATAACCGATATTTCCCCTTTTACATACATATAATTTTTGTATGAACACTGAATTCAGACAAATTTTGCCAAGGTAACCGATCATTGAACGTTGATTTATGAAAAAAAATCTGATACGTTGTGCTGCCCCTAATTATACCTCCTGTACAAAAAGTCAAATTTTTTACGGTTTTGCTCCACAAGCAGACAAAAATAAAATATAAGTAATTTTATTTTAATTAAACATCTATCAATTTCAATAACTCAAGACTTAAACAATATCTTATATTGGGTGATGGTATTTATCCGTCAGTCTACCTGACTGAAATTTCTGTACTGGTTTCAAATTTGTTTCTGCTAATCGGACTAGTGGTCCGAGTTATTAAACAAAACAACCTAAAACGTGACAAATTCCCCTATACGATACTTACTAACTTCAAATCGATAATAAATTATTATGCCACGTAACTTGACAAAACACATAATGCATAACTTCTTCATTTTGGGGCTACTTTTACGTGCAGTTCTCAGAATTGAGTCCCAAATCAATGAGCTGAAAAATCTTGGTCGGTGTAATGAAATCGCATATCCCGCACGTTAAATTAAAACGTGAGCTTATCGAAAATCACAGCAGTTTACGTTTGTGTAATTATGTTAGTAAATATTTTCAGTTAAGTGAGTGTTCTAAACAAATTTTCCTTTTTGCACCAAAGGCTCCAGGAAAAAATACGTGATGGTCATAAATTCATGATGCTGTGTGGAAACTTTTACCACACGATCAGCTTGTGTTTAAACCAGTACAGAAATTTCAGTCACGTAGACTGTCTGATAAATTCTCTCAACCTATGTATGATATTGTTTGAGCCTTAAGCTTTTAAAATTAAACGATTTTAAATTGAAACCAGTAAGAAAGTTTCAGTCAGTAAAATAAAAAGATTGCTATTATATTGATATTATTACTCGATTTCTAAAGTGGGTGGAGTGGTAAATTTGTATGGGAGGTACTAGAAGGGGCGTGTCTAGACTTCTAGGTTTATCCTCTAAAACTTTATCCTGTTATAGCTTTACTAAATACAGAGTTTGGGCACGATAGCGTTGGATGTATTGATATTATTATTCCATCTCTAAAGTGGGCGGAAAGGTACATTTGTATGGGAGGTACCAGAATGGGCGTGTCTAGACCTCCAGATTTTTTCTCCAAAACTTTATCCTGCTTGAACTTTACTAAATACAGAATTTGCTCACGATCGCGGTAGTTCTAATAATAATATTAATCGATTTCTAAAGTGGGCGGTACCAGATGTGTGTGGGAGGTACCAGATGGGGCGGAGCCATATTAACTCGTGCAAAATTTCAAGACATTTGGTTGCGTCTTTCGAAAGTTATCGTGCGAACCAGCCGGACAGTCCCCAGACGGACAGACAGACGGACATGGCTCAAATGACTTAAAAAGTCATGAATCGAATTTGGTTCTAAGAAAGCTAGGGTCTGAAGTCACTCCTTCAATATGTTACATTTTTGGGTCGTATCAAATGATATATACCCTCATCCCTAAGGGTGATGGTATAAAAATATATGCACATAAAAGGGGCAATTTATGTTATTTATATGGAAGGTACCAGAAGGGGTGTGTCAAATAACTAAGTATGGAGGCAACAAAAAGGGTCAACCGATAAGCGTACATCTTACGCAAAATTTAACTGAATTCAATTTACTTACGAAAAACATATGTTTTTAATACTATGAGGGTGAATTCTGTCATTGTATGGGAAGTTCCAGAGGGGGTTAATCAAATAGTTCGAGTTTCTTATCACAATATATATTAACCCACCAAATTTCATTATTGGTATTATATGGGAGAAATATAAAATTTCCAAAAATAAATCATTTTGTATGAGAGGTGCCAGAAGGGGTCAAGCGGTATTGTCTTTTTTCATTCCTGAGTCATACTTTCATAAGAGTACATATTACAAAATATTACAAAATTTGGCTGAATTCAATGTACTTACAAAAAGACATGTATATAAAACTAGGAGGGTCAATTCGGTCATATGTATGGGAGGTACAAGAAGGGGTGTGGCAAAGGTTTCGGTTTTTAGGGTTTGTCTTCCATTACAAGGTAATTAAACTGAACAAAATCAAATATCTTCCAGTTATCCGTTTGGAAGTTATGACAGAAATATAAATTACACACTGTGACAAACTGGAAAAAATTGAAGGAACTTGGAGAGTGACCTAGTGCATGTTGAGGACTGCAACATGACCCTGTATACCAAAGTTTCCTAAAACCCTCAAAATCTTAATTTACGGTTTTTCCGGATTTTCGGATTTTTCCGCACTTATGAGCTTTAAACTCAATCAACTCAAAGCATAGGTTTGATTTCTTAACAGTTTGGGAAAGAAGAATCTAAGACCATTCCAACAATATATATATTTATATAGATAATTTGCCACATCTGTCTGTTTTTGCATCAAAAACGCACAACTTTGCGAATTTGTGCACTATTTTTTAAGTTTGAACGAATTTTTAGCCACCGTTTTATTAAGGAACCCTAATGTTTAGTATATATTTTGCCATGCTGCCAGTATACCAGGCTTTAAAAACTGGATGTTAAAATTAGTGCAATCAATTCAAGATCAAAACAGGGGAGCTCAAAATGGAACTGTTTTGAATGCAATTTAATTTTTTTATTGATCACGCGTGACTTTCGTCAAAAGATTTTTCTTCCGGGTCATATCAATGATTCTGATAAGCAACTCCATTTTAAGCGTTTTATTTTAAATTAAACATAAAGGGTTCTTAAAGAATCACTCATTGTAACATAAATTTGAGTTGGTGAGAGTTGGACATCACTTTTAGCCTCGCACATCCATTTCTTGTCAATAATGTTTTACCAAATTTCATATTTATAGCACCTTTATTACTGCTGAAACCGAGATGATAGACAGACGGACAGCCCCAAAAGTGGTTGTTTGCACAAAATTCAAAATGTTATAGTATTTACGGAAATACGTATTTTGTGGAGAAATATACATCTCGTTGCCAATTTTTCGTTTTCTTAAAGAATTTTCTATTACTTTCGCGCAGAGATTCTTTCGGCGCAAATTTGTTGCTATTGGGTACTTCAAAACTCTGAATGACAACAAAAAGCAAAAAGCAAATCACAAAAAAATCGTGGCATCGTATAATCAAAACCAGAGAAACATTTTATGGCATCTGAAGCGGTATCCGCGAATAGATTCCAAGTTTAGTCAAATTTCACTGCAGTCGAACCATAATTGCAGTCTGTCCATTATGTCTGTGCCCTAAACGGATAACTGATTTATATGGGATCAAAATTGTATGTTTGCTACGTCTATCACTTACAACACTATACTAAATTTTTCCAAATCTATGCCATAAATAAGATTTGGAAACATAGTGCATTAGTTAATGCTTGCATATAGGGCAGTTTAACTTTTTATCTCAAATGGAAAAAAAATCTAAGTGCATTTCCTTATGACGTTGACATAGCTACTCTAATAACCAGGGCAACCGGAAATATGCCCTAAAAATCGTGTTTTATGCGCATAAAATATGACCTGAAAAATGGCAAAATATGACCTAAAAATCAACAAAAACATGCTCTAAAAAATAAAAGTTACACAATTTTTTTCATATGAATTAGAAATATTTTTATTTAAAATAAAAAAAGAGCTTAAAAATTAAAAAAAAAAAATTTTTATTTTAAATTCAGACTTTGTTAGTAGTTTTGGTAAATTTACATACACAAATGTTGAGTAAGTAAAATAAAATAGAAATAAATATTTAAGTATTTTTATTTAAGGAACAATTAAAAAATATCACATGAATTTATATAACATTAAAGTAACAAAAATCTTAAACCATGTATCACGGGGTTTTTGTATGTTGAGCATCCTATTTGAGATTGTTGTTGCAATAAACTACAAAATATTGAGATAAACTATCGAACAAAAAATTTGTCTGTTACAACGTAAAATGTTTTTGTACATTGAGAATAATCTTTCGACATCCACAGATGTAATTGGAGGGAATTAAAAGGACAGTTTTTATTTACTTCGTATTAAGACGTTAATGTTAGCGCAAGCCAACGTGTTCTGTTATTATTTGATTAAATTTTTTTTACTATTAAATTTATGTCGGAATCCGATAAATTACACTATGACACAATTTGATGGTCATTGTCTAGGGGGTGAACCAAACCAATTACAAACGATAGCATTTGACGTCAGTAACAAAACCCTAAACTGCATTTTGTTCCACTACGTCACAAATTTTTTTACAGTGGTTTGAAGTTTGTTTTTTTTTTGGTCAAAAGTGGAATCAATGAATATTAAAAATCATCTGTAAAAATACGTTTGGGGTATTTCATGTCTTCGAAGACCTATATTAAAACAATCAGGGGAATATTTTTTCGGAACATTTTAACCATCTAGCTCCCACCCATATGGTCATTTTTGGCCCGATTTTGAAAAACTGTTAAACAGTCCACTTTGGACGGAGGTCAAGGATTAGAATCTTCGATAGAAATATTCTCCAAGAAATTTCATTAAGAGTCACCGAAGACAAATAACCTCTATGAGCCAAAGGTTCCAAAAAAAATAGAATGCAATGTTAAAAATTCTATTTTTGAGCAAACAGTGCAACGCACTTTTTCGAGAGTGAACCAAATCAATATCAAATCATAGCATTTGACCTCAGTAATAAAACCCTAAACTCCATTTTGCTCCACTACGTCACAATTTTGGAAACAGTGGGTTAAAGTTGGATTTTTTTAGTCAAAAGTCAAATAAAAGGAAATGAAAAATAATTTGTAAAAATAGGTTTGAGATAGTTCATGTCTGCGGAGATATACATTAAAATTTTCAGAGGAACATTTCATCAGAACATTTGAACCCTCCAGCTCCTACCCTTAGGAGGAATTTTGAAAACAAGCTTAAAAGTCAAATTTGTTTAAATTGGGTAGCAGATAGAGGGTTAAAATGTTCCGAGGAAATATTACACGGAAAATTTTAATGTAGGTCTCCGAAGACATGAACTATCCCAGATTTTTGATGGCGTCGTCCCACAGTCTAGCAATTGTTGAGTAATTAGCCCTTTCCAAGGCTGCTGTAATTAGTAAAAATTTCACACTTGTAATTTCCTTGTCTGAACTTAATACGCCTGCTACAACGTTTGCCACATTTCTGCATTGAGATCCATATAAATTGATTTTTTAGTTTTGCTCGTATATTGTCCATGCAGTCGTTGTATACATTTTTTAAATGTTTAGTCCGTGTATTCCTTAAATCGTGTTCTTATATTTTGATTTCCCATTTTGTAAAGTAGAATGTCAGCAGACTCAAAAGCTCGGCACAGTTTTTTTCTTGCAAATCATGTACTTTTTTAAGTCTACCGGAACATTCTGGCAAAAATAATTGTTTGGTCTGCAAAGTTGCAAAGACACTTGTTTTTACGAACAAAATAAAATAATATCAAAAACATAAAATATGCTTAAAAAGGGATATTTTTTTAAAAAAAAAGGCCAAAAAAATTTAAATTATGCTTTAAAAAATGATCTTTTTTTAAATTATGCTCCTAAAACAAAAATTTGCCAAAATATGACGTTATGGGTAAAATATGCCAAAATATGCTCTAACAAATAGGTCTCAAAACACTTGTAGGACCGAGAAACATGTAAATTCATTACCCATTTGTTAATATCTCGTTGTAATAAAAACATGCTGTAGCATATTTCCGGTTGCCCTGCTAATAACTTTGATTTACAATCTGCTTAACGTTTACCTGTCGGATGTTATTATTTGTTTATATTATTCTATACTTCTACATTGTGACGGTGCTTCCTAAATACGAACTTGCGTCTCGTGCAGAAAGTTTCGGTTACATGATATTCACATTAAAAAAAGTTAAAACTGCAAACTGACTATGCAAAAAGCGGAAAGAAAATATATTTTTTGTGCAAACGATACAAGTTGGAGTTTACGATGTTGCTATCTATAGGTTGGTATTAAGTTCGTTTGCACGAATATTGTTAAAGAATTTTGATTTTCTGTTTTACATTTTCCTGTTTTTTCTTACTTCATAAATTTCTTTTTGATGAATAACAAAATTTTCTGACATTTCGGTTGATAATTGGCATGCTTGCCTAAAAATTGTTTAATGACTTTTATATGTATGCCTATTTCATATGAATTATTATGAAATGTATAATGTAAATGTTACTGGAAATATTATCAAGTCTTCGTGTAAATATCTTGGTACTGCTTTGTTATCGTAATATTTTCCTACATCTATTGGCCTGCAAAACTAAATAAATACACGAAGTTAATCGTCAGAAGTGACTTCGGAGTCAAAAGTGTGCGATGGGAAAAATTGCACTGTTGACAAAACGTGAACTGGTAAATACCCTCACCCAATGTAAGAATTGTTTAAGTCTTGAAATTATCCAAAAGATATGCATGTAAAACTATGGAGGCAATTTCGGTCATTTGTATGGGAGGTACAAGAAGAGGTGTGTTAAATAGTTCGGGTTTCTAAGGTTTTGCCAACTATTACAAGATAAATTAACTAACCAAATTTAAATATCATTTAGTTGCCTTTTTTAAAGTTATGGGAGAAATATAAATTATCCAAAAATAGATAATTTTAAATGGAACGTACTAGACGTACCTTACCGTACGTTCAGCCCATATAGTCAATATTATTCGACTGAATTCAGTGTAATTACGAAAAAAGATATGTTAGATACATACTAAATATGTCATTTTTGTATAGGAGGTACCAGAAAGGGTCAGTCAATACAGTCCATATTTATGCCTGAGTAATATTTTGATATGCGTGGATATGTCGCAAAAGGCTGACTTCAGTGTAATTACAAAAAAGATATGTATGTATGTAAAACTATGAGGGTCAATTCGATCATGTGTATGGGAGGCGCCAAAAGGAGGGAGGCAAAGGTTTCGGTTTTGTAAGGGCTTGTGTACTGTTACCTACTATTACAAGATAATTAAACTGACAAAATTTAAATGTTTTCAGCTCTTTGTTTGTCCAAAAATATGCCCATTTACAATTCCATTACTTACTAATTTTGAAAAATATTCTGGAAAATTATCATAAGGATCAGTTAAGGTTTACACGAATTATCCTGCCCACCAGTCATCCAGCCAGCCAGTCTTCGTGAAATGAATTTGATCTTCAGATACTTGAGGTATCCTTAAATGCGTTAGACTTTTTCTCATCTCAAATGATATATACTAGACCGGGTCGGTCCCCATACAAATTTTTTTTTCTCCAAAATAAAAATAAAAATAAAAATAAAAATAAAAATAAAAATAAAAATAAAAATGTATACTTCCAAAGCAAAATGTTCTTGGTTTTTAAAGGACTTTGATTCTGGGAAAAAATATTTTCAAATTTTAGGGGTAGAAATTGCTCTAAATGAGGCCATCATTACAAGATAATGTCGTATGTCAGCGACATCTATAGGACAAATGTAGTACTCGTCGAAACCTATACACCGATGTCTTGTATGTTACGATTGAGCCCCAAACAAAAAAGCAGTAATTCCCCCCGGGGGGAGGGAAAGGAAAAAAAAAATTTTTTTAAGTTGTCTCGGGGTGATCTTTGAAATTTGCCCTCGACTTTGGAAATTTTTTTTCGTGACCCGGTCTAATATATACCATAATCCCTGAGTACTAAAGATCCAAAAAAAACTTCGATTGTGATACATAGACCGTTATAAATTCCCAGCTCCTATGGGTAGGACTCAGAAGGCCTTGTAGAACGCCTTCAAGAGCAGGCAGTAGGCCTTATATCTGCATTCCCTCTTTCTTTCCAAATAACATAGGGTGTCTTTGGGAGGCAAGGCCTTTCATTGTCGCTTCATTTAAGAAGACCCATTTGAAGGCCTGCATTCACTTAAAAAAAGAAGGTCTTAAAAAATAAGAAAAACTATCCAGTTGGTCACTCTCAAATTGTTTAATTTATTGTTTTTACATATTTCTCACTACTATATAGCTATTTCCCTCTATACTTAAACTTTTTTCCAACGACAGTAAACCATGCTGGAGTTGTAACTCATTACCTCGCGATGGTGTAGTACAACTACCGCGGAATCAGCCTTTAACCCATCGCATATAAGGTCCTGTCGAGTGTGCTATGTGATAGACTAAAGCCTGTGTCGTCCAACCTGATACGGCCTTATCGGTGTGGCTTTAGACCTGGTAAATCAACAACTGACCAGATATTCAAACTTCGGAAAGACCTGGAAAAGACCCAAGAGAAACAGATTGACACGTACCACCTTTTCGTCGACTATAAAGCTGCCTTCGACAGCCTGAAACGGCAAAAATTACTCAAAGCCATGGCTGAGTTCGGTATTCCAGCGAAGCTGATATGCCTTTGCGGAATGACGCTGACTGACACGAAGTCTTCAGTGAAGATTGGCAAGGACCTTAAGGAGCCATTCTATAACAGACGAGGCCTAAAATAAGGCGACGTGTGACCTTTTCAACAAAGTGATGGTGATGATAATGAGAAAAGTTGCAGTAAACACGAATGGCACGATATTCAACAAAAGCCACATGTTACTAGCGTACACTGATGACGTAGACATAATCTGCCGAAAACTGCGGGATGTGACTGCAGCCTTCTCAAGTATACAGAAGAAATCAGCGAAAATGGGTCTAATGGTGAACGAGGACAAAACGAAGTTAATAGTTTCAACAAACAAAGAATCTACTCGTTTGGGAAACTGCGTGAACTTTGACTACTATAATTTCGAGGTGGTAGATAATTTTAACTACCTAGACTCCGCCATTAACAAAACATATAATATCAACCTTGGAATCCGAAGAAGAATCCTGCTAACAAATGCTTAAAACGGACTAAACAAGCGATTTTATGATAGAGCCCTTTCTCCACGAACAAAACTCAAGCTATACCAGATACTGGTTCTACCTGTCTTAATGTATGGCTCAGAATCCTGGGTTATGACACAAGCGTATGAATCGGTGTTGACAGTAGTCGAGAGAAAAATACTCCGTTAAATATATGGGCACATTATCGTTAACGGAGAATATCGACGTAAAATTAATTATGAGCTGTACACTGACATTGACGTCTAACGCATTAAGGTGCACCGATTGCGTTGGCTAGGTCATGTTGGACGCATGGACGAAAATACTCCAGCTCAAAAAGTCTTAGACAATGAACTCGATGGACGGCGCAGAAAAGGGCGACCAAAGCTCTGATGGAAAGACTAGGTTACTGAGAAGCTTGTAGCAAACTGAAGAAGAAGCGCTTATAATATTTTTCTATGTGCGGTATATAATCCAATAGGATTGCAAAGAGGTGCCAGCTAAGTAAGTAAGTACCTCGCGATTGTTAGTCTGCCATGCTACCATCTAGACTATGAAGATGCATTTGAATTGTTGGATTGAAATTAATCATAAACTGTTTTAAGAAAAACACACAAACACCTTCCTCTCTGCCTTTTCTGTTTATGCCCTCTGTCATGCCTTCTATGAGAAGGGACACAGGACTGTGTATACTCACGGAATAAGGGAATAACAAATGATCAAGGACCGTTACACTGCTGGATTGGGACAGTCTTTAAATAAGCGAACCATGCGGACATACCACAACCCTACACCCCTTCTGAGGTCTCAGAGGCCATAAATGCAGCCAAACAATCCAAGCCGATTGGACCTGACGGCATATCTATACTAATGCTAAAACACCTTGGCGAACGGGAAGTTTAGTACCTGCCAATGATTCTCAACCTGTCTATGAGTAGCTAAAAATACCCGATGCCTGGAAAAAGGGTCGAGTCATACCCATAAGCCAGGGTAAGACGAGACGGAGGGACAATCCTACAGGCCGATTTCCCTCCTGACACCAGTCGCGAAGACTCTAAAGCCAATCCTCCTACCCCAACTATCTTGCCACCTAACAGCAGCTCACCACTAGTATTAACCGCCATAATTATTAAGATCTCGCAGGGCTTGAATCAGCAGAGGCCCTGTGAAAGGACACTCCTAGTGGCACTGGATCTGTCGAAGGCCTTCGACACAGTCAGCCACACCACACTCTTCCAGGACATCCTGCAGTACACCATGCCTAATAATTTGAAGAGATGAAGTGAGAACTATCTAAGTTGTCGTCAGTCGTTTGTGGAGTTTAAAGACAAGTACCCCGTAGAGTTATGCAAGATTTACCACAGGGCGGGGTTCTATCCCTTCTTTTGTTTAACTTCTACTTTCTAAACTTCTCACACCAGCCAAAATGCCTCCCTAAGGAATGTAACGGGCTGCTAACAGATAACTTCAGAACACCATACACATGTGGAAATGAAGGTCCTCCCAGTCAAGGAACATAATGTCATGTTGACCAAACAATTCCTCCTGGGATATCATCGGAGGAGTCATTCCAACTTTAACATCACACAGTTGGATGTTCCCCCGAGGCATGTCAGGAAGGACCTTCGAGTATACGGGAAGAACATACGCAACTATGTGCAGTATTCCTTGGATTGCACCTCATATACAGCAGCTTTGAACGACATTCATAGAGACGCCATCAATTTCGCGGTTTCAGGTTTCCAAATGAATGTCGTTCTTGGACGTCGCCCACCCCCTGTAGCTGATACAAAGGAAAGCCTGCCACGAAAGACAAGAGTGGCCCTGGCACAACTTAGATCGGGATGGAGCAACAGGATCAATGTCCAGCCCACCCTACTCCACTTAGCCCATTGGATTTATGGGCTAATCCAGTGGAAGGGTTGAACATCAGCGAATAAAATTTGTAAATTTTTATTGTATAAGCTGTTACAACAACAACAAAAACAACAACAACCTTTGTACTATCTTTTGGATCAAATTGAAAAAAAAACTTTTTAAAATAAATTTCGTCAACTTAACATAAAGTTATCGTAAAGAAAATTATTATATGGAAAATAGGCCAACAACATTCAAATACAAATAGGAGACCAATACATTGATTTTATTTCAAAAACCAGTAAGAAAGTTTCAGTCGGGCGACCCGACTTACATATACCATCACCCTCAGTAAAATAAAAAAAATTGCTATTATATTGATATTATTACTCGATTTCTAAAGTGGGTGGAGTGGTAAATTTGTATGGGAGGTACTCCCTCCAAAACTTTATCCTCCAAAACTTTATCCTGTTATAGCTTTACTAAATACAGAGTTTGGGCACGATAGCGTTGGATGTATTGATGTTATTACTTCATCTCTGAAGTGGGCTGAAAGGTACATTTGTATGGGAGGTCCCATAAGGGGCGCCGCTAGACTTCCAATTTTTTCTCCAAAACTTTATCCTATTATAACTTAATAAAATACAGAATTTTGGCACGATCGTGTCGAGAATATTAATATTATTACTCCATCTCTAAAGTGGGCGGCGTGGTACATTTGTATGGGAGGTACCAGAAGGGGCGTGTCTAGACATCCAGATCTTTTCTCCAAAACTTTATCCTGTTATAGCTTTACTAAATACAGAATTGGGGCACGCTCGTGTCAATTGTATTGATATTACTATTCCATCTCTAAAGTGGGCGGAAAGGTACATTTGTATGGGAGGTACCAGAATGGGCGTGTCTAGACTTCCAGATTTGTTCTCCAAAACAGAATTTGGTCACGATCGCGGTAGTTCTAATAATAATATTAATCGATTTCTAAAGTGGGCGGTACCAGATGTGTGTGGGAGGTACCAGATGGGGCGTTGGTAGACTTCAGTTTTTTTCTCAAAAACTGTATCCTGCTATAGCTTTACTAATTTAAGAATTTGGGTACGAGCGCGATGGATTTATTGATATTATTACTCCATATCTAAAGCGGCCGAAAAGTTGAATTTGTATGGGAGGTACCAGAAGGGGCGTGGCTAGACTTCCAATTTTTTTTCCAAAACGTTATCCTGTAATAGCTTTACTAAGTACAGAATTTGGGTACGATCCCGTTGGGTGTATTGATATTATAACTCGATTTCTAAAGTGGGCGGAATGATGTATTTGTATGGGAGGTACCAGAAGGGGCGGAGCCATGTAGCGCATTTGCAATACCGTAAGTAGTTTTGGGGAAATATAATATTAACTCGTGCAAAATTTCAAGACATTTGGTTGCGTCTTTCGAAAGTTATCGTGCGAACCAGCCGGACAGCCACCAGACAGACAGACAGACAGACGGACATGGCTCAAATGACTTAAAAAGTCATAAATCGAATTTGGTTCTAAGAAACCTAGGGTCTGAAGTGACTCCTTCTATGTGTTACACTTTTGGGTCGTATCAAATGATATATACCCTCATCCCTAAGGGTGATGGTATAATAATAAACATCTGGATTTGTAAGAAACAAAACGAGATTTTATTAAGTAAAATTAGCCTAGGTCAATCTGACCCAAAAGATGTTGTTAGGGTTATATTTCGAAAGATAGCACAAAGGTTAACAGCACTGGTTACGATTTCAAAACCAAACTCTAAACAATGACATTTTTTAGGCCATGTTTAACTTGTTTTAGCCTGCTTTAATATTGCTGGGACTAAACATAAAACCAACAAAACAAAAAACTGTATATGTATCTTGTAAATACAACATTTCTGATGCCAACAAATAACTCAATAACAATGTTTTTATTGTCATGGTTTACCTGAACATATCATAATATTTACAATGAAGTAATATTAATATTGGTCTTAAAGTCTCTCTGAAAAGCATGAAGCATGTATTCCCAGCACATTAATTGTTCATTTGTTTGTGAGGTACCAGAGGTATGAACATAATTATTATAAACTCATTTAATTTTACTTTTATTTGTGGTCTATCCTAAAACGGCTTGACAGTAATGTTCTGTATTTAGTTGTAAATCCTTACAGCTTTTGTTTCTTTATCATACTACGATTATTTGAAAGGGATTATGACTAATTACTTTTTAATCATCTTTTATTTTATTTATTGTCTGCTCAAAACCTCAAAGTGTTACATTTGAATTAAATTAAAAAAAAAAATTGTGGTTTTAAAACATTTCTGTGTTTCCCCAAATTTTGTGCCGTGGGCGAGTTTTCAATTAAATATTTGCAATCTTAAATTGCATAAATTCCATTTATATTCTCTCAAAGTGTTTGTGTATTTGTTTTATAGTTTCATAAAATTGTTGATAGTTTTATTATCAAACATTTTTCTGACGCCATCACCACAACCACCATAAACCATTAAATACAGTGGGGAATTTGAGGAAAGTATTGAAAATAGCTTTTGCTGGTTGATTTAAGATGTTACCGACCACAAGAATCTTTTGTTGTGGTATTGTGGCTAATAAATATGATTCAGTTAATAATGATGTTTTAGAGCCACATCAATACTATATTAAAAAAAACCGATTGTGTGATACAGATAGTATGTTGATAAAAAAAAAACCACACACAAATAACTTCGACAGTTCTGGCAATAAGGTATAACGTAATGTTCAATAAATTGATATAGTAATGGGAAGGGATTTCCGTAGGTATAATTGGGGTACGCATTTATGCGATATGCGTTTTTTTTTATAGGTCGGCAAATGATACTGTCCGTGATGATAGGTGCTATAGGGTGACCTACTTATTTTTTAAACCTACATCAATTTTTAGTTTGTAAATAAATCAACATTTTTTTCAAATTGCACGGGACGAACTTCAGATGTTTGAGAAGCTTTTATTTGACATGCCAAATGATTCGACACTTCAGGTGGACACTTGTAATCTGGTAAAAATCTGATCACACAGAGATCGGCTGATCCATTGTGACTCGACACTATACTTGGAAGTTTCTGTCTACAAAATCGAGAGGGTAGTCTATGAAAGAATATGTAGATTACTGGAGACAGGTATCGAACCATGTATTTCCAACATGATAATCGCGTATTCTAACCATCATGTCACGGCCGGTACCACGAAATAACAAGCAGGGCAATCAAAGAAAAGATCTGTAAGTAAGGTGCATGGATCACCATAATATTTGGTTTTCTAAAAGTTTTTTGCGGATAATCTTTAAAATTTGGGGATTGTCACATCAACTTTTCTTCGATCCATACTAGTATATCCCTTTTTTCTTAATAAATATTACTCCTGTCGAACTTTAGATGAGTTTCAGTACTGCGGTATAAAATATTTAACATCACAACGACCAGTGTTATTGATATGTTAGAGAAGAAGAATTAGTGATGTGCGGTGCATTGTTAGTGAATATCAATTGTATGGAATAAAAACAAAATGTAAAATAATACTATATGACTAGAGGGCCCGCCAATGCTTCGCTATTGCATATTAACTTGTAATATATTTCACATTTAGGTCTATAAAGTACTTTAAAACGGTACTTAAGCTCGGCAATAATATGTTGAGTTTATTTACTTATTCAACTAATTTTAAGCAACTCCTTAACATGGAAGTTACCTAATTCAGTTTTATTGTTTTAAATTCTAAATATGATAGGCTCTATGACGATAGTAAAAAGTTAACCGTCAAAATCAGTTTTGTCTGCATGTAGGGGAAAAAACACTTCTTTTACAAATCGGAAACAGAAATTCCTCTAAAGATTAAAATTCAATATTTATATTTATCTGTTGTAGCGGGAACCGTCTGTATACTAACTATGTCTTTAGGCGTAAAAATCACTTTTGTTATGCCTTCTCCTCCTATTGACCGCAAATGAAAATTTCGTTCGAAGCTTCATGCCTTTAGCCATAAAAACCTACTTTGCCATGTCTTCTTATACGGACCAAGAATATACCCGAATACTCTCTATATATTGAACTCGTATTACCATTTTTTGAGAAAATTCGGTCACCAACGTTTGGCTAACACAGTGATGATCTCACACGCTGCATGGCATATTACGCCGTCGTGTTGGAACCATTTCTCCTTCAAATAATGTGCAATGATATGATAAATGAAAAAAATCAATTGTTCTTCTACCAATTGGATTTTATATAAATGTAGACCAAGATCTTTCCTCAGCATTTGCAGAGACCGAGTTACTGAGTACGGCGTCGGTTCGATAAATTCGAGTCCCCTGTCGCACTTACGTCTACAGCGTCGATGGCTTCTATTAGCTGCCCAGATGGACAGCTAATATTTTGACAGTTATAACTACTTATTTTAAAAGGGTGTATCACAGCCCACTTCCACCCTTACTGTAATGCATACTGCAACAATAACATATGTAACAAATTACATCTTCATACCTCTGATAGTTCATGAGCCTTTTATACTTTCAAGTTGTAAGGGCGGCGCCACGCTCCTATATCCAATCAACAGTACCGCTTTCTAAAATTTTCTTATAAATCAGTCTATCATAAAAGCCGTCAGAGAGATTTTTGAAAAAGGGGCGAGGCACCGCCTTCTTCCTACCTGGTAGTAATTAATACTGCACCAACAACATATATACCAAATCTCATCTTCATACCCCTGATAGTTCATGAGATATAGCCCTTTTTATTTTCAAGTTGTATGGGCGGTGCCACGCCCCTTTAACCAATCACAACCTATTATAGTCAGGAACTATCTTCAGGTCAACAGTACCACTTGGTAAAATTTTTGAATCAATCTGTCTATTGGAAAAGCCTTAAAAGGGTGCGTGGCAACTCCCACTTCCACCCTGGTTGAAATTAATACGGCTCCAACAACATATATACCAAATCTCATCTTCATACCTCTAATAGTTCACGAGATATAGCCCTTTTGATTTTCAAGTTGTATGGGCGGTGCCACGCCCCTTTATCCAATCACGGCGTATTATAGCCAGGGACTATCAACAGGTCAAAAGTACCACTTGGTAAAATTTTCGTATCAATCGGTCTATTAGAAAAGCCGTTAGAGCGATTTTTTAAAAGGGGGCGTGGCACCGCCCACTTTCACCTTGGCTGAAATTAATACTGCTTCAACAACATATATACCAAATATCATCTTCATACCTCTGATAGTTCATGAGATATAGCCCTTTTGATTTTCAAGTTGTATGGGCGGTGCCACGCCCCTTTGTCCAATTGGACCGAATTGTAAATCTAAACCATCCGGGGCGCCACCCAAACGCATACAAAAAAGTTTATGCAAATCGGTCCAGCCGTTTAGGAGGAGTTCAGTCACAACACACGTACGTTAGAATTTTATATATAAAGATTAGAATTTCGCGACGTCGAACATATATATGGAAATCAAAACCAGTAAGAAAGTTTCAGTCGGGCGACCCGACTTGCATATACCATCACCCTCAGTAAAATAAAAAAAATTGCTATTATATTGATATTATTACTCGATTTCTAAAGTGGGTGGAGTGGTAAATTTGTATGGGAGGTACTAGAAGGGGCGTGTCTAGACTTCTAGGGTTATCCTCCAAAACTTTATCCTGTAATAGCTTTACTAAGTATAGAATTTGGGTACGATCCCGTTGGGTGTATTGATATTATAACTCGATTTCTAAAGTGGGCGGAATGATGTATTTGTATGGGAGCTACCAGAAGGGGCGGAGCCATATAGCCTATTTGCAATACCGTAAGTAGTTTTGGGGAAATATTAACTCGTGCAAAATTTTAAGACATTTGATTGCGTCTTTCGAAAGTTATCGTGCGAACCAGCCGGACAGCCACCAGACAGACAGACGGACATGGCTCAAGTGACTTAAAAAGTAGGGATGTAACGAATGTGCTTTAGCGAATGCGAATGCGAAAGCGAATATTGGAATATTTTTTTTGCGAAAGCGAATGCGAATACTTACTTTTTGTGTTTGCGAATGCGAAAGCGAATATTCCAAAATTGTTTAGCGAATGTCAAAAAATGGTTAACGTAAATGTCATTTCTACTGTCTGCCTTTTCAAATAAAAATATGTCTTGCAGTTAAGTAATTAAACATAAAATATTTATTTCAAAGTAAAACAAAAATATTTATAATTCTCAGAAATTCAGTCTTTAAGGTAACTAAACAATAATTTTATTTACTTTCGATAACTTTGACGTATTCGAAGTTTAGTAGAGCCAAGTTGTATTTAACAAAAAGAAGCTATGCTGCTTTTTCGCTATGCAATCTAGTTCTTAGTGGATCATAGATAAGTCCGGCTCTACTAAACAACTGTTCGCTGGGGACACTTTCCGGAGGCGTAGCTAAGAACTGGCGTGCCAAAGATAATAACTTTTGGTATTTCGAGCTGTTTCGTTTCCACCACAATAAAAGATCATCTGAAATATGATTTTATTGTATTCAGCTAACAATTATTTTTTTCATGAGAGACTGAAAACGTAACCACTTGCATGTCGGCCTCAGTCTAATTATTACTTGTATTAAAGAAATTTTTTTGCGAATGCGAAAGCGAATGCGAATATTGAAATATATATTTATACGAATGCGAATGCGAAAGCGAATATACAAAATGATGCGAATAATTCGCATTCGCATATGCGAACGTTCGTTACATCCCTATTAAAAAGTCATGAATCGAATTTGGTTCTAAGAAACCTAGGGTCTGAAGTGACTCCTTCTATGTGTTACACTTTTGGGTCGTATCAAATGATATATACCTTCATCCCTAAGGGTGATGGTATAATTAATGAATGAAATGAATTACTATTTATTTGTTTATATATTTGTATTCATAACTCATTATGAACGTGGTCAATGTGGCGCCACAACATAATACTATTTACATTTTCCTGTGTTTGGAAACGATCATAAAAATATTAATTGGTACATTAAATAATTCGTAAAGAGCATAGGCAAAAATCGTACTGTTTTTTGTGCGGTGCTTCAATGATAACGCTCTTAATAACATAACACATATACAAAATTTATATATTTTTTATAGTTTTTCTAAATACTGGTGATTTTTTTTATATATTTTGTGGTGTTTTGAAAAGTTCACAGGAAAAAATACCGCTGCAGCGAAACATTACTTTTTATTGTTTTAATAACATCAAAGCATTAAAAACTTTGTAATAAAAGTTTATTGTAATTACAAGGAGTAAGCAGATGGAAGACATCTATTATTTTTCAAAGATACCCAGCAAATAAATTTGAAAGTACTACAAATGTCAGAGCATTTTCATGAATCGCAAGGTAGCTAGTAATGCCGACACTAAATTTCTATCATAAATGATTTATCATAAATGATAAAAAAGGAAGCAGTTTTAAACAATTCTGCAGTAGTTTTTAAGCAAAAAAATTAAGTAGTCAAATATGATTTTGTTTTTAATTTTTTGTTGCTATAGAAATGTGCGGTTCACAATTTTATTGCATTAACTTCCATTCATTGATACTTACTCTAGAAAATACCAGTCTTAATAATATTATGTGAAGTATATTTTTTTAAATCTACATAAAGTTTGTTATTTATTTTGAAGAGCTTTGTATGGCGTTTAGCATGGAATATCAACTTTTTTATATGAGACGAAACTTATAACCAGGGCAACCGGAAATATGCTACAGCATGTTTTTTTTACAACGAGATATTAACAAATGGGTAATGTAATTATATGTTTCATGGTGTTTTGAGACCTATTTGTTAGAGCATATTTAGGCATATTTTACCCATAATGTCATATTTCGACATATTTTTTGACTTAGGAGCATATTTAAAAAAAAACGTCAATTTTTTAAACATATTTTATAATTTAAGGGCATATTTTTGAAAAAATATTTTTTTTTTTTTTTTTTTTATAAATAAGGTTTTTTCTCTTAAATTTTTCCTTGAACCAATTATTGTTAAATTTCGATAATTAAAATATTACCTTGTTTTATAAATGTTTAAGTTAGTTAAGTCTAAATAGACTAATCTCTTTACCAACACTGTTATAATTATTGTATAAAATGCATTGTTATTATTTGGCAATAAAGTGAATTAAATTAATTAAAAAAAAAAAATATTCCTTTTTTAAGCATTTTTTTATGTATTTCACATTAATTTTTTGTTCGTAAAGACAAGGAATTCTTTGCAACATTGCTTTTTTTTAAATGTAACAGCCAAATCTGCTACATGTTTGCCTACTACTAATACTACTGTTAAACGTTTATAAAACCTGTTTTTCACGCGAATTCTTATTCAATAAACATAAATTAGAAGTGTTTTCTCACCACCACCGATTTCGACTCTGGACATAATGTCTAAAGCTAAACCGACAAAATCAGCAAAACCAAAGGCGCTGGTAGAAGAGTTTCCTGACTTACGAGCTGATGGTGGATTCCTCTATTGTAAAATCTGCAGCAAAGTTATTGCAGCAGATCGCAGATTTCAAGTGAAGCAACATGAGGAAAGCGGCAAACATATTTAACTAAGTCATAGAAGTGAAAATAAGCAGATCAAACAATTATTTGGCAGAATGTTCCGGTAGATTCTCAAAAGAACATAATTTTCAGGAGAAGCTGTGCCGAGCTTTTGTGTCTGCTGACATTCCACTTTACAGTGAGAAATTTTTACTACTTACAGCAGCTTCCCCATAACAACACATTGGGGAACATGGCTGGAAGCAATTAATTACTATGTCAACAATTATGAAGCTCAATCAATTAAAACTGTAAAAGATGTCTTGACAGACCCCCAAACTAGATCTGACTTAATTTATATTGCTTCAGGTTACGGTTTTATTGCAAAGCATATTAAAAAATTTCTTACGCTTATTGAACAAGGTGATTGAAGACACTTTTAAGTTGATGGATAACACAGTGCAACACACTTTTTCGGGAGTGAACCAAACCAATATCAAACGATAGCATTTGACCTCATAAATAAAACCTTAAACTCCATTTTGCTCTACTACGTCACAAATTTTTTTACAGTGGTTTGAAGTTTGGTTTTTTTGGTCAAAAGTCGAATCGAAGAATTTGAAAAATCATCTGTTAAAATACGTTTGGGTATTTCATGTCTTCGGAGACCTACATTAAAACAATCAGGGAAATATTTTCTCGGAACATTTTAACCCTCTAGCTCCCCCCATATGGGACATATTTGGCCCAATTTCGAAAAACTGTTTAAAACTCAACTTTGGAAGGAGGTCAAGGCTTAGAATCATCGGTAGAAAATTCTCCGGAAAATTCCACTAAATTCCACCGAAGACAAATAGTCTCTATAAGTCAAAGGATCTAAAATAAAATCAAAATGAAATGTTAAAAAGCCTATTTTTGAGCAAACAGTGCAACACACTTTTTCAGGAGTGAACCAAACCATTATCAAACGGTTGACCTCAATAACAAAACCCTAAAATCTATTTTGCTCCACTACGTCATTTTCTTGTTTAAAAGTAAAAAAAAAATGAAAAATCATGTGTAAAAATAGATTTGGGATAGTTCAGGTCTTCGGAGACCTACATTAAAACTTCGGGGAATAATTCCTCGGAACATTTATACCCTCCATCTGCTTGATTTGAAAATGATATCGCACGTCAGCGACATCTATAGGACAAATGTAGTACTCGTCGAGGCCTGCACACCGATGTTGCAATTGAGCCACAAACAAAAAATCAGCGATAAAAACTGATTTTTGCTGCAATTGGGGGGGTGGGGGATTTTTTAAATGTCTACAGGTCATCTTTAATATTTGCCCTCGACTTTGGAAATGTTTTTTCGGGACCGGTCTACTACATATCGTACCATTATGGTAAAAGTTGATATGTTAAATTGTTATAATTTTATGGAAACCGATTAGAAGTTTTAAAACTTTTTAAGACATATCGGCATATAGGCTTTTTATACAATTATTAAATAGACTTTGATTTATTACAGACATGCCATCTTGTGCTAAAAATTCTAAAAAACATAACAAATAAAAAAAAACTGTATTAAAATAAACAACGACATAATAAATAAACAATAAATAATAATAGAATCTATACTATAGATATATTTATAGTATTCAAATTGGAAAAACTTCCCTTCTATGATAGTATTGGGTTCCAGATCATTAGAGTTTTATTAAAATTGGCACAACTTCTGTTTGAGTAGTTGTAGCGATAACATTTGTAATGTTTGGTATGCTGGGTTTTAATGACCATATTCAATTTTAAATCGATGGTATATCGTAAGAAGGGCCAATCTACTGTTTTCAACCGTTTTTCTAAGATTTGCATAGATCATACGACATCGTACGTATGTACGGCACTAAAATAACGTAATAACTAAATTTCCATTTACACCCTATGAATAAGGCATGGCAAAGCTTCTCTCTTATTGTAAATTAACACTTTGGCTGTTTTTAGATTCATAACAAACTTGTTTATAGACCAGGCATACACATTCTGAGACCGTTTGTGCATATCTGTTATAGGCGAAGGCGTTCATCAGCTGTTTGATCGTCCTGCCGTTGAAACTCGGCACTATTCTACAAAGTTGCTGTCGACTTCCTAAAGAAATATAAAGTACATAACATTTTTTTGGCAATTGGTATGTATATACCAAGAACTATATCTGCCCTAAAATTATTTTTACACCTTGCTTGTAAAACCATTCAGTTTCAACTCTTTAATGGCTGTTATCAATTTTTGCCCACCGCATCAAATGTTTCCGCACACATTGAAATTCGATTATGACTCATCATCAATTATCACAGCTGCAAAAATCGGACTCATTAACACGACCAACGTGCAGTTAGTGGTTGAACTGTGATATAATTAAAAGCCGATTAGCCCAGCCAGGCGTGAAATGAGCAAAATATTAAGTCCTAAGAAAACAACATAAATGACCTACTTCAATAAAGGATCGACCGCAAAATGGGAAAGATATTAACCTGGCCATTATGGACATACCACCTGCATACAGTATTCCTTTGAGCGACAGTCAATGTGGGCGCGATAGGTAAATTCACAAAAAAATTTTAATTTACTCAATTAAATGTTATCATTGATAACTTAATTTTAGGATATGTAAACGTTTTAGGTGTTTTGTATAATCAGATTATTGACACATAAGGCACAGTGAAACATTCTTGAGCTAATATGCTTACAATTTTGGTTATTTTTGAAAATACACAATCTAAGATATGTGTTGAGCGAATTAAAGTTTACTAAATTTAGAACGAGTGTATAAAATTAATTTTATTTTTCCTTAGGCATATTATTAGATCTTGGTAAGTAGAAATTGTGGTACGAAATAATTAATGATATGATATGTGAAACATATTGTGGTAATTGCCACGTCCTCAGGAACATAACATTATGTAGCTAACTCTATGCTGAAATGTATTAAGCCGCATTTGTTTACGTATGAGCTACTTACAATTCTCTGACATAAAGTATACGTTTCAAGGCACTATCTACACACACACAACATATGTTGGGAAAGGCCAAAGAAGGCAATGTTTTATGTATTTGTACAACACGTCGTACGTTTATATACAACATCTCATTGGCTTACTAACATCTGGCTATATTCTTGCTGCTATAATAGTAAGCAAGCTGCACATTGTATTTGTAGTTAATAGCCACAGAGAACAGACAACATGTTGGCTGGCATTTTACTCATTAACTTCAGTAGCAAAGATACTAAGAAAAAAATCTACGAGGTCTTTGAAAAAATCTTAAGCACAAGTTCAGCAAAAACTATTTGCCGTTATGATAAAGTCAAGAGTTGATAAACAAAAACATATTTTTCGGTCCTTGGCAAGTTGTGTTCTTTGGAACAAATCAACAATGATGAGAAATTTTTGTTTATTACTAAAAGGAGAAAATATTGATTTGATATTTTTTTCAAAAGTTCTAGTTAGCATCAAAATGATACGAACGTGGGTGGAAAAAGTCATATTACTGCGAAGTACTCTCTGGCTAAAGTTTGCTGTTTAGTTTGTACCCACTTATAAACATATTTAAGCAGAATTTTAAAGAAATATATGACACATTCCGCAATACTAAGGTCGTCAGTTTGTAAAAGTTATGACATCATAAGTGAGTCAGTGTTCTTATACGCAATTCTATTCTACATATGCTGCAAAGAAATGCTTGTAGAGACAGGTAGAAATCGGTAATATGTTTATATTATTCCTTTGTATACACAAACATAGATTAAGGTCGGAAATGAAAGAAACTATTTCAAGTATAGGATTTACTGCAGATACAGAGTGTGCTGTAAATTTGAGAAAGTATGGCAGGCGATTGCTTGCGAAATACAGCACACATTGCAGATCCTGGACAATCACTTTACCAAACTAATATACGATGTCGTTAATGTTAATTTTCCAATTCAATATTGTCCAATAAAATTAGAAAATCAAAGTAAATAATAAATTTTGTGAAACAAATTTTAATCTTTACCTTAGGCATTAAAGGACATTTATCAACTTCCAAAGGGAATTGTTGTCTTTTTTTAAAACTTATTAAACTGAAAAAAAGAGAATGGGGGATTTTCTAATTTGAGACACACTAAGCGAAGATCAGTAAGCAGATTTCAATAATGCCGATAGATAAAGTATTACCAGGGCAATGACATTACCGCCATACAGTAAAAGCGGAAATTGTTGTCTTTTTCAAAAAAAGCTTATTAAACTGCAGAGATATAAAAAAAAAATAGAGGATGTGGGATTTTTCAATTTGAGAAACACTTAGCGAAGATCTTCCTCCCCATATATGCCGTAAGACAACATATTCTCCGGGCAATGACATTACCGCCATACAGGAAAAGCCATAGGCGGGAAAGGGATGCACACGACGTGAAAACTATAACATATTTTACAGCCGTCATGTAGTAACACAGGAATTTGCTAATCAATGACCATTGCTGCAAAGATCGCACTGCAATATGAAAAAACACGCTCAGATAAGTTCCGGTACGAATAATGCAGCAAATTGTTTGAGGAAAATGATGATGCATACAAAGCAATACTTCAGCCAATGGTAACGCGTGCTGTGTGTTAACGATATAAGGAGGATACGAACGAAATAACTCTTTAAACAGAAAAAGAGTCTCTGAAGAGGAAAAGAGAGCAATGATTATACCAAATATACAGGGTAGAGCGCGGTAATTTTCTTTTTTGCCCTGTAGGCTGTGACGACACTGTTGGTCGAAGAGAGTGGAGAGTGTGCGTGGCTAGTGTAGTAGAAGTGTATTTTTTAAATGCGCACTCGATCATTGCAGTGCAGCGTGCTTTTCGTTTCGCTGTTCCCCCACGCGAAAGTGTTTATGGATGATAACACTGTGACACCAAACTTAACTTTTGGAATCGGAATAGGATGAAATCAAGAGCAAATGAAAGTTGACATTATGTATAACAAAACCCTCAAGGGATTTTTTAGTGCGACATTTTTTTTTACACGCATTTGAAGTTGATGATTTTTGAACGCTGGCTAACAATGGTTACTTATTTTTTTTTTGATCCCGGAAAGTTGTGGTATCTTACTGTTTTTGGGGTCGAGGAATCCATTTTTGACATTTATTTGTATCTTTAAGGGCGCTTTCATACATTTTTTGGATAAGATCGCATTTTTTGTCTTTCCTCGCGTTTACAGCCGTATATTAAGAGGTATCGAGCTGAATTTTTATATGCAAGCTTATTTCTCCAAGCGGATATTAATTCCGAAAATGGGCATGTTCTGACAAAACCTACTCCCACTCTCATACAAACTTGCCCTATTTGGTTCGTCTGTTGTCTTCTCAATTACAGCCTTAGATTAAGAGCTATCGAGCTGAAACTTGGTACTCTAACTTCTAATCTCTTAGAGAAAGTTAAGTTCTAAGATAAGCAAGATCACCCTAAAATAAGGGGAGTTTACATTGGAGGCGGGAGCAGTTTTTGTCCAACCATGCTCATCTTAGAACTTAACTTCCTTTAAAAGGTTAGAAATTTGCATACCAAATTTCAGCTCGATAGCTCTTAATCTACTGCTGTAATCGCGAGGAAAAACAGACGGACATCCCCAAAAAGGGTTATTTTGTATGGAAGGTGGGATCATTCCGAACATTCCCATCTTAGAACTTAATCTCCGCTTAGAGGACATAGGCTACCATACCAAATTTTAGCTCGATAGCTCTTAATTTACTACTGTTATCGCAGGGACAGACCCTTTAAAGGTAAAACATGTATGGGAGGTGGGAGTAGGTTTTTTTCGATAATGACCATCTTAGAACCTAATCTCCGCCTGGTGGATAGAAGCTCGCATGCCAATCTCGATAGCTCATAGTCTACTGCTGT
This sequence comes from Muscina levida, assembly GCA_964034835.1. Classification (NCBI taxonomy): domain Eukaryota; kingdom Metazoa; phylum Arthropoda; class Insecta; order Diptera; family Muscidae; genus Muscina; species Muscina levida. The sequence continues at coordinate 78,266,315 of OZ035883.1, forward strand.
AATCGCGTGTGAGGACAAAAATTTCGATCGAAACCAAAAAAATGTTCGAAAGCGCCATCTGGCGGCGCTTAAAAATAAAAATAAATATATCAAAAATTGATTCCTCGAACCCAAAAACAGTAAGATATGACAACTTTCCGAGATAAATATCGTTACTTTATGACATTTTTAATGAATTTTTCTTGTAAGCCAGCGTTGCAAAAACGCCAGCTTCAAATGGGTGAAAAAAAATCTCGCACTAAACTAAAAAAACCCTTGAGGGTTTTATTATGTATGACGTAAACTTTAATTTGCCTTTGGTTTCATCCCAATCCGATTTTGGTTGTTGCACAGTGTAATCAATTGTAAATTGGGTAACTTCATTGAAAACAGCTGCGGATGTGCCATGTGTACGAAGGGCACCTGCGAGAAGGATTACAACACCACAAAACATCGAGAGAGTTAGAGCAGCAGTTCTGCAATCTCCGAAACGCTTTGGTCGGAGCCAATCACTTGCTCTTGGCATCTCTAGACGTTCTCTTAACCGGATTCTTCATAAAGAACTGAATTTTCATCCATATAAAATGTGCGTGGTTCAACAATTGTCAGCACGGGACCATTTGACACAGCGGACCTCTTGTGAACACATTCTTGCAACTATACTCCGTGACGGAATTTTTTTTTTCTGATGAGGCACATTTTCACCTCAGTGGGTGTGTAAACAAACAAAATATGCGGTACTGGAGTGAAACAAACCCCAGAGAACTTCACCAGAGACCTCTGCATTCGGACCGCGTCACTGTGTGGTGCGCCATATCACAAGTAGCCATCATTGGCCCTTACTTTTTCCAGGATAACCGTCTTGCCGTAACTGTGAACTACGAACGGTACTTAAATATGATACAGGATTTTTTCAGTCGTCTCTGGAGGAAATACGATTAGAGAATACCTGGTTATATTCCACCAGGATGGTGCCACTGCACACACAGCGAGGTTTACCATGAATTGTTTGAAATGTTTCCTGAACGGCTTAACTCTTTGACAGCTTATCTCTTTCCAGACTTAGCCCAATGCGATTTTTTCTTTTGAGGTTACCTGAAGTCAACCATTATCAACCATCCCAACACCTTGAAAAACCTTATTAACAATATTGAGGCTGAAATTGGCAGAATACCAGTCGACATGCTTGTTATAGTTCATGAAAACTTTAGAAAACGTATGCAGCAGTGTGTGGAAGCGAAGCGACAGATAAACTATTTAAAACCAAAGATGTTAAATAATGATTAGATAATGGTAATGATTGCTAATTAACCTTCTTTTGTGAAATTCTCTAATTCATTAAACAATTAGAAATAGTTCAACTAATTCCCATTAGATAATTAAAATTTTTATTCCAATGGTAAAACTAATTGCAATTAGTTGCCATTGGCAAAAAAAATTGGTTTACCTTTACAATTAGAAATCTAATTGACTTCTGCTAATGCAATTAGATAAGTAAATTACGGCGCTCCACCCTGTACAATGCAATAATTTGTAAGACCAAATGAAAATCTGGTCGCAAACACGAAAAGTGTTCTGCAAATATGAAAGGAAACTTCTTGTACTTTTCTCGTTCCCGAAGGCAGCACAAGTAATGAAATCAAGCTACTGATCGATGACGGTGCCAAAACAATGTCAGCAAGGCAATGGAATGGCTTAAAAATATTAAATCCAGCGGCACTGACCTGGTAACGTTTAAATACTATTTGGCTAAATTAATAAATACATGTATTTTTCACAATCAAGATCTTTGGAGGGGAATAATTTAACAATTTTTATACCATCACCCTTAGGGATGAGAGTTGAGAGATGAGAAAAACTGTAACGCATTAAAGGAGACGAGCTAGACCCCAAGTATCTTAAGACCAAATTCGTTTCAGGACTTTTTAAGACGATTGAGCTATGTCCGTCTGTCTGGCTGGCTAGTGAGCAGGATAACTCGGGTAAACCTCAACGGATCGGTATAAAATTTTACCAGTATTCATATTTTTCAAAACGAACTAATGGGATTGTAAATGGGCAGAATAGCCCCACTCCTTCTGGCCCCTCCTATACAAAATTACCAATTTTTTGATAATTCATGTTTCTTCCATAACTTTTAAAAAGACGACGGGAGGATATTTGAATTTAGTCAGTTTATTTATCTTACAAAAGTAGATAAACCCGAAGAAAACCCAAACCTTTGCCACAACCCTTCTGGTACCTCCCATACAAATGACCAAATTCACCCTCATAGTTTTACATACAAATCTTTTTCGTAATTACACTGAATTCACTAAATTTTGCTTATGAAAATTGGACTCAGGAATGAATATGGACTATATCGTTTCATGCCTTCTGTCTTTTGGTCAGTTGCCTTTTGTTCAGTTGATTTATCTTGTAATATGAGGCACAACCTCAAAAAACCCAGCTGTTTGACACACCCCTTCTAGAACCTCTCATACAAATGCCCGAATTCACTCTCATAGTCTTTTTTTGTAAGTAGACTGATTTCAGCCAAATTTTGAGCTATCTGCACGGTTATGAAAATTTTAATCAGGTAACTTATAACTTCCAAACCGGCAACTAGGGGAATATCAACGTTGGTCAGTTGATTTATCTTGTAATAGGAGGCATACCCTCAGAAAACCTAACTGACATTATTTGACACACTCCTTCTGGTAACTCCCATATAAATAACCGATGTTGCCCATTTTACACAAATATCATTTTCGTATGTATACGGAATTCAGACAAATTTTGGCAAGGTTTTTTAATTTAATTTTTTACGGTTTTGCTCCACAAGCTGGCAATAAATAATACATAAGTAATTTTATTTTAATTAAAAATCTATTAATTTCAATAACTCAAGACAAACAATATCTTATATCAGGTTATGGTACTTATCAGTCAGTTTACCTGACTGAAATTGCTGTACTGATAAATGTTGCAAGCCTATACTCGCTACATATGTATATATGTAAAACGTATGAGCAATATTAATTTTATGCTGAATTTATATTACTCATACGCATATAGTTCAAATGTTGTGGATTTATGGTATAATACTACAGTGCCAACAGCCAATCTGAAGAAATTAAAAATCATCAACGGTTCTTGAGTTATAGCTGAAAAATTAAGCGAACAAACATTAAGATAATAAAACCCTTTTCGGGGTTTTAACAATACTGACCTGGTCCTATAACATTGTCTAGGACAGTGTTATTAGACAACATACAAAGACTATCAATAATGATGAAATTTGCCATCATTAACTCAAATTTAACAAAAAGTTACATAAGCAATTGCTGGTAAAATATTTTAAATAATTTTCTGTAACTCGATCTTACAACTCTGTATGCCGGGAAGAAAGTAAAATATAAAAAATAGAAGAGTCACATCGATAATAATTTTGACATCAGTTGTCTGTAAAGCGAAGCAAAATTTTTTTGAAAAAAAAAATTATAAGTATAATAATAAAGTTGACGAATAAGGAGAAGCAGTTTAGAATTCTTCCTAGCACCGCATAAATCGACGTACTTCGATACTCGATGGGGAGTAACGTGGCGATTAATATACATATTTCTAAATGTATTCGCAGTTTTTGCCAATTAAGGAAAAAGGAATATAAAAACCCAATCTAAATTAGGTTATACTTTAGAAAAAAAAAGAAAAAAAAATTCTGTATAATGAAGTTTGTAAATATATCTTGAAGTTATTTTCTGGTCCCGTGCAGACTTATTATGGGCGGAAGTTCAACCGTATTAGCTCCCAACATCTTTGATATTCTAACATTTATTTATTTTTCCATTTAACTGCTAATTAGCCCACCATTTTGAAGAATATAACATCAAAACACCTCTTACTTGTTTACGCATAATTAACTTTATTGCTGTCAGAACTTGCTTTCAGTTGTTAAGCATAAAACAGATTATATAAAACATGTATCGCCCCAATGTGCGTATAATTACATTCCATTAAAATTCATTATTTACCTATTAAAAATTTAATAGCAACAGCGTAAATAGGCTCAATAAAAGGTGACACGCTTAAAGTATCATTAAACTTTATTATTGTTATATTCATATGTCATTTATAAGATTTAAGGTATCTTTTGAAAAAGTCAGGTTGCTACTTAGTAGGCATAACAACAACCGTTCTGTTTGCCATTAGAGATCATATAACAGGAAGTTGATAAAACTATTAAAAATCCACTTTGTTTCGAAATATAAAGCATGCTGTTTTCAAATGACAAGTACGAAAGGCAATATTGTGTTTTTTTGTTGTTGTTGTATTTTAAACACTGCCAACATATAATATGTCCATGCGTTTGTTTATACAGCAACAAAATCTTGACAGTCAATTTAGTCATGTCCATCCGCAGGAAACGCCACTGAGTTGAAATGAAAAAAATACTATGGAAATGAAATTTGGGCACACATAAATCAGAAAACCAATCAATACATGTATGTATGTATGTGTTTTTTTTACTCTCACTCACTTTTTTGCTATGGCAAATTGTTATTTTCACTGACAGGTTGTACATACTATTGAACTTTAATAGAAATTCTGACAATTTGGTTATTTTTTTTTATTTAAGGAATTTAATGTTATTAAAGCAAGAAATTGTGAGTAAGAATCGGAAAAACAACAATAATATTTTCTTAAATAAGTTTTAATGTAACTCAGATTTCTGAAGAAATCTTAACAGCGAAATACAAATTAACGAGTAATTGTTGTGCACATGAAACTTAAATAAAAAAAACAAAATATTTATAAATAGATTCTCAAGTTAATTCACATGCATCAATGCGTGGGTACGTGGAAGCGTTTAAATTTGTCAGTGACCGAATAACAGCAATCCGCATTAGGTCGAAATTGTTTTTTACGCTTGGTTGTTTTACGGTAATAGTATTCGAAATGACACAAAGCCTGATGCCACTGATTGACAATTGCCTATACGATACTTACTAACTTCTAATCGATATTAAATTATTATGGCATGTAACATGACAAAACGATAATCCAGAACTTCTTCTTTTTGGGGTCACTTTCACGTGTAGTTCTCAGAATTGAGTCCCAAAAATCAAGTGTTTTACTGTGTAATGACTTGTAAAGATGTTCGAGTGCTCTTGAAAAAAATTGGCTCTTCCAATCTAATCTGCCTTATCTGCTAAAATTGTTGGCTTTACTGACAACTGGGATATATGTAGATTATTACCAGGGCCAACACAAATATGCCCGGAAAAACTAAAAAAATTCCCATTCGATAAGCACGAAAATCACTAAAAAGTGCCTTTAAAACTGATGAAAAGATTTTGAGTCGTATTTAATTTTATTCCTCGAATACATTTTATTTTTAAAAAAAAAACATCACAAATAGTTGAAAATTAAATGAAATTCTTCCATTGAGACTATTAATTAATTACTCTACTGTAAAGAAAATAACATGAGTGAATTTAATTGAGTACTTAATCTTTTAAGGTATAATAAATATTATATATAATCTTTTAAGGTATAATAAATCTATATATATAAAAGGCTTGGGTGACTGACTGATCACTCCCCAGCACAAACGGCTAAAGCTAGAACCATGAAATTTGGAATGTAGGTTCCTTTTATGACGTAGGCGCGCACTAAGGCGGGATTTTTAGAAATTCGGACTGCAAGGGGGTACAATGGGCGTGGCACCGCCCCATATAACTGGAATTTTAAAATGGCTGTATCTTTTAAACCATTATAGGTACGAAGTCGAGAATTGGTATGTATGTCGGTAGTATAAAAAAAATACTTTGTTTGCGGAAAGGGGGCGGTGCCACACCCCTTTTTAAAAATTGGTATTTTGGCCAAATAAATGGACCGATTGCAATTTAATTTTCTATGTGTGATACAGTCCATAGGGCCTCCATCATAGGCTACAAGAAAACACATTTAGACAGAGGGGCGTGGCACCGCCCACACAAACCGAAAATTTCAATCGGTCATATCTCAAGAGTCGTTAGAGGTATGAAGATGAGATTTGATACATATGTTACTGATACATGGAGGATTACGTCTCACTGAAAAATGGGCGGTGCCACTCCCCTTTTGAAAAATCGTTATCTGGGCGATTTAAATGGACCGATTGCAATGCAATTTTCACTGTGTAGCACTATCCGTAGGAAATGAAAACATAACTAGACAAAAGGGCATGGCATCGCCCACACAAACCAAAATTTCAATCGGTCGTATTTCACGAGTCTTTCAAGGTATAAATATGAGATTTGCTTCATATTTAAATGGTACATGGGGTATTACGTCTCCCTATGAAATGGGAGGTACCAAGTCCCTTTTGGAAAAATTGTTATGCAGGTCTTATTAATAGAACTGTTGTAGTATTATTTTTATAATCTATATAATCTTTATTTTTAACATTGGGTGGTTCTTCCGCTTTTCGAATAGACTTCAGCTAAGAATGGATTTTTGGAAATTCGTACTTTTAGGGGTAAAAACAATCAATAAGGGATAAATTATACCATCTCCCTAACCTATCGGCTAATGCTATCATCGCAGAAATCGATATGGACTTGCTAACTATCAAATTGGATTGAAGGTTATTTTGAAATCCGATATTTCTGGGTAAAAAAATATGGGTTATTTGGGCTTGGCCCATATGGAATTAGAACAAAGGCGATTAGGGTTTTCGAAATTCTTACCATTTAGTGGTAAAAACGGCTGAAAAGGGATGAAACTGATACTAAACGGCTAAAGGTATAGTAGCAAAAATTGAATTGAATATTTAAGAGTAAGACAGATTCCTGATGGGTTTTTTAAAAATTCGAACATTTTGGAGTAGAAATGCCGAAAAGGGATAAACCACCCACACAAAAGGGCTAAAGCTGTAATCGTATATGCTTCCTATAAAATTAGAGGGAGTTCCAGTCCATTTTAGTTGTGCGATACGAATGTTTCGTACTTTTAGATATAAAAAGAGACTTAACCGGTACAGTAACTCAGACCGATGGGATTAAGCTACAATTACATAAATGGAGTGTTAGTTCGTCTTATGAAGCGTTTCCATTTCACCCGTATTGCTTAAATTCGTCAGAAGATTCATTGTAGGTACGGGTGAAGCAACGCGAGCCGGGAAAGCTAGTATTATATATACGCCTTCACCATATTTTTTCTCACATATTCTTGATTTCCGCTATTGATTAATATAAAAAGTATAAAAGTTTTGTCTCGCAATGCTATCTGTTTTGTCATATTTGAAATGTTAAACGCTAACTGACTATTTCCCTTGGACTTTCCTTATGTAATTTTATAGTTCTGCCAACTATACCAACGAGCAATGGATGGAACTGGTGGCAACGCAACGCTAGGTAGAACTCATTGAAATTCTTGAAGACGGAATCCTTAAGAAAAACACAAAAATTCTATTTAGTTTAGTTAGTGCCGGAAACTCATACTTTAAAATATACAGCCTTTGCAGAAGATATTAATTCATTAATATTAATTTTTCAACAAAAAATAGGCGTCGTCAGTTGCGGACGCCTGTTGTATATACAGCGAAAAATATATACGAAAAGTAAAAAAACACCTGAGAACCCCAAAATATGTTTTTATATGCATAAATCTCCAAAACATGCCGGTAAGACTGTAATATGCATTTGCATATGCAAGTATGCATTGCATACTTTTGTTGGACCTGATTATTACACTTCGTTCTGATACAGATCTTTAATTGTAGCCTGACCACAAAGGCGTATGGTATAAACAGCAATAACATAACCCACCGGTTGTCATCTTGCATTCCTCCTCGGATAAATCAGAGAAAATTGGTTGAGATTAGAAGAGATTGACTCGAGTTTTTCGGAACCCGATTTGATCTAAGGTGTCAATTCATATTCGAAAATAATGCTCTCAGGTATTCAAAAGGATGCTGAGGAAAAACTTATAGTTCAGAAAACTGTGTTTGGCTGGATTGTAACTCGAAAGGTCTCTTAATTACAAGTTCAGTAGCACAAATCTACCCATGGTCGCCAGCCAATGCAGAGGAAAGACTCTTGCCTTAATATGTCTTAAGCGGCCCTGACGACCTGAGAGCAACCGGTAAAGATTTTGCTCTACCCCTCTTCAAACACAGACGACCAGCGGAATGTATAGCGAGGTCTGCTCGACATGTTTAAAGGCATGGGCCCCCCGTTCCGTTGACAAACGTGGTCAGCCCCCACAAGACTTTTGCCATTTAACTAAGTCAATTTCTAATGACAAACTTTTAGGGGTTTGTGTGGTTATTTTTAAGGCTATGTTTATACAATCATCCTTAGGGATGAGGGTATATATCATTTGATACGAAAAAAAGTGTAACGCATTAAAGGAGATGAGTTAGACCCCAAGTATCTTAAGACCAAATTTATTTCAGTACTTTTTAAGACTAATTGGGACCGGCCGTGGCATAGTGGTAAGAACACGTGACTACCATGCGGGAGATCCCAGGTTCGACTCCTGACTCCAGTCATCTACATTTTTCTTTCATTTCCGGCCCTCTCGATGTTGTCGACAGCAACTTCGCAGTGTAAGTGTAAAATTAAAAGCTTCTTAAACAATGACGTTCGCATTCGTCGATAAACAAGTAGGTGCCGTTCGTTGTGAATTTAAATATAAAGCGTGTTAATTCGCAACAACAAGAAAAGCTATCCCGTACCTCATTCAAGGGGTGTAATAGGAAATTAAGTTTAAGTTTTTAAGACGATTGAGCTATGTCCGTCTGTCTGGCTGGCTGGATGGCTGGTGAGCATGATAACTCGAGTAAATCTTAACGGATCGGTATAAAAATTTACCAGAATTAATATTTTTCAAAACGAACTAATGGGATTAGAAATGGGCTGAATAGCCTCACCTCTTCTGGTACCTCCCATACAAAATTACCTATTTTTGTAAAATTAATATTTTTTTTCGTAACTACCAAACGGACGACCGGAGGATATTTGAATTTGGTCTGTTTATATATGTTGCAAAAGTGGACAAACCGTAAGAAAACCGAAACCTTTGCCACACCCTCTCTGGTACCTCCCATACAAATGACAGAATTAACCCTCATGGTTTTATATACATATCTTTTTTGTAAGTACCCTGAACTCACACAAATTTTGCGTAAAATGTTCGCTTAAGAAAATTGAACTCAGAAATGTACGGTTTACGTCTTCTGGTACTTCCCATACAAAATTACCTATTTTAGGAAAATTCATATATATACCATAACTTCCAAACAGACACTTAGGGGGTAATGAAAATTGGTCGGTTAATTTAGTTTGTGATAGGAGGAAATAAATCAGAATATCTAACTATTTGACACACCCCTCATGGTACCTCCCAAATAAGACATTGCCCCTTTTACATGCATATCATTTTTGTTTGTTCACTCAATTCAGACCAATTTTGCCAAGGTAAGCGTTCATTGAACGTTGATTTACGAAAAAAAAGTAATTTAGTTTTAATTAAAAATCTATTAATTTCAATAACACATGACTTAAACAATATCTTATATTTGATCAGTCAGTTTACCTGACTGAAATTTCTGTACGGGTTTTAAATATATTCCACACCGTGATGAACCTGCTATTGAAAACCTCAGGACTCAAATCAGATCAGAATTAATTTTTCTAACCCTAACACGAAGTATGTATTCGTGCCCAGTTAGCTTTTACGTTAAAATGATACCTGCGCTTAATGGACTCAACCTACAGTTCCTAAATTTGTTTGTTACTTAATTTTTTGTTGGTATCTCCAATCGATTTGAAATGTATCATACATAGGTTGATGTTATTTATCAATCAGTTCACCTGACTCAAATTTCTTTACTGGTTTTGTATCTCAGTCAGTCGTATTTTGCATTAACTTTGTGTCCTGTGTCTGTTGAGTGTCCGTTCACACCACCAATGTAGTCATATTAAATGCAACACACATACACACCTATCAATGGCGCAATGAAAGGTCACTTACACCTGAGAACGAGGGTCAAGTGTTTGTTTTGAACCCGTGATTTTCCCCATAGGGTAATTAGCAATCGGTCAAAGTCACCGAAGAGACTCATACAAGTGTAATTAATACCAACGTATTTGGTCATTAATATATAACACCACAAGTAATGATATTTAATTTCCCATTATTGAATGTTGAGTTCAAATATGTACAATTTTATTCTGTTCCACTAAAGGTCAATGTATTGGGCACACGAATGTTGTTTTTCGATTTCTTTAATTATACTACGTTCATCAAAGTAATATCAATAAAATGATATTATGGGTTACACATTACGTTACTATTTCAAAAAAATATACATATACATATTTTTACATATTTCGTTGTTTGTTATAAATGTGTATTTTGTTATTACTAGTAAGGAGTGATACTAACTCGTAATAAGTTCCATATAGAGGGTGTTTTCAATAGAACAGGAAATTAGTAAAACTTTCATACCAACAACTGTCTCATTTACCATAGATATTTCCTAGACTCGAGAGAATCATCCTTAGTATAGATCCACTTCAGAAGTTAATTGTTGTTGGTAGTTTGTAACATTTGAACTAGTTTTAAATCACTTAAAAAATTGAGTAGAACTAGTTAGTAAAAAACAAGTTCTATAAATAAATTCATCGCGATCATGTTTTGACTACGAACCCTGATTCCCAAAAGAATTGGAAGGCATTCGCTATTAATTTATATTGTTTTAGTTCTAACTAACGACTTCGTTAGTCAATGTATATATTAAGTTTAAAACAGTTTCATGGACAAATGCATTTGTTTTCCTAAGACAACACATGACTTACTGCAGTGAGCAATGATTGCAAAACATTCGCAACCAAAACAACTGTTATACATCAATGCGAAGAGAAACAAAAGGAGCTTTCTTAGTGTTTTGTTTTCTTAAATCCAAACTGGGAACACTTCTTGCTTCTCTCAACACTAAATCAAAAATTACTAGCTACTACGTCAATGAATGCAGTAAATAAATATTATGTTTTGAAGCCTCTCTTCTCTTTTATTGCTAAATTTTTACACGTGGGGAAGAAGAAGATTTAGTTCTTGTTTTTTAATGCAACACCTGAACATTTTGGTATAAAAAAAGTATTTTTTGGTACATTAAAAAAAAATTTTTGTTTTTTATTATTACGGAGAGATTTATGAAGACAAACAAGAAATGGCTAAATACAACATAACTTGACACAGACTTCTAAGCTGGGACATCCAAGCAAAGACTTCCGAGAAAGACGGAAAATAAAACCTGTACAGAAATTTCACTCAGGTAAACTGAATGATAAATACCAACACCCATCCATCTTAAAAAAAATAAAAATTTTCTTTCATTGTCGGCTCCCCTCGAATATTGTCGACAGCAACTTCGCAGTATTAGTGTCGAGTCAATGTCTAGTATGAGATTCTCAAACAGTGACTTTCGCATTCGTCGATAAACAAGTAGGTGCCGTTAGTTGTGAATCTAAAAATAGAAAGCGTGTTAATTCACAACAACGCGAGAAGCTAGCCCATACCTGATTCATGGGGTGTAAAGGGAAATTAAGTTAAGTATAGGAGATTCTATTAGGGTCAGATTTTTTTTCGTAAATCAAGGTTCAATAAACCTTTACCATGACAACATTTGGAGATCTGCACGTAAAACTATGAGGGTGAGTTCAGTCATTTGTATGGAAGGTAACGGAAGGTGTATGTTAAATAGATAGGTTTTCTGATGTTATGCCTCTTATCACAAGATAAATTCACTGACCAAATTTCATTATCGCCCGTTAGGATTTTATGGGAGAAATATTATATTTCCAAAAATAGGTCATTTTGTATGGGAGGTCCCAGAAGGGGTCGGCCGGTATAGTTTACATTAATTCCTCAGTCAAATTTTCATAAGCGTACTTACAAAAAAGATATGTATGTAAAACTATGAGGGTGAATTCGCTAATTTGTATAGGCGATACCAGAAGAAGTATTTGAAATAGTAAGATTTTCTGAGGTTTTGCTTCATTTTACATGATAAATTTAATGACCAAATTTCATTATACCCCAGGTCCCCGTTTGGTAGTTATGTTATTAATATTAATTTTCCAAAAATATGTCTTTTCTCGAATGGGAGGAACCAGAAAGGGTCAACCGATATAGTCCATATTTATTCGTGAGTCAAGCTTACATCTTCCTAAAAAATTTGACTGTACTCAGTGTACTTACAAAAACGATATGTATGTAAAACAATGAGGGTCAATTCGGTCATTTGTATGGGAGGTAACAGAAGGGGTGTGGCAGAAGTTTCGATTTTCTTAGGGTTTATCTACTTTTACAAGATAAATAAACTGACCAAATTCAAATATCCTCCGGTTGTCCTTTTGGAAGTTATGAAAGAAATATAAATTATCCAAAAATAGGTAATTTTGTATGGGAGGTACCAGAAGGGGTAGGGCAATTCTTAAAAAAAAAAAACTTAATTTCCCTTTGCACCCCATGAATGAGGTATGGGATAGCTTCTCGCGTTGTTGTGAATTAACACGCTTTCTATTTTTAGATTCACAACTAACGGCACCTACTTATTTATCGACGAATGCGAACGTCACTGTTTTGAGAAGCTCTTACTAGACACGACGATTGAATCGACGCTTAATACTGCGAAGTTGCTGTCAAAAAACATTCGAGGGGAGCCGACAATGAAAGAAAATTTAATTTTTTTTTCTTTTAAGATGAATGGAGCCAGGTTTGAACCTGCGATCTCCCGCATGGTAGTCGCGTGTTCTAACCTCTATGCCACGGCCGGTCCCGGTAGGGCAATTCAGCCCATTTAAAAATCCCATTAGTTCGAAAATATTAATACTGGTAAATTTTCATACCGATAAGTTAAGGTTTACTCGAGTTATCCTGCTCACCAGCCACCAGCCAGACAGACAGACGGACATAGCTCAAACGTCTTAAAAAGTCCTGAAACGAATTATGTCTTAAGATACTTGGGGTCTAACTCGTCTCCTTTAATGCGTTACACTTTTTTTTCGTATCAAATGATATACATATACCCTCATCCCTAAGGGTGATGGTATAATTAGAATGACTGATCCAGAAGTACATACTTCGAATTTGGGTGCATCATCACTGATTTAAACATTGGCTTGTCATAGGAAGGAAGAAGTTTACATTTGCATACTTTTGAAATGCTGAAATGTGATACAAATTCTATACTAAGAAGTGACATTAAATTGGTGAAGTAAGAACATTTTTAATTAGAATTAATTTGTGATTTGTATGTACTTTCAACGAATTCGTATAAAATTTAACTAAAAAACGTGGTTTTTAAGTAATAGTTTTGTGTTTCTACTTTATATTTTAGAACAGTTTGATTTAAAAATAAAACATTGAAAGTAATTGTATCAATATATTTTAGGGTAATGGATATTTGTAAGTATATCAGACGATCTAATGTTTTATAGTTGACATGCGTTATTACTTACTCTGTTGACTAAGAATTTCAGTTTTTGTAAGATTTTAAGATATAAGATATAAGCCCACTTCTTCGGAAGTACATAATCATTGTATCCAACAAAGTAATTTAAAAGTCATTCTTTGAGAATGTCTTTCTTTTTTGCTGGGCGTATTTACCCTTGCCCATAATATCCAATAAGAAAATATGTAAAAATAATTTGTTTGGTTTCTGAGACAAAATGCTGATTAGTGCTTCGCACAGCGGCACCGCCCCATACATTTCTTGGAAAAAAATAGAAGGAGTGGTCGTACAGCAATGAAATTTTGCAGTAACTTTTTTCTGGGCTAAATTAAGAAATTTTAAAAAAATCTTGGAAAACCGCCTACTGCCACACCCACCTCCCATATAACTGCACTTGCCAAAATTTATTTTTTTTGGACCTAGGGACTCGAAATTCGGGACACTTCTTAATTGAGTTCTCCTTATGAAAAAAAATTAAACATATTGGGGATGCCACGCCTACTTTAGATTTTACGCCCATTGAAAGTTGTAGATTTTAGGTGTTTTTCTTCCCTGTCCAGAATCATATGAAAATTTCATATAAGTTAAAAAATGTTAATTTTTATTCAAAAGTTAAACATGTGTTGTCTCCATACAAAAGAAGAGAATATCCCCAACAACCCTCCGCGAAAGATATTAGCCTTCAAATACACCGAAAATATCTCACAAATGCAAGCTTTAAAATCGATGTTACTAAAAGGGACGGTATTTGGCGGCTATTTTTTTTTTTCCTTAATTGAAAGTACAGACTCGGACCTTTCATTTTTTTATAATAATTTTTGATAAATTATATTAATTATTAGTTTACTTTTCCAATTTCAATAATTTTTTTTATAAACTTACACACACAAAAAGTTCTTTATTTGGACAATAATTTTAATCTAAATGCGTTGAATAAATTTCCGTTGACTTCTGTTATTTTTTTTAACTACAAAATTTTCCTTTTCATAAAAAATCCTGTTGAATTTTTCTTATCCAAATATTTCTTTACAAAATCAAATCATTAAATTTTTGAAATTGGAAAGTTGAAAAACCCTATTTTTTCCGACGAAGTGCCACTGTGCGTCGTCGAGTAGACAGAGATGGTCTGGCTTTGGTTTTAACCGAAAAATATTCGACAATTTAAATAATTTATTAACTTTAAATTCTTGTCAGAATAGTTTGATGAAAACAGTAAGATCAAATCGAACAATACTATAAAAACTCTTAGAAAATATCGAAATAATTTTTGTGCTTCCATCCTTAATGATAAAGATGCTTAGAGCAGTTTCTTATTACAATCGGTAGTCAAATTTGGAAAAATAACGTAAAATTTTTTACTCGTTGTCTCAGTCCTTTACTTAAAAGTAACAATTCTGGGAGCAACGTTTATATGAAAGTGAACCAATTTCTCACATATGTATGTATGAAAATAAATTCAAGTCTCTAATGAAAATTTTATCTATTTTCAGTAGATTTCATTAGACTAGACAAGTGTTTTTAAAGAACTTGAGGCGTAAGATTTTCTGTGCTTTGCTTAACAGAACACTATAAATGATTAAAAGTAACTGCATTTAAAATTTAAGATTTTACGAAATTTGATACAGTTTTGTGACGTTTAAAACTTTATACCTTTGTGACAGTCGTAAACCAAAAAAATTATGGTGCATGCGAACCATCTCTGCGAGTTAAAGCCGATGCATTTGCAAAGATTTGACTGGCCCACTTTTTGTCAAGAGAATGAGTATAGAGCAACCGTTAATGTCAATGGAGATCGTTACCGTGACATACTCAGAGATTTTTTGTTCCCATAAGTTGAAGATGATGTGATTTGAACCCGTTAGACTAAAATATATACCGGTTGCGAGATAGAGACCCAAGCATATATACTTTTTCATCCAAAAATCACCAAGTGGCATATGGATTTAGCTTTCGGTGAAATTTCAAAATATGTGCAAATTCTTATATTATTTCAAAATTCTCCATTTTTATACCCTTCCGGTAAGGTGACCGTCTGTCTTTCTGTCCCCGCGATTACTGACGCAGTTTAAGAGATATCGACCTGAAATATTGTATGCAAGCTTTGCTGCCCTAAATGGAGGTTGAGTTTTAAGATGAGCCCGTCAAAAACTATTCCCATCTCCCATACAAACTTCCCCTTTTAGGGGTCGACCCCTACGATTACAGCTGTAGCTTAGAGGCAATCAAGCTGAAATTTTGTACGCAAGCTTCCCTACACTAAGCGAAGGTTGAGTAGTAAGATGAGACCGATCAGTCAAAAACTACTCCCGCCTCCCATTCAAACTACCTTTTTTGTGGTGTCCGCCTAACTGCCCCCGCGATTACAGCCGTAGGTTATGAAATATCGAGCTGAAATTGTATATGCAAGCTTTAATCCTATAATAGGAGCTTAAGTTGTAAGATGAGCAATATCGGACGACAAATTCTCCCACCTTCCATACAAACTCCCCCTTTTTGGGGGTGTCCGTCTGTATGTCCTTGTAGTTTATGAGCTTTCGGGCTGAAATTTGGTATGTAAGTTTCTGTCCAGAAGCAGAGGTTAAGTTCTAAGATAAGCAAGATCGGATTTAAACTACTCCCACTTCCCAAACAAATTCCAATATTTGGGGAGGTTCAAAATTCATAAAAAATATTCTCCAACTCACCAACTCATAAACTTATCGGTAAATCGAAAAAAATCGATAAAAATTATTGACAAAAAATGGATGTGTGAGGCTAAAAGTAACGTCCACTTCTCACCTACCTGCTACCTGCCTACTCTGTTTTGTGGTACAAAGTTTAATAAAATATAGTTGTAGTGCAAATAAACAGTTTTATCACCATTTTTACAAATGGTGAAGGGTTTCTGAGCTTCGGCATAGCCGAAGTTAACCGCCTTACTAGTTTATTTACAATTACCCAAGAAAGTGAGTAGAACTTTTTCATTACTGCCAAATGTCAGTTATTCTCAAAGGGTTCCTTAGCTATGAATATTATTAATTAGCATAAAAGTTATTTTAAAAGAAAAAATACTAAAGATAGTATTTAAAATATTGAAGTTTTATGTATTCTTCGGTGAATTGGTCCGGATTTATTCTGGGTTCAAAGTTCGATAGTATTGAATTACTGAATGGCCTTGTTTTAATAAATTTCTTCATCTTAAAAGCAAAACTTAATTTACCTTTAAACCCCATGAATGAGGCATGGAATAGCTTCTCGCGTTGTTGTGAGTTAACACGCTTACTGTTTTTAGATTCACATCTAGTGGCACCTACTTGTTGATCTACATTGTTTGCGAAGCTTTTACTAGACATGCCGATTGACTCGGCACTGTACGTCGAACATCCAGTTATCTACATTTATCTTTTAATTTCTTCATCTTCCCATATGTAGTTAAATTTTGTTGTTTTTTTTTTAATTTTAAAAAACATTTTTTTTTTCAAATTACCTTTTTATCAATCCTCTTAATCGTAGAATCACAATAATTTTTTTAAGTATCATCGCAAATCAGAAAATCATATTTAAATCCATACGCTACAGACATACACACATTGTTTTATACATAACCAGACGTATAACATAAATTTTCTATTTCAATATATATTCGAAATGAATGTTTAAAATTTTAAATATATTTTCAGTAATATTTAATTACAAAAATCTTAAATCACTTTAAGGGTATTTAGTGCTCGTTACTGTGCTGTTTTTGGTCTCAGGTAAACATTTATAGATTTTATTTCACTTCAAGAATATGTTATTGTCACAAACCTCTCATAGTTACCATTTTACCACAAACTTATATATTGTATTAAAAATTATTCTTATTTTAAAAATTGGCTTTTCACTATATCCTGTTTATGCACTTAAGTGGACTAGTTCAATCACATAATTTGGCGATACATACTGATAATTCATAGGCATAAGCTCCGCCGGCTGACTTATGTTATAACTCATCAAATCAATGTTTAATTTAGTACAAAGAAAAAATTGCTTTTATGAAAGTAATGTCAACAACATGTATTCCATTTGTTTTTATTAACGAAAATAACGATAATACATCAATATTATATGACATCTTTACGACTTTTCATCAATAGCTTCCATTAGAATGCTCTTGTCATTCTTGCGAATAAAATCTATTTGTTGTCAATGGCTTTCTCATCGAAATTTTGCCGGCAAATAGTTTTTCACATTCAAACATTGACTTGATGAGTATAATGCCGAATAAACGGCCGTGCTCTTGCCCTTGAATAGCTTGAAAATGTTGTCACATTTGCCACTTGAATTCATTTAAATTGATGTGCAAATTTTTATATATGTTCACTTTTTTTTCACTGTAAATCCAATGTTTCCTCAGCCAAAAGATAATTTATAATTTTTATTATGCACGACTCACGACAATTTTTTTTTTTTTTTTTTTTGGACGGCTATTATTATTTCTTAGCATAAGCCAACAAAACGCAACACCCTAATACACTCATATATGTATCTATGTTTTTTGTTGTTATATTCATAAACTTATTTTTAATTTTTCGTTGTTTTTTTGGTTGTTGTTGATGTTTTTATTTGAAATTATATCACATATTTTATTTGACTTTAGTATTTTTGTTTGCATATTTTTTCTCTTTGATCATTTTTATTTCACTTCAATTCATATTCAATTCATTTCACTTCAATTCCATTCAAATTATCACTAACATTAGTGTTTCGCAATTATCAATGGCAATCAATTCGAAACAAAAAAGGAAACGGAAATTACCACAAAACGCGTAACGACGTAAACGTAATCCACAGTGTACAACGAACGCTCAGCCAGCTAGCAGCCGCAATCCGAAACAGACAATTAAAATATATTTGTTATTATTTCTCTTTTTTTTGTTTCTTTGTATTCTTTCGTCGCTGCTTTCTTTTTTTAGTTGGCCACGTAAATTATCATCTGGCTATGCCTTCAAGTGCGAGGCAATTGTGCACAACAACACTACTTAAGCGTCCGTCCACCTGGCCGTCATTCATTTGTTCACCACTGAACAAATAGCAAATGGTGATGGGCGAGTGGACGGACCAAGCGGAAGATTAGTTATTGTTAGTAGAGTAAACAATAATTATTCGCGCGCTTCTTGTTGTAATTGCTCTTCTCATATTTTACAACCGGTCAACAGAGTGGGAGAAACAGACTGTGCAGTACCATTACCGTATTAGAGGTGAAATGTGAACGTGTTTTTTTTTACCGACCAACCTCAACTGAGTTGTGTTCCTTTCATTCACTAGTTTCAGGTGCTGCACTATTATTTTTACACGGCCACACACTACACACTGGTCTATTAAGACGTATCCGCACCGTGATAACACTTTGTTGTTGTTATTTAGCTTGTGGTTTATTTATCTTTCTTGCCTCCACTTGACAGTGCAAGAAATTCTATTTTATGCTGCGAACAGACGCACGTCATTTGAATTATCGCAGGGAGGGGAGCTCTCTAGCTCTATGCGACGTATTTGTCGTCGTCGTTATACGTTAGAAGACAGGGACTCGCGTTCGACCGTCGACCGTTGTGTGGCTGTTTGAACGAAGCACACGCGAAGAATGTTGGCAATCAACTGAACAGACAAAGTGTTTCGCAGATGATGCAGAGTGACACTGGGTACGACAGAGTGGGAGGAGCAAAGGAATGGGCATGTTGACGAACAGCAAGCGGCAACACCAACGCAAATGATGATGACAGTAAGTTTTTGTGTATCAGAGTCAGTTTCACGATTGTTGTTACTGTTTTGGCAACAAAAGTCAAAATTTCGAAACTATGTAAACAAACATTCTATGCATATGTCACCAATACAATGTTGCACGTGCACATGTCATTACTTTGTCCGAAGGCAACATGTTGCATTGTGTTGCCACAACACATGTTGATAGCTTTGTGCTACAGTACGTATGATGCATATAGACAACAACAGTCCATTTCAATTAGATAGGATCACTTTGGAGTGATCAAGAATGCATTGAGCAAACTGTCGGCTTACCAGCTAGTGCACAGTTTACAGAGGTTCAAAAGTGTTATAGATTTCTAACACTGCTGAACCAGTTTACTGTGGATTATATTGAGCTATTTCCTCCCATTCAAATATACCGCAAAAATGATTTAGAAAATTTCCAGTGCAAATTACACTGGCAAAATTTTGCCTAATTCTCTTATCTACTGCAAACTCTTATCAGGTTTGGAAAAAAATGACGGCTTTTCATTAATCCCACTTATTCCCAACTGAGCAAGAAGTTTCTTACATACTTAAGTGGCCCATTACAACCTATCAACGTGGTTCATAAATGTAAGGCCTGAGATATTAAAGAATTCCAAACACTTCGGTCTTCTGCGTGTGTTCTCCAGTTAGTCCTATCACGTCGCCTACCACTTGGTCCTTCGAACGAAGTTTGGGTTTCCCTTTTCTGCGCCGTCCTTCAGGTTCACCTTCAAACAACTTTCTCTCTGGAGTATTTATATCTATCCTGGCAACATGTCCCAGCCATCTAAGTCGTTGGATTCTGACTCTTTTAGCTACATCGATGTCGTGGTAAAGTTCATACAGCTCATGGTTCATCCGATGGCGAAACTTGCCATCGACACAGATAGGTCCATATATTTTTCGGAGTACTTTTCTCTCGAATACTCCAAGGTTTTGCATGTCCCTTGTCGTAAGCACCCACGATTCAGCAGCATACAACAGAACGGGTAAACTTAACACCTAGTACAACCGTTTCTTCGTATCTCGAGATAAGGTAGTGCATCTAAAGTGCTGCCGAAGTCCATAAAAACATCTATTGGCTTGCACTATTCTCTGCCTAATTTTTTGGCTGACATTGTTTTCCTTGTTGACGGAAGATCCGAGGCAGGTTAACCATCTACTACCTGAAAACAATAATTTTCAATGTTGACGGTACTTCCCCATCGAGAATACTCTTTGTTTGTCGAAATCATTATTTTTGTTTTGTCCTCGTTGACCGCTAAACCCATTTTTGCTGACTTATTTTCTATCGACTAGAAAACTGCAATAACACCCCGCAGATTTCATCCAATGATGTCTATATCATCGGCATAGGCTAGTGGCATGTGGCTCTTGTGGAATATGGTGCCAGACATGTTGACACCAGCCTTTCTCATCACCTTCTCCATAACTATATTAAATAGTGTACAGGACAAGCTATCGCCCTGCCTGAGACCTTTTACCGTGTTGAATGGTTCAGACTGATCTTTAGCAATCTTAACCTAAGATTTGGTATTGTCCTAGGTACATCTACAAAGTCGAATTAGCTTTGCATGAATACCAAACTCAGACATGATCTCATATAGCCTATTACTTATCGGAGAGTCGAAGGCAGCTTTGTAATGGTGGACGAAGAGGTGGTAGGTGTCGTTCTGCTTTTCATGAGTTTTTTTTCCAGGATTTGTCGTAGAGTGAATATTTAGTCCGTCGTAATGCATACTCCTAATTAGCTCCTCCCCGCCAGCCTTAAACAATTCAGCAGGGAGTCCATCGGCTCCAGCCGCTTTGTTATTTTTAAGTTGGAATATTGCTCTCTCTCTGGCTCGGAGGTGGACAGTTAATACCATCGTCATAGATTGGAGCGGGGTCTTCTGGAGTGGTGTCCGTATCCAGTAAATTTCTGAAATGATCTCTCCATATCTTCAGAACGTTTTTCCGGGTGCGTCACTAGCTGGCCATATCTGTCCTTGCAGGAGGGCAACCCTGTTTCACGCATTCTCGCCTTAACTCTCTGGTAGAATTTTCGGGGTTCCCCTCTACTTCGGATCAACTCAGTGCACTCATCCTGCATCTTTTTCAGCTCCTTCTTTTTCCGTATAAAAAGACGAGTTGCCTCTCGTCTCTTCTCCCTGTGCCGCGAACGGCTTGCGGCTATTCTTCTCCCTGTGCGTTGTCATTGGCTGCAGTTTTGCCCTTTATGCAGCATCCGTCTCTCTCGTGGCATTGCGTCATTCATCATCGTACCAGGCATCTTCTTGAGACGGCTTTGAGTACCCAAGTACGCTTCTCGCAGTCCGTTCTATGGAGTCGGATATATATTGCCACTGCGAGGTGATATTATTAGGGGTTGAAGCATTCAGTAGCAGTAGAGTTAGATGGTCGGAGTAGGCGTCCGCTACCTCTGTGGTCCGCAGTTCACCGATGTCCAGCTTTCGTTGTACCTGGTTACGTACGTTTTTCGGCATGCTTAGCCTCGTGCATACCTTAACTGCGCACCCCTGATCACTCGTACGTCCAGAACACTCGATGCGTGCCTTCCATCGACTACCACGTGATCTATTTGATTCCTCGTCAATTGATCTGAAGATAACCATGTTGCCTTATGAATATTTGTATGGTCAAATCTTGTGCTGCTAACTATCATATTTCTAGCCGCAGAGGAATCAATCAGTTTGATGCCATTGTTCGATGTTTCGATGTGAAGACTGAATTTTCCGATGGTAGGCTCAAATGCGGTTTCCCTGCCTATTTTAGCATTAAAATTGCCTAGTACAATTTTGAAGTCATGGCTGGTGTCATATTCATTTTCTAGACTCTCGTAGAACTCGTCTTTGTCCTCATCGCTTTTCTCTTCTGTCGGAGCATGAGCACATATAAGTGTTATGTCGAAAAACTTTGTTTTGACTCTTATAATGGCTATACGTTCACATACCGGGTTGAACCTTGAGAATAGGTGTCGCAGTCTCTCGCCAACCACAAATCCGCATCCAAACTCGTGCTTGTCCGCTTTTTTTTATTATTTTCTTACTTCTTTTTATTGCAATAGTTCAAACGTCAGTGGCGAGTTGCAAGCCCAGCGCACCATGTCGTAGTTTTCTCCGCCTGCCAGGATTTTATTAAAGCCGCCCATTCTGGGTCAAACGCTGATCAGGGTACCGCTCACTCTGAGACAACGTGCCTCGTTCTTAGGTTTCGCCCCTCACAGTTAGCCGTGCTCCGATGGGTGTCAAAGGCATGTTTCCAGGCGTCACCACGTGGAAGTAATCCGCCCGCAATAGTACCACGAATACAGAGCTCTGTGAGTAGACTTGAAGTGCAATTGGCAAGGATCACTCTGGGTTTGCCAAAATAAACCGATAGAAGCTTTACCTTGCATCACACTTCCGGAAGCCCAAGGTAACAATTTACATCTTTAAAAAATGACAATTTGGAAATCGGTTTATGAAGAGTAAAGTTATATTTTTTAAAAATTTTAAATTAATAATTTTAATTTTTGGAAATACAATTAGTACTTGTAACTTTCAAATTCGATTTGATGGAGAAAAATGGAGATTAGATTTAAGATCAGCGACTCAAATTAATAAAAAAAATATGGTATAAAGTTCCAGTCAAGACACAAAAGTTCAATTTTGTTCCGTTGTGTTATTATCCAGTCACTTTTTCCAGTTACATATTTGTATGGAATTTTTCAATATACCGTATCCGAAGTGTAACTATGCAGAACTTCTTTCGTTTTGGGGCTACTTTCACTCAGAATTGAGTCCCAAAATCATGTGTTGTGCTGTGTTATGAATCGTGATAAAAATTAAATATTTCTTCATTATTTTAATTAACCATTTTTGGCATCATTCGAACTTCATACTTATTAATGTTTCTCAACATTTCTCAAAGTGAACGAACTTTACATAGAGTTTGTTTAGCAACAAATCAGATATCATCCTTACGCCACCTCTTTAGTATGTATATAAACATTCATCATAAACATTATCCACATATATGTTGCTGGCAACATGCTGCCTGCCCTTCGCTTTAATGACGCAACACCAGGCAATTTATTGTGTGTAGACACTTTATTGGCGCCAAGATGCCTCTGGCATCAACTTTAACGGCCAGCAACAATAACAATCAGGCAATCTGCAGACCATTATAAATATTTATGCGCATGACGTCTTAGTCACTGAAACGAGCTGCGAGTGTATTTTTTTTAACGACACGATGGTTTTGAACATGTGAATTTTCGAAATCCTAAACAAAACTGCAACATTTGGCAAGACTTTGAGTATGTTTGTTTGGCCGCTTGTTTGTTTTGTCTATTTTGTGTGTGTGTGTGTTATTGTGTTCGCATAAAGAATTTCAAGAATTTATGATCATACGATTTATAAGTTATTGTCTAATCCTCGACCCATAGTTACAGGCATTTGCAATATATCTAGCCATAAATTATTTTATTAGAAAGCCGTGGGATATCAATATATGACTCTGCCACAAACGCCGTCAACTTATCATAGTAATTTGTGTATGAATGAAGTAAGTAATTCTTGTGGAAATCTCAAACCCCCATCTCTTGAACATTCTTGTGTACGCAGATATTTGTATTTGCTAAAATTTCAGGAAATAGATTAAAAATCAATATCCGGATTCAGCTCAAATACCATTACCGTTAAATTTGTAATAAAGAGAATGTCATACCTTAATTCACAAAAATTGACGAAGAGAATATTGGTCATCCAACAAATGAACTAAAGATTTCAACGAATTCTTGATTTCACATGTAAATGTAAATTGTCCTTAAAGCGTATGAACTGTCTGTGGGTGGGCTAATATGATATGTTGGGGCATAATTCTTTGTAATGATGCAAAGAATAAGATGATTCGAATTCTTGGGTACTCTTTATGTATTGCTCGAACGTCGTTAGGTGTCTGCCACAAAGAGTTTCTGGTTGTTGCCATGTAAAAAAAGGTTAAATAACACAAATTAGAAAAATTCCCATAGATAACGAGAGAAGTGTAACGCATTTATTGAGGCCTTTTAGACCCTGAAGAACAAATTCGTTCCCGGACTTTTCTGGTTGGCTGATGGGCACGATAACTCGAGTAAACCTTAACTTATTCTTATGAAAATTCTGGTACGTCTTATACAAAATTACCTATTTTTGGATAATTAATATTTCTTCCATACATTCCAAACGGACAACTAGCCCTCTGAAAACGGAGATCTTTGCCACATTACTTCTGGTACCTCCCATACAAAATGATATATTTTTTAAAAGTAAATTTTCACCAATATCTTCCAAGCGGACAACTGAAGGACATCAAAGTTTAATAATTTAAAAAAAAAATAAACAAACCCTTAGAAAACCGAAACCTTTGCCACACCCCTTTTAGTACCCCCCATACAAATGGCCGAATTATTCCTCATAGTTTTAGATACATATATTTTTTGTAGGTTCACTGAATTCAGAAATATTTTGCGTAAAATGTAAGCCTATGAAAATTTGACTCAGGAATAAATATGGACTATATCGGCTGACCCCTTTATGTATGGGAGGTTACAGATGGGGCGTGTCTAGACTTCCAGTTTTTTTCAAAAACTGTAAATATAGCTTTACTAAATAAAGAATTTGGTTACGATCGCGTTGGATTTATTGATATTATTACTCCATCCCTAAAGTGGGTATTGAAATATTCAGGCACGAGAAACGTTTTAAGTTTTATAAGAAAAAGGTTCTGATGTATTTATTTCGAAGAGTGAAAAAATAATGACAAGAAAAATAGTTTACAATGAATAATGTAGACTGGCATAACTAGACCAAACGAAACAATATTTAGAATATTAATGTACAAGTGTTTCTTATTAAAGTGTTTTCAACATTCCCTCTCAATTGTACATGACATTCGTCAACGATCTGAATTTTGACAACTTCGTTTCTGGTAGAGCCTTTGTCATCATATCCGCAAGCATTTCCTCGGATGGACAGTATTCGCATTGTATTATTTTTCGATCTACGTAGTCTTTCACAAAATAGTATTTTGTGTCGATATGCTTCGTCCTATTGCTTAGTTTTTCTTCCTTGATGAGATTCAAACAGCTTCTGTTGTCTTCTTTTATAATAGTTGGACTTTCTTGCTTACATCCGAAGTCGTTAAGAATATATCTTATCCAAGCAGCTTCTTTTGCGGCTTCTGTAAGAGCAATGAACTCAGCTTCAGTGGTTGATAGGTAAACTAAGGTTTGCTTTTTGCAAGCCCAACTGATTGCACTCCCATTTAATAAGAAAATATATCCAGAATTTGATTTTCTATCAATTCGACATTCTGCCCAATTTGCATCTGCATAACCAATAAGAATATTGCGTTCCTTAAGATCTCCATTTAATATTAAGTACATGTCTGCAGTTCCCTTCAAATACTTCGCCACTCTCTTAAGTTCATTCCAATCTTCCTGCGTTGGACAACTTGTTTTTCTTGCGAGTACTGAGACACTTGTTGCTATGTCAGGGCGAGAATTGACAGCTATGTATAATAAGGATCCCAGTAAGCTTTGGTAATCTTCGTTACTCAATAACGGTTCAGAATTGCTCTTGCCATAATACGGATCTAACGGGTACTTAGAAATTTTTGCATCTTGTAATCCAAATCTTTTCAATATTTTTTCGATTTGTGATTTTTGAGAGATCATGAATTTAAAGTTATCGCTTCTTTTTACTTCTATTCCGAGAAAGTATGAAACATCGCCGAGGTTGTTAACTTCAAAATTATTGTTGAGCATTCGATAAACATTCTCAATATCGTCTTTATTTTTTGCAGCAACCAATAAGTCATCAACATAAACTAGTACGTAAACGTCTTCCCCATTGATGGCTTTTGTGTACAGACATTGATCAGCTTTACTTCGAACAAACCATCCAGCAATAAATATATGGTTCAAAGCCTTGTTCCAAACATTTGCTGCTTGCTTAAGTCCATAGATACTGCGGTTTAATCTGCAAACTAAGCTGTCATCGTAATTCACGAAACCAGGAGGTTGTTTCATATAAATAGTTTCTTCTAAATTTCCATTTAGAAAAGCACATTTCACATCCATATGCTCTACATGCATATTCCGCTCACCAGCGATAGAGAGAAATATTCGGAATGTTGCTTGACGCACAACTGGTGCAAACACCTCATCATAATCACAGCCATACTTTTGATTAAAACCCTGCGCTACAAGTCGGGCTTTAAATCGTTGTACATTTCCATCATTATCACGCTTCACCTTATATGTCCATTTACATCCGATAATGTTAGCATTTTTAGGAGCACAGACCAAATCCCATGTTTTGTTCTTTAGTAGCGACTGCATCTCTTCTTTCATAGCTATTTGCCACAGATGAGTTTGTTTCGATGCAATTGCTTCCCAATATGTTTTTGGTTCTATTATATTGTCGGATTCCACGTGATATGCCGAAAAGTTTTCGGGAGGTACGCCCTTATTTGCTCTTGAAGATCTCCGTAGTATAGGTTCTGTCGTTTTAGATTCACTTGCTGTTTCGGCCAACCCTGGCATACTGGCACCCTGGCCAATACCTGTTGTACCGCGTTCACCTTCATCACCTTTATTGAAATTCTCTAGGTCACTAGTCAAACTGCAGTATGAACCATCATCTGACACATTGTCACCTGCATCCTCTAACGCATTTAACTTATCCTGGTTTCTCAAACGCATATTTATTTCAATTTGGCTATCTCTTGTATTGTTCCGTTCAGATTTCGTTGCGAAAAATTCACCACAAGATACAAACTTGTATGTTCTACTTATAATAACCTTATTTGTACTCAGATCAACAAACCGTAAACCCTTACTTTCTTCATCATATCCCATGAAAGTTAATAATGTAGATTTATTATCAAATTTCTTCCGATGTACTTTAGGAACTAAAACGTACGCCTTGGAACCAAATAATTCAATATTGTCCATGCTTGGCTTAGAATCTTCCCATCTTTCATATGGGGTACATGGTATAGAAGTTGTTGTTAGTCGGTTTTGCAAATAATTCGCATGCATTATAGCCTCTCCCCAATAGGATTTTGACAATCCAGCCTCTTCCAAAAGACAACGAGCCATTTCTACTAGGTATCGATTCTTTCTCTCAGCAAAACCGTTTTGTTGAGGGCAATAAGGAACCGTAAACTGAGATGCGATGCCTTGTCTGTGTAAATATTCCAACATCTGTTTAGATTTATATTCTGCACCATTATCCGATTGTATGCATTTTGGTAATTTCCCAAATTTATTTCTCGTCAACTCGATAAAGGATTTTACCTTATCAAAAACTTCGGATTTCTCATAAAGTAAATATATAACTGTATAACGGCTAAAGTCGTCGATAAATGTAAGAAAATATCTTTTCTTTCCAGGAGTCATCGTTTGCATGGGACCGCAGATGTCCGTGTGAATAATTTCTAGAACTTCCCCAGTTTCGGACAACGATCTTTTTGGAAATGGCTTTTGAGTCATTTTACATTTAGTACAAACCTCACATATCTTCCGTACACCACAATCGACAATCTTAAAATCCTCTTTCAGCTTCCCAGACTGCATAGCAATAACTGCATTTATGTCTCTATGGCCAAAAAGTTTATGGTAGTAGTGTTGGCAACGGTCCATATTACAAATAGCGATATTTGCCTCTTGTGTCTGATTATTTCGTAGCTGGTATAAATTGTTCACTAAATCCGCACACCCTACAACGACACCATTGATATCAAGGATCTTACAGCTTTGTCCACCAAATACCACGGTATATCCCTTGGCCGACAGCTTTTTGACTGATAGCAGATTTCCCTTGAATGACGGAATATACAGAACATCGCTTACCGAAATAACAACTTCTTGATTTTCATCATTTAGTAGGGATATGTTACATACACCTTTTCCAGCTGAGTAAACAACATCACCATTTGCTACGACTACTTTTTCTTTCCAAGACTTTTCCAAGTTAACGAATTCTTCCACGTCACTACAAATGTGACATGTTGCCCCAGAGTCCACAACCCATACGCCTTGAGTACCATTCAAAAGGAAGCAATAATTTTCAAAATCTATATTTTCTTTGACAATTTTCGCTTTTTGTGAAACATTTTGTTTATTTTTTAATTTCCAGCAGTCCTTACGTATGTGACCAACACCACGAAAATGATGACAAACTATCTTCCTGTCCGTATTTTTCTTGAATTTATTTGTAACCTTCAGGACAGAATCTTCACAAGATAACCTCTACTTTAATTTTTCGTATTCCTCTAATAACTTATTTTCAACCAGAGTTATAGTGAGATCTTTTTCTTCTCTTACCTCAAGTGCTGTAATCAGTGTATCATAAGCAGCGGGTAAACTGCTTAACAACATCGAAATAATCCATGAGTCGGATAAGGATTCTCCTAATGACTGTAATTTTGAAAACATCAACTTCATTTTAGAGATATGAGAATCCATTTCTTCCCCAGGTTGCAATTTCAATTCGCATATAGCCCTCATGAGTTTCACCTTGTTGCTAAGAGAAGACTTTTCATGATAAGATTTTAAAATGTTCCAAGCGTCTTGGGCGTATGTGCATTTTGAAATTCGAAAGATTTCACTTTCTTCGACTGATAATCCGATCAAAACAGACGCCTCGGTGTCACGTTCATGCCACTTAGCATCAGGACTTTCGGGAATCGGACTATTTATGACATCCCATACCTTTTCCTTTTTCAATAACAGCTGCATTCGATATTTCCACAGTTCATAGTTATCACGATTGAGCTTTGTGAACAACAGCTTTGATTCAGCCATGATTTTTTCTTGAAAAAAACAGCACCAAGATACCGAATAATACGATACCAGTTACAGGGCAAAGAAGAATCCAGGCAAATTGGAAGAAAAATGTATCCTTTCCTTTTCGACAGCAGTTAATTGTAAATTAATGCAATAGGCCCATAACCTATTGAAATATTCAGGCACGAGAAACGTTTTAAGTTTTATAAGAAAAAGGTTCTGATGTATTTATTTCGAAGAGTGAAAAAATAATGACAAGAAAAATAGTTTACAATGAATAATGTAGACTGGCATAACTAGACCAAACGAAACAATATTTAGAATATTAATGTACAAGTGTTTCTTATTAAAGTGTTTTCAACAGTGGGCGGAAAGGTATATTCAAATTTTTTTCCAAAACTTTATCCTGTTAAAGCTTTAAAAAGTACAGAATTTGGGTATGATCCCGTTAGGTGTATTGATATTATTACTCGATTTCTAAAGTGCGCGGAATGATGTATTTGTATGGAAGGTACCGGAAGGGGCGGGGCCATGTAGCCCATTTGCAATACCGTTAGTAGTTTTGGGGAAATATTAACTCAAAACATTCGGTTGCGTCTTTCGAAAGTTATCGAAAGACAGACAGACAGACATGGCTCAAACGACTTAAAAAATCATGAATCGATCAAAAGTATTTACAGTTCACTTCAACTTTTCTTCATCCACCTTTTATACACAACAAGTCCATAAAGTTGATCGACGTGAGTTGGTTCATACTTACTTACTTACTTAGCTGGTACTTCTTTGCAATCCCGGTGGATTAAATACCGCACGTAGAAAAATATTATAGGCGCCTTGATCTTCTGCACTTCTTCTCCAGTTAGTCACAAGTCAAGTTCTGTAAGGTTCTCTGTAACCTGACCTTTCCAACGGAGTTGTTGTCACCCTCTTCTACGCCGTCTATCGAGTTCATTGTCGAAGACTTTTCGAGCTGGAGCATTTTCGTCCATGCGTACAACATGACCGAGCCAACGCAACCGCTGTACCTTAATGCGTCTGACCACGTCAATGTCAGTGTACATCTCCTGATTCATACGACGCCGATACTCTCCGTTAACGATGATGGACCCATATATTTTACAGATTATTTTTCTCTCGAATACCGCCAGAACCGGTTCATCCGCTTGTGTCATAACTCAGGATTCTGAACCATACATTAAGACAGTTAGAACCAGTATCTGGTATAGCTGGATATTTGTTTGTCGAGAGAGGGCTCTGTCATTGAATCGCTTGCTTAGTCCGTAGTAGCATTTATTAGCAAGCAGGATTCTTCTCCGGATTTCTAGGCTGACATTATTTGCTTTGTTGATGGCGGAGCCTAGGTAGACAAAATTATCTACCACCTCGAAATTATAGTTGTCAGCGTTCACGCAGTTTTCCAAACAAGTGGATTCTTTGTTCATTGAAACTAATAACTTCGTATTGTACTCGGGCACCATTAGACCCATTTTCGCTGATTCCTTCTGTTTGCCTAAGAAGGTTGCAGTCACATACCGCAGTTTTCGACCGATGATATTAACGTCATCAGCGTACGCGAGTAGCATGTCGATTTTGTTGAATATCCTGGCTCTCATGTTTACTTCAACTTTCCTCATTATCATCTCCATCTCTATGTTAAAAAGGTCACTCGATAGGTCGTCGCCTTGTTTTAGGCTCGTCTGTTACAGAATGGCTCCGTAAGGTCCTTGCCAATCTTCACTGAAGACTTCTTGTCTGCCAGCGTCATTCCGCAAAGGCGTAACAGCTTTGCTGGAATACCAAACTCAGCCATGGCTTCGAGTAATTTCTGCCGTATCGGACTGTCGAAGGCAGCTTTATAGTCGACGAAAAGATGGTACGTGTCGATCTGTTTCTCTTGGGTCTTTTCCAGGATTTGGCGAAGTGTGAATTTCTGGTCAGTTAATGATTTACCAGGTCTAAAGCCACACTGATAAGGTCCGATCAGGTTGGATAACACTGGCTTTAGTCTTTCACATATCACACTCGAAAAGACCTTATAGGCTGATCCCGCGGTAGTTGGAGCACACATTTGGATCACCTTTTTTCGGCACAGGACATAATACGCTTAAATTCCAATCGTCGAGCATGCACTCTTTAAGCCAAACCGTGCGCTGGAGCGGGTGCAAGCTCTTTATCAGTTTCTCGCCACCGGACTTAAAGACCTCTGCCGGAAGACTATCGGCACCTGCTTGAACCAGCAGTTGCTGGAAATGTTCTCTCCATATATGCAGCACACTCTGCGTATCTGTAACCAGAATTCCATCCTTGTCATTACAGGAGGGGAGCCCATTACCGTAGCCTTTTGCTTTTACTTTCTGGTACAATTTTCGGGCTTCGCCTCTATCCCTGTATCGCTCTTTATCCTCGTTCCCCCGTTCCTTCGTTTGTATCGGGAACGTCAGAAGAAGGCGTTGTGTCGGTGTAATTGGGAGAGCTGGTTGGAGTAGGCAGTGGCTATCTCTGGGGTTTGTAGCTTCGCGATGTCCAGCTTTCTTTGTGTTTGGTTACGTGCGTTTTTCGCTCTGCTTAATCTTGTGCGCACCTTGGCTGCAACCAGGTAATGATCCGAGTCAATATTTGCACCACGGTTCAGACGCACGTCCATAACACTAGATGCATACCTGCCATCAATTACCACATGATCAATTTGATTTTTGATGTTTTGATCGGGAGATAGCCAAGTTGCCTTGTGGATATCTTAATGCTGGAATGTGGTTCCACTCACTACCATGTTCCTTCCCGCTGCGAAGCAAACCAGTGTATGAAGGTTGAATTTACCGATCGATGGACCAAGAACATCTCCCCTTCCTACTTTTGCATTAAAGTCTTCCAGAACAATTTTATTGTCGTGGCCAGGGCATCGGTAGTATGTTTCTTCTAGGCGCTCGTAAAATGCATCTTTAATCTCATCGTCTTTATCTTCCGTCGGGGCCTGAGCACAAATCAGCGTGATATAGAAATATTTCGTCTTGATGCGGATTCCGCCTATTCGATCACTAACAGGATTGAATAGGCAAGAGGCAAGATGTCTGAGTTGGTTCATACTACCGACCGCATTATCTGGAACTAAACAGCCCGGGAAATGTGTAACCATTAGGAGTTTCAGTCTCTTAGTACTGGACTTGGTTCATGATAAATCTGTTTCTCGTATGAAAAATTCCTGACTTTGTCATTTACATTTCTGTGATCTGCGAATGTCTAATAATAGCTTCTCGAAAAGTTGACTCTAAATTCGTTGTTAGGCTGTAGGTCCCGTTGTGTAAGTCCAAAAATTGATGGGAGTTAACTCACTCAAATACAGGAAACTATCTTGGGGACCATTTTCATGGGGGCTTATTTTATAATGCGTAATTATTCATGCACCAAATATATATTGATTGCTACTATTTTCTATGCTATAAATACAACCGAAGAACTTACACCAATTATGACTCATACCTTTGTTACATTCAGGATATTTGTTAATATCAACCTTGTAAATCTTCTTAAATTTAGCACAACAAAGAAACAAATGAACGACTGTGATTCCTGCATGATTTGTACATTTGATCAATTCATCTTTTTGTTAGAATTTCACATCGGCTATTCTTTGTTATTTATAAACAATTACAACAATGATTCATCCCAAAAGCTAGTTAACAATTGTGCAATACTCCAATGATTTTACAAGCGCCAGTCCCAATGTTCAAAAACGAATGATTCATTTTTATACAATGTATAAAAAATGACTCTTGTGGGTTGCGGCAAGCTTTGTTTGTCGTTTTCCCCTTTTTCTGGTCCAAAAGTTTCAATTTGCCAAAATGTGTGGGCCACCGTGTGTCATCTCCCACAACCGCTAGTGCAGTGCATGACACCAAACCACTGCTCTGCCACTTCTAAATGTCAATGCTTCCACACTTCCGAGATATTGTAGTGTGAGTAGGTAGGTCAGCTGCTGTCATTGTTCACATTTCAACACATCATGTTGCCATTTGGGGATTTCTGTAGCAACAACAACTAGACTGGAGCCCAATTGGTACATTGCGACTAGCCCAGTCGCCCCCTTACGACCTCATGTGGCGGCGCCATTCAGTGGCAAGTTTGTTCGTTATGTCGCAATGTTTAGTGTTCCCATATATCAGATTAAATTATTTCCATTGTTATTGTTAGTTATCCTTTGCTGCAGACAAAGGACTTTTGTAAACTTTCAATTGTTTATTCATAGTACTATAGTTACAGAAGGAAGTGTGTGTGAAAGGATATATCATTCATTCGTTCGTTCTGCTCGTCGTTCATTCATTCATTGTCTTTATTGGGCTATAAGTAACTTGTAATTATCCCAGAAATAAATGTTACACATTATCAGTTACAGCCAATTGCCATTGATAAATTATAATTGCAAATTTTAATATTGGGCCAAATTGGGTGTTAAGTCGCAGTTTTTGGCATTGAACCCATATTACAGTTGCTTGTGATAAATTTTGTTTGATGTAAAGCAATACCGATTCGGAACGTGCTATTAATTTATTTTACTTCTAAAGTAGTAACAAATGTGATCCTTTAGATATTGCTGTCCAATTTGCAGAAAATTGTTTAGCAAGTTGCCACAATTGTTCATTAAATGACTAACAATTTGTTTTGAAATATATCCGATTGGAATAGAAAACCCATGGTGGGTGCTGAAGTAGCGAAGATTATAACAAGTAAACAATGGAAAGTTCAATTTGAAAGTAATCGTACTCATGAGTGCTATTCAGTGGGAATGCGTGGGATCAGGACATCGGGCGTCGGGAGTGTGATGTAAGGTAAAGCTTCTGATCGGTTTAACTTGGCAAACCCAGAGTGATCCTTGCCAATTGCACTTTAAGTCTACTCACAGAGCTCCGTATTCGTGGTACCACTGCGGACGGAGTACCTCCACGTGGTGACGCCTGAAAACGTGCCTTTGACATCCTTCAGAGCACGACTAACTGTGAGGGGTGAAACCTAAAACCCAGGCACGTCTGCTCAAAGTGAGCGGTACCCTGGTCAGCGTCTGACCGAGAATGGGCGGCTGTAATAAAATCCTGGTAGGAGGAGAAAACTGCGACGTGGTGCTCTGGGCTTGCAACCCGCTACTGACGTTTGAACTATTGCAAAGATAAGAAGTAAGAAAATAATAAAACGGACCCCCCCAAAATGTTGACGACCACCGCAAACGAATTAAGGACCATGATTTGAGGATATACACCTGGAATGTTAAAACACTGTATAGACCAGGTGCCTCCATACAACTGGCGGATGTCCTCAAAGAATACATGGCTGACATATCCCCTTTACAGGAAATCCGGTGGATTGGACACGGGTGCTAGCGCATGAAGATGTGCGACATCTATTACAGTGGCCATGCGGACAAGCACGAGTTTGGATGTGGATTTGTGGTTGGCAAGAGACTGCGACACCTAGTCTCAAGGTTCAACCCGGTGTGTGGACGTATAGCCACCATAAGAGTCAAAAGTTTACCACATAACACTTATATGTGCCCATGCTCCGACAGAAGAGAAAAGCGATGAGGACAAAGACGAGTTCTACGAAAGCCTAGAAAATGTATATGACCATGTATAATGCTAAAATAGGCAGGGAGACCGCATTTGAGCCTACTATTGGAAAATTCAGTCTGCACACCGAAACGTCGAACAATGGCATCAGACTTCTCTGCGGCAAGAAATATGGTAGTTAGCGGCACTAGATTTGACCTTAAAAATATTTATAAGGCAACATGGTCATCCCCAGATCAATTGAAGAGGTTTTAGATAGATCACGTGGTAGTCGATGGAAGGCACGCATCAAGTGTTCTGGACGCACAAGTGATCAGGGGTGCGAACATTGACTCCGATCAATTCCTTACCGCAGTTTAGGTACGCACATGGCTAAGCATGGCGAAAAACGTACGTAGCCAGGCACAACCGAAGCTGGACAGCGGTAAACTGCGGACCTCAGAGGTATCGGACGACGCAGTGGCAATATATCTGACTCCATAGAACGGGTTGCGAGAAGCGTACTCAGGTGCTCAAAGCCGTCTCAAGAAGATGCCTGGTACGATGATGAATGTCGCAATGCCACGAGATAGACGGATGCTGTATACAGGCCAAAATGCAGCCAATGGCAACGCGAGCTGTTCGTGAACGGCATAGGGAGAAGAGACCAGAGAAGAGAAGAAGGAGCTGAAGAAGAGGCAGAACGAGTGCACAGAGTTGCTCCGGAGTAGAGGAGAAGCCCGAAAATTCTACAAGGGAGTTAAGGCGAGAATGCGTGGAACGGGGTTGTTCTGCAAGGACAGCGATAGTCAGCTACTGACGGACAACACTGCGGCTGGAGCTGATGGTCTCCCTGCTGAATTGTTTAAGGCTGGCGGGGAGGAGCATGCATCAGCTCATGGATAACATCTGGCTAGAGGAGAGCATGCCCGGAGATTGGAGTCTCATTCTGTTATGTCCCATATACAAGAAAGGCGATCGTAGTGAATGTAAAAACTACCGTGGAATAAGCCTTTTACCAATTGCGTACAAGGTCCTTTCGAGCGTATTGTGTGAACGTCGAAAGCCAATTGAAGAAAAACTAAATGGACCATACCAGTGCGGCTTTAGACCTGATAAAATTACGACGAATCAAATATTCACCTTACAACAAATCCAGGAAAAAACTCATGAAAAGCAGATCGACACCTACCACCTATATGAGGCCATGTCTGAGTTTGGTATTCCTGGAAAGCTAATGTGACTTTGCAGATGTACCTTGGAAAACCATCAAATCCTCGGTTAAGATTGGTAAGTATCACTCTGAACCATTCAACACAGAAAGAGGTCTCAGGCAGGGTGATAACCTGTCCTGTTCACTATTTAATATAGTTATTAAGAAGGTGATGAGAAAAGCTGGTGTCAACATGTCTGGCACCATATTCCACAAGAGCCAACGAGGACAAAACAAAAATAATGATTTCGACAAACTCCCAAACTCCGTTGGAAGGACCAAGTGGTAGGCGACGTGCCACCATCTGGTGACTAACTGGAGAACACACGCAGAAGACCGAAGCGTGTAGAATTTTTTAGTACTTCAGGCCTCAAATTTATGAACTACGTTCGTAAGTTGTAATGGACCACTTAAGTAAAGGACTTTTAGCACTTTTTCTATATTTTACAGTTATATCTTGTCATTGAGGTTTGGCTTTTGTGACGATATGAAGTTTACCCATGTCAGAGCGTATGAGTTATGTGGAATTTTATTTATTACTCATACGTATATACGAAAGTAAGTGTAAAGGCATGTTCAGATACAAGGAATCTAAGGAAAAATTTGTCTGTCAGGAGTGTTAGCGATAACGAATTGCTATGACATTTTAGTTGTCGACAACCGTTCACACTCAAAATTGTCTCAAACCGCTTTACCGTATTTCATCTACGATTCGTGTGTATTTTTCCTACGTAACACACTAAATCATGAAATTATTAATGTAGCCAACTTGACAAAATGAATGATGCTACTATCACGTGCAATTCTGAGATATGAATCCTAAGTCAATGCCCTGCACAATATTGTACTTTGTTATTGTAGTCATTAAAAAATAAATAGTAAATAGATAATAAGAAATTTCCCAACCACAATCAATGTAAAAAGCTCGCTCCCAGCACTCTCCATATGTAGTTGAAACTCGTGTGTGTTTTTTCAAATAAAAAAAAACTATTAAATACTTACATTGGAAATCTTTTAATGTTTCAACAATGTTTGCACATTACATTTTTGCCAGGAAATTGAGTCATGCATCCGTAATTCTACATTTCAAAGTACAGCCCTCACACTCGTCAACAAACATTTTAACGACAACAAATATACGACTTGTTCATATCCTTAAAAACATAATGTAACGTGTACGAAACTAGCGCATAAAACCAAACAAAGCAACAAAAGATCAAAAAGCTATTAAAATATTTATTGACCCCCCAACCCCAACCCATAAAAAGTCAATTGACCCTATACAATTCACACATTTACACCGTGAATCGCTGCCAATCTGTGCTGTCCTACTATGTGGAACCCCCACATTCAAAAAGGCACAAACAAATCCTAAGGGTCATAAACTAAATCATTCTGGCATCTCACTGCGGCGGCGGCAGTGTCCACATCTTTGCTTGGGACAATAGGATGCAAGTAAATATTTGTTTACCGGCGCCACTGAATGGGGGGAGGGGCATTGGCACAAATGGGCGACTGACAGTGCAAAAATAGGAAGATTGTGACACTCAGACACACGTGTGTAACGTGTTGTGCTCTCATTTTTTGAATTGAATATGTTATGTCATCAATCATTTCTGGCGAACAGTAGACAAGAAATATAGCCTGACAACCTGAGTGCGGTGGACTGTGGGTCAAAGGGCCATCGAGTTTGCTTTGTAAACATTACCCGGTGACCATTGGTGTTTAATTTATAGCTTAATGTTAGAAATTTGAAATTGTGCAAAACTGATGGTTATATTGATAAGAAAGTTAATTAAATCATATGAAAAACAAAGGAACAGGTAAGACTGGCCACAGCCATCTACTCTAAGGGAATTAAAAATTACTATGCAATAGAGTTTTAAGGTTTATAAATTTAAATGCAATTAAGGAATGATTGCAATATGAGCTGTTCCGGATGATTGGTATTTTCATTACATGCAAAGTAAGACAAAAAAAATATTTGTATGATTATATTTATACCCTCACCCTACGGGTAGGTGGGTATATATCATTTGATATGACCCAAAAATGTAACACTTAGAAGGAGTCACTTTAGACCCTTTGTGTCTTTGAACCAAATTAGATTCATGACTTTATAAGTCGTTTGAGCCATGTCTGTCTGTCTGTCCGGCTGGTACCCTCGATAACTTTCGAAAGACGTAACCATTTGTTTTAAAACTTTGCATAGGTTAATATCAAGATGTATTAAACAAGGTGGAGTTATCTGTACAACAAATTTGGCATTGCAACAACCACAGGCAATTTATTTTGTGTAGTTCCTCTCTAGTGTCAAAATCTCCATACAAAATTTTGACAACTGAAAGGTGCAACTCGGCGAGTATATGTAAGTTGACAGTGCAGAGGCACCAAAATCAGAAAAAAAGTTAAAACCAGCTGGCAGTTAACGCCACCTGTATTAATACATCTTGGTTAATATTTCCCCTAAACTACTTAATGTATTGGAAATGGGCTACATAGCATCGCCCCTTCTGGTACCTCCCATAGAAATGTACCGTACCACCCACTTTAGGAATCAAGTAATAATATCAACACACCCAAACCGATCGTTCCGATATTTTGTATTTTGTTAATTGGAAGTACCATTCCGTCCACTTTAGAAATGGAGTAATAATATTAATACACCCAATGCGATCTTGATCAAATTCAGTATTTTGTTAATCTGCAACAGGCAGAGTACGTATTGGCTCGCTCTTTTCGGCTGGCGAGCCAGGAGACTCAAAACTACAAAAGAGCTCCTGGCTCGCGAGATCTCGGCCAAGAGCCCATGTAAAGAGCTGGCTCGCGAGCCAAGAGCCTTAAAAGAGATGGCTCGCGAGCCAGCTCGAGAGTCCATTAGAAATTTTGTGGCTCTAGGCTCGCGAGCTAAGTACGAAAATTTTGTACCAATAGTACTTCTTTATGCCAAAAGATACTTTTATTGCCCAAAAGCACTTTTCTGTTGCACAAAGTCCTTTTTTGCTGTACTAGAGTACTTTTTGTTATTGTACATTTTGGTACAAAGTACTTTCTTTTGTACCAAAGTACTTTTTTATGCCAAAAAGTACTTTTATTGTCCCAAAAGCACTTTTCTGTTGCACAATGTATTTTTTTTGTACCAGAGTACTTTTTTGTACCAAAAAGTAATTTTATTGGACTTTTTGGTTCATAGTACTTTTATTGTACTTTTTGGTACAAAATACTATCTTTTGTATCAAAGTACTTTTTTATGCCAAAAAGTACTTTTTTTGTACCAGAGTACTTTTTTACAATACTTTGTCGTACTTTGGTAAAAAAGAAAGTACTTTGTACCAAAAAGTACAATAAAAGTACTATGAACCAAAAAGTACAATAAAAGTACTTTTAGGTAAAAAAAAGTACTCTGGTACAACAAAAAAGGACTTTGTGCAACAGAAAAGCGCTATTGGCTCGCGAGCCAAAAGCTCATTTGAGAGCTCATTTGAAATTTTGTGGCTCCTAGCTCGCGAGCTGAGAGCTCATTTCAATTTTTGTAGCTCCTAGCTCGCGAACCAGCTCTTTATTTGGGCTCTTGGTTCCTCGGTTCGAGAGCTTATTTGAAATTTTGTGGCTTTTGGCTTGCAAGCTAAGAGCCAATTTTCAGGAGAAGAGCGGCTCGCGAGCGAGCCAATACGAACTCTGATAACAGGATAAAGTTTTTGAGAAACAATTTGTCTAGCCACTCCCCTTCTAGTACCTCCCATACAAATGTACCATTCTGCCCTATTTAGAAAGCGAGAAGTAATATAAATACACCGGAAACGATCGTGCCCGAAATCCCTATTTGTTAAGCTACAACAGGAAAAACTTTTGGAGAAAAAACTGGAAGTGTATCCACACTCCTTCTGGTACCTTCCCTACAAATGTACCATTTCGCCCACTTCTGAAATCGAGTATTAATATCAATACACCCAACGTGTCTAAATTCTACATTTAGTCAAATTACAGCAGGATAAAGTTTTAGAGAAAAAACCGGAAGTCTAGCCATGCCTCTTCTAAAACCTCCTACACTGTTGTACTATTTCGCCTACTTTTGAAATCAAGTAATAATATACACTCATCGCGAGAATCTCCAAATTTTATGTTTTTACTGAAGGTCATTGTTGTCCACTTTATACAATTCTATGACTAAATGGCCATATAGCGTCAATAACACTATGACACAAAATCAAACTTTTTGAAAAACACCCGAACGTGACTATATAAGTTTGATAGTACAACTGGAGCTGAGTAAAACCCTAGCTCAGTTTGGCTAGATTGGCTACCAAAATTTTTTTTTGGCCATCAGTTTTTGGCCAACAGTTTGTACAGTATTTAATCTAGCTCTTTCTCTTTTTTAGCAAAGTTGTAGCTAATAGTCCGCTTAAGAAATTGATATAATAAAATTTCCCAAAAAATTATACATCCCTCGTTTATTTTCAAAAAACCTCGAAAAAAATTCTAATTTTTTCACTATTTTGAATATAAGTCGTAGGGAGTCCAGATTTTTTGCATACTCTATTCAGTGAAATTGTAGTTTAGGTAACACCGAAAAACTTCTCTGAACAAACCCATGCAATCTGAACGAGTCTAGGGGTATTAAATGGCTCCCAAAACACACTACCTACTTTAAACAAATCAGTATTTTAGGAGTTTTGGGCCATTGTGAAAAGTTTTTGCTTGGTATATTTACCAAAAACTTACTTATTGTGTAACTGAACAACCTCTGTAAACAACCAATATGATCGGAATACTCCACCCCTTTTATAGTTCACAAAGAGCATTAGGGTGTTCCCTACATGGCATTTTTTCGAATTTCGTTAAAAATATGTATTAATTGCGATGTTGGTCATCTAGATTCACCTTACATTTGTTTTTGCTTAAACTACGAATATAGTGTGAACAATTTTGTATCGATACTTAGGCATTAGGGTGTGCCGAAATGAGGTTAAAGTTCGAATTTGTTCTCATATCAGCTTATTGCCGCTGAGTATTTTTCTTTTGTATACAGACTAAGTAGTAATAAGCCGTTCAATAGCTGAAGTGAAGACCTTAAATAATATGTCTTTACTTTTGCTCTATCTCTTATAGACGCCATAATATTTGATGTAGAAATTGGGGTATTTTTGAAAAATATTATTAAAAATTTTGAAATTGGATTTCGAAGTAGTTTATTGTGGGCAACTATATATTTTAAATTTTTTAGGTTAATCAAGTTAAAATCTATATGTTCAAATAGTATATGTGTATATTATCTTAAGCGGACTATTTGCTACAACTTTGCTTAAGAAGAGAAAGAGCTAGATTAAAATCTTTTCAAACTGTTGGCCAAAAACTCATGTCACCTTTTTTCAAGGGATCCAAGGGATTTCAAAAAGTTACGAGGGCCAAAAAGTTACGAGGGCCAAAAAAAATTTTGGTAGCCAATCTAGCCAAACTGAGCTAGGGTTTTACTCAGCTCCAGTTGTACTATCGAACCTATATAGTCACGTTCGGGTGTTTTTTTCACTGTTGCACTGTGTAATTTATAACACTGTACTACAAGTTCGAACATCTTTCAAAATTATGGGGTTCTGACAATTAATTCTGATAGAGAAACCTAAAAAAATATATATGTGTCGGCGTTTTGATAGATCACATCGG
Source organism: Muscina levida (assembly GCA_964034835.1). Taxonomy (NCBI): domain Eukaryota; kingdom Metazoa; phylum Arthropoda; class Insecta; order Diptera; family Muscidae; genus Muscina; species Muscina levida. Next base: position 78,307,753 of record OZ035883.1, read on the forward strand.
AATTTCATTTTAGAGGCAGTTAAATTTCCCATCTCTGACTTGCAGCATATCTGCATTTTGCAGCATTTTCTATATATGTCTGAACACACCAAAACCCAAAACTTATCTCAAACACCAAAAATCAATCGAATAAAATATTGCCCATTAAGTAAGTATTCGTTATTCGAGAGTCAAACCTTCTCGTTAGAGATGGGATGACCTACTTATGTGAACAATAACTAAATTAACCCTTAGAGTTTGTGTAAATATTTGGGTTTTGGTATGTTCTGAGTTATATTATATTTTATGACCAAAATTTTTTTAGGACAAAAATATTTGCCATTATCTACAAAGTTGCTGAACATACCCTACACCTTAGATGTTAAGAAAACATAATTTTATATACCGATATGCAACAAGAACAGGCCAGATATGGGAAACCTTAACTGCTTCTAAAATGAAATTCCTATGTGATTTATAAAAACGCCGACACACGTGTATCTTTTTTGTCTTTTTAAGTAAGAATAATGGTTCATATTGTGTGAGTGTTTTATGTTGACTTGTTGTGTGCTTTGAGAATACTATCTTTGCACCGGTGGGCAGAGTTTCTCAATTACATTGAGTAACTTTCTTCCCTTAAGGTTTGTGATGATAGTGGAGAAGTCGCAGCAAAGGGCGCTGACGAGGCATTGTGGTGAATGCCGAAATAACGTTATACGCCTTACCCGCTGTTTCATAGTACATTTCACAACTCTTGAACGAAGACGAATAGATTTTTAACCGAAACAGATCAACAAAAAAACAAAACTAAGAGTATTAAAATTTATTTAATTTTTGTTTAATAGTATTTTTCGAATAAAACATGTTTTGTATTAGTTAACAAAACCAAACAAAAAAGCAACAAGAAAAATTAGTTTTTATAACATACTAGCTGACCCGGCAAACGTTGTTCTGCCATACAACTTCTGACTCGGCGAACTTCGTCTCGCTCCAAGTTAACGCCTTCTTATAAGCTCCAGAGTAATATTAAAACACATATAGTTAAAATTTTAATGTGACTTAATTGAATTTAATCGAAATCAGTGAAGAGCAGTCTGATAAACAATGTTTTTCGATTTGTTTTTCGGCGCTAAAATAAACTGAGATATTCGAGGTTGATCCCACAAACTTCCAATGATTGGCCTTGCGATTTATTGATTGTCATCGGAAAAGCCAATCGAATGGGGAAATGAGGATGGCGAGAAGCGTTTGACGAAAATCTTCCGACAGAAATATTGTAGCCCCCACCAAATCGTTTCGAATCACCTCATAAATCCTTCATCTTTCGGTCAACTGCCTAGAAAGCTCTTTGAAGCGCTATCGTGCATTCATCCCGAATGATGATTTTGCATTCTCGCAACAATTTCGCTGTCGCTGAACTTCTGGATATTGTGCCCAATGGCTTGTCAACTGTGAGAAGATTCATCGCCAACTTCAAAGCGGGGTGTGCAGTTTGACCGCCTTTCAACAAAGTGGCAGCAGATGATGCAACAGCTAACGCAATTTGCGATCGATACGCATAAAAATTATTTGAGCTAACCTTTTTAGTCGTTTCTTTTCCTGAGGACTTGTAAACAAACCTGTCGTTGTATTTACCATCTTTATTGTGGTGATATTCGCCCTCTCCACGGCAGAACATCAACGGGTATTGAAGTATATCATATGACCGATGAGTTTCCCGACGCTTGAGAACAATATCGTGTTATTCCACATTCTCACCCTGCAGTACCTGTGAAGCCGTCGATATTCATATGAACAACTTTAAATGCAGTTATCTCCTAACAAAAATGTTCGATCGCAAAAAGAATACAGTTGGGATCTCATCTTAAAATAGATTGGGATCTCACCTTGAAATGAGTAGCACGCCGTCGATATTCATATGGAATGGTAAAAAGGTGGTTAACATGCATGTGATCAAATCGATACCTTAATTCTAAGCCAGAAATGTGTAAATTTAAAATTTTACAGAAAACGCATTTAAAGTTTGTGAGTACATCATATAGATTGCACTTATATGTTAAGTTAAAATATCCTAAACCTACTAAATCATGTATTCGGAAACCGAATTGTTGGATAAAGGTATTTTTCGAATAAACCGGAAACCGGTTTTCTGAAAAATTCAAGTATTTGAACACTATAATTGTATCCAATGCAGAAAATATTGCAACTGTTCGATTATTTCGTGTTTTATTGAAGTAAAAATTGCACAACGTTTATCTAGTTCTATTGCCGAATCACCAACGAAATAGATCTTAATGAACTTATGATCTTCGTTTGGTGGTGGTAACAAAGCGGCAGCTCGATGATGTATTTGCCCTTGAATCTGAATGTGTGGAAGCAATTTCGAGCAAAACGGGAGGAATTGTTTTTAATAATAACACTGACACAAAATCAAACTTTTTCGGAAACACTCGAACGTTGGGCAAAACCTTGCCTCAGTTTACACTTTGCTTAAGATATTCCTAGAATATTTAATATCATTGAATATTATGTCTTCGTTTCTTTTTTTAAGCAACGAAAAGAAATAAAATGTTTTTGCGACCTATTTTAAAAAAGTGCAAAAAATATTTTTCACTGAGCTAGGGGTTTACTCAGTTCCAGTAATACTATCTGAACTGCATAACTATGTTCGTGCGTTTTTTTTTCACTGTTCCACTGTGTAATGAGACGCCATTACCTTTTAACTCGGATTGTTGCCGGGCTCGATTCTAGTCTATATTTACGACTGGTCTTCTTCTAGTAACATTTTGTCGAATTTGAGGTGGTGATTGTGCAGCGCGAAACTGTGCAATATGGGTACGTCCGTTCCTTTTGCGTTTGATTATTACGGACGTTCTGACTAATTATAGCAAGTCGCGTAAGCCGACCAAAGTTTGATTGTCTAATAGGAGGCTTTAGTCTAGTAAATAACTCTCCGTAAAAAAACCATGTCATTTTTCGAAATTGTTCACATTTACATCGCCCAAAATTACCAAAACATACGATAAGATGCAAAATTTTGTCGAAAAAAATATTTTTTTTTTGGCATTTTCCATAATATTCCAACTTAAATTTTCTATTTTTCCATTCGAAAACCGACAAAAATTTAATTTCGATTTACCTCAAATCAGGCGAAAAAATGCAAAATTTTGCCGAAAAAATTCACATTTTTCGGTTTTTTTTGGAATTTTCCGAGTTTTCCACCTACAATTTATATATTTTTCTATTCGGAAAGTCATTTCGGAATAATTATCCGAAATTTTTCGCAAGTTACATCGTTCAAACTATCAAATAGTACGACAAAAAGCTAAATTTCGTCGAAAAATAGTATTAACATTTTTCCAATTTTTCCGGAATTTTCCGAATTTTCCAACAAATTTTTTTTTATTTTTCCATTCGAAAAATCATTCATAACAATGCACAAAAAATTCCATATATAAAAACAATATTCGGGTTTTCCAATTTTCCGGCTTTTCCAAAACATTTTTCCAAAATTTTCTTTCGTAAAAACCTACTCCTGGCAATTACGAATAACTGAAAAAAAAAGTGAGCCAAATCGGTCCAACCGTTCTCGAGTTTTGCGCTTAGCAACACATTCAGCGACTTATTTTTATATTATAGACTAGTGGGCCCGGCAATGCTTCGCTATTGCATTTTAACTTGTAATATATTTCACATTTAGGTCTACAAAGTACTTTGAAAACGGTACTTAAGCTCGATAATGATATGTTGAGTTTATTAACTTATGTAACTAATTTCAAGCAACTCCATAACATAAAAGTTAACAAAATAAGTGTTGTTGTTTTAAATTCTAAATATCATAGGCTCTATGACGATAGTAAAAAGTTCATCAGCAAAGTCATATCTTTTACAAATCGGAAACAGACATTCCGTTAAAGATCAAAATTCAATGTAGTAGCGGTAACCGTCTGTATACTAACTATCTCTTTGGGCGTAAAAAATACTTTTGACATGCCTTCTCCGCCTATTGACCGAAAATGAAAATTTCGTTTGAAACTTCATGCCTTTAGCCATAAAAACCTCTTTTGCCATGTCTTCTTCTCACATGGATCAAGAATATTTCCGAATACTATCTTTGTATTGAACTCGTATTACCATTCTATGAGATAATTCGGTCACCAACGTTTGGCTTTACAAAGTGATGATCTCACGCGCTGTATGGCATTTTACGCCGTCGTGTTGGAACCATTTCTCCTTCAAATAATGTGCAATGACATGATAAATAAAAAAAATCAATTGATGTTCCACTAGTTTTAGTTCTTCTACCAGTTGGATATATGAATATAGGCCAAAATCTTTCCTCAGCATTTGCAGAGACCGAGTTGCTGAGAACGGCGTCGGTTTGATAAATTCGAGTCCCCTGTCACACTTACGTCTACAGCGTCGATGGCTTATATTAGCTGCTCAGATGGATGAGTATATGCACCATAAACTTCACAAAGGGCAAACAGAACGCACATTTTGAAAATAAATTTGCAAGATTTGTAAACGTTGTTCTTGTGTAGTCTTTACATGGTGATTTTTCAAAGAAAGTCTCAATGAAAGTCTATCACACTTGACACACCTCGCCTGAATGACGAATTGGTTGACCTAAAATGGCAACAAAAACGGTAAATGGGGTTTTGTTGGGGGTCAATTGTACATTAAAAATCCACATGAATCAAAATCCTAGCTGATACTTTTTTTAAGATAAAAGGATTTTTCGTTTATTTACTCCGTTTTGCGCTTCTTTTAGAAGTGACATTCGTTGCCCCATGATTATTGAAAGCGTACAGACTTCAGCTTTTAAAACACTTCTATCAAAATTTAAGTTTTTTGCACTAAATAAAGCTTTCCCAGCGCGAGCTAGGAATTGATATTACACACAAAGTTTATTGGTGACATTTTCTAACAATTCATCGTAGATTTGGTTACAATTTTTGCGAATAAAAAAACTGGCCCACCTTACTGTTCATATTTCTAGGCGAACTGCAATATACTGTGGAATTTTGACATTTATAACTGTTTATTTTAAAAGGCGTGTGGTACAGCCCACTTCCACTCTTACTGTAATTTATACTGCAACAACAACATATGTAACAAATTTCATCTTCATACCTCTTATAGTTCATGATATAAAGGCCTTTTTATTTTCATGTTGTATGGGCGGTGCCACGCCCCTTTATCCAATCACAACCAAATATAGCCAGGGACTATCTACAGGTCATCAGTACCATTTCGTATCAATCGGTCTATTAGAAAAGCCGTTAGAGCAATTTTTGGAAAGGGGGCGTGGCACGGCCCACTTCCACCTTGGCTGTAATTAATACTGCTCCAAAAACATATATACCAAAACTCATCTTCATACCTCTGATAGTTCGTGAGATACAGCAATTTTGATTTTCAAGTTGTATGGGCGGTGCCACGCCCCTTTGTCCAATTGGACCGAATTGTAAATATAAACCTCACGGAGCCCGAGACCTTTCCAACGAATGCAAAACCGTGGAAATTGGTCCAACCGTTCTCGAGTTTTGCGCTTAGCAACACATTCAGCGACTTATTTTTATATTATAGATAAAATTAACTCTTTTAAAATGGGATTACATAACAATAAAATTTAATAATTAACTTTTATAGTTTTTTTTATATTTTGCATTAAATGACTGTTAAATATTTACTTTAATGTAAATATATTATATACTGTAAATACACTTCATGGATTAATCCCATGGTTATTTTATTTAAAAAAATAATGTAAATATTAATTATAAATATTAAGTTTAACATTTTTTGTACTTAAATGCGTTGGACTGCAATTAACTATTGTAAATATTTACAGTTTTAGACGGCAACTTAAAATATATTTTTATAACAAATAATAAAGATAATAAAGCCCTTAAAATACTTACTTTTATTCAGTCTCTTTACCAGGGATTGTCTTTGAACATTTCAATAACTTCAAACCAATTTTTTAGTTGGCTAAATTTTATATGGAAACCTCTGGAAAGTTTCATAAGAGCTTAAACAAACGGTTTATTCATACAAATTTTAATTAGCTAATATGGTAATAAAAGTATTTGACGTATTCATGATCATACATATTTGGTCAAGTATGGCAGAATTTTTGATAAACAAAAAAAAACACATACCAAATTGCAACATAAATGTGTAATACAAATACTCCAGACAAATATGATTCTGCTTGTCTTAGGACATAACCTCCACTTCAGCTCGATATATCTTTAACCACGGCTGTAATATATTTGTATTAAAAATATTGCAAATATTGAAAATAATTAAAAATCTAAAATTATTATGTTTAACTAGCGGACCCGGCGAACTTTGTCTCGCCCCAATTAAATGCCTTCAGATAAACTCTGTAGAGAGTGGAAAAATAAACAAAGTTTTTGGATAAGTTTTCTGCCGCAAAAACGGCTTCCAAAATGCGAAAAGCCAATGTTATATTGGCTGCACGAAAATCCGTGAAATCCTAGATTAATTCCACATACTTTTAACGATTTGCCTTGCGATTTATTGGTTGTCATTGCCAAAGCCAACCGAACGGGAAATTTGAATGGGTGATCAGTTGGAATAATCGGAATTCGTAATATAAATACTTCCTCTTCTCTTAATTTGCCTTGATGGTCGTAGGTTTATCAGATTCTTGACGGACAGCCGTGTACCGTTGCACAATTTCGGTTTATTCAGATTCCGCAATATGATTATGATCGATACCACCTTCATCTGTATATTATGCGTCACATTAAGCGAGTTGAAAAATTCGGTTGGATTATTGGTCGCTTCATCCTCGTCGGTCAAGCTGTAAACAGATTTGTACGAATGTAGTTCTCCAGCGATTTGACTTTCTAAAATGAAATTCAAGCTATCGATGTCTTTATTCGTCGCTGCTAGTACATGCCCGTAAATTAATCCAATCGATATTTTTATAATTTTGTGCAATGTGATGTGTTGCCCTTCCGACGATGTGAACTCGCAAAAATTTGCAGAGAACGATATCAATACAGTCGAAACATCAACACGAATTTGGCCATTGCTAAGAGCCAGCCGTTGTCTCAAGAATTCAGTAGACGATGGGAGGTTCTTCAATGCGACTCTTATGTTCTTGGTAAATTCTCGACATTGACGACGATTTCAGGCATGGCTTAAGTAAATCAGCAGCAATAGATTTCGTAAGCAAAATCATAGTCCCACCAAATCGTTTAAAATAAATCACCTCGTAAATCCTTTATCGTTCGGTCAACTACTTCCAAAGCTCGTTTATTTGTTATCGCGCATTCATCCCAAATGTTGATTTTGCATTCTCGCAATTTCGCTGTTGACGAATTCTTAGCCATTTTGTACTTTGACTTTTTAACCGTGAGAAGATTCATCGACAGTTTCAAAACAGAATTTGCAGTACGACTGCCTTCCAACAATGTAGCAGCCATGCCAGAGGATGCAGCGGTCAGGTCAAACTTATTTGAGATCTTGACCGAATTGTTGCCAGTCAACAAAAAAAAATGTCTTGCCTGTCAACAACCTTCATCAGCGAATCGTACACGTTTTTGTACTCGTCATTTAACAGCGACACGTTTGTTCGAACTCTTTCGGTCAGTTTATCTCGATTTTAGTCTTACACCCGTTAAAATTCGCGATCGAATGCAGTTTGCATCGAACGATTTGGTGCTGGCATTCCCAATGTCGACAGCAGATTGCCGCACAATGAGAGCAAACAATGTACGAATTTGAATCGCTGACGCAAAAACAGTCGCATTTGTGAGCATTGAGTCCATTTTCGAGCACATTTAAATTTCGGCAAGCCTTCCGAAATGCGGCGCACAGAACTCCATCCTCAGTACACAGGGAGTTAAAGGATAGCAAAGATATAAGCATACACTTTGGCGTTGATGAACTGTGTATAGTCTGACTAACTATTGCACGACATTTACGTCATCTAAGATTTGATCGTCTAATAGGGGGCGTTAGCCAAGCAAATAACTCTCCCTAAAAAACTACAAAGTCGTTTCGGAATGAATACGGGCAATCCAATTGGATAACTTTATTTTTCAACCGTAAACTGATATTCTGAAAAAAATATCAAATTGCATAGGATATCAATATATATTTTTATCTAAATATTATTTATCTCGCTAAATACTCTAAATACTTCTCGTTCAAAATCATCAATTCATGCGAAAGAAGTTTCTATTTTTCCATACGAAAAGCCATTCCGTTTCTCAACGGATTTTCTCAAAATTTTTTGCAAATACGAAAAATTGAAAAAAAAAATTTGAGCAAAATGGGCCATCCGTTCTCACTTGATGAATTACTATACACTTTTAAAAACATTTTTATATATATAGATTTCACAATGATCCGAAATTTTCCAAGCATCACTACGAATTCGAAAAGTCATTTCGGAATGATTATCCGAAATTTTTCACATTTAGATCATCCAAAATTTTCAAATCTTACGATAATATGCAAAATTTTGTCAGAAAATTCAAATTTTTCGAGTTTTTCCGGAACTTCCGAGCTTTCCACATACAATTTTTCTATTTTTCCAATCGGAATAATTATCCGAAATTTTTCACTGCTACATCGTCCAAAATTATCAATTCATACCACAAAATGCAAAATTTCGTCAAAAAAAAAAATATTTTAAAATTTTTCCTGAATTTTCCAACTAAAATTTTCTATTTTTCCAATCAAAAAGCCATTACGGAACAATTGCACAACCAATTTTATACAAAAATTCTATTTGCAAGTTTTTCCAGAATTTTCCGAGTTTTCCACCGAGAATTTTTCTATTTTTCCATTCGGAAAGTAATTTCGGAATAATTGTCTGAAATTGTTCACTGATACATCGTCTAAAATTATCAATTCATACGATAAAATGCAGGATTTCGTCGAAAAAAATAAAAAACATTCCATATTTTTCCGAATTTCCAAAAAAAAAAATATATTTTTCCATTCGAAAAGCCATTCGTAACAACTGCACACAAAATTCTATACAAAAAAGCAATTTTCGATTTTTCCAATTTTCCTACTTTTCCAGAGGATTGTAGCAAAATCGATTAATTCTATACAATTTTAACACCATTTTAATATATGTATATAGATAATAATCCGAAATTTTTCAGCTGCAGCTTTGAACGGCATTCATAGAGACGCCACCACTTCCGCGGTTTCAAGTTACCGCATGAATGTCGTTCTTGGAGGTCGCCCGCCACCTGTAGCCGAAAGCCTGCCACGGAAAACAAGAGTGGCCCTGGCACAACTTAGATCGGGATGGAGCAACAGGCTCAATGCCTACTGGTCCCGCTAAGACCGTGCCGTCCCCAATATATGCCCAGCGTTTAGTCAGGCTCCCTACGATACCTGCCACATTTTCCCACTTGCCCAGCCCACCCTACTCCACTTAGCCCATTGGATTTATGGGCCAAACCAGTGAAAGTAGCCCAATTTTTAGGACTGGAAATTTGCGAAGAACCCCCGGATTAAAATTTTGAATAGTCCAAGCTGTTGCAACAACAACTGGACTACTAATTTCAACTTCTCAAGTTCTGTTCTGTCAACGCAATTTGACATTTCGGGACTTTTTGCAAAAACAATGTGCACTTTTTTGTAGCAGAGCCTTAAGTTGTTCTAGTGCAGTTAGCTAATTAAATACACCTTGACTCAGCTCTGATCAAGATGTATCCACTATAAGGTGGTGGCATCATTACAACAACAGCACAACAACTACAACAAATTCATGTTTTCGAGTCATAAGCTGTCAAAATTTCGGCAGCAAATATATGCATTTGACAGCTTATGACACACTAAAAAAAATATATGCTCAAATCAGCTGACATGTTAACACCACCTTATAATTGATACATCTTGGCTCTGATTTAGAGCCTTCATTGGAAAATTGTCAGAAAGTTTTTTCACCACACGAAAAATATACTCCAGATACTATAATCTTTATGTGCCACCCCTCGTTTACTACGACCTCTTGAATATGGCAACAAATATGAATGGCAATATGTGGCAACACTTCAGATATCAGATGATTTTGTACTGTACCATCAGGGAAATCATCTGTTCCAAAAATGGTTTACATTTGCAGCCAAACAATTGAAAATATTTCCGTACCGCTTAATTGTTAAGGAATAGTTTTACAATACACAATGCGATTGGTAAAAAAGTGTATAACTTACCCATAGTGACCAATGATATTTAATCATATTTTGTTAATTTCTGCAGTATTGCCTCAGCAATGATTTGGCCAAGCCATGCTACGTTATCACTTTCAAGGGCCTCCGCATCATGTTGGACTGTGGTCTCACGGAACAAACAGTGCTAAACTTCCTGCCCCTGCCATTTGTGCAGAGCATGAAACTGTCGAATTTGCCCAACTTTATACCAAATCGGGAACATGATCCCCAGATGGATGGCGAACTGAAAGAGTGTTGCGGACGGGTATTTGTGGACTCTTCACCCGAGTTTACTTTGCCTATGGACAAAATGATGGACTTTAGTGAAATTGATGTGATACTGATATCAAACTACCTTAATATGTTGGCTTTGCCATTCATTACAGAGCACACAGGTTTCAAGGGAAAAGTGTATGCGACCGAACCCACTCTGCAAATTGGAAGATTCTTCCTCGAAGAGTTAGTGGAATACATTGAAGTGGCACCCAAGGCAAGCACAGCACAGCTGTGGAAAGATATGTTACACATCCTGCCGTCGCCTCTAAGCGAATCCTTCCGTCCCAAGAAATGGAGGACAATTTTTAGTCTTAAGGATGTGCACACCAGCCTGGCCAGGGTGACAATTATGGGTTACGATGAGAAATTGGACATTCTGGGGGCATTTGTAGCCACGCCGGTGAGTTCCGGTTACTGTTTGGGCTCTAGTAATTGGGTTCTGAGTACAGCACACGAAAAGATTTGTTACGTCAGTGGATCATCGACATTGACCACACATCCTAGGCCTATAAATCAGTCTGCATTAAAGCATGCCGACGTCCTTATAATGACTGGACTAACACAAGCACCCACCGTTAACCCAGATACTAAACTGGGAGAGTTGTGCATGAATGTGGGTAAGTGCATACATGAACCTCAAAATGATGAATTAATATTTCTATTGAATCTTACACAGCGCTGACTATTCGCAACAATGGATCAGCTTTAATACCCTGTTATCCCTCTGGCGTTGTATACGACTTGTTTGAGTGTCTTACACAAAATCTAGAAAACGCTGGTCTCAATAATGTGCCCATGTTCTTTATTTCTCCCGTGGCCGATAGCTCTTTGGCTTATTCAAACATTTTAGCCGAATGGTTAAGTTCGGCCAAACAAAATAAGGTATATCTGCCCGATGACCCCTTTCCGCATGCCTTCTATCTGCGTAACTCAAAATTGAAACACTACAAACATGTATTTTCGGATGGCTTCAGCAAAGATTTCAGACAGGTTGGTAAATGATAAAACAACAACTGATAACTTCAGCGCATACCATATGTATAATTATTCCACAGCCCTGTGTAGTGTTTTGTGGTCATCCAAGTTTGCGTTTTGGCGATGCTGTACATTTTATTGAAATGTGGGGCAACAATCCAAATAACTCCATTATATTTACGGGTGCGTAAGCTTCAGCAGTATGTTATTTAAAACCTGATTTTTAATCATTGATATGATACTTTTTTAGAGCCCGACTTTCCTTATCTGCAAGTATTAGCACCATTCCAGCCATTGGCCATGAAGGCGTTCTACTGTCCCATTGATACCTCCCTTAACTATCAACAGGCCAATAAGCTGATTAAAGAATTAAAGCCGAGTGTATTGGTAATACCAGAGGCCTATACGAAACCCCATCCGAATGCAGCAAATCTGTTTATAGAACAACCGGTAAGATAAGAAAATGTTTCAAATTATGAGGGCGGAATACTGATACTTATTCCTCCTACCTACTTCTGAAAGACATTTCTAAACATCAAATTATCTTTGTTGCATTTTAGGACAAAAAGATAATCACTTTCAAGTGTGGCGACATTATACGTTTGCCTCTGAAAAGAAAACTCGACCGAGTATACTTGACATCAGAGATGGCTCAGAAGATTGTACCTCGCGATGTAGGCAACGGCATCACCATCTCTACTATTACCGGAATCCTCCAAGTTAAAGACAAGGTACACAACATTAAACCGTGCGCAGATAAAAACACTGAACAACCCAGTGGCAGTAGTAAACTTCCACCGCCATCTCGCGAAGATGTTCTAAAGAATGTCAAATATGAATATGGCACCTTAGACGTTGATATGCTGGTGAAGCGTCTTAGTCAGGATGGCATTACTAACATTAAAATGGAGCGACAGGGAAATGTGTTGACGCTACACCTCCTTAATGAGGACACCACCATTACATTCGAAGACAATGAAACCCACATTGTATGCGGCGGAAAACAGTCACTGCGTTTAAAATTAAGGGATTCCTTGCTAAAATGTCTGCAGACTTTTTAATATTCAATATTGCCTATGTATGAAAAAAAGTGACTAATTAAAAATTAACTAAAACAATATGTAAAATTTGAGTTTTTTTAAAAACCAGGGATTTATTTTTGCATTTCTAAGACTAGACAACAGCGTTGACAAACAACATTTTCACTTGCAACTGCAAAACGTCGGCAACGAGGACACAGGATTTCCTCCTTTACTTCATTTATTTCCACCTCTAGGTCTTTAGTTGATGCCGACGATTTCAAAAGTGTTACCGACTGCACTTGTAAAATCTCACACAACTCTGAGTCATTGACAGGAATTAACGATTGTGGTTGTAAATTCTGCAGCAAGTCAAACATGTTGTCGTTACCACATGTAACAGTCACAGCTTGGAGCCATGAATTCTTGGCAGCATTTGCCTTTTGATTGACCAAACGTTTCACTTCAAGTGCCGCATCGACAATTTCCTCCGCGTGCGAATTTTTCCAACTGCTTTCAATAGTAACTTTTTCCTGATAGAAGTGGGAAGAAGGATCTGAAAAAATAACATTCTTTAAGCCATTAATTGTGATGATTGTCAGTTTGCTAACTGACCGTAATAACTCCAACTTTCTTCGACTAAAAAAGGCGCTATAGGCCATAAAGCTTTATTTAACACCTTAAAACATATTTCCAATGTATGGCGTATACTGTCAATTTCCCTAGTGGAACCACAATATAGGCGATCCTTTATTAAATGTACATAAATGGCAGATATTTGGTTGGTTAGAAAATGTTGAATGTTTGCTACAACTCGGTTGTACTCATACGAATCATACATTTTCAGTGTCTGCAGATGAGGGAGTAAATAGAATAGAGACATCACGGGTGAAAACATAATAAATTCATGTACTCACATCCTTCTCAAAACTAGCTAATTTGCTAAGCAAATAACGATTTAAGAAAAGCGAATCTTCTGTACTCTTAGTATTTACATCTTGACCTTTTACGCCAATGACTCCGTTCAAGTAACGTAGGGTAGATCGTATTTTACTAAGATTATCGGCAGATTGCTGGAGAAGCTTGTCGCTTACAGTTATGGCCATATGCTGAGTACCATGGGAAGCAACCCACCATCTGCAACAACAACAAAAAATGTCACGCGATTGTAATTTTATTGAAATTTTCATAACTCACCTTAACGCGTCCACACCATATTTTTTTGTTATATCTATGGGAGATATTACATTACCCAACGATTTCGACATTTTGTGGCCTTTTTCATCGACCGTAAAGCCGTGCACAAACAGAGATCTACGAAAATATAAAAATATTTCTTTAAACGCCTTTAATCAATTTATTATTAACTATTACTTGTAAGGACTACAGTCCCTAGCAGCCACACTTGTCAACAGTGAAGATTGAAACCAACCAGTAAATTGGTCGTAGCCTTCCAAGTACATATCAGCTATACGTTGATCTTTCAACACCTGCGACCAAGTGCTGCCTGAATCAAACCAAATATCAAAGATATCCATGCCCTTGACTACATCATGAATTTTGACATTTAAACCGCTTAACAATGATTCGGGCAATAGATCCTTAACAGATTTAGACCACCAAAAATCTATGTTTCCCTCATTAGCAACCAGATCGCAAATGTGATTTAATATTGCCCTGAAAGACAAAGCAGTAATTATATAGGGAGTTACTTGAATAACTTGATTACTTACTGATTGCATAGAACTTGCCGTGTGCTCTTATCGTAGAAGACTGGTATTGGTACGCCCCAAGCCCTCTGTCGTGATATACACCAATAGGGCCGTTTCATAACCTGAGTTCTTAAGGCATTTTTATTTGCTTCGGCGTTGACACGTGGATAAATTTCAATGTTTTCAATCTATTTAAAAATGGATTACAAAAGTATTAATTTTATATTTGTTGATCTTAAGCGTAATATGATTTTGTTTCTTAATAACGTTAAGGTTGTATATGTCTAAGAATGTAGGTAGTTTTCAAAATTTTAAATACCTGATATATTTTATAAGTGGGTATAAGGATATATTTCTATTGGCAAATTTTTGTGCGGAACTAGTTAAGTACTAGTTACCCAAACAAACAGTGAAATAGTATACCTTCCATACAAACAACTGTCTCTGTTTGCGGGGCAATGATATAATGGATGTATTTCCATATGTTGGGGGGAGAAATAAGAATCCAAATGAAATTTAGTGTTTTGTTGCTATCGTAAATAGCGTTTATTTGTGTTACCTTCGTATAAAGTATTTGTGTATGTTTGTATGTGGAAAGGGTCGTAGAACCCTTGTGTTAGATGTAGATACGGTATTAGATGTAGATACGGTATTAGATGTAGATAGGATGGAGCCGTAGATGCTCTTGTAGGTAAATTGGGTATCTTTAGGATGGAGCCGTAGATGCTTTTCTTAGGAAAGTTCGTATAAACTTCTGGATCTAAACCAAAATGGAGAAGGTGGCGCCGATAGTGTTATCGATATGAGCTTTAAACAATCTGTTTGATTACACAATAAAGTTGTCATAAAAAGGAGTTTATAACAGATAGTATTGAGTGATTGTAAATCGTATTGTGGGCAAGAAAAAGGACGTTTAGACTTAAACAGTCTCATTTAACACGTAGTTGTCCTACTGGAATAGAACCAGTTTAGAAATTCTAGTCGGCGGTAGTTGATTGTCTCCTTAAACTAGTTTTGAACTACTTCAAAATAGGTTTATAAGAACTGGTACAAACTGGACGCATTAGAACTAGTTATATTCTAGAAAATTAGAGATTTTAGTACACTAGAGCAGTTGTTTTTCTTGCTTTTCAAAATGTTACTTCTAAACTTATTTAAAAATTCTCATGTTTCTGGTCTAAAATTTGACAGTTAGGCACTAAATCATTTTGGAATTAGTTTCCATAATTCTAAACTAGTACGTTGTTAAACTAGTTTCACGAGTCAGTACTGGGTCATTACAGCTGAAATTTTAAGTTCTTTCTAAAAGCTGATATTTGTTCAAAACCAATTAAACCATTTATTTTTTACTTTATTTAATTGTGAACTTCTAACATACAGAAACTTCATTCTTATCAAAACGGTCTCAACACGGCCCCAATATATGTGATTAAATACCAAACAAAGTATTTTACTTACCTCCCTGGCAGCCTTTTCTTTAAGCTGTTGTGTGTTTATAAACCATTGTTCACTGGCTCTTAATATCACCGGTTCTTTGGTGCGCCAATCAAGCGGGTAGCTGTGGGTGAATGTATCAGAAAAAATGACATTTTCTTTTAAATGTTGAAGAACAATGTCATTGCCTTCTTTTAAAACACTTTTGCCCTGGAGATAACTTGGCGCATCCGAATTGTAAACACCTTCTTCGTTTACCAAAGATTTCTAAAGTTAAATTCCAATATTATTATTTTAACATAGATAATAAACTATTTTACTTTACCACTGGAATATTCTTAGCCAAACATATAAGAAAATCATCTGGACCATGGGCAGGAGCAGTATGAACTAAACCAGTGCCTTTTGATTCCTGTACATGTGAGCCATCAATAAAGTTCAATGATGATTGTCCAGCATATAACGGATGTTGGTAGGTACAACTGGATAATGTAGATCCTAAACACAGAATAATTATAGAAACACAAAATCTAATGTAAAACAAAAAAACATACCTGGTAATGTTGCCTTTACTTCACATTCAATTTTTGAAGACTTCATAAAATCTTCTATCAGGTTGGATGCTATTAGATATAGAGCTTTGTCCGAAGTAGTTTTCATTTGTACCAAAGAATATTCCAAATTGGAATTATAACAAATGGCTTGATTACTGGGCAGTGTCCAAGGTGTTGTCGTCCAAATCAAGGCATATATTTTTTGATTTAGTTCAATTGGTAATGACAGTGGCAATGTATCCAAGGGAAATCGTACATAAACCGACGGGCTTACAAAGTTACTATCATATTCCAGTTCAGCCTCGGCTAGAGCAGTTCTAATAAAAACAATAATACAAAGCTTTTTAATAAATAACAATATTTTTTTTATACTATTAACTACCTTGATGATGGTGACCAATAAACAGGTTTTAAATCGCGATATACTAATCCTTTTTCGTAGAACTGCAAAAACATTTGCAGTTGATTGCATATGAATTTAGGAT
Source organism: Muscina levida (assembly GCA_964034835.1). NCBI lineage: Eukaryota > Metazoa > Arthropoda > Insecta > Diptera > Muscidae > Muscina > Muscina levida. The sequence continues at coordinate 78,324,407 of OZ035883.1, forward strand.
TGAAAGTGAAATATAATCCATCCTCCTGTTGCCAATCGGCTAAAACACCCCAGGAACGAAATTCAGCTTTCTGTCTTTCTACGGCATCTTTGGCAAATTGTCGTGCTTAAATGTAAAGAAAAATTGGCCATTAGACTTTTAATTGCAAGATTGAATAAATGAAATGAAAAATATTTTTATAATTTGTAACAACAGGCGTTATTCAAATAATAACTAATTTGATAGAATTTCAATTACTCAATTAATTTCTCCGTAGGAAGTGTCTGCAAAACATCCTTAAGGATAGGTGCATGACCATAGTAAATCGTTGATGACACGTAGGGGACTGTCCATACAAATCGTCGTCGAAATTTTCATACAAGTGTCCGCTTTGTCATGCACGACCTGATGAGCGACAATGTCGGTCAAATTGTCGTTGATGCCTAAATAAGCGGTCAAATTGTCGTTACCAGTGCTTAATAATTTAAAATAACAAATTGAAGTAGTTTTATTCAAAACTGCTGTTTCCAACAAACTGAAATTTTGTACTTCTACTTTCCTGTCTTCAATTTTTTGTCATTATTGTCCCCTTACATTGAACTTTTTTGTTTGATGCACGACAACATTAGTATTTTGTCGGTCAGCTTGTCGTCAACCGAGTGTTTTGACGACAAGTACATATATTTTTCAAATTTTGTCTCGAGGACAGCGTTAACGACAAAGTCGTGTATGACGATACTTCCTACTGGGATAAAATTATTAGATTTTCTTTAAAACCGTATCGTTTTCCTTATCGAACTGTACATAAAACTCGTTCTCATGCTAGCAAATATATCGGGTTTTTTTTTTAATTTATTACATACATTTCTGTCTCACTGTAGATGGGTCTTTTGCTCCTCCTTTTTTGTCCGTTGCGGCTAAAGCTTTTAATTCGATGGGAAGACCATGACAATCCCAGCCTGGTACGTAATTAATCTTTTGTCCCTTTGCCATATAGTAGCGTATTGTAATATCCTTAAGAATCTAATAAAATATCAGAAAATTAAATGTTAATAGAATCACACTGGGTGTAGCAAATAAAATTATACCTTATTGACCGCATGTCCCATGTGCAGATCACCATTCGCATAGGGTGGACCATCGTGCAGTATGAATTCGGGTTCATTGTTATGTTCCTTTTGATGTTGATAGGCTTGACTAAAAGTGGTCTACATGAATGAGGAAATAAAGGGCATACTTAATATATTTAAAAAAAAAACCCTGCGCTGTTATATTGATCTTCATGTTCGTACCTCAACTAATCTCCGTTCCAGTTCCTCTCTTTTGGCTGCCGTTAGTCGAGTTGGGAATTTAGTTTTTGGCAAATTAATAGTTGCCGTGTACTTAATAGGATCTTTGGTTGCATGTTTAATTGAATAAAACCTTAGGTTTGTGGACAGACGAACGAATCGCAACATCTTCCCCGGCAATGTTTACATAAACCACATACACAGATGAGAGCAAACACCGGTGGCAAACTTACGGAACAACTGATTGCTCAAAAATCTATTACAATAAGATTAAACAGCTGTTCGTATGTAAATAATACATCAGCTGATTTACGTGGGGTAAGTACACTAAAGGGCAAAAGTAATCTATATATATATAAAAATGGTGGCAAAAATGTATAGTAATTCATCAATTGAGAACGGCTGGGCCGATTTTGCTCAAACTTTTTTTTAGTTGTTCGTTATTGCCAGGAGAAGGTTTATCTGAAAGACAATTTTGAAAAAATATTCCGGAAAAGTCGGAAAATTGGAAAAATCGAAAATTGCCTTTTTGTATGGAATTTTGTGTGCAATTGCTACAGAATGGCTTTTCGAATAGAAAAATGGAAAATTTTTGTTGAAAAATGCGAAAATTTCTGGAAAAATTCAAAAAGTTTGAATTTGTTTTTTCGACGAAATTCTGCATTTTATAGTATGATTTAATAAATTTGGACGATGAAACTGTGAAAAATTTCGGATTATTATTCCAAAATCACTTTTCGAATGGAAAATTAGAAAAAATTTTGGTGGAAAACTCGGAAAATTCCGGAAAAACTTGGATTTTTTCTACAAAGTTTTGCATTGTATCGCTTTATTTGGTAAAAATCGATAATTCAATTTTTGTTTAAAATTTTGTGTGCAATTGTTCCATAGTGGCTTTACGAATGGAAAAATAGAAAATTTTTGTCGAAAAATTACGGAAAAACACCAACAAATTTATTATTTTTTTAGACGAAATTTTAAATTTTATCTTATGATTGATAATTTTGGACGATGTTAATCTGTAATATTTCGGATAATAGAAAAATTCTTGGTGGAAAACTCGAAATATTCCGTAAACACTCGAAAAATGTAGATTTTTTGACGAAATTTTGCACTGTATCGCTTGATTAAATGATTTCTTTCGACGTAAAGGTGGAAAATTTGTTATGATGCTTGCAAAATTTGGGGTTATTTGTTACGTGACCCTTTTTAATTGGCACTAAGGTTGGTCCTCCGGCTGCTAGCGGTACTCTCAGTGGGTCTAACCCGTTCCAACCTTAGCCCTTGGGAGACGAACATAAAAATTATTAGATAAACTGACATTACAAACATCGAAACAAACAAACTCTTTAAAACAACACAACATACACCTTTCACAAGGAAGCTTGGTGACGCGCATCCACACTGCCTGCCCTACCATGGTCCTAAACTTCCTTTTTCGCCATCTTTAGGACCCCACAAACCACACACACTCACATCACTACCCTGTCAAACAAGTCCCCCCTTCACAAATGATTTTAGCACGACATTATTTTAAATTTCTAACACATTAAACAAGTATACATTTATTGATTCCAATTGATTCTAATTTAACAGAAAACATAGCTTAAAACTATTACAATGATAAAAATTGAATCACTAACACTACATGAAATTATTGAGTCATTGCTCGGATTCGCCTTTATCACGTCTAGAAGTTATTGCCACGTTGGTAGCTTTGCCACTTATAGGCCCGTTACGATTTTTGCTAAACTTTAAAGACCTAGTTAACCTAGAGCTCTTTTAACTAGTATGTATATATATTGCCCGCACATTCACGGTACCAAAACACACAAATCTTCTACGCGATCTCTTCTAGTCGTCGTTAAACAAAATCCTACACTCACTGATATTTATTTTTTTATGATGATGTTAATAACCCTTACAGTTTTCTTAGATTAACATACATATATTTTTTTTCTTCACAAAAATACAGACGACACAAACATCACTAACACAAACTTAACCTATGCGATTTATATTTTTTTCTTTGTTTAAATTAATATTTATTAATATTTGTCCGCTTAAAATTGTTGCTGGCCCCTGTTTCCGTGGAAAGACAGGAGACCAGCTTTGCCGACGTTGGACTCTGGGCTTGTGTGAACTAATAGACAACAAAATAACACACAGACAAATCGGTTATCATACCTTTAACAACAAACTACTAACACGACACTCACTTTCAATTTTTGTTCACCACCGGCTAATAAACAGTACAATGAATTAAAAAAACCCGATCTTACTGATTGTTTTTTTTTCTTTATTATTTTATTTTAACGTTGAGTGCGAATCCAACAAACGAAAAGCGTTGACACACTGTTCAATTTACATGTACGACTAGTTACTTTGCCACTTTTGTATTTGCGGTGATATCTTAACGGCACGGATCACTCAGACGACACAGGTATAAATGTCTGGCTTCCTCTAGAATCTTGCCTTATATACGGATATCAACTCAAAATCCCGCGTAACGCCAAAATAAATGTTCCACTTCCTATTTCCCTATCATCATTGGAGCCATCTACATATTCTCTTCAAATACATAACAACATCTTCTTGGCGCACTGTCGATTCCAGGGTTGTTATTCATATTTTCCTTGATTTTTTTCACCTGGCAATACACCAATCATATGGTCGTGTAACCTTTGGAATTGGATCGCATGTACCCAATATGGCAACTCTATTTTTATAACGTTCAGAGTCAGTACTTTTAATTTCCCCCTGCCTGTGCAATTTATTCAAATAAAGTCGTTCATCTGACCGACCATGCAACATATTATGTTAAAAGGTTAAACACGAAAAGATCGAACAATTTCAAAATCTTCTGCATGAGGATAACGCATTGGTCCAATTGTTCAAAACCGCATTGAATACAATGCATTCCGACAATCACCACTTCTTTTTCATTCTTCATTTAAGTTCGAATTTCGATCTTGAAATTAACTTCTGATCGAAGACATGTGCGTGCTCATGTGCGGCAGTCTACTGTCAAAATTGGAATACCAGCGTCAAATCGGTCGATGCACGATGCATTCAATCGCGAATTGCAACGAGATCAATCATTGATCGAGATTAGCTGACTGAAAGAGTCCGACAAAATGTGCCGCCATTGAATGCCAAGCAAACGAAAGTGTACGATTCGTTGATGGATGTTGTTGACGATGGAACGGGAGACATTTACTTTCTCGATGCTACCCCAGGCAAGACATTCGTCATTTCTTTGATTCTGGCAACATTTGGTCAAGATCGCAAATTCCGTTAGCTGTTGCATTGTTGCGTGTCACCGTCAGACACACAAAACACACACTTGTTGCTCCCATTCATGAGCTTCGGCGGAGCAGCAAAATGTACCCGCACACACACACGCACACACGTACAGCCATCTCAGGGTTGGCACTTAGCCCCTGTTGAGCATGTGTTCCTGAAAAAAAATTAAGGGGAGATTAAAGAAAAGTATTATAAAAATGTATATTAATCGTACTTACCTTCGGGGACGTATATTTTCCTTTTGTATTAAATTTTTTTTTTGCTCCATCAGCAAAAAAATTTTTGTAGTAGCATGCAGGTGGCTGTCGGTCTATCGAAAAAAAAGGAAATTATGAGGTTGCCGGTATGTGACTGATTTCATCACTCCGAAAAGGTGTTGCCAGACGGTTCAGTATGAATACCTTTTGAGCGACTCTGGGGTTATGAGCAGGGCGCCACTGAAAAGTATGAGTTGCAACAACAAAATATAGATGGCAGCAATGAAGCCAATGAAAGAGGGAAAATCGCGATTACGCGGGACAAAAGAACTATAAAAGGAGATTTCAAAACAAGAACAAAGGATTGTTGTTGATTCACTTTTCGTTCGCGTCAACCGATGTTGACTGTTAAGTTTGGTTTCATATATTTGAAAACTTGCTATATTTAATAGTTATATTCAACTGAGACAATAACCGCCAAAATTAACAAATAAAGACAAATTGTTAAGGAAAATCATTATTTTTGTTTAATGTGCTTGGTGTTGTAGAAATACAAAGAGAACGTCCCATTTAACACAGCAAGCCAAAGCTGGACCCCGAAAATCATCAGATTTCCTCGGGGCCAGCAACGTTTTGGCGATAAAGTTTTGTCCAGTAGAGTCCAAAAAAAAAAAAGAAATAAGCCAACAGAGTGGGAAAGGCGCTTGGATCTTTTTAGACGGAGACTCCCGTGGGAATGGTCCAGGTACCCTGTAAGCTGGAAGATAAAAAGAACGCATAATTAAAATTTGACCGGAATTAAGGTAACAAAGCGTTGTCATAACTTACTATTCAATCGGCTGTGATAGGAACCCACTGAGGAAATAGGCGCGAACAGAAACTGAAATAAAAAGAGAAAAGGAATTTATAAGGAGGAAATGTTTAAAAATTTTACGTTAACTTAAAGATCAAATGATTATAAAACAAAAATACTAAGTAAAACGAAATAAGTAATAGGCTAAGTTTGTGTATGTGACGTCTTGTAATTGTTTGTTTGTGTAGATTTAAGCATAAAACTTAATTTTTTTTGTGAAATCCGTAACATCTGCAGATATTGGTCCGTGAGCGGAGGGCTTACAGCCTTAAGACAATTTGCTAGAACTATTCGAGAGTTTAATATTATAATCTGTGAAGTGACAGATAGCCAGGTTAACAGAGCTCTATTAACTAGGATTTTTTTCATTTTAATTACGGACCACAAGGAGGTCAAACATAAACGAAAATAACACAGTTCTAGGGGATAATCTGAGCGTAAGTCCGGAGAATTAGCTCCGTTTAAAGTCCTAGATGTTAGGGGTTCTATATTAAGAGAAATATCATGTCTTAATATTAATTAGGTATAAGAGAAAAACGAATTTGCAATGTGTCTGTTATATTTAATAAATGTTTGAATTTTGTTGTATAAAAAAATGTTGATGTGCTAGATTGTAACAATGAAGGGGGGAAAAGGTTAATGGGGAACTAAAGTGAGTGTGCGTGGTTATCGGGGTCTACAAGACATAAATGTATATGGCGGATGATATGTAGACCATGGCAGGGTGGGCTCAGTGCGAGAGCGGTTACAACAAGCTCTTTTGAATCTCGTCGGTGTGTTTTGTGTATTGTGTGTTTTTTTTTGTAAATAAAATTTATGTTCTTAACTGTTCTGTGTGTCCCAAGGGGCTATGGTTGATAGGGTTGGAACCTTGCCTGAGAACCTGAGTGGCCGGAAAAATCAACCATAGTGCTAATATGGGCTCGTAACAGAAATGGCGCCCAAACAAATGCAGATTCTTAGCGCCAGGAAAAATGCGCTGTACGCGCGCTATATGCCGAAAGAAATAAATATGGCGGCAATGAAGGCCGAGGAATCAATGAAAAGTGCAATAACATCGACGCACTAAGCAATAGACTTTAGGGAAACAATAATTAATAAGAGATATACCGCGTTTTTAAAAACCTATCTGGTATTGCAGCCGCGATATGATTTTTATTCGTGATTAAAGTGCAATATTAGTTTTAGGAAACTTAGAAATAAGGGTAAATCTCTCCAAGTACCTAAGGGTCAAGTGCAATAGCTTGTTAGTCTGAGTGTAACAATGTATGTATTGTCTGTGACCTGTTAGTCCGTTTTAAATGTGAGAATTGTTAGAGTCAATAGTAATTAGAGTCCGACAAAATGCAAATATACAGTATAGGTGAGAATAAATACATATACATGTACTTTGCAATTGATGTGCGATATAGCATTTTGACTACGAGATCTTGTTTTTTTTTTGTTGTCTAGAAAAATATGCCGTAGTAAGGATTCGTGGTATTAAGTATTCAGTTTTTGTAATATCCATTCGTTCGATACACCGATTCTCAACCCTATGGGGGCACTATTTATGTAAATGAAGAGGGAAATAAAAATCTTCAACCACACACTTCCAGTAGTTACCCCTGAAAATTTAGCTTTTGAACCCCTTCAAACTATATGTTTTGTAATCGAAAAATAAAAGAAATAAAGAGAATTGTATGTCTATCCGTGAATGTTTTTAGTAATTAGTTAAATAAATGTTGTGTCGTAAGAATTTAGTGTAGTAGAAATTAAATGTAAGTACTTTTGTTATTGTTCCGGTGAAAATTAAATTTAATTAATCAACAACAAAAGAAAAAAAATCTATATATAAACTTGTTTCGGTGTTGCGATTTCCTTTCGAAAATAATTAATCGGCTAATGAGTGAGAATCCTCGAGGCCAACGGCAAAGCAAACGAACGCGTATTTCCGCTTTTGATACGACGCGGTACTCATACGTTCAGCACAAGCCAAAGAAGCCCAATAATCAAAAAAAGATGGAAAACCAAGAACCGAATGCTGCTACGGCACATGGGGGTTATGATTTGTCCAACACAATTAATTTGCAACCGAATACTAACATAGGAACGGGCAGTCTAAATCCGGTGGCCAATGTTCCCTCTAATCAGGTGGGTGAAGCAAATTTGAGAGAATTGGTTAATGAAAGCATCCAGGAAACTCAAGTAAGTTTGTCTGCGATGATTAAGGATAGCGTTGCCCGGGAATTAGTCCAGGTGCACGAAGCTATTGCAAACTTGAATAGGGCTATAACGGCTATGACAACCAACAACACCTCAGAAGGGAGAAATGAAACCCCAAACCTACAGCAGATTAGGCCAATGTCAAACCCTGTCTCAAGCAACGTTTCATCAAATTATGAACCACAAATGATGCAAGAAGTGCACAGGGCCAATCCACAACTCGGTATATGGCCTTCTGGAAGTTTTAAGGGACCTAGAGTTGAAAAGTTGGGACTAAAATTTAACGGCAGTCCTTCAGGCCTGTCAGTACAAGACTTTATTTTTAGATTGGAACATCTTCAGGCCCAATACAAAATACCCTGGGAGGAAATATATAGCGAATTTCATGTGCTGTTATCCGACGCAGCACAAGAATGGTATTGGCTACAAATAAAAAGTAAAATGGTACATAATTGGCCCTCTCTGAAATTTGCTTTGCTCGCACAATACAAATCCACCAGAACTAATTTTGAAATAATGAGGGATATAGTCGAACGAAGACAGCTCCCTGGCGAAAGCCTAGAAAGTTTTTTTCACGAGATGAATCTGTTGAGGTGTAGGCTGGAGCAACCCATAGCGGAGTATGAGATGATTCGCATATTGAAAAGAAATGTCAGAGAGAATATCGCTCGTATAGTATACCCCATGCAAATATCTTCGGTTGAACAGCTGCGAGTAGAATGTATTGAAGTGGAAAAAAACTTTGGCAGGCGGGATATCAGGGCCCCTACACATATGCAACAAAAAGCGTTTCGAGTAAGTGAGGCTAGTGTTAATAGTAATGACTTTGAAGAATATGACGAAAATGAGTTAAGAGAAGAAGTCGCGGCGATATCTGTGACTTGTTGGAATTGTCGAAAACCGGGTCATGTCTTTATGGAGTGTCCGGCTTCCGAGCGGACACTGTTTTGCTACAGGCGTGGGCGGCCTAACACCATTACGCCAAAATGCTCAAATTGTCGGTCGGGAAACCAAAGAAAGAACGTGGTTGGAGCGGGAAACCAACGTTCAATGGAAAAGACCGCCCCGCCGATAAATCAAATACAATAGAGCAAAACGACAGTCCTAGCGAGAATAATAATTATTCGGCCATTCGGCACTATTTACCAGTAGAAATAAGAAAGCAAAATTATGAGATAATTAAAAACCGAATATTTGGTTCAAACTCGCCTGATCCCAATATAACCCAGAATTCAAATAATATACAAGAAGCCAAGCCAATACAAAAGCAAATGAAAAAAGGAAATGTCAACAATAATCAAAAAATTTTGAAATTAAGGGAAAGACACAAAGAAAATAAACGACTTAATCGAACAATATCAGAGGCCGTTACGAGATTTAGCGGAGGTCAAGACCCTAGACCTTATGCGGTGATTAACCTCAGTGGCCACGAAATAACCGGTTTGCTAGACTCTGGAGCTTCAGTTAGCGTGCTAGGAAAAGGCTGTCGAGAGTTAGTAGAAGATCTAGGCATTCAAATAAGTAAATATTTTTCTAATGTCAGAACAGCGTCCGGGCGACCTCATAGAATTTTAGGAAAAGTACAATGCAATGTGCGGTATAAAGGAAAGGAATCTGTGGTGTGTTTTTATTTATGTCCGGACTTAGAACAAGAATTGTACTTGGGTGTCGATTTTTGGAGAGCTTTCGGGCTAGCACCCGATGTATTGCAAGTCAATGAAATGGACATAGAACAGATTCAGGGACATTTTCCTAAAGAAAATGACGGTCATGAAAGAAAAATGCATGAACTGACGGAAGAACAGGAGGATAAATTACAGAAAATAGTTCGAAAATTTCCTTCATTTGAAGAAAAAGGTTTGGGTCAGACCCAATTAGAAAAACATACCATAAAGTTGATCGAAGGGGCAAACCCAATTAAGGATAAACATTATCCGATATCCCCGGCCATGCAAGAAATCGTTTATCGCGAAATAGATAATATGCTAGCTTTAAACGTGATCGAGGAAAGTGAGAGCGCTTGGAGCAACAGGACTACTATTGTAAGAAAACCAGGTAAAAACCGTTTTTGTTTGGACGCTCGCAAGCTGAATGCGGTCACGGTTAAAGACGCATATCCCCTCCAAAACATTGACGGTATTTTGAGTAGGATAGATCAAACGGTTTATATAAGTAGTGTCGATTTAAAACATGCCTTTTGGCAAATAGAGCTGGATGAGGAGTCAAAAAAGTGCACAGCGTTCACTGTACCTGGACGTCCGCTTTATCAGTTTCGCGTCATGCCTTTCGGGCTTTGCAATGCGGCTCAACGTTTGTGTCGTCTTATGGACAAGGTGATTCCAGCGCGTCTTAAGTCCAATGTATTTGTATATTTGGATGATCTTTTGATCATAGCGGACGAATTTGATACCCATCTCTCCTTACTCGAGCAAGTAGCTGAATGCTTACAACGGGCGAATTTGACGATAGGTCTGAAGAAAAGTATGTTTTGTTTTAAAGAATTAAAATACCTGGGGTTTATAATAGGAGGAGGCATGCTAAAGACCGACCCTGAAAAGGTAATGGCCATACAAAAAATAAAGGTACCTAAGTCAACGAGAGAAGTGAGAAGTTTTCTAGGAACAGCAGGTTGGTACCGTCGTTTTATTAAAAACTTCGCTGCGGTATCAGCCCCTCTTACAGATACTCTAAAAAAAGATAGAAAATTTGCTATAACACCAGCAGCAAATCAAGCGTTTCAAAGCCTTAAGCAAGCATTAACCACAGCCCCAGTGTTAAAACATCCTGATTTCTCAAAGCCATTTTTTATACAATGTGACGCCTCAGATGTGGGAATAGGGGCAGTTTTATTTCAGAAAAATAGTGAGGGAGAAGAAAATCCCATTGCCTTCTACTCGCAAAAGTTAAACAAGTGTCAGAAAAACTATAGCGTCACTGAGAAGGAATGCTTGGCAGCGGTTATGGCAGTGAAACGATTTCGACCGTACGTCGAAATGATGAAATTCACCATCATCACAGATCACGCTAGTTTGAAATGGCTGATGAGCTTGAAGGATTTAAGTGGTAGATTGGCCCGTTGGTCTCTCCAATTACAAATGTATGATTTTCAGATAGAGCATCGAAAGGGCAAGGAGAACATAGTCGCCGATATGCTTTCACGTTTGGCAGTAGTTGAAGAGATTCAAAGTGAGGACCAAGTCTTTGACTTTGAGACTGCGGAATTTGAAAGCGACGAGTACAAACAGTTGATAGACAATATTAAGGCCAACCAGGAGAGATTACCAGATATAACGATCAGAAATGGAATGATTTTTAAGCGAACAAGAGGGGAAGACGAATTGGACCGGGATGAGTTACAGTGGAAATTATGGGTACCGGAGGCGTTAACTCATGTTTTAATTCAAAAAGCCCATGATGATAAGACATCTGCCCACAGCGGAATAGCAAAAACACTACACCGACTAAGAAGATTGTATTACTGGCCAAATATGGCTTCTCAAGTGCGTCAGTATATAGGAATATGTAGAATATGTAAGGAAACAAAATCAGCTAATCACCAACTTCACCCTCCAATTGGAGATGAAGTGATAACTGAACGACCATTCCAAAAACTTTATATCGATTTCTTAGGAAAATATCCGAGGTCCAAGAGTGGGAACGCCTACATATTCATCGTTGTAGACCACTTTTCTAAATTCACCTTTTTAAAGGCAATGAGGGAAGCGACCGCAGATAATGTGATAAAATTTTTGGTAGAAGAAGTGTTCCGTAAATTTGGGACACCGGAAACTATCCATAGCGATAATGGAGCTCAGTTCATGGCCAAGAAATTTAAAGAAATAATCATCGCGTATGGAATTAATCACATTCAAACTGCGCCCTATTCCCCACAATCGAATGCCTCAGAAAGAGTAAATCGGTCAGTCTTGACTGCAATTAGGGCGTACCTTGAAAATGACCATAGAGACTGGGATCTGTATTTAACAGAAATAGAATGTGCATTGCGATCTTCGGTACACGCCGCTACTGGAGTGACACCCTATTTTGCCTTATTTGGGTTTGAAATGTATTCAAATGGAGCCGATTATAAATTAGCGCGGAAATTAAAATCTCTAACTGATCATGGGATTGTGAGCATTGGCAATAAAGACAGACTTGAACTGATTCGTGAGAAAATCCGTAAAAACATGCACGAAGCTTATGAAAAAAGTGCAAAAAGGTACAACGAGCGGGCTAGAGTCATTAAATTTCGACCAGGACAGGAAGTATTTAGGAGAAACTATGTCTTAAGTGATTTCGGGAAAAATTTTAATGCAAAATTTGCGAGAAAATTCTTAAAGTGCCGAATAGTACGGCCTGTCGGAAATAACATGTATGAAATAGAGAATTTGCAGGGTAAACCTTTAGGCACATGCCACACCAAGGACTTGAAGACGTAGCCAGTATGACTAATTATAATACTTTCAATTGAGAAAATTGTTATGCTGTCGTGATTCAATAGTTGCACATGGAACTTGGAAACGTTATATCATCAGTGGCGTAACTATAAGCAGCATGTCGGAACTATGCCATAGCGTGCTAGATACTTTCGTCCACTGACATAACGAACATACGTGAATCATAAGGAAAATTTTCTCAAGATGAAAGTATAGTGAGAAGTGAGAGGCCTACGAAAGACGGGGACAAGATAACCAAGTGATGGCTAGAGCTTTTATGATCTGTGAAGCAAGGTTCTGGCAACAAAGGCGTTTTTCGCCATATATTTTTTTTCTTTCGTGACAATTCACTTCGGCTGCAATAATATCCTCAGCAGTTTTTTGTTACAAAAAAAAAAAAAAAAAAAAAAAAACTACATTACAGACGATCTGTCGAGCTTTAAATTTTTACTTGTAGCAAACATGAACACTATATTATTAATTTTAAATTTCAAAATTTCATTTTAAATTTCATACAACTATTTTTGTTGGTAATTTTTTTTTAAAGATTGCTTTATTATACTTTTTTTTTGTATATTTTAATCACAATAACAAATTTCCTATTTTGATGTCGAAAATTTTCTTGCAAACAAAAACAAAATAAATCAAAATAAGTGGTAAGACAGTCCCTACATTAGCAGACATGTCTGCGCAGATACATGAAAATTCAAAATCGTTTTGATGTTTTTTTTTTACAGATAAGTCTGTCAGTGTTAAGTGGGCTTAAGGAACTATTAACCTTTACGTACATATTCATTTGTTTATTGCTGAGGGTTAAATAGTTTAGTTAATGATTTATTATTTTTTTTAGCTTCACTTTACATAACTTACATTAAATTCCTTAGCATAATAGTATTGTGTTCATTATATAATTATAAATGGGTGGGGTCAAATATTTTTCTTTTTGAAAGGAATAACCATATCTATTAAATTCATTCCGGCCTATAGAATCGAGAATAGTTTGCAGATGTTTTTGACCAGAACAAAATTATTTTTTTTAATTATCGAGTACGTAGGAAAAATTGATAAATGCAAACAAAAGTATCAATGGTCTCTTGGATGACATATTCGAATTTTAGGATAGATTTTTCAAATGGACATGCGATCAGTCATGTGGTAGAGTCAACTATAACTGGAAGACAACAATTTTTTTGAGCACTTAAAGGTTATCAACCCAGCAAAGTTTTGTTAAATTTCTTCTAATTTGGAATTTGTTAACCTTGTTCAACTTGGCTACTATTGCTGGCCAAACTTTGCATCTATAGACATATTTCCTGCCCGACCCAACGTATCTACTCCTTAAGTAGAATTATAATCGATTTCGTTTATAACGAACTTTCATTTATAAAGAATACCTTTTTCGATCTCAACGATTTCGCTTCAACCCTTTATATATATCTTTACTGTCATAGCGAACTTTACGTGTAACGAACAACATGTGTTGTCCCATTTTCCAGTTTTCATACTTTTTTTTTGACGGTTATAACGAACTCCTTACAATGTTGTAAATTATTGCGGCAACGGTAACGTAATTTCTTTCAAACAAATACTGAAATGTTATTCTGTTGTTTTCATTCCCGAAGATTTGTTTGAATTATTTTAAAGTTGATTGATATCATTTTGTTTGACATTATAAAACTCTTGAAAATTAAAAAACTAATAAAAATAATCTTTGAATCAATTTTTTTTGTTTTAACCCTGATATAACGCACTTGAATGCCTAGTCCCTGGGAGTTTGCTATAACCCTACTCGACTGTATAATTTTGTTTGACCTTTGTTTTGTGTTAGTTTAATATTGTAGCAATTTAACATTATGTATTGTTATAAACTTACCGGAATCCGAATCAATCGCTGGAAAAAAGTTGGCCAGATTGATCCTAAAACACCATCTTTTATATGGCTAATCCGACAAGTCATCATTCCAGATTGGTCAGACAAATCGGTTGCCTCCTAGATTGTCTAAACCCTATTTGTCAAAATAAAAAAAAAAAAAAAAAAATAAAAAAACCGGTCAGTGTTGTTTGACTTCTGTGTAGTTAGATTAAATGCACTTACCATACACGCCGTCCAAGTTCTCGGAAACGGTATCGGCAAAAATCGAAAAAAAAAATCCGTCATCATTTTCTTTGAGGCTAGGCAAAGTTGAATGTGAGGTGTACAGTGTAGTTGTTTGAGTCAACACAACACGCTATACAGGATGCAATGATATAGCCCGGCTGGTGAGACAGGGCGTGGGAATTCCCCACGTAGGGCCACGAAATCGTATTCCACGCACATCGAGTTTTACTGGGGAGTGCGTAAACCTCGAAGTTTTGTTGCGTGTCACCGTCAGACACACAAAACACACACTTGTTGCTCCCATTCATGAGCTTCGGCGGTGCAGCAAAATGTACCCGCACACACGCACGCACACACGTACAGCCATCTCAGGGTTGGCACTTAGCCCCTGTTGAGCATGTGTTCCTGAAAAAAAATTAAGGGGAGATTATGCCACTATGCCGGCCGTGGCATAGTGGTTAGAACACGCGACTACCATGCGGGAGATCGCAGGTTCAAACCTGGCTCCAGTCAGCTTAAAAAAAAAAGAAAAAAATAAATAAAATTTTCTTTCATTGTCGGCTCCCCTCGAATGTTGTTTGACAGCAACTTCGCAGTATTAAGCGTCGATTCAATCGTCGTGTCTAGTAAGAGCTTCTCAAAACAGTGACGTTCGCATTCGTCGATAAATAAGTAGGTGCCGTTAGTTGTGAATCTAAAAATAGAAAGCGTGTTAATTCACAACAACGCGAGAAGCTATCCCATACCACATTCATGGGGTGCAAAGGGAAATTAAGTTTTTTTTTTTTTTTTTTTTTATTATAAAAATGTATATTAATCGTACTTACCTTCGGGGACGTATATTTTCCTTTTGTATTAAATTTTTTTTTTGCTCCATCAGCAAAAAAATTTTTGTAGTAGCATGCAGGTGGCTGTCGGTCTATCGAAAAAAAAGGAAATTATGAGGTTGCCGGTATGTGACTGATTTCATCACTCCGAAAAGGTGTTGCCAGACGGTTCAGTATGAATACCTTTTGAGCGACTCTGGGGTTATGAGCAGGGCGCCACTGAAAAGTATGAGTTGCAACAACAAAATATAGATGGCAGCAATGAAGCCAATGAAAGAGGGAAAATCGCGATTACGCGGGACAAAAGAACTATAAAAGGAGATTTCAAAACAAGAACAAAGGATTGTTGTTGATTCACTTTTCGTTCGCGTCAACCGATGTTGACTGTTAAGTTTGGTTTCATATATTTGAAAACTTGCTATATTTAATAGTTATATTCAACTGAGACAATAACCGCCAAAATTAACAAATAAAGACAAATTGTTAAGGAAAATCATTATTTTTGTTTAATGTGCTTGGTGTTGTAGAAATACAAAGAGAACGTCCCATTTAACACAGCAAGCCAAAGCTGGACCCCGAAAATCATCAGATTTCCTCGGGGCCAGCAACGTTTTGGCGATAAAGTTTTGTCCAGTAGAGTCCAAAAAAAAAAAAGAAATAAGCCAACAGAGTGGGAAAGGCGCTTGGATCTTTTTAGACGGAGACTCCCGTGGGAATGGTCCAGGTACCCTGTAAGCTGGAAGATAAAAAGAACGCATAATTAAAATTTGACCGGAATTAAGGTAACAAAGCGTTGTCATAACTTACTATTCAATCGGCTGTGATAGGAACCCACTGAGGAAATAGGCGCGAACAGAAACTGAAATAAAAAGAGAAAAGGAATTAATAAGGAGGAAATGTTTAAAAATTTTACGTTAACTTAAAGATCAAATGATTATAAAACAAAAATACTAAGTAAAACGAAATAAGTAATAGGCTAAGTTTGTGTATGTGACGTCTTGTAATTGTTTGTTTGTGTAGATTTAAGCATAAAACTTAATTTTTTTTGTGAAATCCGTAACATCTGCAGATATTGGTCCGTGAGCGGAGGGCTTACAGCCTTAAGACAATTTGCTAGAACTATTCGAGAGTTTAATATTATAATCTGTGAAGTGACAGATAGCCAGGTTAACAGAGCTCTATTAACTAGGATTTTTTTCATTTTAATTACGGACCACAAGGAGGTCAAACATAAACGAAAATAACACAGTTCTAGGGGATAATCTGAGCGTAAGTCCGGAGAATTAGCTCCGTTTAAAGTCCTAGATGTTAGGGGTTCTATATTAAGAGAAATATCATGTCTTAATATTAATTAGGTATAAGAGAAAAACGAATTTGCAATGTGTCTGTTATATTTAATAAATGTTTGAATTTTGTTGTATAAAAAAATGTTGATGTGCTAGATTGTAACAATGAAGGGGGGAAAAGGTTAATGGGGAACTAAAGTGAGTGTGCGTGGTTATCGGGGTCTACAAGACATAAATGTATATGGCGGATGATATGTAGACCATGGCAGGGTGGGCTCAGTGCGAGAGCGGTTACAACAAGCTCTTTTGAATCTCGTCGGTGTGTTTTGTGTATTGTGTGTTTTTTTTTGTAAATAAAATTTATGTTCTTAACTGTTCTGTGTGTCCCAAGGGGCTATGGTTGATAGGGTTGGAACCTTGCCTGAGAACCTGAGTGGCCGGAAAAATCAACCATAGTGCTAATATGGGCTCGTAACAGCATCCGCTGGTATTCCTGCCACATTGTTGAAACGCGGTCGTCCTGCACTTTGATGAATGAATCTGCTGATGAATCTTCTCAAGGTTGACAAGCCAACGTGCAGCGAAATTGTTGCGAGAATGCAAAATCATCATTTGGGATGAATGCACGATGGCACATAAACGAGTTTTGGAGGCAGTTGACCGAACGATTAAGGATTTAAGAGGTGATTCGAGATGATTTGGTTTGGCTATGGTATTTTCGTCAAACGCTTCCCGTCATCCCAAGTCTACTGCTGTTTATGAAATTAACGCATGCCTGAAATCGTCATCTTTGTGTTACTGAATTTTCAAGACAGCTACTGGCACTTGGTAATGGCCAAATTCCTGTTGATGTTTCAACTGGATTGATGACGTTCTCGGCAAATTTTTTCGAGTTTACATCGTCAAAGGAGGAACTCATCACCAAAGTTTTCCCCGGCATTGTAAAAAATTATAAAAATCTAGATTGGATAAGTGAACAGGCCATACTAGCAGCGAAGAATAAGGTCGTCGATAGCTTGAATGTTATTATTCAAAGTCGAATCGATGGAGAACTGCATTCATACGAATCTGTTGACAGTGTGACCAACGCATAACTAAAGCTGACGGTGGGATCGATCATAAGCATGTTGCGGAATCTGAATCATCTTAAATTGTGCAACGGTACGCGTTTGTCGGTCAAGAAACTCATTGAGATTAAAGCGACGTTCTTTAGGGGCAAATTCCAAGGAGAGGAAATCCTTATCCCACGAATTCCTATTATTCTAACCGATCTTCCCTTCCAAATTCAAGCGAATTCAACCCCCCATTTTATTGGCTTTTGCGATGACAATAAATAAATCGCAAAACCCATCAATGAAAGTTTGTGGGATCAATCTCGAATTTCCCTGCTTTTCACAAATCAGACGTTCGGTGTCTGTTGGAGTATTGGCAAACCATCTTCATTGTTTGTTTTTACGCCGGAAAACAAATCGAAAAACATTGTTAATCAGATCGCTCTTCACCGCTCTTCACTAATTTCGAATAAATTTAAATAAATCACATTAAAACTTGAACAAACTGTGTTTTACTATACCCCTGGAGCTTATATGAATTCTTTACCTTAGGAGCGAGACGAAGTTTGCCGGGTCCGAAGTTGCATGGCAGAACAACGTTTGCCGGGTCAGCTAGTTTGATATATGAATTGCTGTCGTTTTTCGTCAGAGAACATAGGGCGGGAGCCCAAAACCAACTATAAAATATACCATTCTCTTCGTCTTGGTCACCAAACAACGGAATGATTTAGCGAAAATAATAACTTAAAAAATAATAAAATTTTCGTGGAAATTACATTTTTTTCTGGAATAACATAACAAAAGGAACAAAAGCAAAAAAAAATATTAAAAAAATTGAATTTTTGTTCTTAATAATGTATTATTAGATTATTTCGAGTCAATACTTCAGTCTGACCCGGACTGCCATACTAAAAAGTAAACGCAAGTGTAAGCAAAAGATGTAGAAGAAGTATAAGAAACATATTAACATAAAAGAATAGTCCCTTCATCGGCCGATATCGGCTTACTAAGTTTTAGTCTACAGAAGTTCAATTTCGGTCCGAACAAAGGTCTTGATTTCTACGAAAATTTTCTACCATCTCATATATCTATCCATCTCACGATACACTTTTTTGTTAACTACATTCCTTTAACTTTTAAAAAAATCCCAAGAAAATGTTTAGCAATATGAGTTTTTCCAATTTTTTAGCACAATCTGAACATTTGCAAAAGCGCGCCAAAATGTTGATCAATTATAATTGAATGTAAATTTAGAAGTTATCGATTCACTGAATGAGCAGTGAGTCATCGGCGGAAAATCAAATATTGGTAGATTTCGAAGGTGGAAAATTTTAGTTTTGATACGCTAGATGTGGGAAATCGACCACTGTGCGCCGGGCTATTGGGTCAAAGCATGGGCCCCATGGGTTCTATGATAACCCCCTATATGCGGGTATTAAAGATTTGTGCAGGACGAGTCCAACGGTGTATTAAAGACCCCACGAGTCCGCTGGATCGAGATAAAATTCAAATTTATTTAAAAAAAATCGCGTAGATTTTGTAGTGCAATAAAAGTACTTATTGGTAATATAAAAGTACTTTTCGGTACAATAAATTGTACTTTTTGGTTCAGTTAATTGTACTTTTTCGTACAAAAACTTTTACTTTTCGGTACAAAAAATTGTTTTTTTTTTCAGTACAATAAATTGTACTATTTAGTACAATGAAAGTAGACGAAACCTCACCAATCATCGACGACGCAGTAAATTGTCCAACGGCGAGCCAAAACGAGATCAGTACAAAACTCCGATGGATGGACCAGGTGACGGAAATGTTAAGTAAGCTTGGTATGACGAACTATCTACGGAGCGCAAAAGACCGAAGCGCTTGGAATGGTTTTCTACGTGCGGCTACTTATAGATGAATTTCTGTTGTTGCTGCCAGTAAAGAAGAAGAAGTGTTTTATGTCTTGTGCATAAGAAAATCGATCACAGTGTGTGTGCACCAGAGAATGACAATATATTAATGTTAGCAACCACATTGCAATAATAATAATAAATAAATATTTTTATATAGTATAAGTATAATATAATATATAGCATAAGATATATATTTATATATATTTTATAAAAATTAATTAAAATTAAACTGTTTAAAAACTAATTTTTAAAAAAGTGGTTTTTAAATAATTTAGTTTAAACCGACTACAAATTGGTTGAAAAATAAGTAATTAGTAGTCAATTGAAAAGTCATGCAGAGATAATCAATTGACTACGGCCTATGACATGCCTATGTTAAAATAATGAGTCGGCGACTAGGAAAATAGTCACTTAATCAACTAGATGTGGTTATTAAAAAACCAGTTTAAAGTTATTTAAAAATGTGTTTCACTTCCTACAGGGTAAGTACTCGGCATTAATATATACTTAAGTACATACCCATCATTTGTATACTTGTGTGGAACTATACCAAACACACAGAGAATGCTTACAAACTCTTATTTGCGTTGTAAAAGACATGTTTTCACACCATTTATAACGATCGTTACCTCTACCTACCCTTACTTTTGTTTCTCATACACAAGTATACACAAAATACACTCGACGCACACGAGATCAGAAGCCGAAGCAGACTCAACTCAGTTATGAAGTTTTTTAGCTACGATAATGATCATCATAGATCATCGTGTTTGATAGTTCTCACATTCGTCAACTCTACTAAGTACTACGGGTGACATGAGTACTCATGTGTACTCCTGTACATTCTCATACTCTACGGAACAGAAATATTAATTTGACATGTATAACTAGCACCCAACACAACCAACACTTGTAACAACATGTGCTGGGTTCTCGTGTACTTGGGTATACCAATGCACGAGTGTTTGCGGGTATGGGCATAGTTTGATCGTTTACTCTTAACACATGTACATGTTTGGACATTAATACTTCAACAGTACTCTTATTATACATTTTGTCATTCTCTGGTGTGCACCAACTACCGCGGGATCAACTTTTTACCCATCGGATTCAATGCCCTTTAAATATTGGCTAAAAATTCTTTCAAACTTAAAAATAGTGGAAAAAAACATAAAATTTTGCGATTTCGAGGCAAAAATAGACAGATATGACAAGAATTCTTTATAATACATATCGTATATATCTTTAAAAAGGTGAAAGATTCCTCTTTCCAAAACCGTTAAGAAATCAAAACTGGTTTAAGAATTGACTGAGTTATTCCGTCGAAAGTAAGGAAAGATCCGAAAACCCGGTTCTTGAGCCGTAAGTCAAGATTTTGAGGGTGTTAGGAAACTTTTGCATATAGGGTCATGTTGTACACGATCAGACCTACAACATGCACTAGGTCACTTCTCAAGTTCCTTCAATTTTTTCCATTTTGTCACAGTGTCAATAATTTTGCTGCTTTTACGACAGAAAATAAAACACATTAATCGTTTGAGGATCATATAAATAAAACAATTTAAGTTTATATTTTAATAAGTTATTAAATTAAAATCTACTCTATTTCATTTTGGCAACTATGTCTTTAGCTTTGGCTATGGCCTCATCAATGTCTCCGACCATGTAGAATGCAATTTCTGGTATATCATCCATGTCGCCATTCAATAAACGTTTAAAACCATCAACGGTTTTGGCTGTTGGCACCATTTTACCGGCGTGTCCAGTGAATACTTCAGCCACTTGGAATGGTTGAGAGAGAAAACGCTGCATTTTACGCGCTCTAGCAACTGTAAGTTTATCCTCTTCCGATAATTCGTCCATACCCAATATGGCAATAATGTCCTGGGGGGGAAAGTAGTAAACAAAATTAGAATAGTACGTGCAATGAGTAATTTTAATGATGTCGGTTTCATCTTAGTATAAAAAAGTATTTAAAAGGAAAAATAGTTTTGATTGCTGGAAATTATTAAGTGTAGAGTACATATAAGAAATCTTAAAAGGGACGGATGTGCTCCAAATCATCTAATAAATAAAAATAATATGACCGGAGCTTCTCATAAAAACTTATCCCGAACAGTATTGATTTTGGTCATGAAGAAGGTGTTTAGGGCAAACTAGTACTTTTAAGGGGGGAGTTTTGTTCAATGTAGTTAATGCTGTAGATCAGGCGAGGATCAGATGACCAATAAATAACACTGTGGAACATTTTTGGGGTCATTGTCTGGGGGTAAGAAATTCCAAGTCAGGGTGAAGATACTAGATCAAAGTAGTAAAATCCCTAAAGGGTTTGGTGTTCTCAGCGCAAAGTTTTTTTATGACATTTTATATTTTTTGCTTATCTTGATGTTTGTTCGCTTAGTTTTTCAGCTATAACTCAAGAACTATTAATGGTATCTCATTTTATTCTTCAGCAGAATTGTAGAGAACGGCAAACCCTTTGGGGGCTTTACTATACTGACCTAGTACCTTCACCTTAGCTTGAAATTTCTCACCCCACCAGAATTATAAAACATAAATCTTCAAAATTGGAACAAAGTGCGTATGATTAATATAAAATCAGCATTAAATTAAAATTACTCATACGTACATATGTAGCGAGTGCCATAGCTACAATTCTGCTGAAGAAAGAAATGAGAGATCACCAATGGTATATGAATTATAGCTGGAAAACTATGCTAACAGATATCTAGACAAGGAAAAAATATTAAAGGTCATAAAAAATTTGGCTGTGAACGAGAAATCCTTCATTTAGACTTCATTTGTTGTTGCACTGTGTAATAAGATTCGACGTATTATAGTGGGTGAAATCGTGCAACGTTAGTCCTATGGATTAGTACCAATATGTCTTCAAATCTTAAAGATGCAAGTTTTTGAGTCTAAATATCAGACGTAAGACCGAAATTGCTTAATCATACTCGCTATACCTACCTGTAAGGCAAATCAGTGGAAAGAGCTCATCATGGAGTGCAGTTGTTCTGTGGAGAATTTAAATTTGCTGCATGCCTTATTGGATATTGAAGGGAGTTTAATAATGGTAAGACCTCCCTTATGGAAGTAGGTGTACCAGGAATGACGGTATGGGTGGATAGACACCATGATAAGCGACCACATTTTAACTTCAGATCTATGTGAATACCATTACAGATCAACTACCACAAGGGACAGTCCTCAAGTAGATGTTGTATTTTTCTTCTATGGTTACTTGTGGTCAACCATATTCACCTGGACTTCAAGGCATCCAGACCACATCGTCATTTTGAACACAGAAAAATGTCTACAATTAACGACTTAGTACAAATCACACTGACCTTGCCTTCAAATTAAGCCAATATCTGTGGACCTTGTATTAACCTCAGGAACACAGAGCTGGTGCCTTTTTCGCATAGGTACAAAATAATTGACTTTAGACCATCAAAGCTAGGCGGATTGAATTGAGTTTGTCTCCTGATGTGAAAATGTCTGGGAGTAATCTTTAATAGCAAAACAAATTGGAATAGACACACTGAGGAAAGACTGAAATGAGGATTGAACGCTCCATATGTTTTTGTCGAAACTCCATTGGCAGAAACAGGGTGTTTTCGCTAAGATTAGTACCATGGTTATATCCAGCGATTGTGCGGTCTATAACCAGAGTACGTATTGGCTCGTTCTTTCGGCGCTCGGCTCGCGATCCAGGAGCCTTAAAACTACAAAAGAGCTCTTGGCTCGCGAGCTAGGAGCAACAAATTTCAAACGAGCTCTCGGCTCGCGATCCAAGAGTCCAAATAAAGAGCTGGCTCGCAAGCCAAGAGCCACGAAATATTAAATGAGCTCTCAGCTCGCGAGCTAGGAGCCACAAAATTTCAAATGAGCTCTCGGCTTGCGAGCCGGTAGCCCAAATAAAGAACTGGCTCGCGAGCCAAGAGCCACAACATTTCAAATGAGCTCTCGATTCGCGAGCCAAGAGCCCAAATAAAGAACTGGCTCGCGAGCTTAGAGCCAAGAGCTCAAAATCGAGCTGGCTCTTTTTTGGGATCTTGGCTCCTGGCTCGCGAGCCCATTTGAAATTTTGTGGCTCTTTGCTCTAGAGCTAAGTACATAAAAAAGTACTTTCATTGGCCCAAAAAAAACTATTCTGTTGCACAACGTACTTTTTTTGTACCAGAGTCACGAAATATTAAATGAGCTCTCAGCTCGCGAGCTAGGAGCCACAAAATTTCAAATGAGCTCTCGGCTTGCGAGCCGGTAGCCCAAATAAAGAACTGGCTCGCGAGCCAAGAGCCACAAAATTTCAAATGAGCTCTCGATTCGCGAGCCAAGAGCCCAAATAAAGAGCTGGCTCGCGAGCTTAGAGCCAAGAGCCCAAAATCGAGCTGGCTCTTTTTTGGGATTTTGTGGCTCTTTGCTCTAGAGCTAAGTACATAAAAAAGTACTTTCATTGGCCCAAAAAAAACTTTTCTGTTGCACAAAGTACTTTTTTTTGTACCAGAGTACTTTTTTGTACTAAAAGTACTTTTAATGTACTTTTCGGCACAAAATACTTTTTTTTGTACCAGAGTACTTTTTTGTACCAAAAATACTTTTAGGCACAAAGTACTTTATTGTACCACAGTACTCTTTTGTACCAAAAAGTACTTTTAATGTACTTTTCGGCACAAAGTACTTTTTATGTACCAAAGTTCTTTATTTATGACAAAAAGTACTTTTTGGTACAAAAAATTACTCATGTACGAAAAAAGTACTTTGTGCGGAAAAGTACATTAAAAGTACTTTTGGTACAAAAAAGTATTCTTGTACGTCACCCAGCTGCATGAAATTAAGTGAAATTGTTCGTCTACTAGTCGGCATCATTACAGAGCATTGCGATGTTTGGGATCTAAAGTGAAACTGGGATCGCTCTGCACGGGATTTCTGTCGAGTTTGTGATGTGATTGGTTATGTATTTGATTGATCTAGAACGATTTACGATTTTAACAATCGCTGTAGCCAATATCCAACGAAGATTGCAACGGTCATACATGTCCAAAGTGGACCAGGCCGTAGATAAATAGACAATGTTTAAGTGAACAATCAAATAACTTTATTTATTATTTGTAAACTTCTGTCTTGGCTTTTCATCGGCGCCAAACTATTGTGAACTGCTATTTCTCCAGCACTTTAACTCTACTTTCTTATATATTTTCTTCAGACCATCTGTCTACACCTCATATTAGAGGACAATCGCATTAAATCTTTAAGTAAAATATGAATCTGGACCATGTCTGCATAGAAGTGTCTTAAACTTAACCTATAATATGGCCGTTTACATTTGGTGATATTGGATATCTAATATGTGATTTAAAAATATCTCATTTCTTAGTTTAAAAGTGCAAAGTTGTATTGTATTTAAAAATGCAATGTTTACGATTTACAAACATATTAACATTAGGATCATATATGAATTGATCTCAATAAAGACACTATTATAAAGTACATATTTATTTTGCGCTTACCTGCAGGGACTTGTAATTCTGTAAAGTCTTTTGCACTGATCTAGCCACCGTATAATGTTCCTCACCCACTATCACGGGATCCATAATGCGAGATGAGGAATCTAACGGATCCACAGCCGGATAAATACCCAATTCTGCAATGGGACGCGACAACACAGTTGTGGCATCCAAATGTGAGAAAGTAGCAGCCGGTGCAGGATCTGTCAAATCATCGGCAGGAACGTAAACGGCCTGTACCGAGGTAATTGAGCCATTCTTAGTACTGGTAATGCGTTCTTGCATAGAGCCTGCAAAAATATCATAGACAATTATTAAAGCAGAGACACCGAAATGCCTACTCAAAAAGTTTCTTACCCATATCAGTTCCTAGTGTTGGTTGGTAACCGACTGCAGAGGGGATACGACCTAACAAAGCTGACACTTCCGAACCAGCTTGAGTAAAACGAAATATGTTGTCAATGAAAAGTAAAACATCTTGACCTTCCATATCTCGAAAGTATTCGGCTATAGTTAGACCAGTGAGAACAACTCTTGATCGTGCACCAGGTGGCTCATTCATTTGACCATAGACTAAGGTCACTTTTGACTTATCATCGTCTAATGATATCACTTTAGATTCAATCATTTCCATATAGAGATCATTGCCTTCGCGTGTCCTTTCGCCGGCTCCCACAAATACCGAATAACCGCCATGAGCTTTAGCAATATTATTGATTAGTTCCATAATTAGGACAGTCTTTCCAACGCCAGCGCCACCAAATAAACCAATTTTCCCACCCTTGACATAAGGGGCCAATAAGTCAATAACCTTTAAAGGAAAATTTAAAGAGTTTTGAGTTAGAAGAGTAAACTATAAATCATTCGCAAAGAATCGCTTTTAACGTATATGCAGATAAGTAGGAGATGATGATAAAGTACTGCCGAACAGGTATAGACTTTTAAGAATTTCCAGCAGGTGTTTAGAAACCGTGGCATAGTGGTTAGAACACGCGACTACCATGCGGGAGATCGCAGGTTCAAACCTGGCTCCAGTCATCTTAAAAGAAAAAAATAAATACAATTTTCTTTCATTGTCGGCTCCCCTCGAATGTTGTTTGACAGCAACTTCGCAGTATTAAGCGTCGATTCAATCGTCGTGTCTAGTAAGAGCTTCTCAAAACAGTGACGTTCGCATTCGTCGATAAATAAGTAGGTGCCGTTAGTTGTGAATCTAAAAATAGAAAGCGTGTTAATTCACAACAACGCGAGAAGCTATCCCATACCTCATTCATGGGGTGCAAAGGGAAATTAAGTTAAGTTTAGTTTAGAAAAGGACTCTACGACTCAAAATCTTAATATTCTCTTAAAGTGAGTTCCCCGGGAAAAATATACTTTTTGTAACACGAAAATATACATTTTGCTTAAATAAAATCAATTTTTGTTACAATAAATTTACTGTTTAGTCCACAAATGTACTTTTTGGTACAATAAATGTACTTTTTGGTACAAAAAAGTACTTTTTGGTACAATAAATTTTCTTTTTGGTACAAAAAAGTACTTTTTGGTACAATAAATGTACTTTTTGGTACAAAAAAGTACTTTTTGGTACAAAAAATTACTTATTGGTACAATAAATGTACTTTTTGGTAAAAAAAAACAGTTTGGCACAATAACAATACTTTTTGGGACAACAAAAGTTCTTCGAATTCTATCAAAAGTACATTTTGTTGCAACAAAATTACGTTGCGGTACAATTAATTTACTGATTGATACAACAAAAGTTCTTTTCGGTACAATAAAATAACTTTTTGAAACAACAAAAGTATTTTTGGTACATTGAATTTACTTTTTAGAAAAAGGTACTATTTGGAAAAATGAAAGTACTTTTTGGCACAAAAAAATTTCCTTTTGAAACAAGAGAAAACTACTTTTAGCACTAAATAAGTACAATAAATTTACGTTATGATACAAGAAATTTACTTTTTGTACAACAAATATACTTTTTGGTACAACGTAAGTAATTTTTAGTTCAATAAAAGACCTTTTTGGTGCAATTAAAGTACATTTTGGCGCAACAAAAGTACTATTTGAAACAATAAAAGTATTTTTGGCGAAATAAAAGTACTAATTGGAACAATAAACGTTCACGTTAGAACAATAAAAGTACTTTTTGGTACAATTAATGTACTTTTTGTTACAATCAATGTACTTTTTGGTACAATTAATGTACTTTTTGGTAGAATTAATGTACTTTTTGGTGCAATAAAAACACTTTTTGACACCGTAAAACTTTTTGGTAGAACAAATCTACTTTTTGGTACAATGAAATTTATTTTTGGTAGCATTAAAGTACTTTTTGGTGAGATAAAAACAGTTTAAAGCAATAAAAGTAGTATTGGACACATAAAAGTACTTTTTGGAATAACAAAAGTAATTCGTGCTCTATCAAATGCATATTTTGGCACAACAAGGGTACTTTGCGGTGCAGTAAAAGTACTGATTGTTCTAAAATCACTTTTTGGTACAATAAAAAATGTATCTTGTGAAAGTACTTTTTTGGTGCAATAGCAGCCATGTTCTGGAAAACAAGTCGGTTTGAAAACATAGCAAAATCGATAAAAAGGTAATACCTTTTTAATACATTTTTACCGATTTTGCTCTGTTTTCAAACCGAATTGTCTCCCAGAACATGGCTGTAAATGTACTTTTTCGAATAAAAGTACTATTTGGTACTATGAAAGTACTTTCTGTTAAAACAAAAGTATCTTTAGAAAAGTAGAAGTAATTTTTGGTTAAAAAAATACTTTCTGGTACATTGAAAGTATTTTTGACAGACTTTTTGCTAAGTCTAAAAAATGATTTTTACTTTTACTTTATTTTCCACCTTTTTTTCGTGGGAATAGTCTCCCATTTTCGAATTTTGTTAAAAAAAAGGGGAAATAAGAAATTATCCCGCGAGACATTATAGGAAAATTTCCAGGGAATTGTTATCCAGAATCAGGGTTTATTCATTTCGTGACATACTGGTCAAAAAATTTAGAATTTTTTTTAATTGTATTTCTAATTGTCTGTGATTTACCCAAATTCGCAGTATTTTTTAAATATTTTATTCTACACAATCTCCTTTCTAGCTGGGGAGTAAAGTAGAATTTTTTTGTCTATTATCAATTAAGTGGAACTCTAACTATAAACTATATTACGTTGATAGTAAACACTGTCAAATGCATTTAAATAGTTTGGAGGAAAAAATATACTATTTAGAGCACCAGGCAAAATGTTACATGAAATATAATCGAAACATTTAATTCTTATTCGAAAAGAATGACTAATCACAGTCAGCCATTCTAAATTTTAATTTTTAACTGTTAAAATATGAATAACTGTCAAATATTCACCTTTATTCCGGTTTCCAATAAAACGGGATTTACCGTTAAGTCGGTCATTGCAGGTGCTTCCGCATGTATGAACGAATAAAACTCAGATTTTATTGGTCCACGTTCATCAATCGGATCACCAATGACATTAAGTATTCGCCCCAGGGTACCTCGACCTACGGGAACACGTATCGGATGACCAGTGTCAACAACTTTTTGGCCTCTTTTTAAGCCCTCAGTACTGTCCATGGCCACAGAGCGTACGATATTGTTGCTCAAATGGTGAAAAACCTGATAATTAGCAATGGAGTGAGTTCATTTTTTTGCAGACAGCAACTGAAACTTACCTCCAACACTAAGCGATTGCCTCCTTTATATTCAGATACTTCCATAGCATTCATTATTTCGGGTATATCATCGTCAAATATGACATCAACCACCGGTCCAATGACAGCATGTATGCGCCCTACTTTAGAATCCTCTTTCTTACCGCTTGCGGCATCTTTAGAAGACT
The DNA here is from genome assembly GCA_964034835.1 of Muscina levida. NCBI lineage: Eukaryota > Metazoa > Arthropoda > Insecta > Diptera > Muscidae > Muscina > Muscina levida. The sequence continues at coordinate 78,353,213 of OZ035883.1, forward strand.
CAGACATTTTAGTGGCTTCACTTTGGGCACAAGTGCTTTTGGTTTCAGGACAAATGGGTTTCTGTACATCATCCTCGCAGGTCTCGGGGCAAGGTTCACACACATCAGGAACACAGTCGTCTGAAAAGTATGACACTAGTAAATTAATATTCCTAGATACACACATATGTGCCAATATCACCTTTATCTTTCTTATCCTTGAGACAAGGCGAATCCATGCGGTAAAACCTTAGGTAATTTTGGTAACTAAAAGTCCCATTTTGAAAATAATCTTTACTTGGAATCACTGCAACAAATTGGGCCATTAGAGGTCGGCAATGTCCGTTATATATTTTGTTAACTCACCTTTTCCAAAACCAGCTGCAGAACGTATTTTTTTTAAAAAGAGCATTTTGCTAATTTTTGAAGAATTTAAAAATGTGTATTCGTTACAGATTTGTCGACGTAAATCTCTGTAGTCTACTGGGATCTATTGGCGTGTACTGAGTCTAAATTGTCAAAAAATAAATGTTTGCAGAGTAGGTAAATTAAATCAATTAGCAGTCATAGAACATCGTGCGTACAGCCACTGGAGGCACAAGTTAATCGGCTACGCCAACAATGGAAACTTGAATATCCCTTGACATAAGCAGAAGTCTAAACAAGTGTAAGTTTTTTTGTATAATCCTCTAATTATTACCTAAACTGGGCGATAAGTCTGGGCAGACATTATATCTCAATAAAAACCAATTTGCACAAGTCCCTGTTTTTCTGTTTAACAAAAGTTATCTTATTGTAGTTTGGTGGCTCAGAATGTAAGTGAATATGTGTTTGTTAAAAAGTAATCTCACTCAGGCATATTATCCTTTACTAACGTTTTACAAGACTGGATTGTTGGCACAACCTACAAAAAAAAAGTCCAAATCACAGCTCCGAGGCGGATAATTGACATCGGCAAGACGGCTATTAACTCGATTTGGGAATTTGGTGAACAAAAGATTGAATGTAGCATGGGCTGTGTGGCCTGGCACACCTTCCTGTATGAAACAGAGGTCGTCCAAATCAATGTCTTCTATTTCGGTAAAAAAGGGGTAACATGGCATTGTAACGCCCACCGTTGACCGAAACGTTGTTACCAGCTTCATTTTCGAAGGAAAAAAACTATCAAACTTACTTAGCTGGCACTTCTTTGCAATCCTATTGGATTAAATACCACACGTAGAAAAATATTATAAGCGCTTCGATATTCTACGCTTCTTCTACAGTTGGTCACACCAAGTTCTGTAAGATTCTCAGTAACATTTTCGTCCATTCGTACAACATGACCTAGCCAACGCAATCGCTGCACCTTAATGCGTCGGACCACGTCAATGTCAGTGTACTGCTCATACGGCTCATGATTCATACGATGCCGATACTCTCCGTTATCGATGATGGGCCCATATATTTTACGGAGTATTTTTCTCCCGAATACCGCCAGAACCGATTCATCCGCTTGTGCCATAACCCAGGATTCTGAACCGTACATTAAGACAGGTAGAACCAGTATCTGGTATAGCTGGAGTTTTGTTCGTCGAGAGAGGGCTCTGTCATTGAATCGCTTGCTTAGTCCGTAGTAGCATTTATTTGCAAGCAGGATTCTTCTCCGGATTTCGAGGCAGACATTATTTCTTTTGTTGATGGCGGAGCCTAGGTAGATAAAATTATCTACCACCTCGAAATTATAGTTGTCAACGTTCATGCAGTTTCCCAAACGAGTAGATTCTTTGTTCGTTGAAACTAATTACTTCGTATGATCCTCGTTCACCATTAGGCCCATTTTCGCTGATTCCTTCTGTATACCTGAGAAGGCTGCAGTCACATCCCGCAGATTTCGACCGATGATGTCAACGGCATCAGCGTACGCGAGTAGCATGTGGCTTTTGTTGAATATAGTGCCACTCGTGTTTACTGCAGCGTTTCTCATTATCATCTCCATCACTATGTTGAAGAGATCGCACGATAGGCCGTCGCCTTGTTTTAGGGCTCGTCTGGCACAAAATGGCTCCGTAAGGTCCTTGCCAATCTTCACTGAAGACTCCGTGTTAGTCAGCGTCATTCCGCAAAGACGTAACAGCTTCGCAGGAATTCCAAACTCAGCCATGTCTTCGAGTATTTTCTGCCGTATCGGGCTGTCGAAGGCAGCTTTATAATCGACGAAAAGATGGTACGTGTCGATCTGTTTCTTTGGGCCTTTTCCAGGATTTGCCGATGTGTGGTCATTTGTTGATTTTCCAGGTCTAAAGCCACACTGATAAGGCCCGATCAGGTTCGATAACACTGGATAAAGTCTTTCACATAGCACACTCGACAGGACCTTATATACGATGGGTAAAAGGCTGATTCCGCGGTAGTTGGAGCACATACCTTTTTTCAGCACAGGACATAATACGCTTAAATTCCAATCGTCGGGCATGCAATCGTTAAGCCAAACCGTGCGAAGGAGCTGGTGCATGCCGGAAGTCTGTCGGCAACGGCTGCTTTATTATTTTTCAGCCGCGATATTGCTCTTTTTATCTTGGCTTAACTTGGTGGTGGGCAATCTAAGCAGCTTCGCGATGTAGTTTTTACGTCGCGAGCATCCTTGTCCTGTCCATCTCATCTATAGTAGTAGTCATCTATAGTATAGTAGTTGTCAGGAAGCCGAGCTTATGCTACAACCCGACAACCGAACTTGAAACCCGAACCTGCTATTCGTAGCCGAGGTTATTTCATGAATCCGAGCTTATTCCACGGTCCCAAGCTTACTCCACGGTCCCTAGCTTATCCCCCTTTCCCGAGCCTGCTTTTCGAATCTAATATCCGAGCTGTTCCTATCATATTTGGAATCTTAACCTAAAACCCAAAACCGGACCTTATGCCAGAATTCCAAAAACCGTATCCGTACTGGGATATTTAACTAGGTCTCGATTATCTGCAAATCGACATCCTTGTATTGTAAGAAAATCAAACCCTAATAAACACTTTTTGATCGCCCTAGTCAGGAAAATCACTTTTGTTCTTATATTGTAAGTCTGGTGGGCGCTTATGATTCAATGAGTATACCCCAGCCAAAGAAAAAGGTAAAGAATTTGGAACAAAAAAAAAACGTACATTCTGTGCAAAAGTTTGTTTCCTTTAATACAGAAACAACTTATTCAAATCGGTTAAGAATTGTGGCTAAAAATTTCAAATGTCCATTACTACTAAATACTAATAGTTATACTATTTAGGTATAAAACATTATCTTTCTAGCTCTAAAAAAATGTATAGCCTTTGAGTTCGCCAATGTTCACCTTAAATATGCATTTTGCATATTTTGATAACGCATCACATAACACAACAGTGACTTTTGGTCGTACTTTCTTCAAAATTTACACGCATTTCTAACATATGCATGCATAAAATATGTGAGTTCTTCTTGAGTGGCTAATGATCATTTTTCTACTCTTCAGAAAAAACAACTCAGCAAAAAAAGGTCCTATTAAGAAGTAGTAAAAAAGCAGAATTACTGATCCAAAAGTATTTCAAATTTAAGTGAATCACCAACTCAGCAAAAAAAGGTCCTATTAAGAAGTAGTAAAAAAGCAGAATTACTGATCCAAAAGTATTTCAAATTTAAGTGAATCACCAATGATTTTAACATTGACTTGTCATAGGAAGGAAGTTTATAGTTCTTTATTGCATACTTTTCACCTAAGTCTGAAGTAGTGCTGAAATGTGATTCTAAGAAGTCTAACAAACACGAATGTTAAATTAGACCCGACTAAATGTGTTAAGAGATTCCAGCACAAAGATATCCACAAGGCAACTTGGCTATCCCCCGATCAAAACACCAAAAATCAAATTGATCATGTGGTAATTGATGGCAGGCATGCATCTAGTGTCATGGACGTGCGTGTGATCCGTGGTGCTAATATTGGCTCGGATCATTACCTGGTTGCAGCCAAGGTTCGCACAAGATTGAGCAGAGCGAAAAACGCACGTAACCAAACACAAAGAAAGCTGGACATCGCGAAGCTGCAAACCCCAGAGATAGCTACTGCCTACTCCGACCAACTCTCCCAACTTTTACGACACAACGCCTCTACTTCTGACGTTCCCGATACACAGTGGCAGCATATTGCGCATTCCATGGCAACCGCCGCAACAACCGTGCTAGGATATGAAAAGCGGCGCTCAGACGAATCCTGGTACGATGAAGAATGTCGCATAGCGTCTGAGGAACAGGATGCTGCTTATATGGCAACGCTACAGCCAATTGCAACCCGTGCTGTTAGGGAACGGCATAAGGAGAAAGCAAAACGGACAAGACAGCTATTTAGGCGAAAAAAACGTCAGATGAAGGAACGGGAGAACGAGGATATTGAGCGATACAGGGATAGAGGTGAGGCCCGAAAATTTTACCAGAAAGTAAGAGCAAATGGATACGGTAATGGCCTCCCCACCTGTAAGGACAGTGATGGAAATCTGGTCACGGATACGCAAAGTGTGCTGCACATATGGAGAGAACACTTCCAGCAACTGCTGGTTCCAGAAGGCAGCGCACGTGAAGTTATCACGCCAATTGTCGATGACGGCTTAGATTGCCCACCACCAAGTCAAGCCGAGGTAAGAAGAGCAATATCGCGGCTGAAAAACAACAAAGCAGCCGGTGCCGACGGTCTGCCCGCAGAGCTCTTCAAGTCCGGTGGCGAGGAGTTGATAACGAGCATGCACCAGCTCTTGCGCACGGTTTGGCTTAAAGAGTACATGCCCGACGATTGGAATGTAAGCGTATTATGTCCTGTGCTGAAAAAAGGTGACCCAAGTGTGTGCTCCAACTACCGCGGGATCAGCCATTTACCCATCGCATATAAGGTCCTGTCGAGTGTGCTATGTGAAAGACTAAAGCCAGTGTTATCCAACCTGATCGGACCTTATCAGTGTGGCTTTAGACCTGGAAAATCAACAACTGACCAGATTTTCACACTTCGGCAAATCCTAGAAAAGACCCAAGAGAAACAGATCGACACGTACCATCTTTTTGTCGACTATAAAGCTGCCTTCGACAGCCCGATACGGCAGAAATTACTTGAAGCCATGGCTGATTTTGGTATTCCAGCGAAGCTGATACGTCTTTGCGGAATGACGCTGACTGACACGAAGTCTTCAGTGAAGATTGGCAAGGACCTTACGGAGCCATTCTATACCAGACGAGGCCTAAAACAAGGCGACGGCCTATCGTGCGATCTCTTCAACATTGTGATGGAGATGATAATGAGAAAAGCTGCAGTAAACACGAGTGGCACTATATTCAACAAAAGCCACATGCTACTCGCGTACGCTGATGACGTAGACATCATCGGTCGAAAACTGCGGGATGTGACTGCAGCATTCTCGGGTATACAGAAGGAATCAGCGAAAATGGGCCTAACGGTGAATGAGGACAAAACGAAGTTATTAGTTTCAACGAACAAAGAATCTACTCGTTTGGGAAACTGCGTGAACGTTGACAACTATAATTTCGAGGTGGTAGATAATTTTGTCTACCTAGGCTCCGCCATCAACAAAGAAAATAATGTCAGCCTAGAAATCCGGAGAAGAATCCTGCTTGCAAATAAATGCTACTACGGACTAAGCAAGCGTTTCAATGACAGAGCCCTCTCTCGACGAACAAAACTCCAGCTATACCAGATACTGGTTCTACCTGTCTTAATGTATGGCTCAGAATCCTGGGTTATGACACAAGCAGATGAATCGGTTCTGGCGGTATTCGAGAGAAAGATACTCCGTAAAATATATGGGCCCATCATCGTTAACGGAGAGTATCGGCGTCGTATGAATCATGAGCTGTACGAGCTGTACACTGACATTGACGTGGTCAAACGCATTAAGGTTCAACGGTTGCGTTGGCTAGGTCATGTTGTACGCATGGACGAAAATGCTCCAGCTCGAAAAGTCTTCGACAATGAACTCGATGGACGGCGCAGAAGAGGGCGACCAAAACTCCGTTGGAAAGACCAGGTTACTGAGAACCTTACAGAACTCGGTGTGACTAACTGGAGAAGAAGCGCAGAAGATCGAGGCGCTTATAATATTTTTCTACGTGCGGTATATAATCCACTGGGATTGCATAGAAGTACCAGTTAAGTAAGTAAGTAAATGTGTTAAGATACATAGGTAAATTTATTGCAAGTAGTTGTATATTGTGTGTCAATTTACTATTTTTAAGGGTAATGCATGATTTCATGTTTTATAGTTATGTTTTATTAAAAACGCCAGTTTTTAAGAAAAAACCCCATATTTGTATTATTATAGATATTTATATTTATTAATACAGAATCTTACATTCTCTGCGGTTCTTTATTGATTGTTTCGAAGTTCTTATAAAGAACCTGTTTGGAAGTTCTTAATCATCATCTCATTCTTTGAGAATGACTCACTTTTTTTGCTGGGTATTTAAACATCTCGTATTTTATTAAGCACTAAAGGTTTAAATGACCAATGCGTTATATAGGTGTATGAAGTTAAACATAATGAACAGGTGACCAAGTACATTTCTCACCCTTGTCGTGAATAGCCAATGGTTTCCATGGTTATTGTAAGAACCCACTAACATTAACAAATACTTTGGCATTATGGCAACGTTCGACTTCTTGTTAAAAGTGTAAAATTTATTAACGCTTTAACATGGAAGATTTATCAGATTACACTTCGCCCGTTATTGAATTTAAAGCTACACATATCGCAGAGAAACATCTAAAATTGACCGACAACAGCACAGCCACCGATCCTTTGCCAACAAAAATTGATGCCTTTGCTGAGACCAATCACAGGTGCAGTCAAGCGACTCAAACGGATACATCTAGCACAGTATTAACTAATGTGGATGATCGTAAACTGGCCACATGGCTACGCAAGGTATTGCCCCATGTTGAAAAGGAATTACTGAAGGGCTGCACACCAGTTTTAAACTCACATCCAAGTAATGACACCTACGATGATCGCCAGATACAGGTTTATCAAAAACTCACTTTGCAAACGGCTGAAAATTCTCAATGTCTGGCCACTTGGTTGGCAGTACAGACGAATAATGCCCCCGTTTTGGTGGTCAGTACCATAGCGCCGCACGATGATTGGTGCGAACACATCGACCAATCACTGCAGCTGTACGTTCCGAAACGTGAACCAAATGCCAATTTCGTTACGTATAAAGAACTTAAAAGTGTACCTATAAAAGCGTGCCTCCGAAGTTTGTGTACCAATAGTTTTAACAAGAGCATATTTGCTGGGTCCACGCTCGATGGTGACATCTATGTTTGGCAGTTTGAGCAAAATGTCAACGCTATCGAAGTTAAGGAATTGTACAATGTAACTTCATCGCATGGATATGCGGTAGCAATGGATTGGGCCAATGAACAAACTGTGCTAACGGCCCACAGTAATGGATACGTTGTGCAATGGCATTTAGGATCGGAGCTTATAAAAGAAGCTGAGTAAGTATTTGTGTGTTATTTATATAATATGCATATAATAACACACTTTGACATAATAGATAAAATTTCCATTCGCTTCGATCTTGTACACACCGTCTCCAGTCAGTCATACCAAGCAGCGTCAGTGATTCCTCCACCTGGTCCTTCCAACGTAGTCGCGGTCTCACTTTTTTGCGCCGTCCTTCGAGGTCTTGATAGAATACCTTTCGCGCTGGAGTTTCCTCATCCAACCTCACGACATGGCATAGCCAGCGTAATCGTTGCACTATGATTCGCTTGACCACATCAATGTCGTGGTATAACTCGTACAGCTCATGGTGCATCCGAATCCTAAACTCGCCGTTTACGCAAATGGGACCATATATTTTGCGGAGAAATTTTCTCTCAAACACCTCCAGATAACCTGCATCTGCCTGTGTAAGCACCCAAGATTCGGAGGCATACAACAGGACCGGTAAAATGAGTACCTGGCACAGTTGGACTTTGGCGGTTCGAGAACGGGTGGTGTTTATGAAGTGCTCGCGTAGTCCAAAGTAACACCTGTTGGCGAGCACTATTCTCCGTTTTATTTCAAGGATGACACTGTTGTTTTTGTTCAAGGCGGATCCGAGGTAGATAAATTCATCCACTACCTCAAAGCAATAGTTTTCAATGTTCAAGCTGCGTCCCCAACGGGTGGACACTTTGTTCGATGATACCATTAACTTCGTCTCATTAACAGCTCCTCATTCACTGCCAAACCCATTTTCGCTGACTCCCTTTCAACAGATGAGAAGGCAGCTGTTACCTCTCGCATCGATAGTGTCGATATCAACGGCATATACGAGCAGCATGTCGCGCTTATTAAATACGGTGCAAGACATGTTAACCGCTGCTTTCCTTAACACCTTCTCCATCACTATGTGGAACAGTATACATGACAAACTATCACCCTGTCAAAGAAATCTCGTCGTATCGAATGGTGCGGATAGATCCTTGCCAATCCCAACAGAGGATTTGGTATTCGTACACCGTCAGAGACGAATTATCTTCGGCAGAATACCGAACTCAGACATGGCATCGTATAGTCGATGCCTGATTGAACTATCGAAGGCAGCTTTGTAATCGACAAAGAGGTGGTAAGTGTCGATTTGCTTCTCATGGGTTTTCTCCAGAATCTGCCGTAGTGTAAATATCTGATCCGTCGTGGATTTGCCTGGTCTAAAGCCGCACTGATAAAAAAATTTATCTTTGACCTCGTCAACTTTTTCCTCCATCGGAGCATGAGCGCATATCAACGTGGTCTGAACAAATATTGCCTACAATGTTATGGTGGTGATCCTTAATCCGAAGCTTTATTGATCAAGGAATATCGAGGAAAAGTTAAAGAGGGGTGTCAATGCCCTTTATACATGCCGGAACTCTATAGGTAAAAGTTGGAGACTCAGCCCGAAGGTCACAAAGTGGTTGTATACCACAGTATGCCTGTTTTGTTAAGGAGGCCCAGATAAGAGTAATTCTTTTTAAAAATGCTCAGCAAGGTCCAAAGGAATGTCTGTAGTGGGGATTACGGTAGCTAAAAAGATCACATGCAAACGGCTTTGTATGTGTTTATTGGGACTTCCGCCCCTAGTCTTGTGCGTCAAGGCTATTGCAGCCCGAGGGGCTATCAGACTGAGGCAAGCTGGCGATTGGTATCAATCCATTCATGGTCATGCGAAGATTCTCCGGCTTTTGGGTAATGGCGTTTCTTTTCATCTCCCACCTCGTACTGGAGACTCAGCCCAAGGTCACAAAGTGGTTGTATACCACAGTATGCCTGATTTGTTAAGGAGGCCCAGATAAGAGTAATTCTTGTTAAAAATGCTCAGCAAGGTCCAACGGATGTCTGTAATGGGGATTACGGTAGCTAAAAAGATCACATGCAAACGGCTTTGGATGTGTTTATTGGGACTTCAGCCCCTAGTCTTGTGCGTCAAGGCTATTGCAGCCCGAGGGGCTATCAGACTGAGGGAAGCTGGCGATTGGTATCAATCCATTCATGGTCATGCCAAGATTCTCCGGCTTTTGGGTAATGGCGTTTCTTTTTATCTCCCACCACGTACTGATTTTTTGGAAGAAATGTATGGATTTCCGGGTCTCCCTATGATGGCTCTATTTCGTAATTCTGTACTATGCCTGATCATGACTCTCTGGAAGATGTTCGCCCGCACGTTTGTTAACTTTTTGGCTTAGTGGAGGATTGGATATGGAAAACAGCCAGCGGACGTTGGATCTGTAGAATTGCAAGATCACTGTGGCCCGAATACATCCGATCCCGATTGGCGTATATGGTTGGCCTGAGCAGGAGTGACCTGACTCTGGCCTGTGGAATTCTAACAGGCCATTGCAATATCAGGTACCTGAAAGGCAAACGGGGCAGGTCGATACCGGACTACTGCCGTGTGTATGAGGACGAGGAGGTACGAGTACGAGACTATGGAACATCTTCTTTGTAGCTGCCCGTCCCTAGACTGTAGGAGACAAAGATATTTAAAGGAAATTTATATAGAAGACCTAGAGTATTCCTTCTCAGACCGAGTAGGCGATTTAATATGTTTCATGCACTGCCTTTCACGGCTTTCTAGGCCAATATGACGATTGGGGTCCCCACGATTTCTTCTTTCTCAATCGCTCCCCTCTCTCCATCTTTTTCCTCCCTAAAATCCACTTCCAAACTCATTCTTAACCTCGTAGCAGCTGCAGTGCACATCGCACATCTTCATCCCCGAGCATCTACATATATCCAGTCCAGTCCTTTTACTCTACGAGGACATTTGTCAGTTGAATATCGGCACCAAGTTCCGTACATAGTTCTAGCATTTCAAGTGGCTATTCTCAATTCATATAACGTTTGCGGTGGTGGTTTCTGAGGCAGACGCTGACCAGGAAGCCGCCCAATATGAAACAGACGCTATGGATTTTTGTTGTTGACTGAAGGAACCACGGAGACGTCACCCTTCTATTTGTGGTATAGTGCGTATTTCGCCATGTCGTAGATTAGTCAACAGGCACATGTATCCTTTTATAGTACGACCTCGGTCTTTACCGCTCTGATCGGGTACTATTTCTATACTATTGACAACTTTAATTACTACAATATAAAAATTAAGAAAGTTATCTTTATAAATTCTTTTAACATTCGTAATATTTAGATTCCTCGTAAAACTCTTGTCGAATGACTCATCTGAGATATGTTGCTTTTTGGCACTAAGTACTCATGATTTTGTTGTTGGCTGCAAAGACGGATCGACCTATCATTGTTGGATTTCAAGTGCCACGACGATGAAACGACATTTGGAAGTAATTCCCCTGAAAAAACATCTTTTCATGACCGCATCTCTATTAAGGGCCAAGCTTAATGGACACTCTATTGTAATAAGTTGTGATTTAAGTGGTGAGGTGTATTTTCACGATTTGAGAAATTCTGAAGATGTAAGTATAAATAATACTATTACCCAACAGTAACCGACATGTTATTAACACTTATATCTTTTACAGGATACCGATACTGTTATAGCTCAAATACCGTTGCCTTTTAAAAACTCCATTGCCTGTAGCCAGGACGGTAGTTTGATCTATTCGCCCGGTGAGGATGGTTCGCTCGAATGCTATATGTTTGTTAGAACGTAATAATTATAAGCCCAATGCTTATTTAATGATTCATATTGCTTTTCAGGTTGCAGGATGGAGTTCATTTTACAATTAAAGGCACTTTAAGAGGCAAAGGAAATTTTATTAAGTCTAGCGATAATGGGTATGTAAACCAAACATCTCTCATGTAGTGATACTGTCAAATGTATATTTATCTATAAATTATTCATATTTCAGTTGCTGGATTATAACCGGACTATACGAGAATGAAGTTCAAATATTTAGCGTAGATATCTAAAAAAAAATCCAGTCAAAGTCATTTGCTTGAATTTACGTAGCATTCTTTATTATTTATTTATCGATTAAAATCGTAAATATTTTTTAAATAATTAACTATATACACAGATGGTTTTCAATTATTTCCTAATAATAGTATAATATTTTGCACTTATACACAATGTTATATTTGACCAAAATGTAAAAACAAAATCTATTAAAAACAAAGAGCAAACAAAACAAACGGCCATAATTATATTAGGTGATAAGACAAAAATGAAGCTTTGTTGCATTATTTGAGAAATGAAAAAAATAAGAAAGAAATAGCGCAATAAGGGATACGATCGATTGCCACAATATAATAAAGATTTTTCACATTTGCTATATAAAAAAATAACTTTTAATTTACTATGGAATTACATTTAGTTCTAGTATAATAATACCAACGAAAATGTGCCGCATTCGAATTTCTAGCGGTAAATTAGACCTAAACATTTTGTTAAATTATACAAATAGGCTCAATGAGTGTAGGTAGTTTGGTGTTACAAAGAAACTATACATTGTAAGATTGTTGTTGTGTGTATGGATGTAGTAAGATTTTCTACTTGTTTTATCTAAATATACATTAGTTTATAACACTGAAATATAAATTTAAACATTTTGCCCGCACGAAAGGTGAACATAGATAATTTTAGTAGGGTTAACACAGGTAAATTGTGAATTGGTAGTAGGATTTTAGGGAATTTTCTGAATTTGGCACTCTTCCTTGGCGAATAATTTATAAATCCAACATATTTATTTTGTTCGTGTTTTTTTATTTTCAATAGGGTTCGGAAATTTTTCTTACCAATTCACCGTTTACTACTAAAATAGTTTCGAAATCATTCATGTTCCAATCCTCAAAGACAAAATGATGTCATAACAGTGTACACATGATTGTTTACAATTACTTAAGTTTCCTTTTGAACCATACATTTTATGCAAATCAACAACAAACTTATGTTCGCAACCAGTGGAATTGACCATCAATCAATCGTTGCGAGTATTGCTGCTGCCACACAACAGCCACTTATAAGCGGCATTTTCTAATTTGTTTATGGTTCTTTAAGATGTGTGATTGATTGCCTTCCATTTGAGTTATAGATTTCGAACCGGAACGGGATTGTAAGGAAGTGGGACCGGGGAGATTTTACATTATGATAGTCTAGAAATTCTTCTTTTATAAATTCTGAATTAATTGAATAAAACTGTATTCGGATCTTCATTGTCCATTTGTTTTACGTGCCGCAGAACATCCTTTTTCGTTATAACACCCAACAGACGTCTGAAAGAGAAAAAGGGAAATTACAAAAATACTGGTAACGAATGGTAAACTCCACGAAACTTACCCATTATGTGTAACAAGTGTTTGCCTTAAACCTAATTTTCGGAACATATCGACTACGGTTTCCATAGGAGTTTGATCGGTCACTGTGATGGGTGCCATATCAAGGATCTTTTTCATTTTTAACGGTGGTGGTCCTAAATTCTGTGCAGGTGCTGTGGACGTGAATAATACTATCGATTGGCCATTGATGCCTTCTATGAAGCGTTTTGCATTGCCTGTAAATGATGAGGAACATTAAGAAAACAACGCAGCTAACAAATGTGTTTCAACCACTCACCTATAGCCAAATTAAGATCTCTGCGCAACACAAAACCAACAAGATATTGATTTTCTCTGGAAACCACAACGGGATAACCATTGTGCTCAGTTTCTTTTAGCATCGTCTCTATGTCATCCACTGTCATTGAGTCCTGTGTTATGACATTCAAAGTTTCATTACGCCTAAAAATAATAAATGGTTTATATTTAAACGATAGAACAATTTGACCGCCTTAATTACTAACTTTGGTTGCATTACATCAGCCGCCAATGTTGTGTGAGCAAATTCTTCTTTGCTGTCCAGGAAAGGATAACCATTCAGAGCTATATGCGCGTCATAAATACCCTGGATAAAAATCAATATGTTATTATCCTTTTTTTTTAACAAATTTGTCTTTTGCTTCGCGGAGAAATTCTAAACATACCTGTCTACCAAGTGCATCGCCCACCCATTTGGAAGCCATGGCAGCTGCCATTAGGGGCACAATATAACCAACACCGCCTGTCAATTCAAACATTATCACCACCAATGACACTGTCATACGCGTTACTCCACCCAAGCACGCTGCTGCTCCCACCATTGCATACAGACCTGGCGTTATTAGGTTATTACCCGTTACACATTCGCCGGTGAAGAACCAAACATTGGGATAGCTATAAGCAAACTGCTCAACAGCTAGAAAAAAAAAAAACAAAGTGTAAATGATGATTCCACTTGCAAAGCTCCCCTTCTGTTTTGCATACCAATTCCAACAATTCTACCCATTATGGCGCCCAGCAGAAGCGATGGTATAAAAAGACCCGCTGGAACTTTCATGCCAAAGGTAAACACTGCCAAGGCAAATTTCAAGAAAAATGCTAATATTAATAGACCTATAGCGCGATAAACTCCTGGTCCTAATTGTGTGACCTCGATGGACGATGAAGCTCCATTTGTTATATTCATGCGTGTGTAGTCACTGAAATGTACAATAAAAAGCTTTTATTACTAATATGTTGTAAAATGGAGTGCTGTAGTGGATAAACTTACCAAAGTGGATTGGAAACATCTCCCGGAGAACATTGACTAAATAGCAAGTATATAAGCTCGTTCATATTCATGCGTGTGAATGGATTGGGATAGCATATAATGCCGGTGACTAGAGTGACCACTAAAACTTCGATAACGGGATATTGGCCCAATTTACTGAATTTTCTAAAACGACACCACCACAAGTTAGCCTTAATGAAAAGGGTGCCAATTATACCCTGAAAATAAGTAAGAAACCAAACAGGCATTGATAAATCTGAATGATTTTGATGTAACCGCAGTTCATACTTACGCCCATTATTCCCAAAAACACAAAGGGAATCAACTCAAAGAAAATCCATGGCTGATTATACTCCACAAAGAACAAAACCGAATGTTCATTGCCAAATGGTGTTAATGATCGGAGGACAAAAGCAGCTATCAGGGCGCAGAAAAATGAACGCCACAACGTTTTTAGGGGGAAGTAGTACGAAACTTCTTCCAGGGAAAACAATACACCACCAATGGGGGCCCCAAAGGCGACGGATACGCCTGCAGCAGCCGCCGCCGATAAGATTTCACGCTTTTTTGCCTCATTGCGCCCGTATTTGGGAAATAGGTGAGAAAATATGTTACCAATACAGCTGGCTATATGGACCATAGGACCTTCTTTGCCCAAAGTCAAGCCAGCCGAGACCGATAGCATAAGACCCACAGATTTTATTAGTAACGTCCATTTACCCAAGTAGCCTCTTATAATGAAACCCGACAGAATTGTCTTAATTTCTGGAATACCAGAGCCGCAAGCGTAGGGCGCAAACATGCGCACGAGTGAAGCGCTCAGAGAGGCAAACACCAAAGCCCACAGGACGTACCAAATGTAAGATATGATGTACGCTCCGGTACCCTCTCGACTCAAGCCAAAGATTTGCGGCCATGTTTTCCACTATGAAGAAATATATATATGAAATTAAATAGAAAATAAAAGTGTCTAAATTCTTTACCGTTGAGCAATTTCCCTCTTCAAACACAGATTGCTTTGTAGGCCAGCAACATTGTTCGCGATTAAACCAAAATGCCTGTGGGCATATACCATGCTTCAAATCTGACATCCAACTTGCTCCAATGTCTACCATACCAGCAACACAACCAGCTGCAATACCAACTAACAGTACACACAACCAACCGGACCAAGCATCATGAGCTCCTTTAACTAAATCCCACAGCGAATCTTGCCGTTTTTTAACTATATAACGATGACGCATGCGATCTCTTGCTATATCTCGTTGCCAGTCTATTGTGTGGAAATCCTCGTATTGACCAATGCCAGGTATGTCATCATGAGGTTCTGTGATTGTAGAAAAAGTGAAAAGATTATAATATGTATCTAATATTTTCGATGGCTGTAAGCAAAGCAACATGATAAAGAAACATACCTGATGATCCATAGAACGACAAACCACCTAAAAAATACGAAAAAAAACATTCAACACAAAATGACATGAAATAATGAATACGCGATGTATTTTGTTCGGAAATCAAATGTACAATTTAGGACAAAACTAAAATTATGTGTAAAAATAACGGTTCTACCAAAAGTCATTACAAATTGTAAAGTAGAATGGGTTAAACTTAATCTTCAACAATTGCACAGAGCATTAAGAATATCTTAAAATTTTGTGATGGAGTAAATAAAATATTATCCAATGCTAATCTATATGCATACTTAACGCTCGTATAATTTTTTTGGACAAAAACAGTACATTTCACTGAAATTTTTAAAAAAAAAAAGCAGTACATCGATTTGGAAAAACAGTACTTTTCGCAGTACATATTTATATAGCATATACACCCAATTAAACAATTACTTAGAGGAAAATAAAATATTGTTGTGAAGCTCTTTTGAATCTGGTTGTAACACAGTGGAAGTCAGAAGTTTCAAACAAAAATTGCGTGGCATCTGTTTTTTTTTTACCTAAAACGTGCGTTTGAAACGGTAGACCGAGATATTCTGCTGCAGAAATTAGCTGCTTATGGAGTGAAAAACATTGAATTGTGTGGTTTAAGAGTTACCTACAAAATCGGTCACAGAGAACAAAGTGTGGAGTTTATGTTTCCTCCGAAAAACAAGTAGATGTTGGGGTCCCACAAGGAGCCGTTTTAGGAACACTTCTATTTCTGGTTTATGTCAATGACATTAAAAACATATTAAAGAAATCTAAGGTTTGCCTGTTTGCTGATGACGCATTAATATACGTAAGTGGAAGAAACGCGGATGAATGCGTAAGAGTACTAAATGAAGACCTCAAAAATGTTGAAAAGTACTTAAAAATGAATAGGCTAAAATTAAACATCAACAAGACAAAATCAATGATTGTAAATGGTACAACAAACGGGAGAATAATGATCGATAATGAAGAAATTGAGCAAGTTAACGAGATGAAATACTTAGGAGTTATTATAGACCGTAATCTAAAATTTACCTCACATTTTAATTACATTTGTAAGAAAATTGCAAAGAAAATTGCATTTCTTCGAAGAATACGGTATAAAGTTTCAAGGGTTACTGCCATAAATATATATAATACCACCGTCAAACCGCATTTTGAGTATTGTTCAACTTTGCTATTTCTTGGAAATGAACAAATGAAAGCGAGGCTTCAAAAACTACAGAATAATGGGATGAGAAGTATTTTAAGATGTCATCATTTAACGCATACTTCATATATGTTAAATAAGCTGCAATGGATATCAGTGAAGCAAAGACTGGTCATGAATGCGATGCTATTTATTTTCAAAATAAAACATGGGATGCTACCGAACTATATGCGTAGCTTTCTGACTTATGTTGCTGTACTCAACCATATAATCTACGAAACACCAACGATTTTCGTTTGAATTTCTGTAAAACAAATTTTTATTAAAATTTATTATTTTATAATGGCCTAAAACTGTTTAATGAAATGCCGAATGAAATTAAAAATGAATGTAACAAATTTGTCTTTAAAAGTAAATTAATTGAATACGTCAGAATATTCTATTAATGTAATTAAATCCATAGATATGTATATCTTTAAAATTATGTATTTAATAGCAAAATTTGCTAAATAAACAGATTAAAAAAAATATATTTTATTCAATATGTAAAAAAAATAACAATCATTTCCAGAATCAACTTTTGTGGTTGTTTTGTATTTGTCGTTTGAAGCAATTTAAATAAGCAATGCCGGCTTCGTTTTGAGGTAATTGTAGAAATCAACGCATTTGTACTTCATATTACATTTGACGGTCGGAATCGCTTTCTATGTTTGCACATTTAATCGGGTTTTGTCTGACGTCCAAGTTTTGTTCACTGCAGAGAAGATTCGTTCCACTGATTCTGAAGTTCCTGGCAAACTTAAAATATATTCAACGATCGTGGCCATTTCTTTGAATTCACAATCAGCGGTATTGAGATGAATAAATATCTCCACCCACCGATCCACATTCGAAACATTGCCTTCTCTCCATTGTATAATTTTGTCGCTCGTTTTTGATATACCTTAATTGGGTGTGCAAATATACCGCATTTTCATTGGCATTGTACAAATTGTATTCGCTTAGCTTGTTCATAACGGCTTCGACTTCATTCCTCTAGTATCAATCAAATCAAAGCAGGATCAGTGCGTAAAGCAGCCATCTTAATCAAATTTTATCCATTGTCAATAAGTTTTTGCTTTTCTGCTACTACAGCTGGGGATAAAAAAATCATCCTCTTGACGCATTTTTAGCGTTTCTTCGAGCGTATTTTTGAAGTAAACAATATTATTGCATGAATTCGCTGTTCGCCGTTTATATTTCTATTATGTATCGAAAAACAGTACTTTGAGGGAGAGAATCAGTACGCAGTTTTTGATGTCGAAAAACAGTACAGTACTGATAAAAACAGTACAGATACGAGCCTTATGCATACTTCAAATGACGTAAGATATAATATATTGAATATCAAACATGACATTTTAAGACACTGAGTAAAAGTATAGGTCAATTCTAGGTAAACTTATAGCAAGACTCTAATATTTCCCGTTTAGTTAATTTTTACACCCCATTAATAGGATTGCTTCTCGCGTCGTTGTGAATTAACACGCTTTCTATTTTTAGATTCACAACTAACGGCACTTAATGCGAACGTCACTCTTTAAGAATCTTTTACTAGGCATGCCGATTGACCGACAGTTATTTATTTTTTTATTTATTTTTTAGATGACTGGAGCCAGGAGTTGAACCTGGGATCTCCCGCATGGTAGTCGCGTGTTCTTACCATCATGCCACGGCCGTTCCCAATATATCCCGATTACTATATGTCAAAAATGTGTTTAGTGAAATATAATGTCAGATGTTAACTGTAACATATAGATGAATGGATTAATAAGAAAGAATGAGTGCGAGAAGCTTTCCCACATCCCAATTATGGGATTTAAAGGGAATTTGTTATTTACATATGTACAGTGTCAGTGCATTGTCAATACTGTTAACGTAATTTTAAAAAAAAACTTTTATCCTAAATTAATCAGTTTTTTTTTTTTGACCGATAAAGATGATTTGCCAATCGAACAATCGATGTTTACTAAAGTGGTTCATATCTTTATGAAATCACTCCAGAGAAAATTAGTGCTTGGATATGTGAAAGCGGTTACTCTAATTATTCAACTTGGAAGAAATTTCTTTGAAAGAAATTGAAGTGGAAGACGAATTCGAAAATATAAATATTACTTCGGTGTTTCCCAAAATTAAATCTCTGAATGCTTTTGATTATTTTAACAATGGAACTTGGAAAAAGGAATAGTCTTAGAGACATTATGTTTTTTCAAACTCTTCTAAAACGCAGTGCAGAAAAATATATCATGTAATAAAACACAATCAACAATTTCTGACCTTTTTATGTATACAAATTAAAATTTGTTTATCTGTCAAATGTGTATTTTTTATTTATTAATGTATTTATTTAACTAAACCATAAAAGATAAGCAGCGTTCTAAAAAATTGTGATGCGGTTATCATAACATCCTCTGATTTCGCAACAATTAAATTTTATATTAGTTGCCTTAAGCGAGGTTGCACTTTATTTCGAAAAGTATAATGTATATATGTGAAAATGTATAAAATTTATTTTTAAAACAAAAATAATAAATATTCATAATAATCATTGAAATTAAGTCAAATTTATGGCCGCGTGACCCAACAAAATTAAATTCAAAGTTATGCCATATCCTAACTATTCTAAAAACCGTGCTGGTTTAATACCGATCCAAAACTAATTATTCAGATAAAATTTATATTTAACGATGGCTACCTAAGATATTCGTTGCAATAAATTAGGGAAAATACAAAATTGTGAACCATAGAAATAAACAAAACATACAGCTTCTAAAAAGTAATAGTAAGAAACTAGAGTATAATTAACTAGTTGGAACCAGATTGGACTGCTCAAGTTTTTTTTGTTATTCGACTTTTACCCATAATATAGAGTATCAAGCTCACGGTCTGTGTTTTGAACTTATTTATTCTTATGTTTTTTTTATTAAAAACATTGTCAAGAACAGAAATTAGTATAAACGAAATTCTCACAAACCTGCTTACTAATTTTAAATACAAATAATATCCTAAATTTTTTGAGTAAAAATCTGCGGGGTTCGAGGTTGTATGTTATCTTTCCCTCCGAATGAAATGACGTGGTTAGATGGTGGCCTTCGATAGCTCAGTGGAAGCGACGTAGACAATCCGAAGGTGCCGGGTTCGATTCCCGGTCGGGGCACTGGCTAAATCAACATCGATAAAAATTAATTACTTTTCAAATACTTTCGAGTTCTCCAGCCAACAAAAACTCGTCCTAGACGCTTCCACTACAAAAATCCAGATTGCGCAAGGACGAGGAAAAAGGGAAATGATTTATCAACATCTCATATAAATCAACAAGCCAGGTGGCGCCATCTCTGGTGGAATTTGGCGGTTAAACTCACAACAACAACACCTAACAATCCTTGACAAAAAACCTTGTTATCTACAAAGGAACGAAACGAACGAGTTGCCAACAATGATCGTATGATAATCGGATTATATGCCCGATCGAGTGCCGATAAATTAAAAAATCGGTATAAAGAATTATCACCCCAGCTAACCACCAGCTGTTACAACAACAACATGGTTAGATTAGCGAAAGCTCTTATAGTGTATGACTGTTGTCACTAAAAATTGATTTAGTGATTTTATAAGTAATCTAGTGCAAATTCGATGAAGGTATCGCATTCCCAAATTCTTAGACCGTGTTATTAATTTTATTGGTTTTATCAAAGATTACCCTAAAAATTGGAAAGGCTACATTTTCTACAACATAATATGATCTAAAAAAAGTGAAAATTTCAAAACAAATACTAACAGGTTTGATTACCAAAGTAATTCGAATAATTTTTGATACCTTTTTTGTTGCGCAGCAAAGGTCAATATGCATCATCTTATTTGTGGATGGCTTATAATGAGGTTGTTATCACGAAAAAAGACAGTTCTATTTAACAGCACCCCAGTGTGCCATGCGGATCAGGATCGGATCCGATACTGATCCGATTCTACGTACATTTTATCGTAGAATCGGATCAGTATCGGATCCGATCCTGATCCGCATGGCGCACAAAAACGGCACCCCAGTGTGCCATGCGGATCAGGATCGGATCCGATACTGATCCGATTCTACGTACATTTTATCGTAGAATCGGATCAGTATCGGATCCGATCCTGATCCGCATGGCGCACAAAAACGGAAATCATGTAATGAAAAAGTGTTTAAAATTGACACAATTAAAAAAATTTCAGGAAAACATGTGAAACATGTGAAAACTAATATTATGTTATATATGTTTATATTATACAATTTAATTACAATTGTATAATACTTCCTACAATAAAAAAAATAATATGAATGCATTTTTAACCAAGTTTGAGAATTTTTACCATAATTATGATTTCACGGATTCCGTTTTGTCGGATCCGGAACTGATCAGTTTCGGATCCGACTGCGCGGATTCCGTTTTGTCGGATCCGGATCTGATCAGTTTCGGATCCGACTGCGCGGATTCCGTTTTGTCGGATCCGGAACTGATCAGTTTCGGATCCGACTCCACGGATTCCGTTTTGTCGGATCCGGATCTGATCAGTTTCGGATCCGACTGTGCGGATTCCGTTTTGTCGGATCCGGAACTGATCAGTTTCGGATCCGACTGCGCGGATTCCGTTTTGTCGGATCCGATACTGATCAGTTTCGGATCCGCGTCCGCATTTGTGCACATTGGGACGCAGCTAATTATACAAACAAACATTTCCCAAAAAGCAACAACAAACCACAATTTATGCCAATATTTAATTAGGTATCACGTGCTATTAGCTTAAATAAACAGTTGTTTTATAGTATACATATTAATTTGTATTGGGACAAACCATAAAACATGTTAAGATGATAACGAACTGGTACGGAGCGTCTGCCACTAATGCTGTTAAAACGCATACCAAGCAACAAGAAACATGATAGAGGTGTGAATAAAATTCGTTCTTACCATCCATTGAATCTCCGAAAGCACTGTGTGTCGGCACATGCTGATGTGTACGTTGATGTTGCTGACTACTGCTACTAGGATGCTGTGGCTGTTGTTGATGATGATGGTAATCTCCCCTTTCTCTTTCCATATCGGAATTATCCGCTGTGCTGCCACGACTGTATGTGTTAAAATGATGAGACATTTCCCCTGGACTTGATCGTGGTGTTATATCAATCATTTCATCGTCATCATCTGGTGTTGTCAGTGAAGTAGTTGCTGCTACACCAACTCCGGATGGAGCTGCTAAAGGATGATCCTGTTGATCTGTTTCACTACCAGCTGTATGCCCGTTTGACTGAAGAATAGAACAGGAGACATGACTGTAGCTTAAATATTGCATAAGTAGGGTATTTTTTTTATTAAAGTTTAAAAACAAATCGTATTTGCCGTTACATATTTGTCGTGTGACTCAAATTTACTAAAACATAGCAAGTTAAGCATAAAGACATAAATGTGTAGTAATATAGTCAACTGAATAATAGAGTTGGATTCAACCAACCAAATAGCAAAGTCGTCATACATTGCAAACGCGTTGAATTAGCCGTAATCAGTTTTAAAAAATTTCTTTAAACTGATTATTATGTTGAAACAAGAGGCAAATATACTATATATTTTGGCCATTTATTATTTTTATTAACATTAAGTTATGCGCTCGTTTGTATTCATAAAATATTGGCAAAGACTAAAATTTTATTTGAGTTGTATACTAATTTAGGAGATTAAGTTCTAACTTCAAATATACTTCTTACTATTCCATGCTGATTTTGTTTAATTACAATTGCATTAGTTTGAAACAAATTCCGGTATCCTACAGTGCCATAATCCTTGCAAAAATTGTCCACCATCTCGGGCTTAATATCACGATTAATTTTTTAATAAAAAAAGTGTATTATCAGCTGTTGGTATTTTTAAATTTTTCTATCATATTTCATTGCTGCAAACTTAAAAACTGCTACAAGTTGGCTATTACCTGAACACATAATCAATATAGTATTAAAACAAATGGAAGCAGTAACTGTTGTTGTAGTTGTTTTTATTTATTTACAATAATTTGAATTCCATTTATTAAATTATTAACAACAAATATTGCTTATTTATTTTTGTTTGTATACTCTTATCTGAATCATGTATTTTAAATTGTAAACTAAATTCAATATTCCGTGTTTACTCGACAAATTTAGAAATTAAGATATCATGTAGGTTATTTTCAAGTACATTTTGTTATCTGATTTAGCGTTACTTTTCATTTAATTATAACGAGTGTTCATTTTGGACAAATGAAGCTCTTTTTAAATCTGCTTTACACTTCAACAGATGATAAAAGATTGTCAAACGTGATATTGATGGTGTTTTTGCCAGAAAAAATTAATCAGATAATAATAAAAACTGCTGTATGTTTATGTTTTAAATATATTTAATTGTGGTTAATACCTTCCCTTATCATCATCTTCTTTTGTTACTCACTTAATACCCTCATTTCTGAGAAGAAAAGCCAATGTAAATTAAGCACAATAAAATATAACATGGTTAGTCGGCATGCAAAACATTTTTGCCGCTACCAGCCATTCAATATGATCAGGTAAAAAATAAATATAACGGGAGTTGTATTAATATTTAAGAACTATATGTTTTTTGTGAAACGACATATAAGTATTTTCATAAAAAGGTCCACCGAGACCAAAAAATTAAAAGTTATTGAATATACTTTGTTTTATTATAAAAAAAAACACCATATATCATATGATGAAGTGTTGTGATTTTTCTGCTAGTCTAAGTAAGAAAGGGGACACTTTGGGTTATCTAAATATATTTTACTTTAAGGAAGTGATATAAAGGAAAGGACCTTTGAAATTTGAATACTTCATTATCCTCTAAGACGTTTGATAGAAAAATTCGAAAAATGTATTTTGCGGATCAGACTATTTATATCCAAATTAAGCTTTCTACGTCGATTAGTTGATTTTTTATAACTATTTTAAATTTACATTGATGGTTATTTTGTAGAAACAAATAATAAAATCGTGGATCACGAAAGTGTTATTGAAACTAAAGATAAAAATTAGTTTAAAAAAACCTATTACCAAACTAAAAACCCATTTTATTTGTTTTTTTCTTGCTTTTTCTTGTGTTCGATGGTCACGTACGCTGTATTGAACGCGAAATTCATAATCGTTTTGGAAAAAATATAGTCTGAAACGGAAAACTAACGGACTACCAAATGTATTAAGTATAATGGGTTATCGTCAAAGATGCAGTCCTTTTGAATATTTTCTCAGTTATTAGTCATTCCAATATGTTAAATTGGTTTATCAAACAATATTTAATTTGCTGTTTTTGGTAATTGTGAAATGTTAGAGAAGCTTAAAAGGTATAGAATTCAGGCAGTGTTGGGCAAAATTTATTCTAAATAACAAATAAAAAGATACAAATAAATTTGATTTAGTTTTTATTTGGAATAAAGCGCACTTTACACTGGCAGACAAGTCTGTGAGATATAATGTCTGCCCAGACTTATCCCCCAGTCTAGGGCGATGTATTCGGTCTGCGCAGACTTATCTGTAAAAAATCAAAACGATTTTGATTTTCATAAATCTGGGCAGACATGTCTGATAATGTAGGGACAGGTTCGACAGACTTTTTTTCGTGTCAAAGAAAAATTTCAAAATAAAAAAAGGAAAAAATTTTAAACTACTTAGAATATGCAAATAAAAGTCAAATGAAGAAATATTTTAAGAAATTAAAGTGTTGTGCTAACTTTTTGTAAAGATAAAATGCAAATATTGGGCATGTTCCGGTACACCGTTCATGTTGACTGCTGGTGAAAAATGAAAGTTCGACAGATACGTCTGAAGTGTAAAGGGAAAGACAGATGTTTACAGGGATTTTTTGTCTCCCAGACAAGTCTGCCAGTGTAAAGGGCCCTTAACAACTACAAATTTGTATTTGTTTATTTGGGAAAATAAATAGCTTAGATTTATTTGTCATCTTTTTATTTGTTATTTGGAAATTTCAAATAAAATTTTAAATAATGTACGTACGTACGTATGTATGAGAAATTTTCTTTTTTTTCGTTTTTTTCTATGGCTCACTTGTTGAAATATTCGTTTTTCCTTTCACATCAAAAAATATTTTATTTGTATGATATTTTTATGACAAATAACAACTAACAAATGTCGAATAATTATTTGTGGCACAAATAAAAAGATAACGGTTGAAATTTGAAATCTATATATTTCAAAAAACAAATAACGATTGAAAATTTATTTGTTATTTGAATAAAAATTTATTGAATAACGCCCAACACTGAATTCAGGCATCCGATTTTAATACCTTAAAACCTTTTTTTATTGTTTGTTAAATTAAAATATTTTTTTTCATTGTTCCTTTTTTATCCATCAAATGTTTTAAAAATATTTTTCTTTCGAAACAAAAATTTATTGCTTTCTTTTTATTCTGATGAATTCAAATTTTAAACCGATCAAAAAAAGAAAAAAAATTGTATAAGTATTTTTTGATTAAAACGTTTTTGAGCAAAAAGGAAAGATTTTTATCTGCGATGAAAATAATAAAACCTTTTTATTGAAAATAACATAAAAAAATATATGAAATATTTGAAATTCAAATCAACGTGGTTTAAAACTAAAAACTTGTTTATCGACTTATGAGAAAAAACAGAGAGATTAGCGAGACTGACTACAATTAATGCGGCGGGACGCGCCCCGATCTTTTATACAAATAATTACCAAAGGTGCAATAATACCTTTAAAAAAAAATTAATTTCCCTTAACAACCCATGAATGAGGTATTGCATAGCTTCTCGCGTTAACATGCAATCTATTTTTAAATTCACAACTAACGGCACCTACTTCTTTATCGACGAATGCGAACGCTACTGTTTAAGTAGCTTTTACTAGACATGCCGATTGATTCGACATTTATACTGCGACGTTGCTGTCGACAACATCGAAGCGGCCGGCAATGAAAGAAAAATGTAGATGACTGGAGGCGGAAATCGAACCCGGAATCTCCCGAATGGTAGTCGCGTGTTCTAACCACTATGCTACGGCCGGTCCCAATATTACCATAATGGTTTTCTTTCACTTAATCTGTGATTATGAAGCCATATGACCATATTTCCCACTCTATGGCCTTATTGCGGGACCGGCCGTGGCATAGTGGTTAGAACACGCGACTACCATGCGGGAGATCACAGGTTCAAACCCTGGCTCCAGTCATCTTAAAAAATTATTTCTTTCATTGTCGGCTCCCCTCGAATGTTGTTGGCAGCAACTTCGCAGTATTAAGTGTCGTGTCAATCGGCGTGTCAAGTAAGACCTTCTCAAACAGTGACGTTCGCATTCGTCGATAAATAAGTAGGTGCCGTTAGTTGTGAATCTAAAAATAGATAGCGTGTTAATTCACAACAACGCGAGAAGCTACCCCATACCTCATTAATGGGGTGCGAAGGGAAATTAAGTTTTTTTTTATGGCCTTACTAAGCTAAGCCTAAGTTTTTGTAGTAAAATACTTTTCAGATTTTCCGAACATAAGTTTCTTTGGTAAAACAGTAGGAAGTGCACCAAATGACCTTTCAACTGAAACATGAGTTGCAGACACCTCTACCTTAATTTCAGCGATTTAGAGTGCAGGGTCAGTTAGAGCGGTGGGAGAAAAATTTATAAAAATTTAATTTTTTTATAGGGGGTGGAAATGTTAGGATGGAAAAATGATTGTTGGTCGGTCATACATTTTACCCTTCTATAGCTGACTCCATTGCTGTTGCGGGGCTTAATGTTGATTTTGTTCCCTTTTCCTTCACTTTTGAGGATCCCAATCCCGTATTATTATATTACATATGTACGTCTCTATACTTAACATTTACACTCGATAAATGATAAAGTCGTTTTGGCTCGATAAATGATAATTTTCCAAACTGCTGAAAGAATATGTATTTTATATTTTTTTGAAAAAGTTAAAAACGTTTTATTTTGACATGATGGAATAAATTCTTTTTTTTATCGTTTGTGATGAATATTCCAAAAGACACTTTTCGATTTTTAGCATAAGGACAAAGTATTTTTATTTAAACCGTTCGAAACAGGCAGTTTTAATGCATTTAAAAAATGTCGGATCAAACTACAACTAAGAAGACACTGGCACTGGTTAAATCTGGTCCAATAAGATGTAACCGTTTTCCGAATCTGTGCATTTTAACACGGAATTCGAGTTACACGGCTCTGGATTGTTACTACGGTTTTTTCTAGCATAGAGAAACAATTGGTCACATATTTTTTTTCACGAACAGAGCCTATTCGTTTGGAACTATAACTTTGAATCCGCAGTAAATAATAATTGCAACGTCCGAGGCGAGTGATGATCCTACCTCTCTTACTCGCAGTAATGACACAAACGTATCAATTTATACTGGAAAACTGCGAGAAAAGAATAATCCAAAAAAATTTAACCAACTTAAGTTAACAAAGAGTAGACTAGCAATCCGGGTTCGATTCCCTCCGGTGCACTGGCCAAATCAACATCGATGAAAAATTACTTTTTAAATACTTTCGAGTTCTCCAGCCAACAAAACTCATCCTAGATGCTTCCACTAGAAAAATCCAGATTGCTCAAGGATCAAGGAAAAAGGAAAATGATTTATGAACATCGTATATAAATCAACAAGCCAGCCGCTCGAGTGCCGATAAATTGAAAATCGGTATAAAGAATTATCACTCAAGCTACCTCCATCAGCTGTTACAACAACAACAACAGCAAAGAGTACCGTCATTGAATGAATGTTAACTGTATAACGGACATCAGCAAAGTCAATTTGGTTCAAATATAACCAATGTGGTAGCGGGGATAAAAAAAATGTTGGCAACAGAATCGATGGAAATCGCAGAAGGTGGCGAAAAAAGTAGACTAGGTGTAACGGACTGTCGACAGAGAGCAAAACAAAGATGCGCTTGGAATTATATTTTGCTTGCAGCATATGATGTATGAATTAATGTTGCTCGCGCCAAAAAAGAAGGTTTTTTGTTGGTGTCTGATTCTGAAATCTGAATTACAGACATCTAAGTATATCAAATTACAAATTACAAATTTTATTGAGCCTTTTGAAGTACAATGAATGATTTTGAATCGTGTTAGAAGACAATATTTAAGATTAGTGTATTATCCTAAAAACATTAAATTTATAAACAGTTACATACTTTGCAGGTTTAGTGTAAAATTATGTTTTAAAACTAAATATGTGTATGAGAAACGTCCTTGCTCCCGGGACTACAGTAACGTGAGAGTTTATATTATCTCGAATATAAATAAATAGTGTATAAAAATAAATGTAGGTATAAAAATATATATAAATTGAACAAATTAAACTTAAAAATTATATTTGGACGTATAAAACTAAGTATATCAAAACGTAATAGTTTCGAAATTTTTTTCAAGCATCATATTAGTATCTCTGATATATTCTTTCTTAAGTTTACAATTTTGGCGGGGTGCTCTGTTTGTACTATATATCTTTAAACATCAAAATGTGGTTGATTGAAGAAAATAAGTCATAAATAAGTTGAAAATAAATCTATTTTTAAATGGAATTATTGGAATTTACCAAGCAATTATAAATATTTCGTAGTAAGTAACGCAATTGGAAGCACAATATGATTTGCCATATGGAAATTTCGTTCATTTACTTCTAAATGTAGAGAATGCCTTTGTACTCATATCTGATACCGAAATATTGAACTATCGCATAAATTATGATAATTATCATAATCTTTTTACAATGCTTCACAACACACTACTACCACCTGCCGCAGCAGGTGCGTGCATCATCAAATAACCACACACACTCACCTTTTTCAATACTGACTGATATGCTGTTATGTAGCTATTTCCTTCGGCCGCAATTTCACGATTACCCTTTAAAGGAAATTTTTCCATAACGACTTGGAGAATCACTCACAGTGTATCTGCAAGTATAAAAGTGGGCGGATGTAAGAGTAACAGCGTTTTCATCTTTCACATCATTCAATATTTGTTTGTTATATTTTTTTCGTGTACAACATATGTATACACATTACTGCATGTAGCGCTTGTAAATATTAATTCAATCGATTGTATTGTTGTTATTGTTAAACATTATTAAATCACTGTTGGGTATTTTTCTTTCATTAGCATACCAACGGCACAAATACAGACATCAAACACACAACACACACACACGCACACAATTTCGCAGCATACAAACGATGGTGCTTTACGTATGACCCATTCTATTATTGCAACAAAGAAAGTCCCATAGAGACTTATCCGCTGCATTCATATACACAGAAATGCATAATGCAAGAGCAAGCAAAACTTTTCTATCACAAACATTTTGCAATTGCGTCGAAAGAGAAATTTGATAAAACTACGGCTGGCAGACAAATTATTACACGTACACATATTAATCTGGACACGAAACTCGTATGCGAAAAGGCGTAATTATCTTAAATCGCACAAAAAATAACTCAATTGGAAAAAAATACAACTGGTAGTGACGTGAAAAAAATTAGTAGAACAAAAATCTCGGAACTGTCAAACTCACAGAGTGGATTACAGAAAGTAGCACTGAGACGTGTTCATTTATCATATAACCAATAATTAGGGATAGCACGGAATTTATCGATAGCACTATAAAGTGGTCATACTAGTGTTGTCAACTTCATACGTTTATAGATAGATTTAACAATTTTAAACATACAAAAAAAATGCAATAAACAGAACGTGCCGATGAAGTGACGTGGATAACCACCGTAGGTGCTTGCAAATTAATAAAGTTAGGATTTCAGTGCGATACTTTTACTTATTAATGTAACATTGTATGGGCCTAAGTCCAGCATATGGAAATTTGTCAGAATTTTAACTACACATAAACATTGGTTTCTTAAGCGGCTTTCATCAGACGGATTGCTGTGAGAAAGCTCATCGAAAAAACTTTCCAGCAATACATAAGAAAATTTAAATTAACACAATTTGCACCTCGAATTTTTTAAATTAATCAATATTATTTCCAAAATACACCTATAACGGTATAATTTCCTGTACCAAATGTTAATTCACAATAATGCGAGAAGCTATTTCATACCTTAGTCATGGAGTTTAAAGGGGAATTAATTTATTTTTTTAAATAAAGGTCAAGACTTCAATCTTTTCAATGAAGTGCCGATCTCTGGTCTAGCTAAAAAGGCATTGAAGTTAATAAAGTTGGTAAATTAGGTATTAGTAAAGTACATGCATTTTATTTGATAAACTGACTGATATATCTTCCATTTTGGTAAAAACTAAAGTCTAAAAGAAATGAATTTTTAAAACATCATTGAAATACGTTTTATTAGGTCCATTTTATCAAAATCGCTAAAACCTGGCAATATTAATTCCGCTTCTTGTTGACAAAATTAATTAAGATTTGGGAATTTGGTGGACAAAAAAATCGATTGTGGCATGGGCTGTGTGACATGGTTCGATATCCTGCATAAACTAGATGTCGTTTAAATCTATGTCTTCAATTTCAGTAAAAAAAAATGTCAGATAACATGGCTCTGTAATGCCCACTGTTGACTAAAACGTTGTTCCCAGTATTATTTTCGGTGAAAAATTACATATTGATGCCACCAACCCAAAATCGGCGCCAAACTAGATCTCTTTCTTGATGAATTGGCTTGCGGGGTTTACGAGCCCCAGGTGCGACAATTGAGATGAAAATGCGCAATCTACAGAAAACATGATTTTTGCGCACAAAAAAATTTTAACTTTCGGAATGACACAGAAAATTAAGGATGCACCTCAACTTAATTTTGGGCCGTAGAACAAAGTTGTCTACTTCGCTTTAAAAGATTAGGTCGAAATCAAGAGATATTCCATTTTTAAGTTTGTATTGTCTCTCAAGCGATTTTTTGATGTTTTAAGGAAAATACATCAAAATGTCTTTTGAAATGACTAGCTTTACCTTTTTTTTTTTTTGAAATTCAAGTCTTATAATGATGGGCTTCCCCGGTGGAAGTTCCCCCTACCTGTCAGCACAATTTACTTATTTTTAATGTGTGGTACTATACCATTTTGATAAATTTTATGAATTTTTATGTAATAACATATATTTCGAATTAAATCAATGTTTTTGGATAAGAATCGGTACAGTAATATCACCTAAATATAGAATTTGACCTAATCTTTTAAAACGGTGTACACCTCTGTGTTCTATGGCCCAAAATTAAGGTGGGGTGTCTCGGCGTTTTTCTGTGTCATTTTGACGTACTTACAGTGTTATTATCCTCAGACATGGAGTCTGAGTGTGGTTTTCATACGGTCGTTACGGTAGTGGTCATTGAATGCGCAATATGCTGCCACAGTGTATGAGGAATTAGGGGAGTTTGTTTAGAGAAATTAGAATAGTTGGATGCCATTGACTATCTCGGGGGTATGTAGTTAGCTTTGCGATGTTTAACATTCTTTCCGTTTGGTTACGACAATTAGGCACTGACTGCTTAATCTCGTGTGTACCTTGGCTGCTGCCCCTACCGTCCAGAGCTCTGTTAATAACATCTTAGGTGCTTGCGAACTACACGGTGTAAACAGAGAGAAAAAGGGTTGTTGAAGACTATTTTACTAATTTCAGTCGAAAGTACTATTTTTATCAACTCTCGTGGAAGTTTGTTTACGAAAGTTCGCTAGCACCTCGTTTTCCAGGCATTTTTCGACAAAACATTTAACAGCCTGGAATCTTGGATACTCTTTTTTATTATTGCTCTGTGATGTCATGGCCAGAGTAGCGGTCATATACCTTAGGGCGTTTCACAAAAAAAATGTTGCAACTCTTGAAGCGGAATATTAAGGCTTGTGATCTAAAAGAATTTCGGAAATTTTTTTGGATTTTTTGAAGATGGGTATGGGGTCGCTGAAATAGATTTTATCAAAAAAATGAGGTTATGGAGAAAAAAATTTTATATTATTTTGTTCTGGTTCTTTTTGTTCATACAACTAAACAATTCTCTTCGTAAGGATCCGAACCCACAACAAAAAAATTATTGGTGTGAAAAATTATTATATTATGGACCACTTTGATAGTCTTAAAAGTAAATAATTATTTTTCCTAGATTTCAAACCTCGATAACTTGAAAAGTTTTCAACATTTTTTCAAGATGTTAAATGCGTTAGAAAGATAATTTAGATACCTTTATTTTGGTATACTTACTTACTTACTTAAGTGGCCCATTACAACTTACAAACATGGTTCATAAGTTTGAGGCCTGAAGTACTAAAGAATTCCACACGCTTCGGTCTTGTGCGTGTGTTCTCCAGTTAGTCCTACCAGATGGTGGCACGTCGCCTACCACTTGGTCCTTCCAACGGAGTTTGGGTCTCCCTGCTCTGCGCAGTCCTTCAGGTTCGCCTTCAAACACCTTTCTCGCTGGAGCATTTACATCCATCCTGGCAACATGACCCAGCCATCGTAGTCGTTGCATTCTGACACTTTTAGCTACGTCGATGTCGTGTTAAAGCTCATACAGCTCATGGTTCATCCGATGGCGAAACTCGCCGTCGACATAGATAGGTCCATAAATTTTTCGGAGTACTTTTCTCTCGAATACTCCCAGGTTTTGTATGTCCGTTGTCGTAAGCACCCATGATTCGGCAGCATACAAAAGAACGGGTAAGAATAGCACCTGGTAAAACTGTTTCTTAGTATTTCGAGATAAGGTGGTATTACTAAAGTGCTGCCGAAGTCCGTAAAAACATCTATTGGCTAGCACTATTCTCCGCTTAATTTCTTGGCTGACATTATTTTTCTTATTGACGGAAGATCCGAGGTAGGTAAACTCATCTACTACCTCAAAACAATAATTTTCAACGTTGACGCTGCGTCACCATCGAGAGGACTCTTTGTTCGTCGAAATCATTATTTTTGTTTTGTCCTCGTTGACCGCTAAACCCATTTTTGCCGACTCCTTTTCTAAGGATGAGAAGACTGCAGTAACGTCCCGCAGATTTCGGCCAATGATATCTATATCATCGGCGTAGGCTAGTGGCATGTGGCTTTTGTGGAATATGGTGCCAGACATGTTGACACCAGCCTTTCTCATCACCTTCTCCATAACTATATTAAATAGTGTACAGGACAGGCTATCGCCCTGCCTGAGACCTCTTTCCGTGTTGAATGGTTCTGACTGATCTTTACCAATCTTAATCGAGGATTTGGTGTTTTCTAAGGTACATCTGCAAAGTCGAATTAGCTTTGCAGGAATACCAAACTCAGACATAGCCTCATAAAGCCTATTCCTTATCGGAGAGTCGAAGGCAGCTTTGTAGTCGACAAAGAGGTGGTAGGTGCCGATCTGCTTTTCATGGGTTTTTTCCAGGATTTGTCGTAAGGTGAATATTTGATCCGTCGTAGATTTGCCAGGTTTAAAGCCGCACTGATATGGTCCAATTAGTTTTTCTACAATTGGCTTTAGACGTTCACACAATATGCTTGAAAGGACCTTGTACGCAATTGGTAAAAGGCTTATTCCACGATAGTTCTTACATTCACTACGATCTCTTTTCTTGTATATGGGACATAACAGACTGAGACTCCAATCCCCGGCATGCTCTCCTCTTGCCAGATGTTCTCCATGAGCTGATGCATGCTCCTAATCAGCTCCTCCCTGCCAGCCTTAAACAATTCAGCAGGGAGACCATCGGCTCCAGCAGCTTTGTTGTTTTTAAGACGGGAGATGGCCACACGTACCTCGCTCTGGCTCGGAGGTGGACAATTAATACCATCGTTATGGATTGGAGCGGGGTCTTCTGGAGTGGTGTCAGTATCCAGTAAATTTCTAAAGTGATCTCTCCATATCTTCAGAACGTTATCCGGGTCCGTCACTAGCTGACCATCGCTGTCCTTGCAGGAGGGCAACCCTGTTCCACGCATTCTAGTTTTAACTCTCTTGTAGAATTTTCGGGCTTCCCCTCTACTTCGGAGCAACTCAGTGCACTCATCCTGCCTCTTCTTCAGCTCCTTCTTTTTTCTTCTAAAAAGAAGAGTTGCCTCTCGTCTCTTCTCCCTGTGCCGTTCACGAACAGTTCGCGTTGCCATTGGCTGCAGTTTTGCCCTGTATGCAGCATCCGTCTCTCTCGTGGCATTGCGACATTCATCATCGTACCAGGCATCTTCTTGAGACGGCTTTGAGTACCCAAGTACGCTTCTCGCAGTCCGTTCTATATTGGTTGGAGTAGGCGTAGGTAGGAGTAGGTTGGAGTAGGTGGTTGGAGTAGGCATCCGCTACCTCTGTGGTCCGCAGTTTACCGATGTCCAGCTTTCGTTGTGCCTGGTTACGTACGTTTTTCGCCATGCTTAGCCTAGTGCGTACCTTAACTGCGGTAAGGAAGTGATCGGAGTCAATGTTCGCACCCCTGATCACTCGTACGTCCAGAACACTCGATGCGTGCCTTCCATCGACTACCACGTGATCTATCTGATTCCTCGTCAAATGATCTGGAGATAACCATGTTGCCTTATGAATATTTTTATGATCAAATCTAGTGCTGCTAACTACCATATTTCTTGCCGCAGAGAAATCAATCAGTCTGATGCCATTGTTCGACGTTTCGGTGTGCAGACTGATTTTTCCAAATGTAGGCTCAAATGCGGTCTCCCTGCCTATTATAGCATTAAAATCGCCTAGTACAATTTTGATGTCATGGCTGGGGCTACGGTCATATACATTTTCTAGGCTCTCGTAGAACTCGTCTTTGTCCTCATCGCTTTTCTCTTCTGTCGGAGCATGGGCACATATAATTGTTATGTGGAAAAACTTAGTTTTGACTCTTATGGTGGCTATACGTTCACACACCGGGTTGAACCTTGAGACTAGGTGTCGCAGTCTCTTGCCAACCACAAATCCACAACCAAACTCGTGCTTGTCCGCATGGCCACTATAGTAGATGTCGCACGTCTTCTTGCGCGAGCACCCGTGTCCCGTCCACCGGATTTCCTGTAAAGGGGTTATGTCAGCCTTGTATTTTTCGAGGACTTCCGCCAGTTGGATGGAGGCACCTGGTCTATACAGTGTTCTAACATTCCAGGTGCATATCCTCAAATCATGGTCCTTAATTCGTTTGCGGTGGTCGTCAACATTTTGGGGGGTCCGTTTTATTCTTATCTTACTTCTTTTCATTGCAATCGGTTATACGTTAGTGGCGGGTTGCAAGCCCAGCGCACCACGTCGCAGTTTTCTCCTCCTGCCAGGATTTTATTGCAGCCGCCCATTCTGGGTCAGACGCTGACCAGGGTACCGCTCACTCTGAGCTGACGTGCCTGGGTTTTAGGTTTCGCCCCTCACAGTTAGCCGTGCTCTGACGGGTGTCAGAAGCACGTTTCCAGGCGTCACCACGTGGAGGTACTCCGTCCGCAGTAGTACTACGAATACGGAGCTCTGTGAGTAGACTTGAAGTGCAATTGGCAAGGATCACTCTGGGTTTGCCAAGTTAAACCGATCAGAAGCTTTACCTTGCATCACACTCCCGACGCCCTAATGAATTAAACCCATTCAAATCCACTTAAATGCGACTAGCTCTCCCATATATCATTTATGAGTTGCAAAGGCAAATTGTGTGGTTTTGTTGTTGTTTTGTAACCTACTCTTATCAACGGATTTCGTTCTTAGCGTTTTCAATTCAAAATACGCTTGATTTAACACTATTGTACACCCTGCCATAAAGCCAGTAAATTTAAAATTGTGCAGTTGCAGTATTAGTGCATTTTTATTTCATATAAGTACCGGAACGACAATTTATTCTAACATTTACTTTACAAGTGCATAATTATTTTATTATTTAAGTTATTCGCATAGGATATTTTACAATTTTAGAAGTATTTCTTATCCAAATGGCCTGATCTTCTTAAGGAGGCAGATGCAGTCATTTTACTTTCCAGCGTCATTCATATTCTTGGGCAAACTCAAAAGTGAATTGATGAGCTCAGAGTTTCGCTTTGGCATCGCGTTTCCTAGTCCGTTTCCTCTGTAATAACGGCATGGATTGTTTAATGCCTGAGCGTAATGCACCGTCGACAGCCAATTGATCAGTTCCCGGTTTAGCTGTTCAAAGATAGACTAAACAATTACTCATGCTAATTTAATTGGATGTAGTGTACTTACCTCTTTATCGAAATATCTGTCCTCTTCTGATGTTGGTAGACCAGCGGCGATGCACATGAGCGAAGAAATCCAAACTAGAGCCAAAGTGCAATAAATAATTTTTGCCATTTCAAATTGTTTTATACGAAGTAACTGAATGTTGTATTAACTCAACGAACAAATGAAGGTAACTGATATCGTTCTTCAAAAATCGACGGAATTTATATGAAACATGAGAGCCAACAACGCGGTGGGATATTCACTATGACTCCACAGGATGTGTCACAGACAAATCAAATAGTTCATCATTTGCAGGCAATAAAATCTGAGTACACATTTTGTAACAAAGTGATTATGTGATGCGTTATTGACTTGGCTTGTTTAAAGGATTTTTATGCGTTTGCACTTGATAGAATTGACAATATTCGTGTGGACTGTTATATAAAATTTAGCTATGGTAAGCACAAATAAATACGTGTAGGCAAAAGTAGACCATTGCGATTGGCATGGATGTGGGCGATGTTTTATTTCTTTTTTCACCCAGTAATTTTATGATTTGCTATAAAATTCTTTTATAGTTATGATTAATGCAAACAAACTTTATATCCAAATGTTCCTTGGTTGAAGAATTATTAATTTCTCTTATATCTTATGTGTGTCAGAAGATGGTCAGGAGTTTACATACGTTTATTGGGTTTATAAAAAGTCCAACTATATGACGCCACTTGTTGTTGCATAGCAGCTCAAATCTTATATCAAATGTCTTTTAACGGTTAACCTTTTTGTTTATACCAGATTTAAAAATTAGTGAACATATGTAAGATGACTTTAAAAAGACAGATGTTGTCAATTGATCTATACTCCGCATCCCAGTATAAATTAAGGTTGAATTAATCTTGATAAAATAAGTACTTTTTAAAAGCTATCAATATGGCTTAAGCTGTGTACAGGGTGGACTAAATACAAGTATCTTCTTTTAAATCATAGGTGATTTTGACACTGACAGCTGTTTCCCTTTCGAAATCTTGACAGAAAGTCAGTATCATACCTCCGCAAAACGAAATGAGTTGCTTTACGCTTGAACAATGCACGGTGGTCCAGCAGACCACTTTTGTTGGCCAAAAGTCAATTTTTTAAGATCGTTAAATAAATTATTTTTATGATAATCATATAGAAAACACTCAGAGACAACAAAAAACATATTTTGTTTTAGAGAACGGCTGTTTACCGTTATGTTACAAACCATAAAAGTTGACACTCTGGGAGATTTTGTAAACAGAATTCCGTGGGCTCTTTTTTAGTGTATACGTTAAGTTGCGTCTAAGAATAATAATCACGTGTCTAGTGAAATCAACTTTATCGATAACGAAGGTGACAGTAAGTATTTTGAATATACATATAATAAAAAAGTTTAAAAAGAAAAATATGTTGTTGCAAAAAATTGCACATGTTTATTCGGATAAATATAAATTTTTTTATTTAACTTTTTTAAATTCATAGAAGCTTTTAAAAAAATGTTTAAAATTGTTAAACATAAAAAAAAATCCGAAATTACAGAAGATAGTTTTGAACAATTCCCAAAAGTATGAATGTGCACTTTTTTGCACTTTTTGAGAAAGAAAATTTTCTTTCAGGCAACATCTGTTTGCAGAATATAGATCTTTTAATATTTGGTCACGAAAAGAGAAAAGAGGAGGTGAAAGGTAGTCTTTGTTTAATTATGTTGCAGAAAAAAGTATACATGAAGACTTTAAAATAAATGTCTGCCATCAGCTATGTGAAAAATGCCCCCTTTGTGTAATAATTCGGCAGCAATGTGGACATAGGCATTTCAACTTATTTCAAGTAAAGTTTGTGGGTTCTGGCGGCAGCAATTTCGGATTGGAAAGCATTATCATTAAAACTATATTTTTTACGTATCGATGGTGTTGCCGGGTAAATCTGCTGTTTCCAAAAGAAATGTATGGTTCTAGAAATGGTAATTGTATAATTATTTTAAATAATAAAAAATAGTACAGTAGACCCCTTTTTACATAACATAATTTCTCCTAATTCAAAAATAAAAAAGGTCAATGTCAGTTTGGCGTATTGTTGTTTAATATTTATACCCAAATATAACAAAAGTTGTCCCAACCTATCCCTATATTGATCCAACATTCCTCATATTTACAAGAATAAGGAGGAAAATGAATTATAACTTTTTACTTTTAAAAACATTTTATTGTTATGGAAAAACAACATTGGAATAAAAAGCCTTTTTTAGTTATTATGTAAAGTAAAACTACATACCCACTTTTTCCTTTTTAAACAACTTTATTTGAGTACTTTGCAAGTTTCTAAAATTTAATTATTTTATTAATCATCCCAGTCATACATTGGTGATATGGATATCAGATGAACTTTTAATATTTGTTTTTTGTTTCGACTTATGAAGGAAATAAATGTAAAAAATATCCTTTCAAAAATATGTCACCGAACATCCTTGAAAATTTGCAATAAAATTATTTGGGAAATTGCATGTTGGAGGCTATGTAATGCTTCTAAATTTACTAAATTTTCATAATTTTATCTTTATTAGTTTAGAGTAAATAATGATTTAATGATTGTCGAAGCAGTTTGGCCCTTTTGACTTGTCATGACATTGCAAACGAAACTTGATTGGTCCTCGAAAAATTCCAGACTGACCCTTCTTACGCAGGTATTTTACTTTAGATGAAAATATTGAACTTAGTACACACGATTCGGATTTCAAAATCAAAATTTTATAGCTAATTTAATGTAGATATAAAAAATAGCCTAGTTTTACTATTTCACAATTAATATCTTTTTTGCCTTCAAATAGTTTTGGCCAGAAAAGTGGACCATAGTGCAGCGATGGGATACATTCAAAAATTATTTCCTAAAGTGAGTGCTGTGTAGCCCAAACAGTGCGTTTTTTGAAAAGAAATTTGGGCCGAAATGAAGCGCCCTCCGAGCCTGCTGTACGCATGTTGGTGGAAAAAGTTTGTGAGACTGGAATGCTAGTGAACAACATTCAGGGCCCCCGTAGTCGTACGTTGCGCACAGACGAGAATGTGACTGCTGTAGTCGAGTGCGAAACTCAATCCACGAGGCTGGAAACATAGTTTCGGTTCATGCAGGATGGTGTGCCATGACACACAGCCCATGGAACAATAGATCTTTTGCGCACCAGATTCCCAAATCGTTTTATCAGTCGTGTTAATTTGTGAGAAACCGTAAAGGACCGATGTTATGTCAACAATACATAAACCATGGTTCGTATGAGCTCGTTGCGGGAGCCACTCTTTCGAGCCAGGAGCCCCAAAAATTTGAAATTAGCTCTGGGTTCACGATTAAATTAAGAGCTGGGCTCGCGAGTCGGGAGCTCATCTGAAATATTGAGGATCCTGCATCTCGTGCCGAGATCCCGTTTCAGCGAAACAGCAGCTCGTGCAACGGGCACATACGAATCCGTAAGGCTAGACGTTCACAGACATGTACTAAAACTATAGAAAAGGTTACAGCCTACAAATGTTAAAAGATCAATTCAATATCTCTGAGGGTACCGAAAGGGTCTTTTACTGTACCAACAAAGAAGGTAGGAAAAAGTATCTAAATAATGTGCACAAAAATCTCAAAAGAGATTATAATTTCTAATGCGTGTGTTTCAGATTTAAATACGAAATTTTAAAAGTATACTATTTTTAAAGTATGCTGATGGGAACCCTGTGTTTAACTTCACGTACATCCTTATTTTGCCCCATTTAATTTCGACCTCATTCCTATGGGTGAAGGTATAATAATATGTAGTAATTATATTATGTACGTTAAAATAAGGTAAAAGTTTAAGTCGAATATAAAATTTTTCATAGGAGGTACAAGAAAACGTGGTCTGATTGAACTACACCTGTTTCTTTTTTCTAAACTTAAGCATAATACACCTGTTTATATATGTACGATTACTTCTTCCATTTTTGTCGTGGAGACAAAATAAGAATAGGAGTTTTTGTCTTAGATCGACATAGCGGAAATGTTTAGTGTGGATCCGCATAACTTTAATAGAATTTTAAAAAGTTACATTTATTCCATCTCGTTAGTGATTTTTAATACAAATTATTATCATTCCCAGTAGGAAGTGTCAGCAAGACCTCCTTAAGGATAGGAGCATGACCATAGTAAATCGTTGATGAGATGTAGGGGACCGTCCATACAAATCGTCGACCAAGTTTTCATACAAGTGTCAACTTTGTCATGCCTAATGAGCGACATTGTCGTCGATGCCTATATAAACCCACACAATCATGCGTGTGTGGTGTGTGTAATTGTCGTTACCAGGGTTTTTAATAAAATGAACATTTCTTACGTCCACTTTCCTTTCTTAAATTTCATGTCGTTATTGTCCCGTAACATTGAATTTTTTATTTGATGTACAACAATATAAGTATTTTGGCGGTCAACCGAGTGTTTTGACGACAAGTACATAAATTTATCACATTTTGTCTTGATGACAACGTTGACGACAAAGTCATGTATGGCGATACTTCCTACTGGGTTGTGCCGATACTGAGGAGTATTCAAAGCATTCGCCATATGTTAGTATGTATGTAAATTAGTATGGATCGGTTCCCATACAAAAAAATTAAGTCGTGGCGGATACCCCTACGATTAAAGATTACACAAGGAAACAAAGTTGAACTTTTTTTTTATTTACTGGAACTTTATACCAATTTTTTACCAATTTATGGTCGCTGATTTTAAATCGAATCTCCATCAGCTCGCATTTTTAAGCTACAGGTACTAATACTATTTGCAACTTTTTTCCATAAAATTTAAAGTTTTAACAAATCATAACTTTACTCCACCTAAACCGATTTTCAAAATTGCTGTTTTTTTAAAGATGTAATTGTTACCATTAAAAAAACACCAATTTTTCAGTCATAAAAAATGTTTGAGTTGTGGTTGTTTAGTGAAATATAATGTTTGATTCTATATAAAAAATTTAAATTTTGTATTTTAAAGCATCATGAAAAATGCAAAAGGGGCGAAAGTGTCAAGTCATATTACTCTCACGCAAAGTCACATAACCTATAAAGAAAATGCGACATGGATCATGGCAATCGATTAAAGCGTTTAGCTTTTTTCGCAATTATGTATAGGTATATTATTTTGCGGAGAATATTATAATTACTCGAGGTACCAGAAGGGGCGTGGCTAGACTTTCAGTTTTTTCTCCATAACTTTATCCTGTTATATTATTACAAGTACAGAAAAGTAAAAGTACAGAATTTGGGCACGATCTCGTTGGGTGTATTGATATTTTTGCTCGATTTCAATGAAATTAAGCTCTTTTCTATCAATATACATTGAACTACATGATATTTGACCAAAACCGGAAATTTATCCCATTTTTATTTTTTTTTAATTTTTAAAGAACAAATAGTCTTTTTTTGCAAAACTTTAACTTTATTTCTGAAAGTACTGGGCAAATTTTAAACTAATGTATAATTTTATAGACGAATTTTATTTTTTTTTTATTTGAATATGGTGAACCGTTTTTTAATTTATTCAAATAGATGTAGTGGAAGTTCCTTCATTTCTGACATAACGGTTTATCACGAAATATCGAGCTGATAGAAAAAAACCAAGTGCAGATTGGGATTCAGCGTCCCAAATAAATTAAAAATCAACATTCAGTTCTTTATCAACAAATGCCCTGTTCCCTTGTGTTATCCAAAGACAATTTCATATCATAATGTTTATTATCCGTTCACCCTACTTTTGGCCAAAATATGTTTTATTTATCAGCCTTGTTATTTAATGTCGTATCGAAACCAAACTCATACTTACTTACTTACTTAGCTGGTACTTCTATGCAATCCCAGTGGATTATATACCGCACGTAGAAAAATATTATAAGCGCCTCGATCTTCTGCGCTTCTTCTCCAGTTAGTCACACCGAGTTCTGTAAGGTTCTCAGTAACCTGGTCTTTCCAACGGAGTTTAGGTCGCCCTCTTCTGCGCCGTCCATCGAGTTCATTGTCGAAGACTTTTCGAGCTGGAGCATTTTCGTCCATGCGTACAACATGACCTAGCCAACGCAACCGTTGCACCTTAATGCGTTTGACCACGTCAATGTCAGTGTACAGCTCATGATTCATACGACGCCGATACTCTCCGTTAACGATGATGGGCCCATATATTTTACGGAGTATTTTTCTCTCGAATACCGCCAGAACCGATTCATCCGCTTGTGTCATAACCCAGGATTCTGAGCCATACATTAGGACAGGTAGAACCAGTATCTGGTATAGCTGAAGTTTTGTTCGTCGAGAGAGGGCTCTGTCATTGAATCGCTTGCTTAGTCCGTAGTAGCATTTATTTGCAAGCAGGATTCTTCTCCGGATTTCTAGGCTGACATTATTTTCTTTGTTGATGGCGGAGCCTAGGTAGACAAAATTATCTACCACCTCGAAATTATAGTTGTCAACGTTCACGCAGTTTCCCAAACGAGTAGATTCTTTGTTCGTTGAAACTAATAACTTCGTTTTGTCCTCGTTCACCGTAAGGCCCATTTTCGCTGATTCCTTCTGAATACCTGAGAAGGCTGCAGTCACATCCCGCAGTTTTCGACCGATGATGTCTACGTCATCAGCGTACGCGAGTAGCATGTGGCTTTTGTTGAATATAGTGCCACTCGTGTTTACTGCAGCTTTTCTCATTATCATCTCCATCACAATGTTGAAGAGATCGCACGATAGGCCGTCGCCTTGTTTTAGGCCTCGTCTGGTATAGAATGGCTCCGTAAGGTCCTTGCCAATCTTCACTGAAGACTTCGTGTCAGTCAGCGTCATTCCGCAAAGACGTATCAGCTTCGCTGGAATACCAAA
The DNA here is from genome assembly GCA_964034835.1 of Muscina levida. Lineage (NCBI taxonomy): Eukaryota > Metazoa > Arthropoda > Insecta > Diptera > Muscidae > Muscina > Muscina levida. The sequence goes on from OZ035883.1 coordinate 78,395,901, forward strand.
CTCAGCCATGGCTTCAAGTAATTTCTGCCGTATCGGGCTGTCGAAGGCAGCTTTATAGTCGACAAAAAGATGGTACGTGTCGATCTGTTTCTCTTGGGTCTTTTCCAGGATTTGCCGAAGTGTGAAAATCTGGTCAGTTGTTGATTTTCCAGGTCTAAAGCCACACTGATAAGGCCCGATCAGGTTGGATAACACTGGCTTTAGTCTTTCACATAGCACACTCGACAGGACCTTATATGCGATGGGTAAAAGGCTGATCCCGCGGTAGTTGGAGCACACACTTGGATCACCTTTTTTCAGCCCAGGACATAATACGCTTACATTCCAGTCGTCGGGCATGCACTCTTTAAGCCAAACCGTGCGCAGGAGCTGGTGCATGCTCGTTATCAACTCCTCGCCACCGGACTTGAAGAGCTCTGCGGGCAGACCGTCGGCACCGGCTGCTTTGTTGTTTTTCAGCCGCGATATTGCTCTTCTTACCTCGGCTTGACTTGGTGTTGGGCAATCTAAGCCGTCGTCGACAATTGGCGTGATAACTTCACGTGCGCTGCCTTCTGGAACCAGCAGTTGCTGGAAGTGTTCTCTCCATATGTGCAGCACACTCTGCGTATCCGTGACCAGATTTCCATCACTGTCCTTACAGGTGGGGAGGCCATTACCGTATCCATTTGCTCTTACTTTCTGGTAAAATTTCGGGCCTCACCTCTATCCCTGTATCGCTCTATATCTTCGCTCTCCCGTTCCTTCATCTGACGTTTTTTTCGCCTAAATAGCTGTCTCGCCCGTTTTACTTTCTCCTTATGCCGTTCCCTAACAGCACGGGTTACAATTGGCTGTAGCGTTGCCATGTAAGCAGCATCCTGTTCCTCAGACGCTATGCGACATTCTTCATCGTACCAGGATTCGTCTGAGCGCCGCTTTTCATATCCTAGCACGGTTGTTGCGGCGGTTGCCATGGAATGCGCAATATGCTGCCACTGTGTATCGGGAACGTCAGAAGTAGAGGCGTTGTGTCGTAAAAGTTGGGAGAGTTGGTCAGAGTAGGCAGTAGCTATCTCTGGGGTTTGCAGCTTCGCGATGTCCAGCTTTCTTTGTGTTTGGTTACGTGCGTTTTTCGCTCTGCTCAATCTTGTGCGAACCTTGGCTGCAACAAGGTAATGATCCGAGCCAATATTAGCACCACGGATCACACGCACGTCCATGACACTAGATGCATGCCTGCCATCAATTACCACATGATCAATTTGATTTTTGGTGTTTTGATCGGGGGATAGCCAAGTTGCCTTGTGGATATCTTTGTGCTGGAATCTGGTTCCACTAACTACCATGTTCCTTCCCGCTGCGAAGCTAACCAGCCTAAACCCGTTGTCTGACGTGTCGGTATGCAGGCTGAATTTACCGATCGATGGACCAAGAACATCTTCCCTTCCTATTTTTGCATTAAAGTCTCCCAGAACAATTTTAATGTCGTGGCCAGGGCAGCGGTCGTATGTTTCCTCTAGGCGCTCGTAAAATGCATCTTTAATCTCATCGTCTTTATCTTCCGTCGGGGCGTGTACACAAATCAGCGTGATGTAAAAATATTTCGCCCGGATGCGAATGGTGGCTATACGGTCACTTACAGGGTTAAACCGCGAGACCAGGTGTCGAAGTCTCTTGCCGACTATGAAACCACATCCAAATTCGTGTCTTTCTGCATGGCAGCTGTAAAAGATGTCACAGTTCTTTCGTCGTGTGCATCCCTGTCCCGTCCATCTCATTTCCTGTATGGCGGTGATGTCAGCCTTGTATTTGTCGAGGACATCCGCCAGTTGGATAGAGGCACCATCTCTGTAAAGAGTTCGGACATTCCAGGTGCATATCCTTAAATCATGGTCCTTATATCGTTTGCGGGGGTCGTCAACATTTGGGGGGGTTCTTGTTATATTTATTCTCCGTTTATTCTCATAATAAATTTTGTTTAAGGAGAGTGGCTTATTAGGCCACCGCTCCCGATCCTAATTTCTTGGGGCTGCCAAAGCCACTAGGAGAGCCTATGTTGAGCTTCAGTAACTTCTGTTACCTACTTCCTAAGACGCATCGGTGGTAGCATGCCGATTAGGTTACTCAACGTTTCGCCTTCTAACTCTAGCTAACTTCAAAGCGGTTGCTTTAAAGTCATTGCCCAGGGAATACTTGGTCTAAGACCGGAAGTAGTTAGCTGCTTGGACAGTGCCGCAAAGGAATCGATTCTGGTCACTCCCAAGTGAGTGACAGTCAGTAACTTTCAGCCTCTGGGCAAAGTCCCATTCCCCAAAGTCCCAAACCAAACTCATAACGCTGTTTTTTATTTTGCCGAAGGCTCCGATTTTCCCTTTGATCACTTTTGACTTCAAAGTCAATTTTGACTATTGACTTCCTGTATTTCGTTTCCTATATCGATATGATGCACATTTCTTATAATGTCCTTGAGCACCTCTCCAAACCATGAAACGTTTGCTTTAGAAGTATTTACTTTAATTCACAAACATTAAAGTTATAAAGGTTTTAAAAAACGTTGGTCACCCTACACCAACAATTTTTATGCACTTTGCTGTCATTTATCGTCCTATCGAGACGAAATACATCATCATTGTCTTTTGATAATCGTAGGGGGATTCCACATTTTTGTCATTTTTTTGTACATATCTTTTTCTTCTTTTCTTAATTTTTAATGTTTTTATGTTATATATCATGAATTCCTGGCAACGTACAATTACAGTGTGTGAATTATTTTTCCCGATTTTCATAACAAAATATTATTTGCCAAAACTTTGTTCACAGTTTTTAAAAGTCAAAACAAGTCATTATTTGAATTTTTGAAATTATCATCAATTTTATTACCAACCTCGAAAATAATGCACAAAATATTATTTAAAATTACGTATTGATTTTATTTATTTGCTAGTTAATAGCGATCATTGTGAACTACTTGTAGAGCAATTAAATTTTGAAAGCATCTTTGGAAAAATATTTTTTTTTTTAATAATTTAGGGGAACGTACTTGTGACAGGGCATCGTACAACCAATATTTTACAACAATATTTTTATTTTATATTACAGCAACATATAATGACGAAAAAAACACATTTTGATTTTATATCAATAGCCGTTTTATTTTATGTACCTAGGTATCAAATAAATATGCCAGATATGCGTTCCTTTCTCTTCTATTAATTTAATTTTTTTTTTTTACTTTTTTTTGGAATTCATGAAATACATTTAACTTGTACCCACATATCTTTGGGGTTGCTTACGAAAAAGTATTCTTAATTGTCCTCACTGCACTGTGGGTGAAATAAACATGTATTCAAAACATATCACTCCTCAGTCAACTTATGGCAACATTCATAGTCGAGATTGGCGTGCATGTATGAATGTATCTCTTTATTTGTAATTTATGTAAACAAACTCAAAGAAAAATGTAATTTTAAGAAAAATAAATGAACAAATACTCGTATAATAGAACAGTGTTTATTTATACAATTTTGTGGTATATCCTATGGCCACATGTTCCACATTAGAACGACGGGAATTAATATAAGTATACATATATGGCATTTTTATGTGATAAGAGGGAGTGAGACGGAAATTATGATTGTTACATACTCTACATCTTTGAGCTAACTAATCGGAAAATGTAGTTTTTTGGTATTAATTCTCGATAAATTTAAAATAAAAATACCAGGTAAAATCGATTGCATATGTATGTTAAGTAAACTTACAAGAATTCCGGTTTAGCGGACCATTAAAGCCGATAAACTCAGATATTACATCTGCAACGTAAAATTAACATAGAACTTTCAATGAATCGTGCATTCATATTTTAGTATAATTCAAATGTTTCAAAAGTATCTTCAAAAATTCTATTAATGCAAGCTTAAGGGGCAATACTCATGCAGCATTGACAATCAGTAATTAAAAATTCGGATAATTTGAAATACTTCAATTGAAGTAAAATTTGTTAATTTATGCTAAGTAATGTAATATAACACAGATTTTCTTATAACAACAAATTTCCTTAAATTGTAAAATTTTTTATGGTTTATATGTAAATATCGAATATATATATGCGTAAATAATATTCCATAGCATTTTATGTATTTCAAATACATACCTGTTATCTATTGTTTTACGACCCTATATGCCTCCAAGAAAATATATACATTAGACCGACTCACCAAATAAATTATCTTCGGTCCACCACCCAAAATGTACCTTGGCTTGTTATATGATAAACCCCTACAAATTTCGTTTCTAGGATTAAGATCCAGTGAGCTGGTATGAAAAACATGCCCACAAATGTCCTTAGCAAATCCTGTTTTTCAGGAAAATGCTGCAAAAATATGGGTTTTTAAGTTTTTAGTAGCTAAATTTTTCTGAATTAAATGTCAGATTGACATATATTTATCCTTAGTCGATTTAAGTAAACACGTGTTTCAGCTTTTTCCCCTAACATCTTTATTTTAGTGTATACTGTACATCTTTAATACAGGTTTCTGATCTCCACGGCAAGACCTAAATCGTCAACTAAATAATTCTTCAAGTAAGTACAATTGGTTTTCTTGTGACATGGTGTAATTAAGAAAAAATATGCCTTGTCTAAATATGAGTTTCGTTTCCCGCGAATTAAATAGCATTTAGTTCAGAAAAATGTCGCTACTAAAAACTTAAAAATCCGTATTTTTTTTGCAGAATATGTCTGAAAAAAGGGCTTGTCAGAACATTTGTGGCCATGTTTTTTATACCGTTGGATGCGTCTTTAAAAACTCTTTCCTATGGTACTAATATCAGCTGATTGGATCTTAATCCTAGGCACGAAATTTTTTGGGATTCATCATAAAACAAACTAAGGTACATTTTGGGGGGTGGACCGAATATACTTTTTTTGGCCCCATACAAAATGAGTCGCTCTAATATACATGTATATCTAATGTAATATTTTTAAGGATTTCAAGAAAAGGGAAGGAAGTTTTCTTAAAAATTTTTGCGAAAATCTCTAGAATCATGGAAAATATTACAATTCGAGATGTGGAAATTGTTTCAGCTCCATCTGATTTTAATTTATTATTAGTTGGCAATGTATAGGAAATGTATGCAGCACCAGAATAGTAACCAACAGAAACTGTAGTTACCCCACTTTTGCGCCGATGGCCTCATCTATATTTAAAAAAAACTTGATGGTCTCATTTATGTTAAAAAACAAAAACTATAAAAATAAGTTTTTAAGGTTAATAAGTATAAAAGACGCAAGAAAAATTTTGTTTAAATAACTCAAGCAACTAGAGGAATCTCTAGATTTTTAATGTTATTATTAGAAACATTTTTTTATTATGTATCTTTGTACATATTAATATCCACTAAAGATGGTGAACGTAGTATACCGGAATATTATGAAATTAGTATTATAGCTTACTGAAGTAAGAGCCTTTTTTAAAAAAATAAATTCTCTTCATTATTTTAGAAAATTTTAATAAGACAGTAACTTATGAAAATAAAGAAACTAAAGCTACGTACAGACGGTTGCCAAATCTTACAATATTGCCCGAAAAATTTTCAGAAAATGTCCAACAATTTTGTATGGCAACGTTTGCAGAAAAAGCATTGTAAAACAACAATATTGCCAGACATCCGATAATCGTGTGAACCGCAAAATGTTGCCACCTTCTAATTTTTGTAAGATAATTTCAAACACATTTAATTTGCAGATGTGCGAAGTTTATGTATCTGCTAATTTTACCATTTGCAGAGATTAATTATATTGGCAAAACTGTCCATGTCAGTACATTGACGGTACATTAGCAGATTTGACAAAATTGCTATTTCTGGCAACCGTCTATACTTAGCTTAAGTGTCTTAGCCTGAAGAAATGTTTTGAATACTTTTATATACCGTTTTCAGTTGACTTCGCACGTTATTGCACTGTATGTTTTTTGTTAGCTTTTCTCGTATAAAGACACCTCTTAATTTTGCATGATTGATAACCTCCACTCATAATAAAAAAGTAATATCATTTGATACGGTAAGAAGTGTATTGCTTTAAAATAGACTTTTTAGATCCAAGTATCTTAAGACCAAATTCGTTTCAAAACTGTTTACGACCATGTCCTGGTCTCGCTGGTCTTTATGAAAATTCACCATATTATTATTTTCTAAAATGTAGGCTGAATAACAGCGCCCTTCTGGTATCTCTAACACAATATAAGGGAGTGCCACATAATCCCCAAAATCAAAATCCCCAAACACAAAATCCTTAGCCAAAAAAAAAAATCCCCATAATCAGAATCCCCAAACACAAAATCCCCAAATACAAAATCCCCAATATTATATAAGAAATACAATGCTGTAATAAAAAATATCAAAATGTTGAAAATAGAGAAAGAAGCTGAGCGACAATTAAACCCAGCGTGCCCCTTAATACGACCCTACATTTTCAGCGCACTCAAAACTCAATTAAGGCTTGGCCCCGTAGATTCAAAACTATTGTAGGAAAAAAATGCGGCGTTTATGAAATCATTAAAGAGTTATGGAAAGAATTTATAGACATAAAAACAAACATAGCCAAAATATACTCAGGCATAGGTATAAGAAATAATAAAAAAAATGTGGACCGTCTCAAGAAGATGAAAAAAGTTTTTGAATCTCGAGGTGATTTAGAAAAATAATATCTTTATGTATGAAATGTGGTAAATGTATTTTGTTTAACCCGTAAATATTGTTATTATTCAGTTAGTATTAATGCAAGTGTCCTTAATGAATTTTGTAAATATTTAAGTTTTTGTAAATAAATTTTTCGTTATAATAAAAAGTAATTTAATTTTAATACCTACATTTGTGAATTTATAATTTTTTGAATTTTTATTTCAGAAAAAATCGCCGCGATTTTAAACATAATTTGAATGGTTATCATACAGATATTGGGGATTTTGGTTTTGGGGATTTTTGATTTTGGGAATAATGTGGTACACCCACAAAATAACCTATTTGAGGAAAAATAAAATTTCTCTCATAATGTCCAAATGTCACCAAATTTTATACAATCTACTGGTACAAGCAATAAATATGGTGCCACTCCTACTAAAAAAAATTGTGGTACTTTTCCATAACTAATAGCCTTTTTACACCAAAAAAGCATTCCGCATCTTGAGCTGAAGATGCGGAATGCTAAAAAGTGGTTTTACACCGCAGTTTCGCATATTGTCAGCTGTTTTCTAGCTCACACATTTTTCCATTTGCCTTGTAAAACTGCAATATTTTCCTGCCACAAACCTATTAACATTGTTACGGAGGCTGTATTCCACAAAGCGCGAATAGCATTTTTTCCGATAAATGTAAACAAACGACGAAAATGGTGGTTGCCGGATCAACCTTACTGAGAAAAATCGCTTAAATTCCAATTTTCAGAGTACAACTCAGTATATTTTTCCGCATCTTTCATGGAAAAAGGATTCATCGAAGTTAATTTTTTTCGGGTCAAAAACTATCACAGTGTTATTTATAAATAGATAACAGTTGAAATTTAAAATCAATATATTCCAAATATTTCAATAACGCCCAACATTGGACTACATCAACAATTTAAACAAAACAAATATTAGTTTTTCGTCTAGATTACACTTTGAAACGGTCCATTGTGGAGGGCAGCTGCCATCTTTGATCCTGGCTATTGGTTTTTTGGCACTTAACTTTTTCTAACCAGACCTCTTCTAGTAATGTAAACATACTTTTTCCACTATAATTACCTCAATTTATATATTCTTAATTAAGACGATCATAATTCATTTGTTTATCAATCGCAAAATGTACCTACTTTACATTTTCATGTAAAGTATTTCGTCTCCATGGCCTGGAACGTCTTAAACTAACAATAATATTCGAATTCTTCACTGTGCAGTGATTTAATTACTTATCAAGAAACTTAGATACATACAAGGCAAAAGTTATGCATCGGACAAATATTTGATTACATTGTATATATGTGGAATTCTCGATTTTATCGGTTATTTAAAATACTATGCTTCAAAAAAGCCACCAAAGGAATTAGAAGATTAAACCACTAGCTAATAGATCTCGATCGCGTTAGTATGAATTCTTTGCACTTAAGTAAAATCTAATTGGAATCACAAAGAATTTGTTTGTATACGTTGTCTAGTGTTTTATTTTCTCTCCTCAATTATCGATTGCAATATGATTGTGTTATCGTTTCCGTGTCATCGCCATGGGATTATTTGTTTATTTCATTTAGTCGGAATGTTTACATTTTCTGTTAGGGCGACAGTTTGAGGGTTTTGAGACAATGTTCTGAAATTTACACAATTGCTGATATTTTGTGTTTCTAAAGGCGAACCATTGCGATCGGAGAGACACTTGAGATTTAAGATATGGCTGGATTTGTTGCAGTTCACACAGGTATACATTTTTTAGAGCTCATTTAACGTCTTTAGATGCGAAACAATGAAATCAGTGGTGTATATTTATACATACATCTGCACATCATCCTTCTATCTGCTATATTATGTACGTTTGTGTGTATGTGTTGTCCATAGGTGCGGGCAATATCGTAGATGAATCCAAGTACCAGCGCGTTATTAAGGAGGCTTGCATAGCCGCAACGGATATTCTGAAAAATGGTGGCTCCGCAATGGATGCATGCGAAATGGCCATCATCCGACTGGAAGATTGTGGGAATACCAACGCGGGGTATGGGTCGAACCTGTGTTGGGATGGCTACATTCAATGTGATGCATCTATTATGAATGGCGCAAATTTGCAATTTGGTGCGTGCACAAATGTTCAAACTGTCAAGAATCCGATTCAACTGGCGAAAATGATATGCGAGGGGCAAGAACGCCTGCTGGCTATGGATAGAATACCTCCCATGGTTCTGTCAGGGCCAGGAGCGGAGCATTTTGCCAAGGAGATGGGCTGTAAAATGACTGACCCCGGCTCTATGATATCACCCAAAGCGAAATTTACATATAACCACTACAAATCGAAAGTAGGCGAAGCAGTAAAGGCGACAAGTCGAAAAGCGGATTTAGAAGCTGTAAAGAAAACTGAGGCATTGGACACAGTAGGTGCGGTGTGTGTCGACAGTACGGGCAATTCGGCGGCTGGTTGTAGTTCAGGAGGATTAATATTGAAGGTTCCTGGTCGTGTTGGTCAAGCGGCCACTTACGGCGCTGGCTGCTGGGCTATAGACACTGATGATCTCTGCGTCGCCACTTGCACTACGGGCAACGGCGAGTACTTGATGAAAACATTCCTCGCCAAGGAAATCTGCACCGACCTCTTTACCTCTGATTGCGCTGCAACTAGCCTCGTCAAAACATTTAAATCCAAGTTCCTGGAGTCTCCATATCTTCCACCCGACCAATGTCTGTACGGGGGCGCTCTGTCGCTAATCTACTATCCTAAGAACAACACCGGAGAGGTGCTGTGGAGTCACACAACCAAGGCATTCTGCGTCGGCTATATGTCCACGCAGCAGAAAACACCAAAAGTTCGTGTCAATCAATTGTTTATGTATATTGGTTCTTGTTGTTATTGTCTCTTCTTTTCTATTTTTCATACAGTTTGTCTATTCACCATTGCCAAATTACAGTATGCCGGGGAGGACAAGTGTAGTGAACGGACAAAATTTCCATCTGCGTGTATAGTGTGACGTATCTCTTCTGTGTGTGTGTTTCTAAATGTTTTCTTAATCGTGAGCATGACGATGTAGTAGTACTAACCAATAACACCACCCATGCTGATGTTATGATGAGGACAATGACGGCGAACATGATGATCGCGTTCATAACGCTGCTACCGAAGATGACAATGACACGCTTCCTCTCTTGTGGCCCCGAATTGTTCGATCATTCTCTACTCACACAATCTCGTCGCATGTGGAAGTTATGTTTTTCTCTTCATTCGCGCAACTGATCATCCACGAACAAATGCCTCAAAAGAGAACATGCAACAACTACTGTCATTACATTTTATTTAATTTATCGAAATATTTCTTAAGTTATATAGCGAACACATAAGAGAATCACATAAATGTGGAACAGGCATTGGTGGGTGATTTGTGTGTGAGTTTTCCGAAAACGAATTAATATGTATTTTATCTTTTTAACAATAAATATTGATTGACAAAAGATTTATGTAACAGTATAATTTTGAAATATATAGACTACAAAAACAACGGCGCCAGAAAGGAGTTATTATTTAAAAACATACATGTATACTTAAATTTTATTAGATGGTGGTTTAAACGAGTGGATCATCAGTCATAAATCGCGAATAGGAAATGTATTTAAAAAATAAATAATTTTTTACCATTATGCTTGGCCAAAAGCAACATCATATCGATTAACCAGATCAAAACACTGATATCAGTAAGGAAAAAATAAAGTATTTATTAAAAGGGATACAATACCCCTTATTATATGTCCTAGTCCCGTCGAATAGTTGTCGTTTTTCAAGTATGGCATCGCTGATGTCGTTTGTGAATCTGAGATAAGACTTGTCCTTGTCCCAACCATGTTCTTCTTATCAGATGATGTAAAAATTTCAACACTAAACATTTTTTTAATTGTTACTAATTTTATTCAAATAAAAACCATCGATTGTTGTCAAAAGTCGACTACGTATACATAATATTGGGGGAATACTCTTAAATAACTTTCATGGGACATGAATAAGTTTAGCTTAAAATCAAAATATATAGTTATTTCCCGATGTCAAAAGAAGTTCAAAAGGGTTTAAAAGTGATAAGTAATCGACCAATCAACACCTTAAACGAAAAAAATTGGGAATCATCGCTCAACAATATTTGAAGTTGCAAAGGTTTGAGCCGACAGGGTCGACAATAAACTAACCACGACCTGGTCGAACAAGGGGACATGTTAAGACAGTAAATCTTATTCTTATTTGGTAGGAACAACATAAATTCATCCATCGTAAATACAGAGCGGTATATTGTCAAGTTGCAGACCTTTTTGCAACAGCGCTTAAGGATTTCAATGGTGTAAACCAACGATCGTGTTTTCAACAGTATGGCGCAACATGTCACCCCTCCAACAGTTAATTTGATGACATTAACTGATTGCATCTTTAAAAGTAAAATGTTCACTAGCAACCCAGTGTCTCTGGAGGTATTAAAGGATCGTATTCACGAGGAAATGCAGAACATTTCACAAAACACCTACCAAACCTTCATTGCAGCAGTGTCAAAATAGTAAATCAAATACCTATTTGTTTACTTTCATAACACAGTTTTGATCTCCTTTATCTATTTATATTTTATAACCCATTAAAAAGTAAAAAGACTTTTGGTCCATCCTGTATTTATTTTATATATATATATACTATGTAATATAGACACTTTGGTCACTTTCATTTAAAGGTAGATGAGTTTTTAGTGAGTCTAAAAATAGGTATAGAATCGCCGTAAATATTTAAAGAATGTTTTTGTATAATTAACGAAAAACTCTGAAACAAATTGTGAAAGTCAGGTATCATAAACTCATATATTTTGTTTATTATACCATTCATTTCATCGAAATATCTGTAACATCAATATATTCTTTGATTTGTTGTAAATTTCCAAGTACATTATATTAATTTACGTTAGTGTATCTAAATGATACCACAAATTCGGCTCAAGATCAGAAAAGTATTTTTATTTATTGTTTGATATTTTTGGTCAAATTCAGTGTGTCACGCACTAGGATGACGCGTTTCGAACTCCATGACGAGTTCATCTTCAGACCCCTTTGTGACGAACTGATGCACAATGGTACATCATCAGCTGTATATATATCTACAATTATGTCAAACATATGCATGTGAAGTAGATATCAGCCGAAAATGTCCAGCATAGTACATATAATTATTGTATGCCATCGTCTGTTTGGTTTATCAAAACTATACAAATCCGTGGCTATTCCATTCAACCATCATATCACCTTGGCATTGGTTTTCTCGAATGCGTTAGAAACCGTGTAATAATAGTTTTCTAAACATCACCAGCCAACAACTTTCTATATTGATTAAAAATAAACACAATGATTATTCATGGGGCAGCAGCACTGACAAATGTTTATTTAATTACTGTAATTACCACTACATTAATACAAAAACTATTTAAGTCATATATTTAGTAATTATTTTTTATTGTCATCTTCATAGAATTAAATTAAAATATACAAATAAGTGCTTAATATATATATATATATATAAATGTGTACCATATACTATTGCAAAAGAAAAACGTGTAGGAATTATTGTATCATTCTTACAAACCCAAAGAAGGCAGAAGAAATTGATTGATCATTTGATCAACCTGTGTGCATATGTCGATTTGAATCTTTGTTGGAATTCCGTTGCTGTGTGCGTTGTGTGTAAACACAAGTATGTTTGTGTTTAATAAATTATGTTTATATTAGTTTATAATAAAAATTTACAAATAAAATGGTTCGTTGCTTATGAAATTATTATAATACAGAAAAATAGTGTGTATTTTAAAAATATGGATTCTAACAAATGCTCGTTTCTTTAAATACTTATTACTGATGCGAAAAAAATGCGAACCTATTAAGGCATTACGAGGAAACAACTGTATATGATTCGAGTAACTTTTCATGGATGGACAATTTGTGATTAAAATCTGCTGCGCATGGTTTGCTATAAATACAAAATTATGAATTTATGCCAAAAAATGCAAAATAGTTTCAAAGGATTGCATAAATTCATATGCATGTGTGTATATTTTCAGTCAATAATTTTGTTCCAGTTTATAGTGTGAAATTTGTGAAAGTATGAATGTGCGTAAATTCGTTTCAATACTTTTTAAGGCATACATAATTGAGTAAGGAGGGTCCACCTGGGGCTACCTCTAAATAATTTGGACAACATACGGCATATATAGTGATAAGCAAGGGCATTGCTCCACTTAAACACAGCCATATTCATACCAAATACTATTATTTTTATCCTCTGTTCGTTTTCGTACTAATTTATTGTCATCCTGATGACCATCAGAGTCACGATTGTTGGCCCCCGCACTACTAGACGGTGATTCGTTTGCAGCACTACCACCGACAATATTATTTATACGATTGTACATAAGGAAAGTGGCAGGGTTGTCGGATTTTTGGGAACCGGTAGGCGTTTGAGGTTCGGCAGTGTTGTTGTTGTTGTTTGCACTTATCGTTGCAGTCGAACTGCTATTGCTGCCACCAGCACCAGCTGTGTGCAACGATGTGGTCGAAGATTGATTGGTTTCGGGAATTTTTTGATTCTCATCGATAAGATAAACAGTGCGTCGCGAGCCAGCAGCACCCAGCGTTAAACTACTTCCTGTTACATCAGGCGCTTCCAAACTGTTACGAGAGTGATAGGAAAAATGAAATAAAATAGTTTAGTAATAATGTTGTCGCTTTGAAGATCATAAAAATGTAATTAGTTGTTATATTAGATATACTATTAACAATAAATTCAAAAACAGCCCAAGCATTTTAATGCATTTGCTTCTCATTAATTAGTTATGTGCATTTTTGGCAAACGTTCAAAATTATTTCGGTAAAATGACGTTACAGCAATTAACCCATTTTTAAAAGTTTCATACTTTGTTCCTGAGCTCGTTAATTTTTGCTTAAAATATTTAATTTAATTCTAACGTTTATTACTCTTACAACTTCAATTCAACTTTTGACATATTATTTATTGAAAGCTGGCATATCTTAAGCTGTGGCTAAGTTAATTACTGTTGTGTGATGCATTTAAGTAAATGCGGTTATTCAGAGCATCGTAAACCTCTTACTCCTTATGACAATAATTGAAGATATTAAAAAATTGGAAGATATTCTTAAGTCAAACTTCCGATAACTGCTTTTGACTGGTTATTTTCGTAATGGCTAAAAGCATGGAAACACATGGATCTAGATTTCAAAACAATATACACAAGCCAACTTTGTTATACCCCGGACTAACATCCGTTTGTGTTACCAGCTAAGGTACTCAAGAAAAAGACTGGCAATATGAAGTTAATTCTACAGTAAATAAAGAACTCATCCCGAATTCTTCCATAGAATGTACAAATGCTCAAAAATTAAAAAAGCTAAAAGTTATCAACCCCGATAATATCAAATATAGTTGTAAGTTAAAATCACCAGAAAAAAATCTAGCATTATAGCAGTTGATTACTACATAGCATTACACATCAGCTACCCTTAGCTGCAACAAAAACCACATTGTTTCCTAAGTATCACTTTCTTCCGAATTTATTTCATGGAAATTCTAATTACTTGCAGTCGAATAACAAATTGTATCCGCCGAACCTATATGGGTTAAAGCTATTAGTTCAAAATTATTAGCATTCACGACAATTGCCAAATGTAAAACATTTAAGATTTATTAGTTTAGAAAAAAATCTATAAACATATATCCACCCACACTTGTACGAAAACGCCTCATTCGCAAGAGCAAATGAGCACAATTCGTTTATAGTCATAATCCCAGACATTTCTATAGGAAAAATAAACAAATTTTCGTTGCACCAGCCGTCGCAATTGGTTATTACATTACCCAGTTGAAATTATTTCCACTACGTAAAATTAGCAATATTGCCAATGTGCCAAATTTTTTTTTATCAAACTTTATATAGTTTGTATTATTGTTCATTATGTCACAAATACAGTTTACAACGGGTTAGAAATGTATCTAAAAACATTTAATGAAATTAATACACAGACAATGGGCATTCAGCACATGGTCGAATTTGTTTTAGACTTCTGATAATGTTACCCTAGAAATGTATGAATGCGTTTAATCGTTTAGTGTATACTGCAATTATTTATAATTGCAAATTTACGTTTAATATGCAAAAGACACACAAATTGTCTAAAGAAAGTAGTGTGCGAATATCCAGTGGGTTTATTAATTCTTTTGTTTGTACACATGTTTCTACAACCTGCATTTAAGTTTTGTTAAAAAGTTTCATAATGTTTATTAAGCTGTACTGATACTAGTCAAGTTTCCTTCGAAATTTGCACTATTTTCGTGAGTTCTTGTGGTTGAACCCTTAATGGAGGTTAAGCTAGACACTACGCACTTTAAGGTATATGTTTGCAAAATTTATTCAAATTCAGATAGAAGACCCAACATTTTTGCGATCGCCTCCCATGAAATTACCCCATATTAAAATACCAGTTGTTGAGGTATATCACCAAATCAGATTATTATTTCTATCTATAGCGATATAAGGAACATTCTAGCGGTATTATCAATGTTTCAATATTTTTTCTATTAGGCAAAGGCAGCCTCAGTCCCACATATGTCACTCAACACTATCATTCATAGACAACTTTATAAGTATAAAACCAAAGTTAGTTAATTGTATAAATTGTTTAGTTAATTGGCGAGCAAACTTTGATTAAACAGCAACAAATGTCAATAAATTTAAGTATAATCGCAATATTATCTTCCAGCAAATTGCAGTACAATAATTGTTAATTTTTAAAGCTCTGCATTGGCGGGATCTTGGTTAGCATACTTTTTTGTTCTTTGTTGGCCATTAAAGGGCCTTCATCATATTTACCCAGTCACATAAAACATTTCCAGATTTTAAATACAATTTTACTATATATAAACACAGGAGAAAATACACATTCCACCAAAGTGTATATAAAAATTATTAATATAAGTATATATGTATATGCATATGTATGAGGTATGTAATACTGTAAAATATTAATAACATCAAGGAAACAACATTACCCGTGCACGCTATTTCTACGTGAGTTATTTAAATCCGTACGTTTCTGTGTTTGTAAACTACTCCTCATTGTGCCACCACGTGAAAGAGAATTGTCCAAGACATCACTAAATAAGACATGAAATGAAATTGAATGATAATGATAAAATTAAGGATGATATTAATGAATAACTATCCGATTAAGTATTAAATAATCTAAGTAAAATAAATAAATTAATAGAACTCCAATTGAATGTTGAAATTTCTTAATACACGCATTTCATTTCGTGTAAAAAGTACACACTGAAAACATAAAAATTATAACAAGAGGTTAAAACTCTACAAATCGAACAGTTACTTAAATTTGCCCTAGCTATGAAATTATAGATATTGTGTTTTGAGTTTGTAAATTATTTAGTGTTAACTTTAGATTTAAAACACTACAAGAAAACATAAATAACTTGCAATGATCTGTAACTCATATATACATACCGTTGTAAACTTTGACGTATTGGAATGTTACGTTGAAACAAATGCGTATCAGAACTAATAGAAAGTGGCTCCTCAACGCTATTGTCAGAATCATTACCACCTGATTCGGATCCAATCATAAATTGTGACTGTGTTAGGCGAGAGTCGTCAATCCATGATCGCCGGTTCTAGAATTAAAAGAACACTCATAAGTGCACAAACAAAACTAGTTTACAGTTTTAATAAATTTACACGACTGGGCACTTTATTCATAAAATCAGAACTGGCCTTTTTTACGCGTCTAACCAAACTACTGGCAAATGGTTTTCTGCAAAAAAAAAAAAAAGTTTTCATTATCTCAACCATTATTAACAAACCCAAATTAAGACTTGCGTACTTCTTAGGTACTACAGCTTCTGATTTTTTAAACAATTCCATAATTTTTTCTTCCAACTTTTCTTTTTGGCGATTTAGACTGTGAACACATTCGGTATAGCTTTTTTCTTCTTCGTGAAAATGTTTTTTGTCTTCTAACGAGAGTGTCAATAATTCGTGGTACTGCTTCAGCAAATGTGAAACGTTTTCCATCAGAGTTTTTCTTTCCGTGTCCAAGTCTGAGTTTTGTTGCATCAACATCTAAAATGAAAAAGCAGCAATTTAACATAGAAGTGAAAAGTTTTTATATCACATGTTCTCTCTTACTTCACAACGTTGTGTCGCCTTGGCGTACTGGATCTCTAGCAGTTTAACCTGGTCGTTCCTGTTTCCCAGCTCCCCACTTAACTCATTATGCTGTAATTTTAATTTACTGTTTTCCATGCGAATCATTTTGTATTGCTCTTGAATGTTCTTGTATTCGTTCTTAAATCTATCACTTGTTGCAAATAGATTTCGGAAGTCATCGGTCAGTTTGGAGTGTTCAGTGCGTAGAATGGCAAGATCTTCGGCACACGATTTCATTGATTGATTCTGTCCTTTTAAATCTTCAACTTGTGTCTCTCGGCTCACGATTTGTTCGCGCAGTTCTCGTAATTCATTCCTCAAATCACGTACCACGACTTTAAGTTGTTCCTTGCCTTTGTTAAGGGATTCGTATTCCGCAGAGAGTTGGTCATGTAGACATTGCAGTGTCACCTGATCATGGATGAGGTTTTTGCGTTCCTGCTTCAAGGCTTCGTTATCTTTCAGTAGCACGTCTTTGTCGGCAGCCAACTGCGAGTTGGCCAATTGTAAGGCCACATGCTGAGTATTCAATGAGGTAACCTGAGAGCCCAGAGTGGCAACATCAACCTTGTACCTCGCATTTTCAGCATGCAACTGATCGTTCGATGATTGCAATGCCACATTTAGAGCGCTGAGTTGGGTTTTGGCTTCAGAAAGTTTTGCTACCTCTGCATTTTCTATATTATCCGTGACCGTGGATAGTTCAATGTTCCTCTCTACCGTGAACACTTCCTTGCGGTGGCATAGCACACAAATGTCCGATTTAGAATTACCATTTTCAGTTTGCTCTTTGGAGACGTTTAGCATAATTTCGCGAACTGTTTTGAATGTCTCTGGGTTACGTACAAGTTTTTCAACTACAGTTTCAACATTAATTTCTGATTTTTCGTCTGTGGGATCGACATTTAGACCAAGCTTTTCTAGATTATGTCGCACTTTATTAGTTGCCAGAGTACCCGTCACCAAATCAGTGCGCAGCGTTGCAATAGTTTGTAAATCTATTTCTCGCTGGGATACCAGCTCCTGATTCTGTGACTCTAACTCGTTGAAACGCAACTGTTGTTGTTCAGCTTCTTCCAATGACTTTGTTAAGCGAGCCAACTCTTTGGATTGACTTTCGACTACTGAACACTGGCCGTCTAATGAGACTGATTTCTCTTCTAAATTTTCCTTCAACTTTGTGACTTCTTTGGCAAGACTGGCATTTTCACGTTCAAATGTGTTGAGTTTAGATTGTTGCTCATAAACGGTTTCTTTAGTTTTTTCAAATGCTGTTAGCTTTTCGGCATACTGTTCAATTTCGCGAGTTCGTGTATCGACCATACGTTCCAGATCATCTGCTCGCCGCTGTATGCTTTCATTGAGTGTTTGTATACGTTGTTTCTCCTTGTTCAATGTCTCTATTTGTTTCTCCAAATCGATCGTCTTTGAACGCTCGACCTCACGTTCTTGGCTTTGTTTATCGTATGCTTTCTGCCTTTGGTCTAATGTAATTTGCATTTTCTTATTTTCTTCCAAAGCGTCTTTGAATACATTCTCTAGTTCAGTATTTTGCTGGGAAAGGCGATGAATGTTCTCTTGCATTTGCTCTAACTTCAAACTAAGTTTCTTTTTATCTTTTTCTAATTCAAGAATTTTGCTGGCGGATTCATGGAAAGACGATTCCTTGAGTTGGTCAAGAGCAGCCACAAGGCGGCGATTTTCTATTTCCAGTTTCAAAGCACGACTCTAAAGAAATCAAATAAAAATATAGTAACAAGCTAAAAAAATGCCAAGATTTTACTAACTTGAGCATTGTTTGTCAATTGCTCGGATAAGCTGTTGTCGCCTGAATTGCACTCGTCTTCGTTATCCGACAAATATTTATCAATGTCTAGCGAGGTGTTTAGGTTCTTGGCTACCAATTGTAGTTGCGTGTTCTCCTCTATCAGTTCCTCTAATCTTGAGCGATCAGAGTCTCGTTCGAGGGCCATATCGTTAAGTTTCTGTTTATATTTAATTATTTCTGATTCCAAAGTCATGACATGTTCCGATCTTTTACGCCATCGTTGCAATTGTTCTTCCAACATTTCCCTGAAAATGTCAACAATCTCTATTAATTTCACGTGGTTATAGTATAAATTCGATATTTACTTTGACTCCAGCAGCATACGATTGTCCTCGCGCAGCTCTTCAACTCGAGTCTTGTAAAATTCTGAATCCGTTAGTTTCTCTTTGAATTTTTGCAATTCAATTTCTAATCTGTCGGCCCGTTCGGTGCGCTCCCTTAAGACGTCGACTTCATCACGATAAGCAGATGCACGTTTGGCTTCGTTGTACCATTCCTGACTCTGTAGAAAGAAAATTGCTTAATTTGGATAATTGAAAACAGTGACACAACTTAAACTACATACTTCTAAACGTAATTTCTCGTATTGGACATTTTTGTGTTCCAGTTCTTCACGCAACTCCAATTGGCTCTCCGATTTTTCTTCTCTGATAAAAGAAAATAGATTGAATCAACATTCTGACATTAGTGTCTTATGCACAAATATTTACAATTCTTGCCGTAATCTTCTTAATTTCGACTTTAAATCCGCTAACTCCACTGCCATATGATTGTTGTCGGCATTCGAAGAGGACGTATTCGGTGTTGATGTCAAACAGTTTGAAACTGACAAATTCGAACTTGTTGAACTATCTGCACACGCCGATGTGTGTGCATCGCGCTCTGAACACGCAGTCGAAATCCACTTTAAGTAAATGTTATCTCGTTCCTTCGTTAGACGTAAGATGTGATTGTACATGGCTTGAGGTGTCAGCAAGTCCAACGATTCCTCGGTCAGCACCAAGCTGTGGTTATCCGTCACCTTTTTTGCGGTTCATATATGGATTACTTTTAGAGTTACTTTAAATGAATGGTACTAACCTGTTTTATTAACTCGACAATAGCATGTTGCGTTTCCACATCCAACTCCTTTATTCTTGCAATAAACAATTCCTTGTTTGGACATTGGACTGCTGCCCCTAGAAGAAGTATAAGTAGCAGTTTCATTTGATCCAAACCCAGCTTGGTTTCTGGATGATATCCAATTACATAACAGTCGGGCAGCACAAGTATCGTTTGACCCAATTCTTCCTCAAAAAGCGCCTTTAAATTCCGAACAATGCTTTCAAAGTTTTTGGCTCGAGCGCTACACAGCGCCACACCTTCGTATTCATTTATATTTGTTGGACTGTTTTGGGGCTCGGGATCAATCTGCAGCCACACATTGTGAATTATATGACCATCAAGTAAAGATGAATAGCCTGTGAGTATTTCTGGTCGCGAAAGGCATGATTCCAACTGTAACCAAAAAAAGGCGATTATTTAAAATATAAATACATTTATACAAGTTCAATTTATAGTAATCAATAACAGATGAAAGGAAACGCCATAAGCTTTCATCCACTTGTCATAAAAATCTTAATTTTTAACACACTCGTCAAGGGGATATCCTTGCACATTTTACAACTTAAGATTTCATATGATAGTCTAGGCAGAAGTTCTCTGTAACTTTTTTTTATGAATAAATATATGTAGATAATATAGTAAAAGAGAAAATATCATGGAATTTAAAAAACTTTATTATCGTTGCAAAAAAAATTTGACTTAGGGGGGTAAAAACCGAGATTCCGGTCAAAAGTGATCAGAGAAGAAAATGTAGCTGTTGTCAGTCCAAAAACATTGATGTCACACATTACGATCCGACTATAAATGGAGACACAGGAAACAAAAAACCCAATGCGCGGGGTCAAGGGGCGTGGCAAAAAAAAATTAAATTTTTTTTTGAGTTCGTTTTTAAATTATCTTTCATTCTAGGGGGTGACCGGCAAAACTTTTTTTATTTGTATGAAGTGCGACCCACCTTAGTGTACACATGTTTCAGCTTTTTACCACTATGAAGTTATACGTGGCCCGCTGTTTCGCTGGGTCACCTCTAGGAATCGAGATATATCGATTTGAAGTTAGTAACTATCATATAGGGGAATATCTCACGTTTTAGGCTCATTTGTCATATTGTTATAATATATGGTGGCGTCTGAATATCATAAGTAATATTCCACTTAAATCATACGCCACGGAGTACAACAGTCAGACAACACAAAATCATTTGATGAATGCAAAAAGGAAACTGCTGCTTATATAGAAAAACGTTATATGAACAGATTAAAGGAATTGTAATTTTTAATTTTTTTAAATTTGTTTGAGCAAAATCGGACTAGTGGTTCTCGAGTTATGTCAAATGTGACAATTTCCCCTATATGAGAGTTACTAACTTCAAATCGATATATCTCGATTCCTAGAAACGCCGGGACACCTATAACTTCTTTTTTACCGATATAACTTTCCCCGGTAGTTTGAACCCTTTCCGATCACTGACCCCTACCATTTGTCTTACAGTGTTATTATTTATTCACAAGAAAGAAATATTAAAAAAAGGCAAACTGTTACTACAATAACCAATAACAAAATTTATAAAGGGTGGTTAAATTTTAAGGGCCGATGTTGACTTTGAATAAAACACAAATTTTTTAGGAAATTATTGTCATTTCTTTTTATTATGATAATATTGGTATGATTCGATTATGTATGGAATAAAATACCGGCCAAATGGCCGCGACCTCGGCGGCACACCTCCATCCGATGATTTAAATTTTCGATGACGCTGAGGCATAATTGAGGTTCTATGCCGTTAATGTGTCGAATTATCTCATCCTTTAGCTCTTGAATTATTGCTGGCTTATGGACGTACACCTTTTCTTCCAAATGACCCCAAATAAAGAAAGCAAAAAGTTCGTTATCATCTCACGATAGCGAACACCATACACAGTAACTGCCTGATCGGCCTTATTTTGGAAAAATAATGATGTGTGTCAGGCACGAAAACCGGTAAAAAAATATTTTTTTTTTAAATTCAAATTGTATCGAAAACATCAATTTGGACAGAAGTGTCTTAAAGCTGAAGTCAGTACGCTTCCAATGAGATATAACACGATATATTATCTCTATGATTTGATGACGGAATCATGGGGCAAATAATGTCACTTCTAAAAAAAGCGCAAAACAGAGTAAAAAAACGAAAAATCCTTTTATCTTAAAAAAAGGATCAGCTAGGATTTTGATCCAAGTGGTTTTTTAATGTACAATTGACCCCTAACAAAACCCCATTTAGCGTTTTTGTTGCCATTTTAGGTCAACCCATTCGTCATTCAGGCGAGGTGTGCGCACCAGTCACTCTTTGTGGGTGCATTGGTTTTTCGACAATTACTCTTAGATTACACAAGGGAACAAAATTGAACTTTTTGAGTGTTGTTTGGAATTCTATAGCTGGTTTTTACTAATTTGAGGTCGCTGATTTTAAATCTAATCTCCATTTTTCTCCATCAGCTCGAATTTTTAAGTTACAGGTACTAATCGTATTTTCGCCTATTTTCCAAAAAATTATAGTTCAAAAAATCATAATTTTTTTTTCATAAGCCGGATTTTAAAATTTTGTTTTTTTTAAAGATATCGTTGTTACTTTTGAAAAAAATCAAATTTTTTAATATCAAAAAAAAAAATGACTGAGTAAAGGCTCTTTTATTCAAAAAAAAAAATTAAAAATTACAAAAAAAAATTACACATTTTAATTTTCTTCACGCTGAAAGTTAATCGGTTGGGGGCAAATTGTTCTTTTTATTAGCTTTATTGAATATCATATTAAAGTAGCTTTCTAAAACATGTATGTACATTAGACCGGGTCACCAAAAAATATTTCACAAGTCGAGGGCAAATATTAAAGATCACCTCGAGACAACTTAAAAAAAAAATTTTTTTTCCTCCCCCCCCCCCGGAAAAACAGCCAAAATCGTTTTTTTGTCACTGCTTTTTTGTTTGTGGCTCAATCATAACATACAAGACATCGGTGTATACGTCTCGACGAGTACTGTATTTGTCCTATAGATGTCGCTGACAAACGACATCATCTTGTAATGATGGCTTCATTTAGAGCAATTTCTACCCCTAAAATTTAAAAATATTTTTTCCTAGGATTAAAAACCAAGAACATTTTGCTTTGGAAGTATACAGTTTGATTCAAAAACAAAAAAGTTACGTATGAAAAGATGTATTTACAGCATCAACACTAATATTTTTTCCTGTTACTTGCATTATTACAGAAAATTATTGCATACTTCTTAGCGACATCGAAATAAATTAAATACAAGTTATTGCATACTTTTTAGCGCAAACAGTGGTTTTAAACATGCTGGTATTCAGTGTCACCAATATTCGAGAAACGAAATTATAAATATACCTGCTTCACAATGGAAATATTAATAATAAAATATAGACATAACTTTGCACTTGTATTCTTCCCATGCAATTTGCAACACTGAACATTTGTGCGAAATGTAAGTGAATCAGCGCTTGGAATGACTAATCAAAATGAAAATTTTTTGCAAAATTAGAATGTCGTGAACGGAACTTGAGTCGCGCCAATATTTGCTGTAATTACATAGATATCTTTGGCCTTTTTGGGATTTTATTTGAAAAAAAAAATATATTTCGCCGGTAACTATATTAAAAATGAATTATCTCAAGAAAATATTTAAATTTTTTTTCGATGTCGTTAAGACTTATTCAACAATTTAAGCTACAAAGTATGGATTCATTTTTATAAAAATTTTCCGTCAGCGCTATAAAGTATGCAATAATTTGCGATAATAATGCAAACAACATAAAAAAAAGTTTTTGTTAATGCTGTAAATACATCTTATCATACGTAACTTTTATGTTTTTGAATAAAACTGTATACTTCCAAAGCAAAATGTTCTTGGCTTTTAAAGGGCTTTAATCCTAGGAAAAAATATTTTTAAATTTTAGGGGTAGAAATCGCTCTAAATGAGGCCATCATTACAAGATGATGTCGTTTGTCAGCGACATCTATAGGACAAATGTAATACTCGTCGAAACCTATACACCGATGCCTTGTATGTTACGATTGAGCCACAAACAAAAAAGCAGTGATAAAAAAACGATTTTGGCTGTTTTTCCGGGGGGTGGGGGAGAAAAAAATTTTTTTTTTTGAAGTTGTCTCGAGGTGATCTTTAATATTTGCCCTCGACTTTGGAGAAAAAAAAATTTTGTATGGGGCCGACCCGGTCTAATGTACATAATAATCGATTGAAAATTGAATGAGTTATGCTAAGTTCGGTGATAACAGATTTTTCGAATTTTTTTGTTTCTACCCAAAAAATATTAAAATTTTGTATATTTAAAAATCATGACAAATTTGCAAATTTGTTTATAGTTTAATTTATAGTTTTGCCTCCTATTACAATATTAATTAACTGACCAAATTTAATTAATCGGCAGGTTTCAATTTGGAAGTTAAGGGAGAAATATTAATTTTCCACAAATAGGTAATTTTGTATGGGAGGTACCAGAAGGGGTGATCCGATATAGTGCAAATTCATTCCTGATTCATATTTTCATAACCGTAAAACTTACGCATAGTTTGACTGAATTCAGTGTACTTACAAAAATGATATGTATGTAAGACTATTGGGGTGAGTTCGGTCATTTGTATGGGAGGTACCTGAAGGGGTATGGCAACGGTTTCGGTTTTTTTAGGGTTTGTCTACTTTTGCAAGATAAATAAACTGACCCAATTTAAATATCCTCCGGTAGTCTGTTTGGCAGCTATCGAAGATATATTAATTATCCAAAAATAGGTAATTTTGTATGGGAGGTACCAGAAGGGGTGGGGCTATTCCGCCCATTTACAATCTTATAAGTTCGTTTTGAAAAATATTTATACTGATAAATTTTCATAACGATCCGATAAGTTTTGCTCAAGTTACACTTTCACAAACATATTAATAAATGTTATTTCTGTATGGAAATCGCGATTTTTATAAATTTAGTTATCTCAGTAAATTGTTGACAAAATCAAAAGTTGTGCACAGATTTCAATGAAATAAAGCTCATTTGATTCAAACTATATTAAGCTAAATGTTTTAAGACAAAAACTGTGATTTTTGTTGCATTATTTTTTTTATGAATTTTTAAAAAAACAAAATTTTTTTTTTGTAAAATTTTTTTTTTTTTTTTAAACTACAACGATATCTCTGAAACTACTAGGCCAAATGAAAAACAATGTAGGCACGGATTAAAGATCATTTTGTTGATGAGTTACAGTTTTTTTTTAAATTGAATATGGTGAACCGTTTTCAAGTTATTGAAATATTTGTAGTGGAAGTGCCTTAGTTTTGGACATAACGGTATATCGCGAAAAGTCGAGCTGACCAAGTGCAGATTTGGATTCAGCGTCCCAAATTACCTTTAAAACAATATTCAGTTTTTAAACAACAAATACCTTGTTCCCTTGTGTTATCATTCGCCTAAATGCGAGAATTCTGCTTATTGACTGAATCCACTGAGATGAAAATGTGCCTCATTTACTGAAGATGATCTTTTTTTCGAAAATTGATCATCCACTGTTGCCATTTCTTGCCACCATTCTGACCATTAACGACTTTTGAAATGGTCAAGAGCCTTTAGTTCTTGAGTCAATTGCACCTTGTAAGTGTATAAATGCAAGTCTTTATGCATAATGTTCATCAATGACGAGCGTGAGAGGTGCAATTGTTAGGCACGACGACGAGTTGAGGTGGACGGAACTTCAGCCACACTATCGTGATTTCACATCTCCTACAGACCCGGTTTGCTCAAATTTTTGCAAGATTTTTCGATTGTACGCACATTTGGACGATTAAATTGACCGAAACAATTAAGAAGTGCACGATATGCATTTTGCTTTGAACGCCCATTTTCATAAGCCTGAATAAGTTTTACGCGTTGCTCGATTGTGTATCTTTCCATGTTTCATATTGAGTTACTCTAAAATTGAGATATGTTAAATGAAATGCAGAAATGAACTTGACGTTTAGGTGTGATTCACATTCAACATTGGCCCTTATAATTTAACCACCCTTTACTAGATCAGATTTACAAAGTTAAGCGGTGGAAGCCTTGGGCCATCTAAGTATCTATTCTAAGGTAGTTGATATGAGTATAGGCTATATTTTTAGTGTACTATTGTGTAAACTTTGATTTTGTTTATTTTGAAACTAAGCTTCGAATATTCAAAGAATATATTATTAATGGTTTGAACACGCGACTATCTTACAAAGGTTCATGGATCCGCAACCTGATATAACCATCTACCTTTTGTTGATCAACAATCACACCGTTATGTACAACAGCTCTGTGAGTTAAGCAATTAAAATATGTCTGATAGAAGCTTTTCAAAAAGCTAACATTTATAATGATTTTTAAACTGTAGTTTCCTGGGATCCGTTGAATCTGAAGCCGACTCACAACCTCCTTCGTGGTGGCACCTGGGCAACGGTGTTCGTGATATTTTTTTATCATGAATAGCGGCTGATAGTGAGCGACAAACCATGATGGTTTGGCTAGCCACCCGCCTTCAGGTCCTTTACTGGCTATGAAACCCCGAAAAAGAAAAAGTAACAAACGCAACCCCCCAAACGTTGACGACCCCCGCAAACGAAATAAGGACCATAATTTAAGGATATGCACCTGGAACGTTCGGACTCTCCATAGAGAAGGTGCCACTATCCGATTGGCAAATGTCCTCAAAAAATATAAAGCTGACATCACCGCCATCCAGGAGATGAGATGGACAGGACAAGGATGCTCGCGACGTAAAAATTGCGACATCTATTACAGCTGCCATACCGAAAAGCACGAATTTAGATGTGGATTTGTAGTAGGCGAGAGACTCAGACATCTTGTCTCGCGATTCAACCCTGTTAGTGATCGAATAGTCGCAATATTTCTACATCACGCTGCTTTGTGCTCATGCCCCGACAAAAGATAAAGACGATGAGATTAAAGATGCATTTTACGAACGCTTAGAGGACACATACGACCGCTGCCCTGGCGACGACATTAAAATTGTTCTGGGAGATTTTAATGCAAAAATAGGAAGGGAAGATGTTCTTGGTCCATCGATCGGTAAATTCAGCCTGCGTACCGACACGTCAGACAACGGGTTAAGGCTGGTTAGCATCGCAGCGGGAAGGGACATGGTAGTGAGTGGAACCTGATTCCAGCACAAAGATATCCACAAGGCAACTTGGCTTTCCCCCGATAAAAACACCAAAAATCAAATTGATCATGTTGTAATTGACGGCAGGCATGCATCTAGTGTCATGGTTGCAACCATGGTGCTTACAAGATCGAGCAGAGCGAAAAACGCACGTAACGAAACACAAAGAAAGATAGACATCGCGAAGCTGCAAACCCCAGAGATAGCTACTGCCTACTCTAACCAGCTCTCCCAACTTCTACGACACAACGACTTTACCTCTGACGTTCCCGATACACAGTGGCAGCACATTGCGCATTCCATGGCAACCGCCGAAACATCCGTACTAGGATATGAAAAACGGCGCTCAGACGAATCCTGGTACGATGAAGAATGTCATATAGCGTCTGGAAACGTGACGAGACAGCTATTTAAGCGAAAAAAACGTCAGATGGAGGAACGGGAGAATGAGGATATA
Source organism: Muscina levida (assembly GCA_964034835.1). Lineage (NCBI taxonomy): Eukaryota > Metazoa > Arthropoda > Insecta > Diptera > Muscidae > Muscina > Muscina levida. The sequence goes on from OZ035883.1 coordinate 78,423,451, forward strand.
GAGCGATACAGGGATAGAGGTGAGGCCCGAAAATTTTACCAGAAAGTAAGAGCAAAATGCTACGGTAATGGGTTCCCCTCCTGTAAGGACAAGGATGGAAATCTGGTCACAGATACGCAGAGTGTGCTGCATATATGGAGAGAACACTTCCAGAAGGCAGCGCACGTGAATGTATCACGCCGATTGTCGACGACGGCTTAGATTGCCCACCACCAAGTCAAGTCGAGTTAAGAAGAGCAATATCGCGGCTAAAAAATAATAAAGCAGCCGGTGCCGACGGAATTCCCGCAGAGCTCTTTAAGTCCGGTGGTTAGGAGCTGATAACGAGCATGCTCCTATGCACGGTTTGCATCCGCATATAAGGTCCTCTCAAGTGTGCTATGTGAAAGATTAAAGCCAGTGTTATCCAACCTGATCGGGCCTTATCAGTGCGGCTTTAGACCTGGTATATCAACAACTGACCAAATATTCACACTTCGGCAAATCCTGGAAAAGACACAAGAGAAACTCATCGACACGTACAATCTTTTCGCCGACTATAAAGCTGCCTTCTACAGGAATTCCAGCGAAGCTGATACGACTTTGCACAATGACGCTGACTGACAAGAAGTCTTCAGTGAGGATTAGCTAGGAAATTACGGAGCCATTCTATACCAGACGAGGCCTTTAACAAGGCGACGGCCTATCGTGTGAACTCTTCAACTTAGTGATGGAGATGATAATGAGGAAAGCTGCAGTAAACACGAGTGGCACGATATTCAACAAAAGCCACATGCTACTCGCGTACGCTAATGATGTAGGTATCATCGGACAAAAACTGCGGGATGTAACTGCAGCCTTCTCAGGTATACAGAAGGATTCAGCGAAAATGGGTCTTACGGTGAACGAGGACAAAACGAAGTTATTAGTTTAAACGAACAAAGAATCTACTCGTTTGGGAAACTGCGTGAACGTTGACAACTTAAATTTTGAGGTAGTAGATAATTTTATCTACCTAGGCTCCGCCATCGACAAAGCAAATAATGTCAGCCTCAAAATCCGGAGGGGAATCCTGCTTGCTAACTAATGCTACTGCGGACTAAGCAAGCGATTCAATGACAGAGCCCTCTCTCGACGAACAAAAATCCAGCTATAACAGATACTGGTTTTACCTGTCTTGATGTACGGTTCAGAATCCTGGGGGGTTACTATGTAACTCGATTCGAAAGTTAAATATTACGAATTCGGATTTTTCCTACCAACTAACTCGAATTCGCAAATACATTTCCTACTTTCGAGTTGCCATATCCGATTGTCGGATACTCATACTCTACCTTCGGATATGCATCGCTATGTATTTCGAATTTAGATGTCAGAATCGGTCGAAAGTTGACATTTGTACTCGTTTGATGTTTAGTTAACGGATGATACATAAAAAGATCTTTAAAAAATCGAAACAACGATAGCAGACGCTGAAAAATTTAAGTATTTCTTAAATATATATATATTGGTTGATAAATGTTAATTCAAGTCTTTTTCAATAGGGAAAATACTACTAAAAATTTAAATACCAAGCAAAGCCAATTTGAGATCATGCTCAACTTTATGACGGAGCATCCACAGTTGGCTAAGGGGTACATAAAAGCTGCGGACGCCAAACAAGCCACCAATGATTTATGGGCACGATTGGTAGAAGACCTAAATGCAGCCGGTCCACCAATGCGGCAAGTGGTCGGTTGGAAAAAGGTAAGTACTACAAAGTTTGTCCATAAATGGAAATTAATTTTTTCTCCTTAGGTTTGGGCAGACCACAAGACCCACCTTAAGGCCAAATTGCGGAAGAACCGCATTAATTTTTCGGGCACAGGTGGTGGGCCGGCAAAAATGTGTTCATTCACCGCACTTGAAGAAAGTGTAATTAATTTACTTCAAATGAAGGAGGCGGTTGACGGTATGAGTGGGGTGAGAAAATTTGGAGCAAACAGTACCTACACAACTGGCGACCACACTGCTACGGGAACCAGTAACAACGCCGAGCAAGATGTTAACACTGTACATGACACACTGTCCCTTCCCCACCTCGTTGTTCATCAACTGCTCGCACACCCATCACACCACGAGCACCATTCAATCGCGCTGTGCCGTCTTCACTTTCTAACCAAAGGGCAACCGAATCCATTTTTATAAGAAACAAATATTTCTTGTTAACTTTTATTTTTATTGTTTTGTTATTTTTGACATTTTTGCGTAGGAAATGCTGCCAACTTTGAATAATACATTCGAAAGTACTGCCAAAAATAGTTCCAATTAGTGGCAGCACTTTTCACTCGATCCGAAAGTGTTACATGGTAAGAGCTCAAATTCGGATCGAATACAACTTTCGAGCTGTTCGAACTTTCAAATCGAGTTACATAGTAACCCCCCTGGGTTATGACACAAGCGGATGAATCGGTTCTGGCAGTATCGAGAGAAAAATACTCCGTAAAATATTTGGGCCCATCATCGTTAACGGAGAGTATCGGCGTTGTATGAATCATGAGCTGTACACTGACATTAACGTGGTCAGAAGCATTAAGGTGCAGCGGTTGCGTTGGTTAGGTCATGTTGTTCGCATGGACGAAAATGCTCCACCTTGAAAAGTCTTCGACAATGAACTCGATCGACGGCGCAGAAGAGGGCGACCAAAACTCCGTTGGAAAGACCAGGTTAAAGACCTGTAGAACTTGGTGTGACTAACTGGAGAAGAAGCGCAGAAGATCGAGGCGCTTATAATATTATATTTTACTACGTGCGGTACATAATCCAAAACAAAGAAGTGTCAGCTAAGTTTAAGTCTAACATTTACAACACTGTGGTAGTTAACACCATACCACTGAGTAAATATATGTAAATATAAGATAATGAGTAAAGTAGACGTAAAATACAGCCCTTAATAAAAACCTGCAAAAGAAAGGCTGCACGAAAACTAAGCTGTGCCTAAAATTACACTGCGTGACAAAGTTGGGTCAATCGAGATTACATGAGGTTTGACCATCAATCCTGTATATTTCAGACATTTTGAAGTATATGTCGTACTTGATATTCTGATGTATAGCATAGTTTGTTTTTCCAAAATAACCTTAAAAGTATGGCAGGTTTGGCACTTTCTTGCAACTTATGAAGGGGCTACTTGGTGGTACCTAGGCAAAGTTGTTTCGTTATATTTTTATTTTATCACGAATAGAGGCAGATGGTGTGCAACAAACCCTGATGGTTTGGGAAAAGGTAACACACGGAACCCTCCAAATGTTAACGAAACCGGAAACGTATTATAGAGAAGAATCCGCTATCAGGCTGGCAGACGTCCCCTTAAAAATATGAGGCTGTCATCACCGCCATTCAGGGGATGAGATGGGCAGCACAGGGATGCCCGCGACGTTAAAATTACGACATTTATTACAGCTGCCATGCGGGAAAGCACGAATTTGGATGAGGATTTGTAATTGGCCAGAGACTCAGACATCTTGTCTTGCGGTTCAATCCTGTTTGTTATCGAATAGCCACAATCCGAATATGTGCACATTAGGGCGGGTCGATTTGTAGGGAGGCAAAAAAAATCGTTCAAGTAACAAGGATAATCGTATACCAGGGATCAAAATAAGAAACTTTGCCCGAGGAACCATACCCTTTAAAACGAATTCTGATGTCCCGACTTTTGACACGTAGGGAAAAACAATTTTGTAAGATATTATACTATAATTCAATTGTCTGAAACCGGAGTAATTTTTACGCAAAGACGGAAAAAATCTTAATGAAAGGCAGCGAAAACTAGCAAAATCATCCAAATTTTTACAAAAACCAAACTTAGAAGTGCCATAACTTTTCATTTATGTTTGGATTTTAAACAACTGTCGTTTTTATTAAGAAATAATTTTATTATCTTGTATTTTCGTCCCAATCGGAAAACTAAAACCAGAGAAAATGGAATTTTAGTAGACCTACCTTTTTTCATAACATGAAAAATTAAAATTTGGCGATATCTCAAAAATCGTTCTACCTTCTGCATATATCTGAGCAGATTTGAATTTTACATAAGGATCAACTATTTAGAAGCCGGGGTAAAAAATGTGTTATTAAGAAAAAAATTTTTAAATAAGAGCAGAATTTCAACTACGATCCTGCCGAACTTCAAGGAATCCCGAAAACGTAGAGCGTGTAAAAGCGTCTGTAAAAACATAGACTATCTACTCGAAAGTTGTCTAGCATTTTTAATAAATTGAAAAAATTATGGTGGTTTCAGACAAACCTAGTGCGACATATTGGTTGGAGGCGAACCAGACTTATTTCTAATGAATACCTTGTGAGCAAAAACTTGCTAAGTTGCCATTGCAAATTTCCGCTCCAGATTGCAGCAGTGTCAAGAATCAAATGTAGGACGTGGCTGAAGGGCTGATTTCCGATTTCCGTTGCTTTCGTTTTTACACGCATTTTTCAAGCCTGAAATCGGAAGGCAGCAAGAATGAGATCCATTGTGGCATGATAGTTCGATCTTTAACATTTTCTACGCCGCTTACTTTGGGAATGCCTGCTGGATGACTCAATTTAGAAGCAAATGGAATACTAAAAAATATTTTTTAGAAACGAGGAGCGATGGACGTCTTAAAAAAAATTATTTCCCACTGGTATGTCATAAAGCTTACCCACAATGTATTTGATTTGAATCGAATTAAACAATGATTAAATTTATCGCTTCATGTGTTACACCTGCCACTCACGACTTATGACGGTTTTTAATATTAGGAATGGATTTTTATTTAATATTAAACATTCTACACTAGCTGTTTGCGTACCAAAAAAACACAAAGATGGGAAAGAAGGAAAAAAATAAACAAAATAAAACACAAGAGTGAAAAACAGCAAATTGTACGTAAACAATGTCTGTTTAAAGATTTAATATACCGACAACAAATCACTATAAAAAAGAAAACTGTAAAATTGATATATACCAATGTTAAATATTTATGCATTTTACATATCCCCCTTATTAGAACGAAAATCTATCAGCACAATAGTAACAATGTTATTCAGCCCTATTCTGCGTTTCGATTACGCACGGATTTTCTACGTTTTGGCAATTTTGGTATTCTGCGTTCCGTTCCGTTCCGCTTTTCTTTCGATTGTAGCTATTCTACATTACGAACGTAGTTACGTTTTTGTAAGTTGTAGTTTAGCTGGCGGAGTTTGCGTAAAAAAATACAAAATATAAAAAAGTATTTAGAAAAATGTAAGTATGAAATAGATAAATGTTTTTTATTTCTTTTTACTTATTTCTGATGTTTATTTCATTTATTACAGGTCAAAAACAACAACGCCCGCGCAATACGAAAAGCTTTCATGGCCAAAAATTAGGTTTGGACGGACTGGAAATGCTATATCAAGCGGAAGCTCTCCCACAACAGACAGGAGAGAATGAGCACCGGAGGAGGCGAATGTCGTTTGCAGCACATTACTCCCCGTGAAGAGAGGGTTATCCAGTTGACGGGACTGTGCATACTGATCCGCGTTGTCATCCTCTTCCAACAAAAACGCCGCTGCTATCAATTCCATTTCTCTAAAAAAAATAAACAAAATTTAATTGTTCAGCTGCAATCTTGCAAACTTTATGCTTTAGGTTTTTGATTTGTTTGCAGTTTATTTAACAATTTTTACACAATTGCTTATATGTTTTGTTTCGTTTTCTTCCGTTCCACTGACAAAACAGCTTATTGTGAATACACACTTGCTTCCTCATTTTCTTTCGATTCAGTTTTTTGCTGGAATACCAATTTACGATCCGTGCGTAGCGGAATGCGGAGGCGTAATCGAAACGCAGAATAGCCCTGATTAGCTTATTATGATATTACATACAAGTCTACCTGATCTGAATAATGATTTGCATAGATATATTTATGCAAATGTATAAACATGCGTATGTATGAACATGTGAATTCAATTTGTACCAGTTTTTGCAATATCTATTAGTTGTTTTTATTGTACCACCTTGTAAGGTCAGTGAACACAATGAGGAAAACAATCATCGATATTATCTGCCACCTGATTAATGGTAATTGGTGTAAAAATTACATGTTTGTACAAATGATTTATCTATCGGACTTTAGATGCTGGAAATATACAGCCTTCACTGCAGTTTAATTTACGTACTTACTTACTTAAGTGGCCTATTACAACTTACGAACGTAGTTCATAGATTTGAGGCCTGAAGTGTTAAAGAATTCCACACACTTCGGTCTTCTGCGTGCGTTCTCCAGTTAGTCCTACCAGATGGTGGCACGTCTAACACTTGGTCCTTCCAACGGAGTTTGGGTCTCCCTGCTCTGCGCCGTCCTTCAGGTTCGCCTTCATACACCTTTCTCGCTGGAGCATTTACATCCATTCTGGCAACATGTCCCAGCCATCGTAGTCGTTGCATTCTGCCTCTTTTAGCTACGTCGATGTCGTGGTAAAGCTCATACAGCTCATGGTTCATCCGATGGCGAAACTCGCCGTCGACACAGATAGGTCCATAAATTTTTCGGAGTACTTTTCTCTCGAATACTTCCAGGTTTTGTATGTCCGTTGTCGTAAGCACTCATAATTCGGCAGCATACAAAAGAACGGGTAAGATTAGCACCTGGTAAAGCTGTTTCTTAGTATTCCGAGATAAGGTGGTGTTACTAAAGTGCTGCCGAAGTCCGTAGAAATATCTATTGGCAAGCACTATACTCCGCTTAATTTCTTGGCTGACATTGTTTTTCTTATTGACGGAAGATCCAAGGTAGGTAAACTCATCTACTACCTCAAAACAATAATTGTCAACGTTGACGCTGCTTCCCCATCGAGAGGACTCCTTATTCGTCGAATTCATTATTTTTGTTTTGTCCTCGTTAAACAAATCAGCAGGAAGAACATCGGCTCCGGCAGCTTTGTTGTTTTTAAGGCGGGAGATGGCCATACATATCTCGCTCTGGCTCGGAGGTGGACAGTTAATACTATCGTCATGGATTGGAGCGGGGTCTTCTGGAGTGGTGTCAGTATCCAGTAAATTTCTAAAGTGATTTCTCCATATCTTCAGAACGTTATCCGAGTCCGTCACTAGCTGACCATCGCTGTCCTTGCAGAAGTACGACCCTGTTACACGAATTCTCACTTTCCCTCTACTTCGGAGCAACTCAGTGCACTCATCCTGCCTCTTCTTCAGCTCCTTCTTTTTTCTTCTAAAAAGACGAGTTGCCTCTCGTCTCTTCTCCCTGTGCCTTTCACGAACAGCTCGCGTTGCCATTGGCTGCAGTTTTGTCCTGTATCCGTCTCTCTCGTGGCATTGCGACATTCATCATCGTACCAGGCATCTTCTTGATACGGCTTTGAGTACCCAAGTACGCTTCTCGCAGTCCGTTCTATAGAGTCGGCTATATATTGCCACTGCTAGGTTATATTATCAGGGGTTGGAGCATTCCGCAGCAGTTGAGTTAGATAGTTGGAGTAGGCGTCCGCTACCTCAGTGGTCAGTTTAATTTGCTGATTCTATAATCGAAAGATAAATACTTTGTTTTTATAGGTGGGAGATTCCCTGATACTTGAGGATGCAACATGAAACTTGCAACTTGCTATGAAAACACGAAGAAGAAAAATAAACAAACCGAACTCCCCAAATATGGACGGAACGTCCGGACTTCATAGAGGTGCCGCTGACATCACCTCCATCCAGGAGATGAGTTTAATTGTGTATTTCTTATTTACCTGAGACGCAGAAATCTAGACTCGCTGTTTAATCCTGTTAGAGATCAAAGGCGAAATATTTCAACATCACACTGATTGGTGCACTTGCCCCAACGGAAGATAAAGATGATGAGATTTAAGATGAATTCTACGAGCGTCTAGAGAAAACGACATTATTATAGTCCTAAGAGATTTTAATGCAAAAATAGGAAGGGAAGATGTTTATGGTCCATCAATCGGTCAATTAATCCTGCATACCAACACGTGCAAAATCTGATTTAGGCTGGTTAGATTCGCACCGGCAAGGAACATGGTAGTTAATGGAACCAGATTCAGAATAAAGATTAAAAACAGCAAAATCAAAACGATCATGTGCTAATCTATGGAAGGAATACATCTAGTGTCATGGGTTTAACATTGGTGTGGAGCTTACATTGGCTCGAACCATTAACTTGTTGCATATAAGGTGTGCATAAGATTGAGCAGAGGAAAAAGATCCAATAAAAACAAATCGACCCGTGCCATCTTTTCGTCGACTATAAAGATGTCTTCGACTGCCCGATACGGCAGAAAATACTTAAAGCCATAGTTGACTTTTGTATTCCAGCGCTGCTGATATTCTTTTGCGGAATGACGCTGACTGACCCTAAGTCCTCAACGAAGATAGGCAAGGACCATATGGAGCCATTCTATACTAGACATGGCCTTAAACAAAGCGGTTCGTACTCAGTAGGAAAAGGTACAAGTTCTGAGCTAATGTTTGAGTACCTATGAATAAGTTATTGTCCATACAAGGTAAGGTTAGGTTTAACCCATGTATTGGAGACCGCTTTCGTCCATTATGTTTGTTTTAGGTTAGGAACCTTATAGTAAGGTTCAGGAATAATTTGAAGTCGGAGAAAAATATAAATTTGTAGGTAATTGACATAGAGGCAATCGAGCAATGTGTTTCCATGCTACCTTATATAAAATAATAGTGAGGTTAGGCATGGCCTACATGGAGACTCTATGATCTTCTGCCCGTAAGCTAACCCAAATAATTCGTTATTTTTTACGGATTATTACAGTCCGTAGGACAGCATTTTAGAAGCTTTGAATATTGACATAAGCTGAGTAGGTAAATTGGTAGTCAAAGGTGACCTTCAAAATTTTTGGGGGGTGCACAGTCGGTTTTTGGACACCACCGACTACAACGCCTAAATTAAGGTTTACCTCCATCGTCCAGGTGGTTGTTGTTGTCATAGCTGGAGTAATTAGATGGGGTGATAATTCTTTATACCGATTTTCAATTTATTGGCACACGATCGGGCAATCCGAATATCATACGATTGTTGTGGGCAACGCTTTTTCGTTCCTTTGTAGATGACAAGTTTTGTATCAAGGATTGCTAGTTGTTGTTTTTTTTTAAGTTTTAACCACAATTTTCCCCCCCAAGAGATGACGCCAGCTGGTTTTATTGATTTATTTTGCAAGATGTTGATAAATCTATTCCTTTTGTCCTTGGTTCTTGCGTAATCTAGATTTTTTTTGTAGTGGAAGCATGTAGGGTGCGTTTTGTTGGCTGGAGAACTCAAAATTATTTGAAAAGTAATTTTTCATCGATGTTGATGCCAGTGCCCGGGAATCGAACCCGGCACCTTCGGATTGTAAATCTACGTCGCTTCCACTGAGTCAGTCATCGAAGACCAACAGGTGGTGAAAAGTGTTGCTGAAGACTTCGCTAGTGATAATTTCAGGTTACGTCCTGTGAAGAAATTGTGTAAAACCGTACGCTAGTTTTCAATATTGAAAATGTTCATGACACACGCTTGCGAGTAAGAAATAAAAATGTATCTCACAGTAATAACGCAGTGGGTCAATAAAGAAACAAGTCATAAACAATTGACAATATGAGGCTTTACTTAGAAACATGGAGTTGATTAAGAAAAAGTGTTTAGTCCTGTCGTCAAGTTCTAATCAATTCGATTCATACTTCCAATTGGTGATGGAATTAAAGTAGCAATTTAAAAAATTTGTTATGAAAACAGCATTTTTATATAGTGATCTCGAAAAGTAGGTTTGTATGCTTCTGCCCAAGGGATCTAATAACAAAAGCGGAAAAGTTTGCAAGCTAATTAAGAGGATTTGGGTCATTGAGTTTTCCACAGAAAAACTACACTAAGGCCGTCTCAATGTTATCAGTATCGTGAAGCCGTTAATAGCTTTATATATTTCGTAAATACAACAAGAACGAATATTACCTTTGCTGGAGAAGTCAATCGTTGGTCCATTTTAATACCGAACAAAGTATTTTTTTTAGTATACTACTATGACCAACTATGGTTTACGTTTTATTTCTGTTAAAAGTCATCTAGTGTGATATAGTGATGTTGACTATGCAAGTGATAATGAAGCGGTTGAGGTTGAGAATTAATTAATTACTTAATTTACGTTTGTTGCGAAGATATTCTATTGTAAAAAAAATGTTAGCATAGATCACTGATAGGCTGAAAAGTGTATAGGTACTACCTGACTTTACACATAAAAACAAACAAATCGACGAATTTATATACAGCAATGTTTTTCTGTACAAAAATCATTTTTAAAGATTTCTGCCATTGTTTATACCAATTTCTATACGCAATTAAAATTGTATTTTTAGTAATTTCGATCTCTTTTTCTTGGCTGTGTAATTGTTTATTGAAAAGTAAACAAATTCTCAAATGAATTTCATTAGTGTATTATTTGTTACGATTATTATTGTTATAGAAACCAGTAGTTGAATGCCACATACGACATACAAATAGAAACAGACAAATACACTTTTTGCCAAACAAGTTTCCTTACATTTCATTTTCAATATGTACGCGCGAGCTAATACTGAAAACGAATAATGAGGTTATTGATCTTTTGTATAGATACATTCAATAGCGTTACAGTAGATAAGGGACACAATTAATTTGAGCATTTGGATACAACTAACAAGCAACCCTAAGTTTATTCAATTGATAATTATCAAACTAGTAATTGTTATCTTCTTGTGTCCACAAATATAAAAGTGACACTTCTTAAGTACCCACCACCTGTCACTGGAAGAGCACATATGATTCAAACGAGCATATGAGATTGTTGTATTGTTTGTGTAATATTTACTCTAATACAAGGGATGAAAGATGCCACGATTCGAAAGACAATGGTCACCGAAATAAAAGTACAGAATTTTTATTGCACAATATATTAAACATGTTGCGGAGGACATTTTAAACTGCATGTATTGTTAGAAATTGGTTTACAAATATATTCTAAAGTCCCCTTTTTTCATTTTCCAGATATCCGATTTTTTTATATTTAACATTTATACACATAATGAAAGTCAATTTAATAAAACTGTCGCAGGTTTTGTACTATTGATATCATTACAAAACTACAATCCATCATCAACAAAGTGCCAATTAGACTTTATTAATTATAGCGTATCTATTTTTGTATCAAAAATGGCTTTTCTCTATGTAAACTATGTATTATCTTATTAACTTCTGTCGTTATTCAAAATATTTAATTTATTGGCGAATGCGTAAATGGCTTAGGTGTTTAATCATTGTAAACATTGCGCAACTCATCACCTAGTTTTTTTATTAATATCCTATGGAAAAATATGTGTTAATTACTCTGAATACTATCCAAGGACTGGTGAAAGCAGGAGCTATCTTTAAACTGATTACCCAACGAAAAAACAGTGTAAATTACTCAAAATTTACACACAGAAAAAATTGATGATAGTATGATAGTCAATAATTTGTTTCAAATACTTTTCCAGTTCTCCAGACAACAATAACTCATCCTAGATGCTCCCACTTAAAAATTCAGACTTTCACAATGCGCAAGGACCTAGGAAAAGGAAATGGTTGATGATACTTCGCAAATATATAAATTGATGATACAATACAAAGACCTGGCCCATTCTCTTGGAGGAATTTTGCATTTAAAAATCACAACATCTAACAATCCGTGGAAACAAACCCTGTTATCTTGAAAAGAACAAAAATAGGGTTGCCAAATGCTCGTATGATACACGGATTACAAGCCCGATCGAGTGCTGATTAATTGGAAAATCAGTTTAAAGAATAATTACCCCATCTACTTCTTCTAGCTGTTACAACAACATTAACGATGGCTCAGAGCCTATTAAGTATTTCCTAAGTGATGTTTCGAACACCTTCCTTTCTGTGCGTCCTCCGGAGTAGATAAACCTACCAGCTATAATCTGGACTGTACTGTAACAAATATGTTTCTAGTCATACGTTCTTCACTAAAGATACACCGGCACTTCTTTCTCAATTGGATTATATACCGCAAGTATAAAAATATTATAAGCGCTTCGATCATTTGCGCTTCTTCTCCAGCTAGTCACACCAAGTTCTGTAAGGTTCTCATTAACCTGGCCTTTCCAACGGAGTTTTGGTCGCCGTCCATCGAGTTCATTGTCGAAAACTTTTCGAGCTGGAGCATTTTCGTCCATGCGTATAACATGACCTAGCCAACGCAACCGTTGGGAAATTAGTTATATTTTATTTGAATACTACTTTTTGTGCGTGCGGGAGACCAGAGTTCGACTGCTTTCTCATTCATCTACATTTCTTTGATCGGCGCAGCAACTTCGCAGTTGTCAAGTCTATTAACAAATTTTCTTACTGCTACGTGAGAAACTATCCCATATCTCATTCATGAGATGAAAAAGGGAAAAAAGTTAAGCATTCTTTATTTATATATAATGATTCTAGTATTATTATTTATGATTTAATTAATTTAATTTTTATATTTATAGTAGGCAATCTTCATTTGTGTGGATGATAAAACAAAGTAAGTGGAAAAATGTTCCATACTGGTATTGCCGGGACATTTTCAATACGTCATCCCCAAAATTTGGCAGACTAGCTTTTTTGTAGTATGGTAGCTTTAGAAATTTCTCCAAATATGACCAGCCACATTTGGGGGTAAAGATAGATTTCGAATGCCCCATGAACATTAATATTGAAAGACCTTTCCGGTCGTTTGCAATTTAGCCGCATTGCTTGCGCAGTCTGTCGTATCTCAAACTAACTTTGATCATACAAATTTTCTTATTAATTTTACTTATTGGAAAACGTTTATATTACAAAGTTTATTAAAATCGTATATAAATATAAACATAGTCATAGCCAATAATGGCAACTACATACAGAGTTTTAATCAAACGGAGAGAGCAAGTTAATAAATGCAGAATTTTATATGATCTTGACATTCGACTATAAATCTTGACGGGTTTCCGAGCTAATGCTAATATGTATATAGTTTATATATACACTGCTTGTGCAGAGGCATGTGAACTTACCCATGAGACAAGTGCACCATTGATGAATTCGTCAATTTCATTTGCTGAAACAGCAGCACCAGCAACGGCAACACCTGCCATTGTCTGTTTGTTCTTTTATCCACCAATGTGAAGGCTGTTGGCTGATGAATTTGTTTCACAATTCAGTCCACCAACACTATAGTCACTGTATACGACATAAATGCAGTGTTTTTGTGTTGTTTTTCTTCAACAACCACTGCAGGGACGGGGGTGAGGTACAGTAGTAAAACGTTGGTTGGATGTACTTTCAAAGGCGTTCTGTTGACATACCGCAAAATCTTTCCGTACACTTTTCACACAATAGAAACCGATATTAGCGAAACACAAGCACTAGATGAACTTCCTGTTGTATATTTATAACGCTTCTTAGTTTGCGTTTTACTTTTTCCACTTTTTATTCTATGTAATTATTATGTTGCTTTTGGAGCAGCAGTAGCAGCGGCGCAACACCAACCAACAAGTTATTTTATGCTAAGAGGCCAAGTGGTTGGTCGGATGGCATACAGGCAAATATTGTAATAAAATGAACAAGTTTTTCTTTCTTCTGTTTTCTCAGCCGATTCTCAAATGAATTGGGAGCATCTAGCACAATAACCAGATGAAAACCAACACAAACACACAAGAAGCACAAAAACAATACTACGAGCACTAATGTTGCATAGAGATGCCGTCGCTGTAGGCTCTTTTATAGATCATTTGCCTTTATAGTTTAAACAATTTTTCCATTAAATTTATATATGCCATCGTTGTCAATTATTTGTGAACACAAATTTATGAAAAGATCTATTTAAAATATTTACTTTGAACCGATAAAAAATAGTTTTTTCTCCGTAGATATTTTACTGTGCGTGATTAGCGATGAGTAAAAACTATATCTAGTGATGTGTATAAAGACTTGATGCGACAATCGATGAGTCAAGTGTAAGTAATCGATTTTTTACGAAGGTTAATCGATTTTTATAAGCAAAAAAATGGTGCCAACAGCGCAGGAAAGGCGAGTTCAAATACACGGATCAGTTAAACAATATGTTTGTCGGAATTGTTATCGATATCGGATTATGGCTCAATCAGTCATGACTTAACTTAACAAAACAGTACTTAACTTAGAAGAAAGTAACATTGTGCAAAAGTAGTCATTATTGACAGCTTATTGCCCCAATTAGTCTTGACTTTACTCAACAAAGATTAACAGAAAAAAGGTTTTTTTTTGAAGTTTCTTACGTTTGACGGTAAGCAGCTGATTTATTTTGGTATTGCTGTTTTGTTATTTTACAAAGTTTGGTGAGAATTTGCAGCCGTTTGGAAGAATTGGAAAATGAACGATGTAAAGTTAATTTCTCTGGTGCAAAATTATACTATTTGTACGATAAGACATCGACGTCGTTTAAACATGTGTTCATGTTCCTTTAATCTCTTAAGTTGTCAATAATGGCTCAATCAATCTTGACTTAACATAACAAAATAGAACTTAACTTAACAGAACTTAAAAAATTTCCATAGTTGTCATTATTGACAACTTAAGGGACTTAACGAACATAAACACATTTTTAAACGATGCCGAGTCTTATCGTACAAAAAGTATAATTTTCCACCAGAAAAAATTAACTGTTCATCATTCATATTCCAAACGGCTGCGAATTACTACCAAACTTTGCAAATAACAAAACAACAATGGCGTAATGGAGCAAATTGGAATCTAAGATTTTATTACTGAGGTCAAATGGTACCGCTTGATAATGGTTTGGTTCACTCCCGAAAAAGTGTGTTACACTCTTTGCTCAAAAATAGACTTCTTAACATTTAATTTATTTTATAACCTTTGGCTCAATGATGTTATTTGTCTTCGGTGACTCTTAGTGACATTTTACGGAGAATATTTCTATCGGAGATTCTAACCGTTGACCTCCCTCCAAAATAATATTTTAAGCTTATTTCCACAATTGGGCCTAAAATGTCCCATACGGGTGGCAGCTTGAAGGTTAAAATATTCACAGGATATATTCTCCGGAAAATTTTAATTCCGAAGTCATAATGTATTTTTACACATGATTTTTAATATTCTTTGATTCGACTTTTCACCAAAAATATCAAATTTCAAAACATTGCAAAAAAAAAATTGTGACGTAATGGAGCAAAATGGAGTTTAAGGTTTTGTTACTGAAGTCAAAGCTATCGTTTGATACTGGTTTTATTCACCCCCGAGACAATGACCCTCAAATTGTTGCATAGTGTTATCGAACAAAAAATTTTGTCTCAACGTAAAATGTTTTTCTATATTGGAACGGTCTTTCAACATCCACAGATGTAATTGAAGAGAATTTAAGGGACAGTATTACCTTTACATCGTATTTTGATGTTAATGTTGGCGCAGATCCACACAATTTTTATTACTTCCAAATTGTTATTGTTAAATTGTTTTGCATTAAAACCGTAATTTAAAGCAATACAAATCAAGTCGCACCTAGTTTGGGTGTCTGTCAAGACATCGTTTGCAGTTTTAATTGATTAAGCATC
Source organism: Muscina levida (assembly GCA_964034835.1). Taxonomy (NCBI): domain Eukaryota; kingdom Metazoa; phylum Arthropoda; class Insecta; order Diptera; family Muscidae; genus Muscina; species Muscina levida. The sequence continues at coordinate 78,439,049 of OZ035883.1, forward strand.
TTCATCTTTAAATGCACTTAGGTCCTTTAAAACGTCTTCATAATTATTGACAGCCATGTCCCCCAATGTGTTGTTATGGGTTCTGGAAGTAATGCGAGGTCTGGAAATACTTTCTTGACATTCGGCCTTATTCCCGTAGTCGTCGTCGACGCAAAACGACGTCGTCTTGTGACGACGCTGTAAAATCGGTATTCTCGTAGTCGTTTTCGATAACTATCGGTTACTATTGACACAAATTTGGTATTCTGTAAGGAAATGTGACGACGACGTTGAATCGAAACGACTCTGAATCTGTCGTCACAGTTATTAGTAACGACTTGAAACAATTTGAAGGAATAATTTTAGTTTTTGTAAATTTAAAAAAAGGTTTTGTTTAATGACGTCAAGAATAACAATGTCGAGTGACAAATAGGGGATTGGAAACAAAATCCCTCATAGGTACAAGGATTTTGTCTAAATTTAGGGGGTAATGTGAGAAAATTGGTGAAAAAACGTATTTCCTTTGCAGCGCCTTTAAGAATCCTTTGCGGTTGTAGTTACAAATCTGATCTTCTTTATTTGTAGCAAAAATTTTGGTATGGGTTCCACGACATATCCAATAACTCCAGTAAATCCTCTTTTGTTTAAAAAATGTAGTCTTTTCTTCCGATTTCTCATCTTCAGTTACTTCCAATTGTATCCAAGGTGGACAAATCACCTCTCTAATGCATTCAGTGTTTCGACAGAAATCTTCCAACTACTGGCTGCACTTACACTTAGGTTGTAAGGCCCCTGCCCATAGGACCTCAATGTTGCTGACAACTTAATTATGGCTGAAACATATGTCCTGAGTTCACTTTTCATTATAGAAACTATTTCTATGGGAACTATTACGTAATTAAATGCTGCCTTATTAAGACTTAAGTAGCTCTCGAATCTAAAAAAAAGTTGGAAGGCCGCCCAACAGGTAACCTCAAATTACGATTTTAACACCGATGAACATACTCGTTATTTGGCAAGTTTAAGATATCGGATCATAGTCGAAGTATTTTCCTTTCCAGTATAAGATATTTCTTGCCTTCCTCATCGCTTGAATTTGATTCGGGCACAAAAATATTTTTTCATGAAACACAATAAAAATCAAAATAAATCAGCTGATGTACAAATGTTACATCAGCTGTTGTCATTTCTTTCATGTTATCGATTACCAGTCGACGTCGTCTCATGGTAGTTACAGAATACCGAAATTGCATTGATGTGACGACGATGTTGAATCGAAGTGATGTTGACATAAAAACGACGACGATGTCGACGACGACTACGGGAATAGGGGTGAATATCTTTATTAACCTTTTCATATAAATTCCTAATACATTCATACAATCGATGGAAACCATGAGCAATATATCTCACATGCGTCACTCTCGGATAAATTGCCGCTATAGCTTTTGCAGCCTTTGTCATGTATGGAGCTGCATCCGTCAAAAAGAGCAAAACATTATACTTATTGAAGTTGACGTCCATATTTTTAATGGTGTCGTCACATAGTCAGGCAATTGTCGAGTAATTAGTCCTTTTCAATGCTGCTGTCTGTAGTACAAATTTTTCACATGTAATTTCCTTGCCTGAACATAATACGCATTAGGGTAATAACTTTTTGCATTTTTTGCAAATATCAAATCTCCCCAGACAAAATCGTGTAGGGCATGGAAAAATATTAAGAACTGCGTTTTTAGTTTTTCGCTATCGTTAAAAAAGGTTACGCACCAAACGCGTTAAAGTTTTGAATCAAACAAAGTTAAAAAAAATTAATTATTGAAATAAAAACAGTACAAGATATATATCCGCTTTGTAAAACATCGCGTATTTTGAACCTAATGTTTATATCTTACAATACCTACTTTTAATCATTTATTGTTATTATTTGTTTACATACTTACATATGTATAAACCATATTTAAAAAAAAATTTTATTAAAAAAAATTAAAAAAAAACATATGTTAAAGGCATTTTAGAAATCGCTGTCGGTGCGTAAGGTTTTTTTTAGCAAATTGAACTGAAATAGTTTTTTTTATCATTAATACAATATTTGCCATTAGAAAAGCCCTGGGGAGAATGTTGTCCAAAAATAGTTATTACCCTAATACGCATGCTATAACGTTTACCACGTTTCTGCGTGTTGCATCTTTTGTTTCATCTATTGAGATCCATATAAATTGATTTTTTTTAGCTTTGGTCGTATATTGTCCATGCAACTGTTTCGGATGGCACTAGGTAGTCCGTGTATTCCTCAAATAGTGTTCTTATATTTTGGTTTCTCATTTTGTAAAGTGTAATGTCAGCAGACACAAAAGCTCGTCACAGTTTTTCCAGAAAATCATTTTCTTTTGAGAGTCTGCCGGAACATTTTGGCAAAAATATTTGTCTTGTCTGCTTATTTTTATTTGTATGACTTAGTTGAATATGTTTTCCGCTTTCCAAACGCTGCTTCAATCAGCAGATCGATTTTACAAGGGAGGAATCCTCGTGACGGGACGATGCATGATGTGACATAAATTTCCTTTTTGATAATTTATGACAAAATTATTTCAAAATACAAAAATTTTTCATTTGCTAAATTAGGAAATATTATAAGTTTAAATGGGTTAATCTGAAATAATGTATACCAAGGACAGAATTTTAGAGGTGTTAAAACCACATATTTTATTTATTATGGGAATAATGGGCTATATGTTTAACCTTCACAAATATATACAGCATAGGCTTTTTCGGTGATCCATTTATGAACAGCAGGTCAAAACCTACACCTACCTCGTACTTTTTCATTGTTTTTCTAAAATATATGATTTTTCATAAAAATGATAAAAAAATCACTATATTTCTTTTCTATTTTATAACAAACTTAAAATTTCATCAATCGTCTACAATTAAATGTAAAAAACGCCTAATTAGGTCATTCAGAAAATATAAATAATGTTAAGTAAAGATGAGCACACGGCATGTAACGTCCGTATGAAACAAACACCGCGAATGCCGTGATTAGACCCTAGAAGTCTATTTCACCTTATCACGTCAGGTTTTTGAGACAATTTCAAAAACCCAAACTTTAGTATCGTTATTTTTTTTTTAAGGTAATGTCAAAAACCTGACGGATTGAGGTTAAATAGACTTCATATCCTGTTTTTGCGACCCTAAAAACATAAAGTATCCCTTGTCGAATGTTGAGCTCAGAACATAATTTTTTTTGTGTGATCGTGCGAATGCACCAAAATTCCTGTGCACAAAAAAAATTAAGTTTTAAGTTCGAGATCAGACCATGACTACTTATCTAAACAGCAAAAGTTTAGTATCATTATAAAATGAAAGTCAGCTGATGTATTGTTTATACGCATTTTGGTAAATAAACAAATCTATTTATTTTTTTTTATTTGTATTCTTTATTATTATGTACAATTGCAAGTAAAAATATTTGAAATTATGTAAAATGTATGAATGTTTAGTAAAATAATAAATACATAATTTAAAATTGCTGAAATAATAATCCTTGTTTATAAAATGAAACAATAATTTCATATTGTATTGTAATAATATAAAGTGGTGTTGCAAAATGAGATTGTTGTAATGCTAACAGAAATCTTGTACATGTATATGCAAATATTTGTTTTTTTTTTTGATTTGTTGATTGCTAGAAACTTAACCTATTCCTAAATAAATGTAAGCTTATATTTCTTATTTTCCGAAGATGTACTTAATTTCTAAAAGGATGGCAGAATAACTTTATCAGCTACCACAAATATTCTTCCAAACAAAGTGTGATTGCACTTTGGTTCATTTGTTTGTCGAACTTCAGCTTTCCCAGGTTTCCTCTCTTTGTTTGGCTGCTAATAATTTACGTTCTACAATAAAAAAAATAATTTTTATGGTTAATTAAGGTTAGAAAAAAAAATATTATATAAAGAATGTTATGGTTTATTATTTTACAAAAATTCTTATACTACATTGTTCTTGATATCATCTTGAAGGGAGAGAGAGAGCAGAGCACACACATGATTTTTATTTGCTTATTAAAGCTCTGAACATATTTTCTCAAAAAAATATAATGTTCCGACTTCCAGATCAGACTGCTAATCGATTACATGAAAGAAAAATCAACACATATCTAGCGTTTGTACGTCAGCTGATTTATTTTGATTTTTATTGCGTTTTATGAAACATTTGTTTGTGTCCGACACAGATTCAAGTGAGGAGGAAGAAAAAAATAATCCGATATCTTACCCGATAATAAGAATCCGATATATTAAATTTACCAGATAACAAGCACATAAGTGTTTACTCCTACTTTATTTTTATTTTTTTAGATTCGAGATTCAAATACCTTAATATACGTGCTGAAAGAAATAGTTTCTAATTTGAGAAGTGAACTCAGGTCAACCAACATCTGTTGGAATCAAAGGATTACAGCCACTCTTTGTTACTCAAAATTGTCGTTATTGACGCTATTCAAATTTACAAAAACTAAAATTATTTCTTCAAATTGTTTCTAACCGTTACCATAAACGTCAACGTCTTTGTCACATTTCCTTACAAAATACCACATTTGTGTCATCAGTCATCGATAGTTATCAAAAACGACTACAAGAATACCGATTTTACACCGTCGTTACAAGACGACTTCGTCGACGACGACAACGGGAACAGAGGCGATTATATAATATTATTCATCACTATTTAAATATTTTTTCATAAAACGTAATTTTTGTCCAAATTCTGTTTCTATATTGCCTTAAAAAATTTACTGAAACGCAGCATATAGGTTGGAGGTGTCATCGGAATTGTAATTTGTGAATGTCGCCTATATTTTTTCCTGAGACAGCTTTCAACATTAGAGAATCTTTAAACAAATGTACAAATGTTACTTAACTCAACTGTCACATTAAATCTATAAAAACCACGTATGCGTTCTATTCCTCAAAAAAAAACTTTTATATATTTTAGGTTAAGCATTCTTTACCTTTGGCTTCACGCAGGACACGTTTTTCATTCTCTCTTTCGGCGGCTGCAGTTTTCAGTCGCACACCCAATGCTCCTGTGACCAAACGGCGAGCTAAAGCAGCACAAGTTTCGGGGCGGGGTCGGTAGGGTTGCAATGAAGCAGAACATTTCTTAGCTTTCAAGCGAGATTCTACAGTTGCTTCAGCCAACGGTTTTAATACAACAAATGGATGACCCATGGTTAGAACTTCAGCAGCTGTATGAAAAAAAAAACGTGAGATTTAAAATTTATTTATTTACCAATGTTATTCATTTGCTTACCAATGCGCGAGCTACTGAACACAGCCAAAGCATGAGTATCATCAACCCACTTAATGTCAAAGCCGGATTCTTTGTACTGTGAGAAAATCATTAGCAAATCCTGATTTCTAAACTCAACAGGGAAATTTGATACTTCCAAGACGTGAGGGAATTCTTCATCATTCAAAATAGATTGTTTGGTTAGATAGGACTGAAAGAGACAAAAAAATATGTTGCCAACTTAATTAAATACAACAACATTACAAAATAAATATTTTTGTTTTACGCTGTAATCCATTTTGGGCAATTCTATTTTACATTTGCCCACAGATGCTGTCAGTTCTTGAATAATTTTTGGATCTAAACATTCGCCACTGTCGTCGTACATACTCTCCCAATCGTCGCCATCTTCTTCTTCTTCTTCCGTATTACTATCGACTAATCGTTGAGCAGTAGTTGCTGCTGAATTCTTTGCAGCTGATATTGCAGTTTTTGATTTCGACTCGCTGACATCTTCATCGATGTGATCGGGAATTTGAAGGACATCAGATACGAATGTTTGTTTAATAATACGACGATTGCTGCGATTAATTTCCTGAAATAGAAATTTTATTAGTAGTTGAATCATTTTAAAAAATTTACAAATAACAGGGATCTGATATAGTTGTTATACTAAGGCATACTTAATTTTGCATTTGCATATTAAACTAATCCTGAACTATAATTTAGTTTTATACATATCATTGGGTGGTTGCACCTGGGCAACATTGTTTCGACCGGAAACATACGACCGCTGCCCTGGCCACGACATTCAAATTATCCTGGGAGATTAATGTAAAAATGGGAAAGGAATATGTTTTTGGTCCATCGATCGGCATATTTAGCCTGAATAACGACACGTACGGCAACGGGGTTAGTCTAATTAGAAACATGGTAGTAAGTGGAACTTGATTTCTGCCAAAGATATCCATAAGGTAACTGGGATATGCCCCGAGCAAAACACCAAAAATCAAATTGATCTTGTGGTAATTGATAAAAAGGATGCTTCTAGTGTCAAGGGAGTGCACGTGATCCGTGGTGCTAAGATTTTTGGGGAGCATTACCTTGTTGCAGTTAAGGTGCGCACAAGATTTAGCAGAGCGAATACACGTAACCATTCACACAGAAGGCTGGACATCGCGAAGCTGCAAACCCCAGAGATAGCCACTGCCTATTCTAACCAGCTCTCCCAACTACACAACGCATCTGCTTCAGATGTCCCCGATACACAGTGACAGCATATTGCGCATTCCATGGCAACCGATGCAACAACGAATTGTGGTACGATGAGGAATGTCGTGTAACGTCTAATGAACATGATGTTGCTTACAGGGCAACGCTACAGCCAACTGTAACCCGGGCTGTTAGGGAACGACACAAAGAGACAGCTATTGAGGCGAAATAAAACTCCAGATCAAGGAACGGGAGAACGATGATATAGAGAGGTACAGGGATAAAGCTGAAGCCCGAAAATAGAATAGAAAGAATAGAAATCTGGTTGCAGCTACGCAATGTGCTGCATATATGGATAGATTACTTCCAGCAAATGCTGGTTGCGGAAGGCAGCGCACGTGAAAGTATCACGCCATTTTCGACGACGGCTTAGATTGCCCACCACCAAGGCAAACCCAGATAAGAAGATCAATATCGTTGAAAAATAATAAAGCAGCCGGTGCCGACGTATTTCCAGCAGAGGTTTTCAAGGCCGCTGGTGAGAAGCTGATAACGAGCATGCACCAGTTCCAACGCACGATCTGGCATAACGAGTGCATTCCCGATGATTGGAAACTGAGCGTATTATATCCTGTGCTGAAAAAAGGTGATCCAAGTGTGTGCTCCAACTACCGCGGGATGAGCCTTTTACCCATAGCATATAAGGTGCTGTCGGTTGTGATATGTGAAAGACTAAAGATGATTGGCAAGGACCTTACAGAGCCATTCTATACGAGACGAGGCCTAAAACAAGACGGCGGAATATCGTGTGACCTCTTGAACATAGTGATAGAGATGATATTGAGAAAAGGTGCAGTAAACACGAGTTGTACGATATTCAATAAAAGACACATGGTACTTGGGTACGATGATGACATCATCTGCCGAAAACTGCGGGATGTGGCTTCAGCGAGTATCAGCTTAAATACGTCTAACGGTGAATGAGGACAAATCAAAGGTTTTAGTTTAAACGAACAAACCATCTACTCGCTTGGGATGTAGCGTGAACGTTGAGACCTATTATTTCTAAGTGTCAGATGATTTTATCTACCCAGGCTTCGTCATTAATAAAACTAATAGCGTCTGCCTTGAAATCCGGAGAAGAATCCTGTTTGCTAATAACGGGTCCGCCATCTAACGTTTTTTTTTTCAACTAGACAGATAATTAGTTTTATCCTTCCGCTAAACGAATATGGTTGTGTATACGCTTGAACAACGCTGGGAAATATGGCGACATTACTTTAAAAATCTTGGTAATGCCATGGTAATGTTTTGCCAAAAAAAAATCATCTTTTCAGATGAAGCTCATTTTGATCTTGGCGGGTATGTAAACATGCTAAATTGTCGCATTTGGGGCACAGAAAACCCGCACGCATACATTGAAAAGCCGATGCACCCAAAACGAGTCATTGTTTGGTGCGGATTTTGGTCCAGAGGCATAATTGGGCCATTTTTCTTCGAAAATGTGCAAAGAGTGGCCGTTACAGTCAATGGCGATCGTTATCGGGCCATGTTGAACGATTTTTGTTCACAAAAATTGAAGAGGAGGATATTGGCAACATTTGGTTTCAACAGGACGGCGCTACGTGCCACGCAGCCGAAGCTACACTCGATGTTTTGCGCCCTGTTTTTGAAGATCGCATTATCAGTCGCAGAGCTGATGTCGTTTGGCCACCTCGGAGCAGCGATTTGACACCGTTGGACTAATATTTGTGGGGTGTCCTCAATGATCAGTGTTACGCCGACAAGCCACAGACAATTGACGCTTTAAAGGACAATATTCGTGAAGCCATTGTTGGTCGTGTAGGCTACTGCATGGCCAGTCGAGGCAGCTATTTGAATGAAATTATTTTCCATTATTAACCGGAAGGATCGTACTTTCAAATAAAAAGAGAAATTTGAGAAAATATTCAGTAGTTTTTTTTATAGCATTTTCAACAAAAAAAAGTTATATTACGAACTTAGAAAGCGATTTAATGACAGAGCCCTCTGTCGACGAACGAAAATCCAGATATACCAGATATTGGTACTATCTTTTTATACAATACTAATTAACATAATGGTGGGTAAATTTTTTATCGACAAAAAGTACCCAACAAAAGAAAGCTTAGATGTGCTTAGATATGTTAAAAATCAAAATTTCTGACTTTTCTGAAAAAGTCAGGTATTTGATCACTATAGTTATGACACTTGCGGATGAATCGGTTCTGGCAGTATTCGAGGGGGAAATCGTTCATCGTTAACGGAGATGATCGACTTCGTATAAATCATGAGCTGTACAAGTTGTTTACCGACATTCAATAATATTATATATTGTTAAAGGCTGTCTACATTGACACTACCCAATAACATGATTACTTAAGTTAATAAAGAAACGAATTAGGTACTATTTTAAGAAAAATTCAAGAACACTTCCCCGGGGTTCGAGTCCCGCCACAACCATCTACTAATGCATGAGTGGCGGTCTTTTCACTTCGGTTTTATATATCATAAATGTTTATATATATTTTATTCTATTTTCTTTTAAAACAATTGAACTATTGACACCTTCTAATGCCGCTTGGTTTCAGAAGCCCTGCTAGACCGTTTTTTTTAGATGCAAAGAGAATACATGCATTTCTCGGATCGTTTAGAAGGCGAGGGAAGGAATGTAACCTGTCATTCATAAGCTGTTATAGCAGACCTTATCATAGTCTTCTCTGACAAGGCCTAAAAAATATTTAAGTGTTAATTTAACTTTTGAATTGATTGCCGCTTTATGTGTTTTCTCCATTGTGCGTTCGCAACGTAAATATCGTCAACAGGGATTATGGTGCAATAAGCCAAGAATTACAATAACTGCAACGGCAGCTTCTTGTGATGACACAATTTCTGTGTAACATTTTAAATTATTAAGCTTGTTTGGTCTTTTAGATGTTAATTACAGCTTTTGAATCTATATTGTGCAGGTCGATAACGTAACTAAAGCACCACTCCATTTATCCACTTGAAATTACCACCAGTCGCTGTTCGTGGATAAAAATGGAGATTCATGAACGTTGGCACTTATGAACTAGTGACCACTGAGTATTGTACCGTGAAGTAGGCGAAGTGCATATAAACCTACATACATTAAAAAAAAAATTATTAATGAGCGTATGTTAACACTCTAAATAAATAAATGAATACGCTAGCTAAAAGACATTTCAACGTTTTTCACATGAAAAAAACGATTGATTTAGACAAATAGTAAATATACGTTAAATCTTTTTTTATTTATTTTAATTTGAGAGATTAAACAATAATAACGCTACAAAATGTAAAAAGTAGTACATCAAATTACCATTATAACTCTCTATCTATATCTACTGTATACACTGTGGTGCAAAAATGAGCCAATGTTTTAAACAAAGTATGTAATTTATGTAATTTTTACAGTTTTTTAAAATTATTTCCAAACTTTTTGCTAAATCTAAGATATGCATCTGTAAAAAATATAAAGCAATAACAAAACCAGTAAGAAAGTTTCAGTCGGGCAACCCGACTTACATATACCATCACCCTCAGTAAAACAAAAAAAAATTCTATTATATTAATATTATTACTCGATTTTTTAAGTGGGCGGAGTGGTACATTTGTATGGGTGGTACCAGAAGGGGCGTGTCTAGACTTCCAAATTTGTTTTCCAAAACTTTATCCTGTTAAAGCTTTACTAAATACAGAATTTGGGCACGATCGCGTTAGGTCCATTAATAATATTAATCGATTTCTAAAGTGGGCGGTACCAGATGAGTATGGGAGGTACCAGAAGGGGCGTGGCTAAACTTCCAGTTTTATTCTCAAAAACTGTATCCTGCTATAGATTTACCAAATAAAGAATTTGGGTACGATCGCGTTGGATTTATTGATATTATTACTCGATTTCTTAAGTAGGGGGAATGATGCATTTGTATGGGAGGTACCATAAGGGGCGTCTCTAGACTTCCAATATTTTTTCCACAACTTTAACCTGTTATAACTTAACATAATACATAAATTGGGCACGATCGTGTCGAGTATATTGATATTATAGCTCCATCTCTAAAGTGGGCGGAGTGGTACATTTGTATGGGAGGTACCAAAAGGGCATGTCTAGACTTCCAGATTTTTTCTCCAAAACTTTATCCTGCTTGAACTTTACTAAATATAGAGTTTGGTTACGATCGCGTTAGTTCTATTAATAATATTAATCGATTTCTAAAGTGGGCGGTACCAGATGTGTATGGGAGGTACCAGATGGGGCGTGGCTAGACTTATAGTATTTTTTCTCAAAAACTGTATCCTGCTATAGCTTTACTAAAATAAAGAATTTGGGTACGATCGCCTTGGATTTATTGATATTACTACTCCATCTCTAAAGTGGGCGGAGTTGTACATTTGTATGGGATGTACCAGAAGGGGCGTGGCTAGACTTCTAATGTTTTTTCCAAAACTTTATCCTGTTATAACTTAACAAAATGCATAATTTGGGCACGATCGTGTTGAGTGTATTGATATTATAACTCCATCTCAAAGTGGGCGGAGTTGTACATTTGTATGGGAGGTACCAGAAGGGGCGTGGTCATGTAGCCCATTTTCAATACCGTAAGTAGTTTTGGGGAAATATTAACTCGTGCAAAATTTCAAAACATTTGGTTGCGTCTTTCGAAAGTTATCGTGCGAACCAGCCGGACAGCCAGACAGACGGACAGACAGACAGACAGACAGACAGACAGACATGGCTCAAACGACTTAAAAAGTCATGAATCGAATTTGGTTCAAAGAAACCTAGGGTCTAAAGTGACTCCTTCTATGTGTTACACTTTTGAGTCGTATCAAATGATATATAGGGTATATCCCTAAGGATGATGGTATAAATATAACTTACGTAACTTTAAGTATATAAAAACAAAACATTTTCTAATTCAGACCATTGGCACACTTTTGCTCCAAGGTTTTGCTTATCAAAATTTTATACTTAATCTAGTATTTTTTTGCTTTCTTCAACTGATACATCCTATTTGGCGTATATTGACAAAGTTAGGCAACAATATATACAGGAATTTTGTAGTATTCAACCTGAACTCTCTCCCACAGCTCATTAATACTTTTCGGGGCTTCTTCGTATTCTGCCAGCCAGCGTTTTAAATAATTAAACAAGTTTTCGATCGGGTTCAGATCTGGACTCTGCGGTGGCCACTACCTGACCCCAAACACCTAACAACTAAGGCATTCCCTGACAATTTTTGGAGAATGTTTTGGGTCGTTGTCATGTTTGAAGATGATATTGTCTGGTCTATCTGGCATTTTGGCTAGGGATAGGGGCAAATTATCTTATTATCTTACCAAATTATTATCAAATTATCTTATCCCCAATATTTTTTCAACCCAGATCATATCTACCCTCTATATTCAACCCTTAAGGTCGTCCTGATAATTTTATAATTTTTTATTTGAAATCAGCTGCTCCCATGGTGCCTCCACAGGGGTAAAATGTACGACCGACCCCCACTAGTATTTCCCTTCTAACATCTTTCCCGAACATACCTACCCCCTATCCTCAGCCTCTAAGGGGACTCCCATACAATATGCACTTAAAACGACCAAAACAAAAAAAATCTCCACAAAATAATATTTTCGTTACAATTTTTCGTTTTTATTGAGGGTAATTAAGTATTCCCGGTTTTCTCGGACCTAACCCGGGAATAGCAGGATTCTCGGGAAATAAAAAAATGATTTTTTTCTTCGGTTTAATAAGCAAAGATGCACAGAATTCTACTAATGTTGTTCTTCAACGCTGCCTACTCGCGACTCATTTGAGTAAGTGTTTTAGATTAGGCAGAGGTGTAAAGAAATACCGAAGGCGTTATTTTTTGGCCGAAGCCGAACTACGTTTAAAATCCTAAACATCGGCCGAAGCCGATTGTTTAAAATTTTAAAAGTTATACTAACGTTTTATATTATTAATGAAAAAACTTAAGTATTTCTGAGATCAATGAAATATAACAAAACAAAAAATAATTCACTTACAAACAAAAGCCTTCACAACACGGACAAATTGTTATAAAAATTATAACTTAGTAATCAAAGTTTTAACATTTTATATTAAACATTTAACATTTTATATATTGGGACCGGCCGTGGCATAGTGGTTAGAACACGCGACTACCATGCGGGAGATCGCAGGTTCAAACCTGGCTCCAGTCATCTTAAAAGAAAAAAAAATAAATAAAATTTTCTTTCATTGTCGGCTCCCCTCGAATGTTGTTTGACAGCAACTTCGCAGTATTAAAAATGTCGATTCAATCGTCGTGTCTAGTAAGAGCTTCTCAAAACAGTGACGTTCGCATTCGTCAATAAATAAGTAGGTGCCGTTAGTTGTGAATCTAAAAATAGAAAGCGTGTTAATTCACAACAACGCGAGAAGCTATCCCATACCTCATTCATGGGGTGCAAAGGGAAATTAAGTTTAAGTTTATATTAAAGGGGTATAATAAAATTTTTTCAGCATTTATTCCATGTAAACTAGCCCTTTCTATCTGAATAGAGCCGACCAGCGGCACTAAACAACTGTTCACTGGCGGCACTACTAGGTGGAGCACTTAAAAACTTGACAGCTGCTGTTTTCAAAATATGAAAAGGTCGTCACCAATATTCATATATGTTGCAGTTGCGCAACATAAGTGGATCTGGGAGGTAAGCTTCCATTTCTTTGTCAAAAGATGATTTGCTTTGTATAACTCTTACAGGTATATTATTATGTATTTCCCAGAGAGATCATTGTGTCTTCATATTATTTGTCCTTTCTTTTAGAATGGAACTGAAATTATTGTTATTGCTGTCATCATCATCTGAAGTAAAACAATTCTTCAATTCAGCAATATATATTTGAAAATTATATGTATAATAAACGTTCCACACATTAGAAACTTCCGGCAATAATTAAAATTTTGTTTCATGGTTGGAATGAGAAATATTCGGCTTCGGTTAATCAGCCTATTTTTGTCATAGGCCAAATGCAGGTCGATTATTAACTTTTGGGTGAAGGCCGAAGTCGATTAATCGGTCGAGCTCTAGTGTATACTATCGAAACAACTTTTCTTTTATTCTTTTTCTTTTTTAATTTATTAAAAAATAATGCAGAAGTTTGAGGAGTTTGGTTCAACAACCTGGAACCTCAGACGATTCTGAAAAAGTGGAGCGTGTACACGCAAAAAAAATCAAGTATTCCGTACTTAAATCTTTCCCAAGCGGTGTCAAAAGTACGGTAAGTACGGATTTTCTTAAGTCCAGTACAAAATTCTACTAGCCTGGAATTCTTATTTGTAGATGTTATTAAGTCTTATGGCGCTTGATATTTAAGTGAAAAATTCTTAATAATAGATGACATTAAGCCTGCTGGGGCTTGATTTTTAAGTATAGACTTCTTAATTATAGATGACATTAAGCCTAATGGAGCATGATTTTTAAGTGTAGAATTCTTAATTATAGATGACATTAAGCTAGATAGGGCTTGATTTTTATTATGCGGATAGCTAATAAGATAGTTGTCAAACTATCTAATCAGTACCATTTAGCTTTTTTACTATCATTACGAACCTTAGGTATTATAATCTCCACGAAATTAATGAGAAGTCAAAACTGACTGGTGTGAAAATAGCATCAACGAAGATCACACGTCACTTGATTCGCACAAGCTCTTAAGATTTTCATACTTAATTGGAGAATTTATACGCTTAAATTCAAGTACGATTTTTGCAAAAAATACGAGAAAACATTAAGCTAAGAGAGGAAATGTTATTTCTCTCACTTACATTTTTTTTCTCAGAGATTTATGTATGATTTTTTATTCTTACTTTAAATCAGAAAAAAACTTGATATTAATTCTAAGAATTTTATACTTAAAAGTTGAGAAGTTCGTACTTAAAATTCTGTAATTAAGTTCGTACAAACTTATTTGGAGAATTTTATTCTAATTTTAAGATTTTTTACGCTTACATTTTTTAAAATATCCCGTTTTATACTTGATTTAAGAATAATTAGCACTATTCGTACTTAAATATTTAAGTACTTTTTCTGCTAAAAATAAGAAATTTAAACTAAAATTTAGAATGCGTTTTTTTTCTGTGTAAGAGCGCCTGTTCATGAACTCTTTGAAAGACTCTTTGCTTGAAAGCGGACTACCGTCTTAGATGTACCTAGATCATCTTTAAGCAGTATTATCTAAAAAGATTTCCAATAACATCCTTTCAATATTCAAATGGTCCAGGAATTAAGCCTAAAGATCATGCTCACAGTCTCTAGTATTCTAACGAAATGCTAGAGATGTTCCCCAGTTTTACTACAATTTCTTTAACAAGGTAAAATTTCAGGTATTGGATTCGCACTTATCCTAAATTAAAACATAAAAAACCTCTGCATTTACCCAAGGTATCTGTATGGGCAGCTTCGTCAGCAAGAGACATAATTAGTCTATACTTTCAAGAAGATTAAAGAGGGCATGCTATTACAGTGTATAAAAAGCACAGAACATTTTTGCACAGAATTGCAATGCTTCAATCAATGATCGTGGTTCATGTGGGCACATGTAAGTGAATGATGTAATTTTAAATAAATTGTTCCACATTAAATATTTAAACTTTCAGTAAATATAAGTTATATTTTTCGGAAGGCGTATCTTGTTTTTTACGAAATCGCTTTTTTTGCATGTTATTTTAGGGGATCTTAAAACACATGTTTCGTACAAGATTTAGTTATGTTAATTTATAGACATTAAAAAACAGCCCTAACTGTCAAATAACGTACAAAATCGTTCCGATTTTATTCAGTTTTTCCAACTCCTATAAAGTATAAAATATTAAGATACGTCTTTTTTATTTTAGCCATCGAAATGTTCGATGCTTTGAATTATATATATTGCTATATCTTATCTTGTCTGTTTTCTTTCCGACAGACCAAACATAAAAGATAAGGAAGGTGGTCGGTCATAAGTAATATCATAAGAGGCGATAGAGCGGTGCGAAAGAACGCAGCGGTTTATGTAATAAAAGCCGATTCGAAATAATTTGTGTTCCCTTTGGGGTTTCAATCGAAATAGCTTTTTCCAAATAAAGGCCATATTTTATGGTCAAAAGAAATAAGCTAAGTACATTTCTGTACCATTATGGCATAAGTTATTATGTTGCTTTTTCTTCTAAATAAAAATCTGATATATCCTTAGGACTATGTGATATTTCAAAACTTAGAACCGGCTTTTTAAAATTATGAAAATTGAACATATCAACTTTTGTTCAAAACGGTATAGATTTAATCGTCAAATCATAATTCTTATTGTGTCAAATCAAATTCGATTAAAATCGAACGATTTCCTTCACATACCATATCGTCGTTCAACAGTGAAGGATTTCGTAACAGTAATAATATTAAGCATCGAAATACATACAAAATGAAATGAAACTGTACACACTGCTCCCCATTAAACAATGTATACACAGTTAACGGAAACGGGGATAATTATCAGCTTTGAATTTTATACGTTCGCATTTGTTTGGTAAAATGAAATCAAAACAAAATATCGATAACATGTAATGGATATGAATGAGTAATAAAAGTACTCACTATTAAAATATATCTAATTTATGTTAATTGTAACTTATTTGTATTGCACGCTAACTTTTATAACTTTAGCAAGCAGTAACAATTGTTGTGTAACATTTAGTCAATAAATAGCTTTGTATGAAATTCAAACTAATTTAGTTTATATTTTCTAAGAAATTTAGATAAGAGTATGAAACATTAAATACTTGGCTCTCATCATCTATATATATAAAAATGAAATGGTCCACGTATGTCATAATATCACTTGAGAACGGCTGGAGCGATTTGACTGATTTTTTTTTATTCGATTTGAAATTTTCCGTAGATTGTTTGTGTTGAAAAAAATCAAATCCAGGTGGCGCTAGGGTGGATTTATATCGAAAATTTGAATGCATGTACCAATTCAACTGAAATTTAGAATGGATATTCATTTGATCATGAGAAAACATTTTATGTACAAATGGACCCGGTAGATGGCGCTGGGGTCGGTTTACAATCAAAATTTTAACGAATGGGCCAATTTGACTGAAATTCAGATTCTATGTTTGTTTGATCATCAGAAAAAATCGTATGTACAAATGGACCCGGTAGATGGCGCTAGGGTGGATTTATATTGAAAATTTGAATGCATGTATCAATTTAACTGAAATTTAGTATTTATTTTTGTGGAGCCTTGAGAAAATTTTTTTTGTATAAATTGACCCGGTAGGTGTCGCTATGATGGAATTATAATGAAAATTTTAACGAATTCAACAATTTGGTTGAAATTTAGAATGTATATTTGTTTTATTATGAGAATTTTTTTTTGTATATATGGACCCGCAGTTGATTTGGCTGGGGTTGATTAATTCGAAAATTTATATCAATTCTCCGATTTTACTTACACTTAAAATACATAATATGATTTTTTTGGCATAAGAAGATTTTGAATATCAATTGTCCGATTTTACTTAAACCTAAAATATATGTTTTTTTTGGCATGAGAAAATTTTGAATGTATGTTTGGAACCAGTTGCCGGTGTTTAGCTTATGATACACTTAATTTTTGGAATGTCATTTAGTCACTTTTTTTAACATCATAGTTATTAGAAGTCTATATATATAAAAAAAGATGTACATTTTGATGTCACCACTAATTGTGAAAACGGTTGACCCCATTTGTCCCAAAATTTCAGTGAAAGTTGGAGATTGGCTGTAGATGGTCAACCAGACCGCAAAGAGGCTTAAAGAAGAATGACTAACTTTTATAATGGCGCACTTCCTAGAGAATTAGAGAGCTTCACAAAGTGGTTTTTCCCATTTCAAAATTTTAGGGGACAATAACGAAAATAGGAATAACTGTTGATATAACCCCGACCATACGGTTAATGGGGTTGCTGAGCCTAATGAATGCATTTTTGGAAATTCGTACTCCTTAGGATAAAAAGGAACAATCACCCAGTACACCAACGACGAAAGTTATATGTCAGTCAATCGGCTTAAAAATGTGGTTTTAGAATATATGCCTATCAATAAGTAAGTTTTCATCACATCATGGACGACACTGCTGATCCGTTTTCGCAATTCTTACAATAATATATAATTATCTTTAAGATATATGATGAACAGAATTTGTCCGGGAAAACCTCGCCCTTTAAATTGAAACATTTTAGAGGTCAAAGAAATAAACCAATCGTTATTAGATTTCAACTACACTCAACATATTTACAAAAATTTGGAGGCAGGACGAAGTCTGCCGGGCCAGCTAGTTACATAATAAAGGAAAGAATAAAAAACTAAGTATAATGTAGTAATACAAGAGAAATTTAACAAATTGAATCAAATAAAATTTTAGTCAAAAATTATTCAGAAACTATTTTTTTGGATTAAGACCAACACGAAACGTTCAGGCACTGATTTTTGATCTTTCATATACATAGATAAGTTAAAATTTTTTGCACTGTTAATAGTTTAACCTTGTAGCCGTCCTATGAAATTAGTAATTAACTGTTCATGGATTTACCCGATGAGCTTTGGGTAAAACCTAGTTGAAAGAAAATATTCAATTGACAGCTTGTTGCACACAAAAACAGAAACAAAGTCGTTAGTGGTCGAAAATCATCTTTAGCGATAAGGCCCACATTTGGATGATCGTCATTTATGACAACAGGAGAGCATAAAAAAAAAACAAAATAAAGGGCAAAACTTGAATAGCTTAACCATTTGTTAATGGATTTTTACAAGCAATAATAATAATAAAATAATAAAAATAAGGATATCCTTTAAAAATAGTGGATAAAGACTGCTTCAAACATAAACAAATCGTGGTAAAACTTCTAAAAAGTTTGCGGTTTCGAAGAAAAACCAAAGAGATATACATTCATTTTTCCAAACCCGTTAAGAAATCATAACTCGGTTAAGGCTGGGGCCACACTGGCATGTTGTTGACGCGCCGATTTCAAGAGCTTTCGTAGAAATACACAATCAAATGGGGCAGGCCACACTAGCGACTTTTTATCGCGCGTTTTGAACTGAAACGCGCGTCGTACAAAAATCCAGCGTTAAGTGTGTTTGTTTTGTTAGTGACGTTGTTGGTATTACAAAACGCGCGTTAACAAAACGCCAGTGTGGCACCCCAGAAACGTAACCGACGCTGAGCTTTTTTATGGCGTTCGAACTTTTGAAAACGCGCGTCAAAAAAACGCCAATGTGGCCCCAGCCTAAGATTCGACTGAGTGATAAGTCTTTAATTGAGCAAAAAGTAACGAAAATACGAGTTTTTAACCGCTAGTCAAGATTTTATGGGTTTTAGGAAACCTTGCTACATTTTTTATTCTGTAGCAGGGTGTTATGAAAACATTAAAAAAACGTTGAAGTTATGTTGTTTTTAGCATAAAAAATTCGTAACGGTCTAGTTTTCTGGGTGTGCGAAATAGCTGTTTGTTTGAATAGCTGGTTCGTTACTTTTTTAAGTAATTATCTGGCATAAGATATTTTTCCCGTTAAATTGTGGGCTTGATCAATGGGAAATACACCTGTTGAAACTAGGGTTGCCATGCACCGAATTCGAAAAGTCGGGAAAACCGAGACTAAAAAGTGGGATTTGTCGGGACAAATGTCAAGATCATATTATAAAGGTTTTGACATTTTTTATTAAGAAATATTATTAGTTGTTAAAAATGACTGGAATTCCTGACAGCTTTTATCAATATTCAATCTTATGATAAGTTAAGCCTTTATAAGATCAAAAGACATTCGGTTTCTGTCTTTCGTGTATAAATTGTTTAAAATACTAAATACTTTTTCGCAATAAGCGTTACTTATCGGTAAAAAAAAATATAAATGAGATCAATTTAAACAAATTCATGTGACCATATTTTGTCATTTAGTAAATCTTCGAGCAATTCTCCATAAACAGCTCGAAGACTGCAGTAGTCGCTTTACAACATGCCATTGTCCACTGCATCTGATTTTTGTAGAACTTTGAGAATTTCTCCCAAGTCAATAGTAAGTCTTTTAGATTAAATGCTGCAATTTGTCCAAAAATTTACATTTCTTGAAAATCGTAATGTTATGAACAGCTGTGGTAAAATCAGATTATAGACGATTGCTAGGGATGGGAAAGAGATTATTACCCATGGATATGGGTAAATGGAAAAATGTTAAGAGCACACAACTAGTTCATAAGAGAAAAGTATTTTTTGTACCTTCTTTAATATGTTATTTCTTTGACTATTCTAAGTATATGTAGTAAATATTAAAAAGTCGGTATTTTCCCCTGAATTACTTCAATACTCGGGACTCGGGATTTTCGCGAGAAGTCGGGAAAATCCCGCCTATTCCCGACCATCTGGCAAGCCTAGTTGAAACTGCTATAACTATTCTGTACAAGAAATTTAGGTCTTTACTGTTGTAGACCTTTTTTCCAAGTTCCCTGCGAATTGTCCCTAACGTGGAGCCAAACGTACTGTCATCACTGTGTTGGAGCAGATGTCTAAATGGCTGTTCATTTATATAAAGTAAACAAATAATCCTCTGTAAGGATGTATCTAATTTTATTTGTAGCATAATTTTTTATGAAAGAAACAGTTTTAGGAATTTTAGGGACGACTTGACATTTTTTACCTTTCTATAATATAATAATAATATACAATTTATCAACACAACCGGTGTTTCTATCATAGAGCAGTATAATAAATAGAGATACCAACTCGCTCTTTAAAATTAGGTTCCATAGGCCGATGGGAACTTTTTCTCTTAAGAGGAGAAATGAGCAAATACGAGGAGAAATGTGTGAGAAGAAGAATAATTTTGTGTGTATTTTGTTATTGTAATTTGTGGAAGATGGGAGGTTGAAAACAAAACATCCGCTTACACCTAGCGAGCATACATTCCATTTTTAGGCAAGAGCGAGTTGGTAGGGCTCTGGTTTCTATACCAAAAAAAAATCTCTCTATAGCGAATTTCAATAGATGTTAAGATTTGTTCGAAGAAAAGAATAAAATATTTATATAAAGTTGTATGTATCGAATTAGCATATAAATGAAATAAAGGACCTTTTCGGAATTGCAACACTGCACTGCATGCACTGCGCATCCCATTCATAATTGCTACGTCCGGCAACACTGCAAACGTACTAAATACGCGCAGTATTAAAATGGCTGATGCAAGGAATGAGTAAAAATTGTCGTCGTCGATATCGTCGGCGTTTTTATGTCAACATCACTTCGATTCAACATCGTCGTCACATCAACGCTATTTCGGTATTCTGTAACTACCATGAAACGACGTCGACTGCTTATCGATAACATGAAATAAATAACAACAGCTTATGTAACATTTGTACATCAGCTGATTTATTTTGATTTTTATTGTGTTTTATGAAAATATTTTTTTGTGTCCTATTCAGATTCCAGCGATGAGGAAAACAAGAATAAAATTATACTGGAAAGGAAAATACTTCGACAATGATGCGATATCTTAAATTTTCCAAATAACAAGTATGAACATCGGTGTTAAAATCGTAATTTGAGGTTATCTGTTGGCCGGCCTTTCAACTTTTTTTAGATTCGATGACTACTTAATTATGTACTGGAAGAAATAGTTCCTATCATGAAAAGTGAACTCAGGAGATATGTTTCAGCCATAATTAAGTTGTCAGCAACATTGAGATTCTTTGGACAGGGGCCTTACAACCTAAGTGTAAGCCAGTAGTAGTTGCAAGATTCCTTTCGAAACCCTGAATGCATTAGAGAAGTCATTTGTCCACCTTGGATATAATTAGAAATAACTGAAGAAAATCAATCAGACGCTAATTTTTTTTAAACAAAACAGTATTTTCTGAAGTTATTGGATATGTCGATGGAATCCATATCAAAATATTCGCTGCAAATATAAAAGGCCCGAATCGTAACTACAGCCGCAAAGGGTTCTTAAAGGCGGTCCTAAGGAATTAAGTTTTTTTCCCCCTAATTTTCTCACATTGCCCCTTCAAATTTGACGGAACTGTTTCTCTCCGAAATCCTTGTACCAATGAGGGATTTTGTTTCCAAACCACCCTCTATTTGTTACTCGACATTTTCATTCTTGACGTCATTAAACAACACCTTTTATAAATTTACAAAAACTAAACTATTTCTTCAAATTGGTTCAAGTCGTTACTAACAACTGTGACGACAGATTCAGAGTCGTTTCAATTCATCGTCGTCACATTTCCTTACAGAATACCAAATTTGTGTCAATAGTTACCGATATTTATCGAAAACGACTACGAAAAAACCGATTTTACAGCGTCGTCACAAGACGCCGTCGTTTTGCGTTGACGACGACTACGGGAATAAGGCCGATTAACTTTACTATTTTGAACGATTTTTTAGAGTCGAGGTGGATGACAAAGGCACTAAATTAATAATTAGAGCACGTTTGGACATGGAAGAGGAATTTGTGTCAGGAAGGAAAAAAATCGGTACTGTGGAAAAAATTTAAACAAAAAATCATGGAGCAAAAAGGAGCAGTAATAAATTTCTCTTTTTATACTTTAAGCCTTTTTTTCCTGCAAATTACACATCTTTGACTCGCTTGGAGTATCATCTATTTTACAAATTAAATTTATTATATACTTTCCCATTTGTAATGTTTTGCGTTCTAAATTGCAAACAAAATAAGCAACAAACAAGCATCTGCAACAGCTGACCTGGAACAACAGCGTCAACTAATTCAGTGTTGCGCAACATATGCAGTGCAGTGTTGCAATTTCGAATAGGCCCAAAAAGCTAATATTTGCATAAAAAACCAAATAATCAGTAGTTCCTCTATAACGAATTTTCCCTATAAAAGTGACTACGTTATAGAGATGTTCGACTGTAATTTATTATTGGAAATTTTTTCCACCATCGTTCTTGAGGTATGTCAAACAAAGGTTCCCAAACGTGGTTACTGGAGCTTTGAAACTTTGTGCCCCCAGCAGCACGGGTTGACATACTCCAATTGTGCTCAAACTTAGGCTATCGTAAAATCTGCATAGACTTATCATTTATGGGGGAAGCACTGATAACAATTAAACATCGATTTTTTGTACGAGAGCCATGTTTAAAGATTGAGATAGAGCTTTGGCATACAGGAAAAAAAATAGCATTTGATTAAAATAAAACAGGTTCTTACTTAGATGACCCTATGGTAAGCGAACGCTGAACCATCGAGTAAAAAAATGTTTGCGCACGAAAGCTGCTGAATACGTAAACGATACGCAATGGCCTAGCATCACATTTGTTTTCAAATTATAGTTTTTTTTCATTTTTGGCTTCTGGGTACTCATACATATCACTACACCTAGCATGGGTACCTATGTAAGTATCCTTTTCATGGGGACCCATATCACCAGTTCGCGGTAAACGACGTTGTGGCGAATGACCCCAATGGCGGACATTTCATACAAAAATGAAATTGTAAGTAGAAGATGGTAAAGTAAGTATAGGTGTTTCCCTAGTAATTAGTGATTTCACTAGCTACGAACTAGTACCAGGTAATAGAGGGCTACTTTCTTTGGATTAAATGCATAGTCGAACAACAATTGAAAAATGTTAAATGTTGACATATGTTTTTCGTGCCAACAACTTTGTGTGTTTATTATCTATTTATTCTATGGCAAATTGCATTTTTCAATTTTGTTCATTCATTGTTTAACTAATTAATCAAGACAATTTAAAAAAACTTAATTTTTTACTAGATATATAAATTGTAAGGTGTTGCTTTACTTGTTAAATATTAAATATACATATCTATCAAATTCTACTTCATTATTCTGGGTGCCAAAATCATCTAAGACAAATAAATGTATATCAAAGTCTAAAGACCGGTTTTTTATTCTCGCATTGCATCTTAATATAACTGTGCGAATATGCCCCAGTAGCACTAATGCAATCCTTCGCAAATTATCAATCAATGTATTAAAGTATTTCAATTTGAATACCGATGGCAATTCATGCCATCTAAAAGTTACAAAATATTAGCTAATAACACAATGCAACAAATTTTTGATCCCGGCTTCTAAATTGGCTCAGAATGATAAGTAGAACAGTTTTTGAGATATTGCCATATATTCATTTTTCATGTTTTAAAAAAAAGGTAGGTCTACTAAAATGCCATTATCTCAGTTTATAGTTCACCGATTTTTGTAAACTGGGACGAAAATACAAGATTATTTCTTAAAAAACGACAGTTGTTTCATATTCAAACATAAATGACGAAGTTATGGCACTTTAAAGTTGAATTTTAGTAAAGTGATTTTTCAAGTTTTCGCTGCCTTTCATAAAGTTTTTTTTCCGTCTTTCCGTAAAAATTGCTCCGGTTTCAGACAATTAAATGATAGAATAATATCTTACACAATCATAGCTTTAAAACAAATGTAAGCTTTTTAAAATCGGTTTAAAAAGAGAAGACTTATGATTTTTTGGAACTCGTAAGTTTAGGAATATCGCCACTTCACTTAACTTGCTATAAAAACATTACTTAACGAAGTGACCGAGAAAAACTATAGGTATCACTGCACTCTATGGACTCCAGTCTAACAGAAATGCTACATGTGAACCACTGTATATTTTTTTCCTTCATATTTGTATCACTGTGTAATTAAACATTTAAATTCCCATTGTTTACTCAATTTAAGCCAGTTAACAATAATAATTGCCTACTGTCTAATTTGAAAATTTTATTCGAAACAATATGTGTAAACGATTTGAAAGGGGAAATATTTAAACTGAAATGAATATACCAAAATATTTTATAGTATCATTAATATGTACCAAGGAATACACAAATGTTAATAGAGATATATGTAAACACTCCAACAATATGTTTAAATTAACATAAATTAGAAAATATATACATCGGATCATGATTGATTGAGTATTTTGATTAACAACAACAACAACAGCTGTCTCTTTACCAAAGGGCGTGTTATTATTGCAAATTTATACAAACCAACCAATATGTCAAGGTCACTTTACATTTTTAAATATTAATAGAAAATTGCAATGTTTGTTTGTTTTTTGAATAAACAATGATAACAAACCCACCAATAATTACACTGTGGTAGTCGAAAAAAATAAACACAAGACCGGACTCGACGGCTTTACCCTAATTCGGGCACGAGAAATCGAACTGCATTATTAGTTTTTTAAGTTACAGAGACGGTTTTATACAAATTTTGTTTTTTGTTACTTTGGTTATTATTTTAAGGGGTTAAATATATTGTTATTGTTAAATATATTTTCGACAAGCTATAATTGGGTTTTCGGATAAAATTGACTTATTTAAAACAACTTTGTAGAAGACGGCATATCCGAAAAAAACGTGTACAAAGTGCTCATGATAACTAAAAAAATGAAAACTATTTTTTCTCAGGGGTAGAGTCTTATGAACTTATATCGATTATCGCAGACTATAGTCTTCGACAAAGTTGATTTAAATAAGTAAAGCTTATCCGAAAACCCAACTATAGCTTATCGAAAATCTATTTAACCCTAAAGTAAAAACAAAAATTTAAAAAAAAAATTGTATGAAACCGTCATTGTAACTCAAAAAACTAATGATGCAGTTCGATTCCTTGTGTCCTAATTAGGGTAAAACCTTCGAGTCCGGCCTTGTCTTCGAACATTTTTGTCAAAAACTTTCACAGTGTTATTGATAACGTTTTTGTTAAAATGTAACTATGGTATGCGGCATTAAGACTTCCACATAATATAAAGTATACCATGTTTTTAATGAAATCATTAAAGACTTCTCTAATTTAGCATATCTTTTCTAATTTCGCATATTTGAAACTATTTAAATATGCTTCAAAATGATTAGTTGTAATAAGAAAGGAAGGACCTTATTACTTTTTTTTACCAAGTGTAAAGACATGTACAAAAATCAAGATCTTGTCAACATATTTTTACTTTTAATAAATACGACAGAAACAAACATTTGTACTAGAAATACCTTGAAGAATGAATATTAAGTTGTCAACTAAGAATTCGTGTTTTTATAATCGTGCAGTCTCTTTTTGATACGAGTTAATTTTTAATTCGTTTTTTCATCTAATTATCACTGCATCTATGGTAATGTTCGTGACTTTCTTCATCGTGAACTGTAATTGTCTGTTATACTGGTTCAAAATATTTAATGTATCCTCC
Source organism: Muscina levida (assembly GCA_964034835.1). Taxonomy (NCBI): domain Eukaryota; kingdom Metazoa; phylum Arthropoda; class Insecta; order Diptera; family Muscidae; genus Muscina; species Muscina levida. Next base: position 78,464,818 of record OZ035883.1, read on the forward strand.
ATATCAATTTCCTTAATGATACAGAATATGACATCAACATATTTAGTTAAAATCATAGGTTTTTTTACATAAGTGTAAGTGATATATCTAGTAATTCTTCCATTACTATGTCTGAAAAAGCAGGGGAAGCTAGGGGTTCCCTTGTGCATCCCTTTCCTTTGTTCATAAATTCTGTCTTCGTATATTAAATATTGCAAGTCTCTAATGCAAAACATAAGAGTTGCCATAAATAGTTCCCTGTGCAAGTTTGTATGCTGTTGTAATTCATTTCATCTATTTTCGATTATATGCATTGTTATTTTATTGGAATGCTTGGAAATAGGAAAATAACATCAAAGGATATTAAATTTTAATCGTCTTCAATTAAAGTCTATGGCGTCTTTAACATTATATTTTGATTTTTTCGTTAAGTTTTAAAAAAATTTGATAATGTATCAAAGTCCATATGATAGCGAATTTATTGATGAACAAACTGGTCTTAGAGGTGTACCACTTTTATTTGAATTCATAATTGTAATTTCAAGCCTTGCGGCCGATTTTAAGTAAATTATAATAGTACGACTTATTTAAACATCTCAGAAATTTCTTTTAGTTTAAGTATTTTAATATAAATGATATAATTACAGCTACTTACTGATACAGCTACTCTATATTTTTGGTAATCCGTAAATCAGTGATGAGATTGCTGTTCTGATGGTCAATTTCATATTTTCAAATATTTATTATTGAATAATTTTTCTACCAAATTGTTTTTATGGACTGGATGAAAGATCCTTATTTTACAACCACTCGGTACAATTCTACATTACGATACATAACATTTGAGGCTAATTATGATCGTTTCACGGCCAGCTAAATAAACTAATATTTGTGCATTGTTTTTAAACACAAACTGGATGAACGAAACAAAGTCATATGTGAGTCAACTTTTAGATAAACTTAATGTTGGTTTAAACAAGTTTTCAACAAGTCGCCAACTACTGTATTTAGTGTATTTAGTTCTACCTAATTAAATAAGTCTAAAAATAACTTTATTATAATTTCTCTAAATGTTATTGCTTATTTTGAATATTTTTAAACTTGATTTATATGACTTTGATTTTATATTTATATTAACAATTTTATTCTCAACAAATACTTTTTAACGTTTTTATCAGAAAATGTTTTTGCAAAAAGCTGTACCAATAAGTTTGTCACGAGCTTAAGAAGTATATGTTTACTCGCGTGTAGAGTTGTTTATTTAAAATTCCATCTATAGTTGCTTGGGAAATATTTGTAGAATTTGGTTCTGACAGTGCCACTTATTTAAAGCTGTTCGGTGGAAATAAAGTCATAGAAGTCATGACAAATTCTACAGAAGGGTAAAGAATTTGTATAATAAAAACACAGTCCAAAACGATGCCATCAATACAATAAGTTGATAATTTTATATTACTACGAAAAAATGGCATATATTATAACTATTAAATTTGATTTATATGACTTTGATTTTATATTTATATTAACAATTTTATTCTCAACAAATACTTTTTAACGTTTTTATCAGAAAATGTTTTTGCAAAAAGCTGTACCAATAAGTTTGTCACGAGCTTAAGAAGTATATGTTTACTCGCGTGTAGAGTTGTTTATTTAAAATTCCATCTATAGTTGCTTGGGAAATATTTGTAGAATTTGGTTCTGACAGTGCCACTTATTTAAAGCTGTTCGGTGGAAATAAAGTCATAGAAGTCATGACAAATTCTACAGAAGGGTAAAGAATTTGTATAATAAAAACACAGTCCAAAACGATGCCATCAATACAATAAGTTGATAATTTTATATTACTACGAAAAAATGGCATATATTATAACTATTAAATTTACCTAACTCCAATCAACGAAGCCGTCAATATCATTTTGAAGTCTAATAACACTGTTCGCATCGCCACAACTACTTAATAACTTCACATCATCAGCGTACATAAGTATTGAACTATTCAAAATAACAGTGCAAGATCATTCAAAAAGTAACAAAAATAACAACGGATATAATTGACTACCCTGGGGAACACCAGGTGTTACATTAACAACGTTAGACACCGTATCACAGAACATTGCACGTTGTGTGCTTCCAGAAAGGTAAACTTTGATCCATAGAAGGATATTCGTAGGAAAAACCCATAAGATCAAAATTTATAAGTAAAATACAATTATTCACCCTATCAAATGCCTTACTAATATCAGTTTGTTTTTTTTTTTTTTTCAAAAAATCAAAAAACAAAACCAGGAATCGTAAACTCAAGGAGATTATTAACCATTGGTTGTGCCTTGAGAAAGCCATGTTGTTTTGACTTGAAATGTAAGATTTTCTGTAACTAGTTTATTCATTAATTAAGGTATGTCACTAAGTTAAGCTATACCCGTGTAGTTCGAAATAATCGATTTTCCACCAGTCATAAAACGATTCTTTCCAGATGGATGGAAAACAACATAATTGAAAAAGCTTATTAAAAATTATATTAAGCGGAAAACAAAGACTTGACGCACACCCAAGCAAGATACAGGCAGGAATACCATCAGGACCTGATTTTCAAGAGAACTTTAAAGACTTAAAAACGGAAAAATGGTCTAATAATAAACTGAAAGTAGCGAAAAACTCTATCAACATTAGTAAATTTGTACATGGGAGTTTTTATAGAAAGAAGGCACATTGTTGTGAAACATCTTTAGTACAATTAAACCAGTGCATTCGATAACTCTGAATAAGTTTCTTTTTATTAGTTTTCCATATAACAAATGTATGTGTTTGCATAAACAAACTATGTAAAGTGGATTATGTCAAATCTTATTTCCACGGCATTACTCTTCCTCATTTAACAGCTTGAACGGTTATCACAGTTATACATTTTCCAAAAAAAATATCAGCTGCTTATCTATTAGCACCCTAATGCCAATTCAACAATCATTGAATTGTATCAATATTATCAGTTATTGCAACATGAGCAACATGTGTCAAATGGATAGACACTAGACTGGCCATAGCGTTATATAGAAAAAATTAAAAATGTGAAATCCAAAAGTTTTCGCACTGAAAAATATGAGGTTGGGGATAAAAATAATTATGCATATTTTTTTTTTTTTGATTCCGAGTACCTCCGGGTTGAGCCCAAACTTTTATTACATAACCCATTTAGGCTGAAATGCAGAATATGGGGCGGGAGCCCGATTAAAAACCAAAAATATGCCATTGTCTTCATCTTGGCCACCAAACATCGGAATGGTAGGTCAAAGTTGGCGCTCAGGCCCATGGGGCCCGGGGGGTCAAAAAAGGGGCCCCTTTCGGTTCTATGACGACCCCCCAGGTGCGGGTACTCAAATGAAAGATATTTTCGAGACGAATCCAACGATGTTATTTTTAGGTTCCTACGGGTCTCCTGGACCGAGTTAGAGCCATTTCCGGGATATACCAAGAAAAAAAAATTATTTTTAACTAAATTTAAAAAATTTTCAAAAAAATTTTGCGTGCGGCGCTACTAAACCCAACATAGGTGTACCGTCATTTCGCCCAATGTCATTTCGCCCAAAAACAACCATGACATATCGCCCAAAACATGTCATTTCGACCAAAAACCTAACTACAACATGACATATCGCCCAAATGCTATGACAGAAGACCCAACTCAATTTTTTTGGGCGAAATGTCAGACTCATGATGACGGCACGCCCTGCTGCATACGTCGCAGTCAGTCTTGTACTCTCTCTCTCGGTGGGGGGCTCGCCCCCGCCGCATACGTCGTAGTCAGACTCGCTACTCTCTCTCTTTCCCTGGCATTATTAAAACACGAATGCGGTGGGGGGCACGCCCCCCTAACGCGGGGGCAAGAGTACAAGACTGACTGCGACGTATGCAGCAGGGCGTGCCGTCATCATGAGTCTGACATTTCGCCCAAAAAAATTGAGTTGGGTCTTTTGTCAGAGCATTTGGGCGATATGTCATGTTGTAGTTAGGTTTTTGGTCGAAATGACATGTTTTGGGCGATATGTCATGGTTGTTTTTGGGCGAAATGACATTGGGCGAAATGACGGTACACCTATGTTGGGTTTAGTAGCGCCGCACGCAAAATTTTTTTGAAAATTTTTTAAATTTAGTTAAAAATAATTTTTTTTCTTGGTATATCCCGGAAATGGCTCTAACTCGGTCCAGGAGACCCGTAGGAACCTAAAAATAACATCGTTGGATTCGTCTCGAAAATATCTTTCATTTTAGTACCCGCACCTGGGGGGTCGTCATAGAACCGAAAGGGGCCCCTTTTTTGACCCCCGGGCCCCATGGGCCTGAGCGCCAACTTTGACCTACCATTCCGATGTTTGGTGGCCAAGATGAAGACAATGGCATATTTTTGGTTTTTAATCGGGCTCCCGCCCCATATTCAGCACTTCAGCCTAAATGGGTGATGTAATAAAAGTTTGGGCTCAACCCGGAGGTACTCGGAATCAAAAAAAAAAAAAAAAAAAATATGCATAATTATTTTTATCCCCAACCTCATATTTTTCAGTGCGAAAAATTTAACTTTTCAAAAAAATTTCCACTATGGCCACTCTAATAGACACACACACACACATACAGTAAAATTCATTTAATGCAAAATTGCATACATTCAAGGCATACCTATTTGGCTATACTATTTCATCTAGCTATACATAATTTATTTTGTGTGATCTTACCTTTGAGGCTCGCTGCAATTCCTGTTCTTCAATATCACATTTTGTTGGCTGTTGTGATGCAACATCTTCAATACGTAAATTAGGCAACTTGGTACTATCCATGGCACTGGACATTTTATTTGATTTTGCCTTGTTTGACGACTTGGGCATAGTAATGGTAGTGGTAGTAGTAGTAACGATGTTATTTGTATCTGAGAAATTTATACAAACAGTGTCAATGGGTTCGCACACTAACTGAGTTTTAAACTCGTTTATATCGCAATTATCGTTAGATTGTTTCAAATTCAAGAAATTTGATATCACACACGATTCCTTATAATTCTGTTGAGAATTTTCTAAAACATTTACAATATGTTCGCGTTCTCTATCACAGTCGTACACTTCTTCTTTGGGATTCAAATTCAGATTTTCTGTGTGATCTATAGAATTCACATGAATTGTTGATTTTGTTGTTTCTTGAGCAATTATTATGACAGTTTGTGGGGAGGAAGATAATTCGTTGCTGTCATTTGTTTTACTAGTGTTGTTCTCATTCGATTTCGTATTATTTTTAGAATTATTACTCAGTTGAGTAGATAAAGATTTCTTTAAGACTCGTTGCTCTCGACGTTCTCGCGTTTCTTTGTTTGTTTTTTCTTTCTTTTTTGTTGTGAGATTGGTAATATTACTGCTGTTGCTGTTTAATTTGCCAACTTCGTCCGCCTTAGACGATGGTCTTTGGTTGACTGAGGCAGCTGTTGTGTCGTCTGAAGTAATTGCCAATTGTTGGCTTAGACTCTTGCCTGTATGGCTTGCTAGTGCTGCTATTGTTGTTGTTGTAGTTGCCGTAGCTGTTGGTGCTGATAGCACTTGTGCTGATACCAGTGGTGGTGGTGGTGGTGGCGGTGGTTGTTGCTGAATTTGTGTTGTAGCCGTAGTTGGTGGAGTTGTTTGACTACGTCGTGCCCTTGGAATATAAACTGCTCGATCTGGACGCCGTTCACGTCTGGCCTGCTGTTGTTGCCTGTAAAGATTGACATGTGTGAATCAATTGTAAATACTAGTGTTCGTGGGTAAAAGAATACATATACAAATGTATACAAAGAACGATGAATGAAGATGAGTACAATACGAAAATGAACAGAGAAACAAAGGAAAAGAGCAAAGCAAAAAAAAAAATGCACATATTATCGGTTATTAACCCATTTCAGATGAAAAGGCAATCCACACATAAACATTTTTATTAAATCTTTTTCAAAATTAGGTGGATGGAAAAATATAAAATACTTAAAAAACTTTCAGCCTAAGCCACGATCTCGAACGTTAATGTTCGCTTGCTTTTTATGCGGTAAACAGCTGAAATATGTATAGTATATCAGCTGCTTATCGCATAAAATGCAAGCGAACGTAAACGTTCGACTTCGTGGCTTAGGCTGTTAGTTTGCCTTTACACCCCATGAATGAGGTACGGGATAGCATCTCGATTTCTATTTTTAGATTCACAACAAAAATATAAAATAAGATTTTAATATTTGTAGTTTAATATATCAATCGAGATTAAAATTTTTTCTTTTGCTTTAAATTAAATTGTTCGAGAAGACGTGTCGCAAAATATAGTCGACGTCTACTAATTAGAAAACCTAGAACTGAAGTCATTTATTAAGGATCATAGGTGGCTGACCGTGGCTCGATAGTTAGAACACACGCCTATCATGTCTCAGTTATCTACATTTCTTTCAACGGCGGCTCCTATGATGTTGCCGACGTCAACTTCGTAGTGGTGTCGAGTAAATCGGCATGTCTAGTTAAAGCTTCTCAATCACCTGAAGTTCAGACTCGTCGTTAACTGTAAGCCCCGTTGTATGAGTATAAAAATAGAAGCTTTGTTAATTCACAATACAATTCACATATCTAATTCTTGGGCTGTAAAGGAAAATAAGAAAGTAATTATGTGGCCTATTTAGATGTTATTGTGAATCTTGCTTTAAAATTAAAGTCCCGACCATGAGTGGCTCATATTAAATCTTAATTTTTCCAACATTAAACATTTGGTTGATGTTCAGAATTTGGGATGGATTGCCGATTTGAAGACAGAATATAATATATTTCGTATTGGTCCCTAAACCACGGAATGGTCAAAGCTGGGTTAGGCACATGTGGCCCAGGGATCTCAAATTGAAAAATTTAATTCATATGAAATTTTTGTAGGTTCTTCCCTTTTTTAATTTATATTTTAATTTATGAATTAAAAAAAATATTTAGTTTAGCAATAAAAAAAATTAATTAGAAAAAATTATAAAATACATTTTTGAGTTTTCAATTTTATTCACTGTTTTGTTTTTTAATTTTTTAGAAAATTTTTGTCTAAATAAAATTTTTTTGATTATTGGGCACATTTTTTGCAATGTTGTACTTAATTCACCTTTAAAAAAAAAGAGTTATAAATTGTAATTTGTTGTAAACAATAACACTATTAATCCTTTGGTCAAATACATTTCACCAGTTGCCTGACTAGGACCACAACAAATATTTATCCAAGATTTTCAAAAATTATACCAAATGTCACTTAAAATGTATCTATTTATAAAATCGAAGTTCTTTAATTTAAAAAAATGCTAACAAAGTGCTATTTGTTATATTAAAGCCGTATTTCATTAAAAACACTCTGTGACAAAGAAAAAATGGCTAAAAATTTCAAACGTAAAAAATAGAGAAAAAATCACAAAAGTTTTCAATTTAGAGGCAAATGCAGACAGATGTGGCAAGTTATCTATATAAATCTACATATCGTGGGAAAGGTCTAAGACTGTTTTTTCCAAAACCGTTAAGAAATCAAAACTCGGTTAAGAATTGACTGTGTTATAATCTCATAAGTAAGGAAAGGTCCGAAATACCGGTTTCTGTAGCGCGTCAAGGTTTTGAGGGTGTTAGAAAACTTTAGTATACAGGGTCATGTTGTACTCGACCAGACCTACAACATGCACTTGTCATTCCCCAAGTTCCAAATAATTGTCACATAGTATTTTTTGTCTAATTTGCAGTGTGCCGACGATGTATTTATTCCCTAAATTTACTTATTTATTAGTCGATTGACTTTTTTAACGCAAGTAGCATTGGTTTAAGAAAATAAATAATATATGACTATTTCACTTTTTTTCAATTAACTCATCCAATTTTTTTAACAACAAATCAAGTTTCGATTTATTGGTTTTTTTTAACGCAGTAAAACAAACTCTTGTTCAATTCCTAAAGAAATTAGTATAATACTAATTAGTATAATACTAATTTCTTTCACATAGTATATACTAATTAGTATAATACTAATTTATTTTAATTATTTGCACAGTTTGCAGGGTATTATTATAACGATTTTGTTTCTATTCAATCGTAATTCATCACATTCCCTAATGGGTTAATACGACTAATGCCGATTTCATAATCTCATACGTAAAGAAGGTAAAGATATCTATTTTTGGCCTTCGGGGTCGTTGACTGCGAAGAAAATGATGAAAGAGTAATACTAGGTATTCTCAACCTAAACCTAAACATAACAACAACTACAACAATGTTCACATACTAACCTCAGTGGTAGTTTATGTTGTTCGTCCAACTCCGCTTGTTCGTGTTGTATAGGGCATTGTAGTTGTTGCACTGAGTAAACACTGTTTTGATGTCTCGAGGTCGTTGTGGTGTCAGTAGTAATAACATTACTGGTATCACTGGTATCTTTTTTACGAATTGGTGAGTTATTACAAGATACTGAGGTAGTTGCAGTTGACACTGAGCCTGTTGCTGCTGTATTAGTTGATGAAATCGCTGCTTTTAAAGGTGTTGCTTCAAATGGCTCAATTGTATTGTAGACAACATTGCGCTTGGTAGCATCAAAACTATGATTTCTCAGTGCCGGAGGGCGGTATAGATCCAAACTACTGGATTTATTAACTGCAAAAATAAACATTTTTATATTTCTCATTGTTTAAATGTTTAAAAATTATATATCAATCATTAGATGTTGCAAAAATATTTAGTCATACATATGTACATTTGAAAATAAGGCGTAAATATTTATAAAATTGTATTTATTATATGCATTTGTTTACCCAAACAGTAGTATGTATGTATTATATTTATTTGCCATGTTTTGGGGGAATGTAGAAATATTTAAAGATTATTAAAATTCAACAAAAGTATGACCACCATCGTGCTGCTTGACCTCATTTGTTGTTATTATTTCTCTCTCCCTCTTTCTCTCTCTTGTTTTTTTGCCTTATTCACGCTTTTCGCATACGTTTCGCATTAAGAGTTTGTCATTTGAGAACTGATTGGTGCAGTGTACGAGTTAAGGTAGACTATGTAAATACCGTACACAGTACCAATATTTTTGCTTTTATTTTTAAATTAGAGAAGAATGAAATTTTGTCACCCGTTATTTCCTTCTGTTTATCATTATAAGCCTTAATATTTTCTATCATGCTAACATTTTGACATTTTTTCACACGTACAATAGCGGTTTTTACCCATTGAGTTAACTTTACAACCCTGTTTCATTTACTACCATTTTACACTACAAAGCATGAGCGTCTTTTTCGGATGTATTGAAAACTAATGGATCAGCTGAATTTTGTTTTCGTTTTTGTCAGTATAAATGCTTAAATACGTAAAAACTTTAAGTTTTTATCCATATTCTTCCAAATTCTTTTTATATTTATCACATAATTTAAAAATCAAACCAAATATTTTTGCCAGCAAATGTTTTTGATGATCAGCTGTTTAATTCTGGTAAATTTATCACACATGTTTACTACAGCTTTTTGTGTAATTTTTTAACCACGGCGTAGTAAATTTTAGTCTATTACATTTTGTTGTTGCATTGCTGTAAATGTTAGTACGTTTACTACAATAACAAGATTAACAAGGCCTACAAGGGTACTTTACTACCAAGGGTGAATACCGCTAATATTTTAATTATTATTGCCAAATAGAAAGCGTGTTAATTAACAACAACGCGAGAAGCTATCCCATACCTCATTTATGGGGTGTAATGGGAAATTAAGTTTTTAAAGTATATTTAATTTATTCATTGCAATATAAAATGCCTTCAATTCCAAAATACATATTACATTATACAAATCCTATTTTATAACTAAGACTAACTAATAACAATAACATTTGAATAATGTTTAAACAACAACAATTCTTGGCTACTTTTATTTAATTATAAATAATTGGTCCTAATAAGGAAGAACTTTTCCATTGTTTAGGGTCCATTACACGATGTGTATGTTGCATGTGACAGGTCACATTTCCCACTGTAAAATTTGTACATATCGTGGGATCCCTTCCAAACACTGCTTGTGTAGAACACTGTGTTGGATAACATATGTTAACATTTAAATTAGAGCGTGCTCTAATTTGATATGTCATACATATCGGCGATCAGCTGTTTTTTTTTACAAAACAACAAAGCGTTTGGTGGCAAAAGTTCAAAAGAGTAAGAGTAAATAGTAAAAAGAACATTTAATGAGTGTTTTTCAAAAGATTTGTAGTTAGATTGAACTAAAGAAGCTGAGTTTGGCGATGGAAAGACATAACAAAATCAGCTGTTAATGACAAACACAGGTATACATGCACTAGCTTAATTATATATTGGCTATCGAACTGGCATATCATGTGTAAAATAACCACCGTGTAATAGCACCTTAAGCGATCAAAAATCTTGTAATTGTACGTAAACGCTATTTAAACTTTTTTATTTTACGATTTTTTTTATACTACTAACTGCCAATTGAAATTAGTTTTTGTAGTCGATCCGATTCATCCATTGTTAAACAGGATTTACAAATAGTCCTTTTATATTTGAATCTGTTACGATATACAAGACCGGTTAATGGAAATTCATTAACATGGCAAGAGAACCCAAAAATTTAGAACGTGAAAGAGCGTCAGTTTGTGAAAAACATAAACTTTACTCAAACGTAATGTAGGCTGGTATATTGCAAAGCTAAATAACTTTTTTGCTCCAAATTTTCTTTTTTCGGCATTCTTTTATTTTATTTTATTTCATATTATTATATTACATTTTATTTTATTTTATTTTATTTTATTTTATTTTATTTTATTTTATTTTATTTTATTTTATTTTATTTTATTTTATTTTATTTTATTTTATTTTATTTTATTTTATTTTATTTTATTTTATTTTATTTTATTTTATTTTATTTTATTTTATTTTATTTTATTTTATTTTATTTTATTTTATTTTATTTTATTTTGTTTTATTTTATTGACATTCTAATGTCACATTTGCGATCAAAAACTACTTCACAAATAAAAAATTAAATAATTGCGAAATTAAGCAAATTTTTCAGGAACCTAACAACATTGATAGAAATAATTTGTTTATGTTCCTCTTTGGACTTCAAAGAGCAGCACAACACTATGTCGTTCTTAAAAATTTCTAGTCGAAAGGTTATATTTTACACAAGTTTGTATCGTACAATAAACAAAATATACCAAATGTAGCGACTTATTTGAATCAAAATTAAAAACAAAAATCTACTCAAACAAAATCAATGAAGATTCTCAAGCGTGAGCGTAAACACGTCCACATACAGAGAATGAGCGAGTGAGCTAAAGAGAGTAACGATAAAGTGGATTTTTATTTTTCACAATAAACAAAACAAAACGAGCAGGTAAGTTCACTATGGCATCATATAAAATGAGGGCGACCTTGAATTTTGACGGCAGCTAAGGTGAGTGTTCGAAGCATTTTACATGCCTATCTATGTATGTATGTATGCTAGTACATACAGCAGTGGTGAACACCACAACAAATGTGAATGATATTTGTGAACCGGCATTTTGGTACACTTTTAATTAAATCGTCATCATCATATTCATAATGGATTTTGAAAAATATTTATAACCTTATTGTGTGGCATAGCAATTAATTCATCAAATAAAAATTGAAAATCTTTCGTTGCTTTCAAAAATGTTAAGTTGCATGCAAAATATCATTTTCGGCTAAATGTTCTTTCGAAACGAAATGGTTTTTAAATTATACCTAGTTGTGTACTACTGTGGGATATATGTCCCTGCAATTAAATTCTTTCATCTACAATTACCAATTTTTTGTGATTCCTAACAGTTGTTGCTAGTATAAAACTAGAATTAATAATGGGATACGTGTCAAAAAAAACAACTATTCCTGATAGATAAAGCAATAAGATCTATGTATGATATTTTCACTTCCACGACAGTCGGATCTTTGAATTTCCGAAGCGACCCGGAGCAAAATCTGTTTCGACCAAGGACTGCCAACCCAGCAACACCTACAATTTATGTATTATGTACATATGTAAACTAGGGATATAACTTGTTGCAATTTTTGCAAATATCAAAAATCCCACGACATAGCCGTGTCGGGCCTAAAAAAGCATTAAGATATGGTGTCACTTTTTCTCTATCGTGAAAAAAGTTTCCGAACCTATTGCTTTGAAGTTTTGATGCTATTTTTTTCTCTTTTTTTCATATCAACAGTTACTCTTGTCCCAAATAAGTTCTTATAGCATCAATACCAAACCCTTTTTCAAAAGTCCAATGCCAAAATTTAATCAAAACCTAGAAAAAGTAACTTTCCTTAACTTGTTTTCAATTTTTTTCTAAGGAAAAGCTCTTCGAAATCTTTATTGGTGCGGGAACTTTTTTACCCAAATCACCCTAAAAATCGGTTTTATTTATTATCACAACAATATTCCCCACATGGTACTGGAGTGGGATTTATATTTTACATAAATAGTACATAGGGAAACTTTTTTAATACGAATTCAAATTTGTGTTAAGATATTCATTTCATTTTACTTATTTATTTAATGTTGTAATTAAAAGCCCCATGGCCAATTTTAAGTCAGTTACAAAATTCACAAATAAATACTATTCAGTCTAATAGTTAATGTTTAATAAAGTTCAGGAACTTATCAACTTTAACTAGTATTTACCCACAAGATTTGGTTTGTTTTATAATAAACAATTTTATGTAACTAAATATTGTTCACAATCGCTGTCTGCAGTATCCTTAAAAACACACACCACCTTTGTACACTTTTATTAAATTCGATATATTTGACCTAATTTGCATACGCAAGCTGTACTACATCTGTTAATGTTAAAAGTAGGTGTATAGGTATTTGGGTACCAGTATCGCATCGGCGTATCTTTCTTCTTCTCTTATTTTTATTACATCTTCATGATAAACCACATGCTGTTGCTGTTGAGATGTTGGTTTTTGTAATATATAGTCTCTGACTACAACACCAATTGCTGTCATGCAATCGGATACCAAGTTACATATTGTTTTTAAAACACTAAGCCAAGCAAGAAATAACTATTCGTGCATGGCAATAGAGGTGAAGGAATAGCAAATACATAGGGAGAGAAACAAAGCTAAAAACAAAATGTGGTACAAATGTTGCACGAAATATTTATTAGCAACAGCATTTACTGAGCGATTGCAACGTGATAATCATGCACATCACCGCCACATATACACAACAACAAAAATAAATTAAATAAATATGCCAGAAATGTCAGCTATTCAAAATTGTATGACGTTTCGTGTTGTTTTTACTATATATATATTAGCTAAACTTACATTTAGCATCAATTAAGTTCTTTTCCACACCCATTTTCCTGTCGCGTTTTGTACTAATTGTCGTCGGCGTAGAAGTGTTTATCGTACTATTATTAGGATAATGTAATGTTTCAATATTTCGTCTTTCACCGCTTCGCCAACTTTTCACCTGGTTACTAGTGTGCTTATTGCGTCTGTAATGTATGAAGGAAATAAGAGACATGACAGGATTATTATAAGTTGACTTACTATTTTCTATTTGAAGACTATAATCGTATATACTTACGTTTCGAAAGTGTTTGTAGCTACAGTATCAGTATATTTTTGCGGGTCTAATAGTTGGCTTTTGAAACAAATCACTGTGCGCCGAAATGGTCCCTGGCCCACCGAAAATGTGAAGAGATCGTATTTTTGTCGAAAATTCTCACATGTCTGATGTATGAGAAACCGACGAAAATTATTAACAGGTGGAAAAAGTAAAACACTGAAATGAAAGAGCATATTTTATATCAACAGATTTTCGACTTAAGTTATAATAAACTTGTGTGAGTCTGCCATAACTGTGGGAGTTTAATGTAAGTTAAGCGATAGCATAAATTAAATGGTTGCGACAAAAAGGCTAGACTATTCAGAATGTATTTTAAATGCGGTTTATAACACTATGACACAAAATCAAACTTTTTGAAAAACACCCGAACGTGACTATATAGGTTCGATAGTGCAACTGGAGCTGAGTTAAACTCTAGCTCAGTTTGGCTAGATTGGCTATTAAACCCCTGATATCTTGAGAATTGATAGAGATATTGACAATATACACATATATTTTTTAACTTGATTAACCTTAAAAAAATTAAATATATATAATTGCCCATAATAAACTACTTCGGAATCCAATTTCAAAATTTTTAATAATTTTTTCGAAAAATACCCCAACTTCTACATCAAATATCTCGGCATCTATAACAGATATGGTGAAAGCAAACACATACTTTTTTAGGTCTTCACTTCAGCTATTGAACGGCTTGTTGGTACTTAGTCTGTATACAAAACAAAAATACTCAGCGGCAATAAACTGATTTGAGAACAAGTTCGAACTTTAACCTCATTGCGGCACACCCTAATGCCTAATGAAATTTTTCACAATATATTCGTAATTTTGGCAAAAACAAACGAAAGTTGAAGCTAGATGACCAACATCGCGATTAATACATATTTTTAACGAAATTCGAAAAAATACCATTTAGAGAACACCCTAATGCTCTTTGTGAACAATTAAAGGGGTGGAGTATTCCGATCATATTGGTTGTTTACAGAAGTTGTTCAGTTATACAATAAGTACGTTTTTGGTAAAGATAGCAAGTAAAAACATTGCACAATGGCCCAAAACTCCTAATAAACTGATTTGTTTAAAGTAGATAGTGTGTTTTGAGTGCTATTTAATATCCCTAGACTTGTTCAGATTGCACGGGTTTGTTCAGAGAAGTTATTCGGTGTTACCTAAACTACAATTTTACTGAATAGAGTATGCAAAAAATTTGGATTCCTTAGGACTTATATTAAAAATAGTGCAAAAATTAGAATTTTTATCGAAGTTTTTTGAAAATAAACTTCTAATTTTTTGGAAAATTTTTTATATCAATTTCTTAAGCGGAATATTAGCTACAACTTTGCTTAAGAAGTGAAAGTGCTAGATTAAAAACTGTAGAAGCTGTTGGCGAAAAACTTATTAGGAATTTTTCTCAATTAAAAAAATTTTGTAATTCTATTGGGGTTTTTTTAAAAGTATAACTATTAGTTGTTTTATATCGTGTCTATTACTAATATAATAACTCTGCAACTAACTTATAAATCAATTACCCATATTTATAACGTTAAACCAATATTAAGTCATAGAACGGGTTTTGGCCACAACGAATAAAACATTGCACATTGGTCGGAATTTTCTGGCCGAAATTCAAAAAATAAAATTGTCCAATTTGTACTTTTTTTTGTTTATAAATAATGTAAACACTCCAAATAAGAAGAAAAAACACAAAAAAAATTCCCTGTAATAATTTACAGTTATGCTGCAGCCATTCAAAGTTGACTTATGTAAAATATTAAGGCAAAATAAGGTGAGTTATAACTACACAATAGAGAATCGTCAAACTAGTTCAAAAACGTACAAGTTAAAAAGTATAGAATTGTGAACTAACCCCAAAATGAACTGGTTCTAAACTATCAAATTTTGAACCAGTTAAACGTTGTTAGCTGATGAATAAGAAAAAGAGAATTTTGAAATAATTTCATAAGCTATATTTCGAGAAGACAAATGTTTCTAAATTACTTTTAGATGAAAAAAATTATTTTTCAATTATTGTATGTATTTAATTATAATATAGTATTTTTCACCCACTTTAAAATGTATTTTGGAAGTCGTAGAAGTTTTTTCGTATTATCGTATTTAAAATACTAGTACAGTACTAGCTCAAATATCTAGAATAATAGTAATACTACTAGTTCTTTTTTGAAGTAGTTCCAAACTAGTTCAAAGAAGACAATCTACTACCGCCCGTCTAGAATTTCAGAACTAGATGTATTCTAGTACAAAAGGGAAAATTGCCCCCAAGTCTAGGACAACTACGTGTTAAATGAGACAGCTGCTTGTATGGAAGCTGAACTAGTTTATGGAGAACTAGTATTTTACTAGTTCCGAACTAGTACAGTACTATCTCAAATTTTCTAGAACAATACTAAGGCACAAAATGAAGGTGCATATGATGCTTTGTATATGTACGATTTTTTATTAGACAAATTAAAATATGTCATACAATTAATGATCCCTTCATCTATGCCATCTTTTAGTCATAAACCTCCTTGGTTCAACAAAAGGCTTTTGAATTTAAAAAATATTAGAAATAAGGCTTCAAAAAAGTTTAAAAAATCTCAAAATGAAGCTGATTATCGATATTTTCAGAGAATTCGTCGCGAATTTGATTTTTTACAAAATTTTTTATATAAGCAATTTATTTTTAATACGGAACATAAATTAAAGTCCGACTCTTCTGCTTTTTGGGTGTTTATTCAGAATAAGAAGAAAAGTACTGGATATCCAGTAAATATGGTTTATAATTCTGAAATTTCTAATAATTTAATAGAGTCATGTAACTTGTTTGCATCTTTTTTTCAATCAAATTTTTTAAATCGTAATTGTATTTATCAGAATAGAGAACCTGATGTGAATAGTCTGGTTATCAAAATTACAGAGGAAGATGTTATCTCATCGATTTCATCTCTTAAAAACAGCACTTCCTGCGTCTTTGCAGATTCAATTCCCTAGATATTTTTTAAAAATTGTGTTTCTTCTTTGGCGAAGCCTATTACAATTCTTTTTAATGCTTGTTTAAGTCAGGGTTTATTTTTAGACTGCTGGAAAAATTGTTCCTTAGTCCCTATTTTTAAATCGGGCGATAAAACTAACGTTGTAAATTATAGGCCAATTGTAAAACAATCAGCTATAGCAAAAATTTTTGATAGAATTATTAAAGTTAAACTTTATAATCATATTGGCAAAAAAATATCAATTTACCAACATGGATTTTTGCCCGGAAGATCAACATGCACTAATTTAGCTATACTGACTAACCGTATTGTTCTAGCAATGGAAGAAAAATGTCAACTAGATGTAATTTATACAGATTTTTCGAAAGCTTTTGACACAGTAGATCATGCGGTACTGTTATCAAAACTAGTGTCATATGGTGTTAATGGCAATTTACTGAAATTTTTTGAAAGTTTCTTAATTAACAGAAGATTGAAGGTTAAAATGGGGTCTGTTTATTCTAGTATCATAATTAAAGCGTGGTCAGGTATTCCACAGGGCACACATTTAGGTCCATTGCTGTTTCTTATATTCATAAACGATTTACCTAATTGGTTCA
The DNA here is from genome assembly GCA_964034835.1 of Muscina levida. Classification (NCBI taxonomy): domain Eukaryota; kingdom Metazoa; phylum Arthropoda; class Insecta; order Diptera; family Muscidae; genus Muscina; species Muscina levida. The sequence continues at coordinate 78,482,049 of OZ035883.1, forward strand.
CCTATTGCAAGCCGCTAATGTTTGCTGATGACTTAAAATTGTTTGGTAAAGTTTCAAATTTATCACAGTCTTTAATGATTCAAAAAGACTTATTGGCATTGGCAGAATGGTGCAAGTTAAATATGCTTGGTTTAAATGTAGATAAGTGTTGTACTGTCACTTATACACGTTGCCACACACCAGTGGTTTTTAATTACAACATTGGCGATGTCGTTTTGAGAAGAGTAGATGAAGTTAAAGATCTCGTTGTTATATTTGATTCAAAACTGCAATTTTCCAACCATATTGATTATATAACAGCAAAAGCTTATTCAATGCTAGGTTTTGTTAGAAGAAATTCTACAGATTTTAAAGACCCAATTACATTCAAAACATTATATGTTTCTTTTGTGAGAAGTCAATTGGAATATTGTTCTTTAATTTGGAATCCATTTTATACTATCCATACAAACAAAATTGAAAGAATTCAAAAAATTTTTACAAATTTTGCATTTAAAAAAATTAGGTGGGCGGATGGAACTATTCCATATGATGCTCGCCGAAAGTTTTTGGGCCTTCAATCCCTAAGAGATCGAAGGGCAATATTTTCAATAATGTTCATTTATAACATTATTTCTAATGAAATTGATTGTATTGAGTTAAAAAATCTTGTATCTTTGTATAATCCTCCTCGTGAGTTACGTCATGACCGTCTGTTTTGTGAAGATTTTCATCGTTCTAATTATGGAATCAATGAACCAATCGCAAGATGTTTAAAGTTATGCAATAGTTTTTCCCCTTTAATTAATTTTAATATAAATAAAATAAATTTTAAATTGAACTTATTTAAAATTTTTAACTAATGGAATTTAATTTAAACTATTAATTGAATTACTGTAAATTAGTCTGTAAGATAATTATGTCAGTAGACTAAGTAAATAAATAAATAAATAAATAAATAAATAAATAAATAAATAAATAAATAAATAAAATAATCCGAACTCCTGCATTTAAAAAGAAAATCCGTCATTTTGTTTTTTTTTTTTCAAAATTTGACCCTGGTTTCGAATCAGCGACCCCAAAACCCCCTTCGGCACAATATCAGTTGAGTTCAAGTAGTTTTTGAAAAAAATGTCCGCCGTTTTTTTTTTTTTAAAAAGCTGGAATTCTGCTGAACAAAATGTCCGTCATATTGTGTCCTCAATTATTTTTTTTTTTTTAATTTCACTCCGGATTCGTAATCAGCAACCTCGAAAACCCGATTAGGCACAATATCGCTAAAATTCAATAATTTAAAAAAAAAAATGTCCGCAATATTGTATCCCCATTTTGTTTTTTCAGAATTTGAATCCGGATTCGAAATCAGCGACCCCATAAACTCCCTTAGGCACAATATCAGTTGAATTCAAATAGTTTTTGAAAAAAAAAAATTTATCCAAAAATGCTGGAATTCTAATGAAAAAAATGTCCGCCATATTTTGTCCTCCACTTTTTTTGTAATTTCACTCCGGATTTGAAATCAGCGAACTCGAAAACCCGAATAGGTACAATATGACTTAAATTCAAGTAGTTTTTGGAAAAAAAAAATTACCGCCGTTTTATTTTTTCAATATTTTACTCCGGATTCAAAATTAGCGACCCCAAAAACCCCCTTAGTACAATGTTTTATGTCCATTGAAGGTCTCCTTTATATTAAGGCCAAATTTTTCACTGACCAATGTGCATTGCTAAAACACACTGTGGTGTTATCAATCACAAAGGTATACTATAGTATTGCAAAAAAAAGTCAAAATTAGTGTTACGCCAGTTCTGAAATGTTGGCATCTATCTAATGTTTATTAAGAAACATCATACCATATATCACAATTCTAAAATGAGAAGTCTTAATACTACTTCATCGACACTTAATACATGTAGGGACAATGACCTTTACTATCCATTCAAAACACTTTAAACCTGTTGATTGAATACAACAAACAAACACCTACATTGACATAGCGGTATATTTCTTCTGACGTAATAAATTATTTATTCTATTAATTTCTTGATACCATTTGTTGACATACAGAGATCTTATACATGAGTTTCTTCTAATGCTCATTCGACAACATGACGTAACATTTTGGAGAAGACTAAACAAAGAAGGTAGAATTGAATATAACGGTAAAAAAAACAAGAATACCAGACGTGCAAACAAAGCAAGTCACACTAAAAAGCATTGGCGTATAAATAGCTTGTTTGATATTTGCTTGAGACCAGGTCGCTTCTCATACGATGATAAATTTAAACGAGGCAACAACACAAACTCTGCGCAACAACGCGGCTTTAGATGTATTGTGTATTTTTTTTAATTCAGGGTTTGTATTGCTGCTATTTCATATTTGTCTTTTTGAATATTGATAAGCATTTCATAGGCATGGCAACATTTTGAATCCTAGAACCCATCTCGAATCTCAACATTACAGATGACCGGACCTAGATTAATGTGCCTAAGAATTGAATGGGCTCGAAATCAGTTTCTGTATACACCGTACACCAACGGAGGAAGTTATATGTCACTTAATCGGGTTACAGTTTGGATTTAGAGTATATGCCTATCAATAAGTAAGGTTTGATCAAATCATGGACGAGGAATTGCTAACACATTTTAGCAATTCTTACAATAGCAGTTTTCACCCTTTTTAGTAAAGTACCCTTGTAGACCTTGTTAATGTAGTTAATGTACTAACATTTACAACACTGCAACAACAAAATCTATTAGATCGGTCCCTCTATATAGAATTCAGACAGTTGTTATTGGAATATCTTCTAAAATATGCAATCAGAATGTATTAGAAAACAAACTTAAAACCGTTTGAATAAACAGTAATAAATTAAAAATTGTTTGGTTCTAGATGAACATTGTTACACAGTACGGTAATATAGTGCGAAATTCTCAAACTTTTTCTTAACAATAAATTTCATGAATTAATTTTCTACCATACATATGTAATGCAAAATCTCCAATGTATTCGTCTTATAGATGCTCAAATGCAATCCCTGCATTATTCGCTCGTGTGGCAAATAAACACCAAACAAACTACTAACTACCGGCCAGGCCAGGCCAGTACGATCGGTGGAATACAAACCAGTCAAATAAATGAGTTTTTGTCGTCGTAACCGTGTTAGCAGCGCAAGTGAGCAAACTTTTTAGTAGAAGCAACCAATACTCAAACAGGTCTTCATATTATTTGGAACTTGCGGTACGAGGTACATTTTGTTTTTGCTTGCAACAATAACTACGTAAGAGAGAAAAATGTAATAACGCGGAAAACAAATCTAATATGTAATGCAATGTAATGTTTTTGGTTAGTGGCATGCACCTACCTATCTATGTACATACACACAACCTACTGGGGCAATACATAAATCGAGTTGCAACGCTTTGTACTTAAATCGACTGATCACGGCGTATAAAGAGATTGCAACATAGGCAAGGGAAAAAAATGCAGCGCTTGAAAGCGTACGTGTAAATCAGTTACCAAGTTAATCATTTTATATACTAAAGAAACACGTTCATGCAACACCGAATCATAGAGTTTGAACCAGTTTCATCAACAGGGCATTAAAGCTATATCTTTGCGTGAGCAAAATAATCTAGATTTTGTACTGTTTTTTTTATCGTCTCTGACGAAATTAATTTAAGACATAAAATATGAACAATTTCTAATGAAGACATGCTAGATGGTATAATAAAGATTAGTTGTGAATTTTTAATGGAGCATAATTTAGAAATGTTTAATCCTTTAGGACCTTTTTTATTGAATAAATTGTTGTTGTTTTATTACTATCGTTGTTACGTTGTTCGAAATGGATAACAATTTGGTCTACCGACACTTGTGTGTTTATGTTATGTTTAAGTGATCGACATTAGAGTGTTTAAATGCTTGAATAGTAACAGCACCGATTAACCGCTTCATAACAATGCTAGTCTAGATGATTTTGTGGATTTCACTGCATTTTAAGGTGTTCTTTATGTTGTATGTACCAGAGAATTATTTACACATATGTGTGTTTCCTTGATTCTTAATTTTTTTTCAATGTTTTGAAAATCTAAAAAAGAAATTATGCATGGTGCTGTGTACGCTGTTCTTTTTGTCGTATGAACCAGCGAATTATTTACAGAAATGTGTTTTCCTTGAATCTGAATTATTTCAATGTTTTGATTATCTATAAAAGAAATTGCAAGTTTGAATATAAATAATTAACTAAATAATGCGTGGCTGGGACTACTGTAATCATAATTGACACTATCATACGCCTTCAAATAGCCTTTAAGAGTGCAGATGTTTGAAGTTCAAAGAGACTTTTAAGGTGTAGATGTTTTAAGTTCACATAGAACTAAATTCCTAAATGTGAAGGTATGTTTTCGTTATCGTTATTGAATTTATTGCCCCTAAAGCATATTACATACATGCTTTTATTTATTGGCTCATTGATTGGCCCTGCATTTTTACCAGACACATATTGATTGAACGCTCGCTCAAATAAATTTTATTAAATTATTATATTTGGCGCTTTTGGAAAAGAATAATAAAGTACGTAAGGAAGGTACAATAATACAGAACGATTGGTTGTTATCTACCACTTGTGTCGTACATTGAAGGACCAGTAATATTAACTTAATTAGGCGGACATTAGGAGCCAAGGCCTTATAAGGCATGCAAAGAAACTTTTAATGATACACTGTTTTGAGATATACATACTTATTGGTCTATGGTTTTATAAATACTCAAGAATCTATACAGTTTTATTTATTTATTTATATTTAGCCACTTAAACCTTTTTTTAAATTCTTTTTTTTTTTCTATGATACAACTTGAAATAACTAATTTTGTCTAAATATTAAAAAACACATCACATGTGGTTAAGTCCAACTGATCTGCTGATTGAAATCATCCAGCCGTTTTCCATTTTTCCATTACATGGGCTATACCATTACATGGGCTGGGCTATACCGTTTTGTTTGTGGAGCTATTTCAGTCTCATTTCTTTCGGATTTGAGCTACACTCCAGAATATTGTTTTGGATTTGCAACCAATGCTTCAAATTACGCAAATCGTAAACTTAGGAAATCGTGCGTATCCTTTGGTGGTTTTCTGATTTCCTGGCAATCCTTTCGGTGCTCCATCTAATCATTACAGAACGCCTAATCTATGATTTCAAATGTATAATTTCTTTCAATGGCCACTTTCAAGAGATCCATGCGGGAGATGATTCGATGGTTCGATTACTGTCTCCAGTCATCTTTCATTTCCGGCCCCCTACACTTTTGTGTTTAATTTAATGACCTTATAACAAAATGCATTAATGGAACCCTATATAAGGCCGGACTAAAGTCAAAGTGGATTAACACACTTTAATAAACACCTCTTATAAGACTGGACTAAAGTCAAAATGGATCAAATCGCTATTGTCATAGAATAAAATGATGTAAAACCTCTCTCCTATAAATGCACCATCTTAGGATATTTGAAATTCCCGACGTCAGTACCAGATACTTTTGTGTGTGGATCATTTATATTATGCGGTTTGTGTAAATTAGAAATTTTAATTAATTTATACATCTTATTTTTTGGTCCGCAAGTTTAACATAGCGACAACCAGGGCAACCGGAAATATGCAAATGCATGTTTTTTTAGAACGAGATTATAACAAATGGGTAGGTTTCATACTCTTACAAGTGTTTTGACACCTATTTGTTAAAGCATATTTTTGCATATTTTACCATAATTTAGCATATTTTGATTATAAGAGCATAGTTTTAAATAAATATTCTTTTTTTAAGCATATTTCATATTTTTTTAAAGCATATTTTTTAAAAAATATCCCCTTTTAAGCATATTTTATATTTTTCACATTAATTGTTCGTTTCTAAAAACTATAAAACCTTTGCAACTTAGGTTTTCTCAAATGTAACAGCCAAATCTGCTACATGTTTATATCATTTATTTTTTTGGCATAATGTTCCGGTAGACTCTCAAAATGACATGATTTTTATGATAAAGTGTGCCTTTGTATGCTTCTGTGTCTGCGCTGACACCACACTTTACAAAATGATAAACCAACATATAGAAAAAACTATTTGAGGAATACACACTACCAAGGGCCATTCGAAACAGTTCATCGAACTAAACATTTAAAAAATGTATACAATGACTGCATGGACAATATATGAGCAAAACTAAAAAATCAATTTATATGGATCTCAAAAGATGAAACTAAAGATGCAACAGGCAGAAATGTGGCAAACGTTATATTAGTTGAATTAAGTTCTAACAAAGAAATTGCAAGTGAGAAATTTTTAATGCATACAGCAGCCTTAGGAGAAACTCTTTCTGACGGCTGCAGCTTTTAACATAGTAAAGGCTGCAAAAGCTTTGATGTCATTTTATCAGAAAGTGACGCATGTGGCATTAAAACTGCAAAACTAGACGCTATTTTTCATGAAAAAAAAACTAAATTTTTCAAATATATTCAGCCAGTACGGCAAAATTATCAAAATTTATTGAGTTGACGTGACATAATACTTGTTAGTCACTTATTTCCAATTAAGTTGGTACCTCTTCCGGCCAGATTGGCCATCTAAAATATGGGTTAAATCCAAATGTAAAAGCGACAAAAAAAAAATAAAAAAATCCAGTCAAAAAAAAATTGCTTTCATCAGAAACCCGGCCACTATCATAGTCGTATCCAATAACCAGAGAATATATAATTATTTGCAAAGTCGTGTAATCTGGCGAATTTTGATATTAAAACAAATTACAAAAAAAAGCTTAGAAGTAATAAATAGTATTTGTAAAGAATAGTGTTTAGCTGCACCTAAATTATCATCACAACACGATGTTAAGGAAATACTTCCCCTGAATGAACTTCGAAGTTTTTCTTTCTCTAATAAGATTTTCAATTTAAGGCTATTTAGCTATTTATTGACCACTCTGACATGATTCATTTTACTATCTATGTTGTTTGTTACTTTTTTGGAAGGGTTGTACTGATGTTACTTATTGGACCATTTATAATCAATTTGTGCCTTAATTGATACTTTTTTTTACAATTTTTATGTGGTTATGGCTGGGGAGCCAATCGTTCAAAAAACATTAAAAATTTTATTTTTATTAATTATATTTTACTTTATTTTTGGTTGGTTGGTTGGTGTGCGGGCATCTCCATCTTCGAGGAGAACACTTAGGTCCTTATGGACCCATTGTGACACCCGTTGGGCATTTACGCCGTCCCTTCAACCTATGCTATCAGCGCGTGTGCTGCATGATTGCGTTGCCAGTTGTCGATTGGGTATCCGGAGTTTCGATCCAATCCGTCCAGTTTATAATTTTACAAAAGTTGTTAATCCTTCCGATATCCAACGATGCAAGTTCCTCTGCACCATTTAGGAAGGGTTTCCCCAGGGTTTCCAGTCTCCTTCTGTATAGCGCTGGGCAATCACATATAATGTGGTCGGTGGATGGTTCAATGCTGCCGCAGTAGATGCATTCGCTTTTTGTTGCGAATCCCATTCTGCTCGCATGACTGCCTATGGGTCCATGTCCCGTCAGGAATGTAATAATTTTCCTTATCTGGTCCCTCTCTAGGCTTACCAGGTACGATGTGCGTTTCGCGTTGTATTCTGGCCAAGTCTTTTTGGCCTTTCTACAGGTTTCTTCATTCTTCCATCTGTCGTTTGCAATTTCAAACGTTAGATTTCCAATGGTACTTTTACAGGTGGATATAGGGCGAAGTGCTACGTGTTCAACGTCGCATTCCTGCAGGGCTGAGCCCTGTCTGGCCTCTTCGTCCGCTCTGCAGTTGCCCTCGATTCCGCTGTGTCCGGGTATCCACGTAACCAGAACTCTGTTATTCCTGGATATCTCGTTAAGAGATTTCCGACAGGCACTGACCACTTTCGATTTGATGTCACTGGACTTCAATGAGTTTACCTTTTTACTTTATTTTTATTTTGTATAAATAATTGGTTTCTGTTTAGGAATATATTGCTATGTGACGCATTTATTTTGGCCTTAAAGGGTTTAGTGTTACTAAATGAATGAATAAATAAAATAAAATAATATAAAATAAAATAAAATCGATCTATCATCTCTGTTTTTGTATTTATTCGGTCTGTTTATTAGAACAATGATTTGGAATTTATTTCAAGCTCAAGACCAGTGTTTTTGAAAGAAGTTTATAGCAGAATGATATTCGCATAATGCCAGGCAGTCTATACAGCTGTTTCGGATTCAGCCACGAATCCTCGTCAGCAGACTTTGGTATAATGGTTGCAAATTGTTCATCAAGTCTCATGCACCAGAATCTCACATCGAAATGAGAATTCTTTCTTGATCTAATTATACCTGTGGATGTGGAAAGATCTTTCTCAATGTACAAAAACATTTCACTTTGTAAAATAAAAATGTTTAAAATTCTTATGAAACTAATTTTTTAGAGCATATTGTTGTTGATTTTATGAGCATATTTTGAGATTAGAGGAGTATATTTTGCTATTTTTAGGGCATATTTTAAGCGCATAAAAACGATTTTAAGGCATATTTCCGGTTGCCATGGTGATAACACTTTCTGTACTCGGTTGAGAAATGTCAAGTGACGCTAAGCTTATGCTACATATAATTGGTTATAATGTCATATTATGGAATCCACAAGTTGACGAGTATTTTAGCATAACAAAAAATTTCCAAGTCACGTTAGATTTTCTTTCAACTTCGGTTTTGCGGGAAAAGTGGTATGGACAGGCGAACAGCCGATTTCCAGACGGTCGCTTAATGTTTAGCAAGACGGTATTGTACACCTTTGCCACAAACATCTGAGCAATTTATTTACGTACTGTCTCGTTTTTTTACCGATTGATTACGGAAACTCAAACAACTTGAACTCAGACAACTCAAATGACAACAATAAATGATTAGAATCCAATTAGAATTAAGGCATTTACTATAAACATATTTCCACACACATACACATGCCGATACATACTTTTTGTCTACGTGTGTGTGCGCGCTGTAAATGGATTGGGACCGTTTGTATAGAATTAACAGCCTAAGCCACTATCTCAAATGTTGACGTTCGCATGTCTTCTACACGACAAACAGCTGATTTCGAAGCCACTAACTCATATTTGAACGACAACTAGAACGAAAATCTATGCGAACGAAACGTAAGCATTTCAGTACAAAATCGGTAGCCACTAATTATTTTTGATGTCATCTGTGCGAAAACAAATGTCAAAAACACTCACTTGTGTTTCTGCTTTCGGGCAGAGCCAAAAAAGCACAATTGAACTGGTTTATATGTTATTCGATAGTAGTTAGTATTTACAGTTTATAGTTATTTAACTCATTTGATGTTTTCAGTGCCCCGCTGCACATTTTTTGTCCTAGTTTTTGATTTAGTTAATTATTTCTTTAATGGACAGGGCTGCAAATATTAGCAAACGTGCATATTTGCCGAATCAGTAGCAACTATAATTGAATATGCTGAAATAAAATTTTTTATACTAACGAATTGTCGTTGAATGTCGTTGTTTAATAAATATCTGATGTATTTTTGTTTTTGTTGTCATTTATTTCCAGCTGACTTGTATTTTGTATGTCATTTTTTAATAATTTTAGCGCTTATTCACGATTATAACGATTATTTGTAGCATTAAGCGTTTTTCAATTGGAATTTTTGATATGGCAACTTTGTTGTTTGACAATTGTTAAATGGCTTTGTTTACAACACGTAAGGCCATGCGAACGACAACTCGCAAATTAGTGGCTACCGATTTAAAGCAAAAGTGAGTGCATGATTTTCGCTCGATTAGGGTTTCTTTCGACATCGTGGCTTAGGCTGTAAATATCAGCTATATGTATGTGCGTGATTGTGTGAGAACAATTCGCTTACCCGTTATTGTGGCGTTGTTTTATAAAATGCTCAATATCACAGTTAACATTATATAGAAATTCTTCATCAACAATCGAAAGGTTTGTGATGTTCGATAATCTACGCGAAGACTGTTCCACCTCCAGTTTTGCAATTTCGCTGCGGCTTCCTAGCGGCCGCTGTCCACTCTTCCAACAACAACGTCGAATAAGACGTTGTCACAAGACGAATAACACGAATAAGGAATTCCAAGTAAAGAAAACGAACACTTATAACCGCAACGTTCTAAATCGTTCGCGGAGAATTATCACATTAGCGGTATAAAAGTTTCAGCTGTATAAATTTGCGATTCCAATCAGATTGTTAAATTAAATTTCAATATCTTATTGACTTTTTATTATTTTTGCACAGAAGCACGCACAAGTTAGAACAGAACGAAATGCAGAGGTAAGAACAAGAACAGTATCTGACTGACTTATTCAAACGTCACGAGCACCAGTGATGCCACATGGTAAACAATAGTCACTTCATGGCAAGCGTAAAAAAGGGTAAAAAAAGCACGCTGAAAACGAAAAAAACAAAATGTTTAAAATAAATAAAATAAAATATGAAAATATGTATTACAGGTAACCCTCGTACAAGACGGCTTCCTACAAAACGATTACGCTCTTCTACTGCGTTACCATTGTCTATCAAAACATTTGTTTAAACCGTTTCCACTACAGCTGAAGTGTTTTGGTTCTTCCAATTTGCAAAGTAAATTCGGCATATATATATATGTAATAGCCTTTTCACACCGGAAAATATTTAGCATATTTTCGCATTATTCCGCATAATTGAAAAATGCGGCCAATACGCTAACATTTTTACATGTATTTTGTTGTTGGAAAGATGTTAGCATATTTTTATTTTTTCCAGTATTATTCACCGACCGTAGCATGATGGAACTCGCGACTACCATGCAAGAGATCGGTGGTTCGATTCCTGTCTCCAGGAGAGATGTCAGAAGAGAAGTACTATGTCGCATATACATGGAGACACGCGTATTGGCTGCATATTGATTTTGGCATTCTATTTTTATACTCATTCGTAGTAATAATAACAATCATTAATAAACATTCAATGACGTTTTAAATAAAAATTTCTGGTATTTAATTTCCACAAATAAAATATAACCAAAACAAAAAAGCAAACGTCACGAGTTGCGGAAACTAAAAAAGAGAATCCGATAAGTTTTGAGAGACAAAAGTTGCCGTGTGTGGATTGGGACATATCAATATTTTGGTTAAAAAATGCAAGTTATTCAACAATTTACTAAAATTGTAAAATTGTTTACTTGCAATAATTGTTTTCTTTACATATGTACGCCGAATTTACTTTAAAAATTCGAAGAGCCAAAATACTTCAACCACAGTGGAAACGGGTTGAATTTTTTAAAGTTTAACAAGTGTTTTGAGCGGTAATGGAAACACAGTTTAATAGCCTTTTTACACCAAAAAAGCATTCCGCATCTTCAGCTAAAAAGTGGTTTTACACTGCAGTTTCGCATATTATCAGCTGTTGTCTAGCTCACACATTTTTCCATTTGCCTTGTAAAACTGTAATATTTTCCTGCCACAAACCTATTAAAATTTTTACGGAGGCAGTACTCCACGAAGCGCGAATAGTTTTAACTAATTGGAATAACCATTTATTAATATTTTGGCAAAAATGTAAATTTTTTGTTCGTCCACGTTGTTTTGCATTTTTTCCGATAAATGACAACAAACAACGAAAACGGATCAACATTACTGAGAAAAATCGCTTAAATTCCAATTTTCAGAGTACAACTCAGTGTATTTTTCCGCATCTTTCATGGATGCGAAAATATGTTAACATCTTTCCAACAACAAAATACATGTAAAAACTCCAGCATTTTGGCCGCATCCATCAAAGATGCGGATTAACGCGGAAATATGTTAAATGCGTTCCGGTGTAAAAAGGCTTTAAGGCGGTGTTCAGACACACAGATCTGTCGACTGACTTTTGGAATCTGCGTTTTGAAAGGTTGTCGACAATTAAAACGTCATAGCAATATGTTATCGATTGCACTCCTGACAGACAAATCTTTCGACAGATTCCTTGTGTCTGAACGCGCCTTAACAACAATATCGATTGACAGGGCGTATTGACATTATAATCGATTTTTACTCGTTGCTGTCGATTGCATTATAATCGATTTTTACTCATCATTATTATCAATGCCGCCTCTGCTAATTTAAAAAAAAAAAAAAAAACATTGAAAACATTTCTGATTTGTAGATATGCCTCAAGAAATACGTGTTTTAAAATGTTTTGGCTGCGGTCTGTTCCAAGTAAGTACACACAGTGCGTTCGCGAACAAGTAAATAACTTTCTCAACAGGTGGACATTGTGAAAAAATCTAATAAATGGCAGTGCAAAGTCTGCAACTCTAAACAAACATTGCGACGTGAATACTTTCGCGGTTCTGGCATAGAATGTCGCGCTAAGGTGCAGGAACTGAATATGAATCAAGGCGAAGAACAAAAGCGAAAAGACAACCAATTGTTGGCCTTACTGGCCGGTGATGACGCCGATGAATGCGACTGGACGGCAATTGAAAATGTTGAAAGGTCACACATGAACTCGCAGCCTGAAAATATAGACCCCACTCATGGTGTCGATAGCAAACAGAATACACAGAATTTGTTTAATTTTTCGTACACTCAAAAATGGTCCAGAGCTACGGACGAAGATGCTAACACATCGAAAGTATCTAAAAAATCTAAATGGGAAAGTTTTGTTTGATTCAATAAACAGCAGCTGAGAGATATAGAAAGTCGTTTTTTTATTGTTTATTGAATGTAATATCACAAAAAGATTTTAAGGAGGAGGTGGGTGGAGGGGATATACATTTTCCAGATTTGTACTGGTGCGTAACGGCCACGGATCGAAATGTTTTATTATGTAAATTATTTTGATATGTGTACATTGATTTCTGTATACATGTGTGTAAAATAAGAAAATTATTGTAAAATATCCTTAATAAATGAGGTGCTTAAGTAGTAAAAATAAGTACAATGGAGATAAAATCTTTATATGTTTAAAGAATATGTCCAAATTCCCAAAGTATCTAAAATTTTATAATTATGATATTTACTGCTAGAAAACTCAAGACCAGATTCCTAAAGAATCGTAAATCAGCAACAGAATTTTGATCAAAAGATTGTTTAAATCAGGGCCAGAAGATAAGAGTTATGAGAGACAATTAAACTAAAGTGTTAAAACTATATTAAGCCAACATGGAAAATTTCTATTTCCGATTTATATAATATAAATCATTTTTAATTCTCAGTCTAAACTTTTATTTAAAAAATTAAAAATAATAAGTAATTGAATTTTAATTTGTATTTATTTTTTTATAATATTATTCTTATACTTATATAAGTATAATATAATATATGTAAATAAATTTTTATTAAAGTTACGAAATAAGACTTATTTTTACAATAGAAAAAGTAGTTATTTTAGAACATTGAAGATATTTTAGATTTTTTTCAAAAGATACAAATAAGAGTTATTCCGTAACTTTTATTTTTAAAAATAAAAGCTAAATAGAATATCTTTTGAACCAAGTCGTGTACATCATTCCACAACCCCAATATACTGTTTTTTAAAAATTAAAATAAGAGTATAATAGCTCATTGATCGAAGTTGTTGTAACTGTGATGTTCTGTGTTAGTTTATCTTTTATTTTTGATTTATTTAAAATAAAAGTTACGGAAAAACTATTGATTATAACTTTTAAAATAATAACCAAATACTTTTATTGTTTACATCTATTGTACAAACCAAAAATAAGTGATATTTCAAAAATAACTTCTATTTCAGATGAAAAAATAAAAAATAAATATTATTTTGTAACGTTTTGGCCCTAACCCATATAAATTATTTTTTTAAAATATTCAAAAGAAAAAAATAAATACAAAATTCAAAATTTTATCGAATTTTTTATTTATTTAGAGGGGATTCTTTTTCCCTACCCCAAATTTTAAATACAGATTAAAACAAAAATGTTTGCACTTATTAGATAAATACAAAAAAATAAAAAAAATCTGGTTTCCAAACACTGCCGCGTTTTGTGGGTGAACTTTTTTGACAATAGCGAGAAAGTAATGCCATTTTTTTAAAATAAATGTCAATGACCTATTATTCGACTATGGCAGGGCCATTTTGATATTTGCAAAAAATGTAGAAAAATTATAACCCTAAATTACACAGAACAGATAATTATATGAATAAAAACCACGATCAGAAATATATATTTACAATGAAAATCAACTTTATAATAAATTCAAAATTAAAAGTTAATACAAACAACTCATTGTGTAATAACATTAACAAAAAAAATAAACAAGGTAGTAAGTAATACGATTATTCATCTAAGCCATCAAGCAATAGATAAAACACTTAATTTGGTTAACTTTCTCTTTTTTACGTCGAATCTTAGTCGTGATGACTTTGTGAGATTGAAATACGACTTGTCCTTACTCCTATCATGTTCTTCTTCATCAGATGAAGAAAAGTTCTTAATACTAAAATGTAAGTGTATTACTAATTTTATTCATAGAAAATACTTTTCAATTTTTAATAAAACAATATGTCGTTCGAATAAGCACTGAAAAAGACACTAAATGCCATTTATCGGTGTTTTTTATATAAACAGGAATGTGTTGTTAAAATTTTCCAGTTGTATATTTTTTACTTGATTTTTATTTATCTTATTTAATTTAATGTATTTTGTTTTTTTTAACATACTTAATATTTTTTTTACTTTTATTAATTTTATTTAAATTTCCATCTATTCTTAAAATAGCTCTATAAAATTACTAATCCAAAATAATTCCTGGATATAATGTTAATAAAAAATAACGGATATTTGAAGTTTTATCCGCAGCTTTAACAAGAAATGATCTGACAATATTCAAACTCTTGATAAATCAACAATTCTATTTAATTTGAGCTCAGAATTAAATGACGATGCGACAATTCTTAAGAAAAATAAGGTATCACCACAATACCACATATTTATATTCAAAATTGAACGGGGTTTTGATCTGTAATACAAGCAAATTATATATACATATATAAAATATATATACATATTTAAAGGAAATTGTATTGTATCGAAATAAAAAAAATTACAAAAGTATCATGTTAACACAATTTTTAAACTTACCATTAAGGTGTTTGCTCCTTTCAGTTATGAAATGATAAAATATTATAAGCTGTTTTTTTTACAAATTTGATATATTTTGTCGGTTTGTAAGAAATTTGCGTTGGGAAATCATTGGATTCGCACTGGATTTGCAATAAAAAGTAGATTTGTGAAGGTTAACATTTGTATGGCAAAATCAGTAGCTAAGCTCGTGATTAGCGAATACAAGCTCAATAGAGCGTTAAACATCAAGATACACCTCCAGTGTAAACATGGTACAAAATCTAGAGCGCAGAAAACTCTTCATATTTTAGCAGATTTTATTCTGTGTTTGAAAACGGCCGAATGTATTTTGATTGCGGAAATTGTCACCACCATTGTCAAGAGACGCTACAATTGTGTTTGGTACGTGAGCTACTTGCCCATATACATTTCGGGCCTTCCACCATTTTCGAGTGTCATCTAAAATCTGTCAAAACAAAAAGATTATAAGTGGTAGGATTGCCTCCTTCATTAGCTGAAGCAGTGACAGGGACTTACCTCCAAATATTCACCCTTCACTACACTCAGTTCCT
The DNA here is from genome assembly GCA_964034835.1 of Muscina levida. Classification (NCBI taxonomy): domain Eukaryota; kingdom Metazoa; phylum Arthropoda; class Insecta; order Diptera; family Muscidae; genus Muscina; species Muscina levida. The sequence goes on from OZ035883.1 coordinate 78,497,736, forward strand.
TATCGTTGTTGGCTATGCGAGGATAACACACTACAGCAATGTTGGCTCCCTTGGACCGGAGTTTACTCAGCCATTTTTCAACAAATTTGTCGCCTCCGACATCAGCCGACCTGCCTTTTTCAATGGGAGAGAACCTCATTGAAGCTGAAGCATTCCCTTGGTCTACGATGTTAACGAAAGGCGAAACCGTTTCATGGGTATGCATATTGTGAAGACCTGTAGTGATGTCGTGTATTCCACTGGTTTCCTCGGACTCAATTCCAAAAGCATCCTGACTATTTAACATGTCGTACTGCTGATCACTGGCAGCCCCGGCGTTTGCAGACTGTTCCGTTTTGGATGGACGGTATTTGTAGTTGCTTTCCGAATTTTTGCCACCAAACATGGCATTATCGCGTGATGGTGAACCCTTGTTTGCTTCCATTACATCACCTCGTCTACGGCCGCTACGTCCAAAATCTGTTGCGGTGTGCGAAGGAAAGCCAACGGCACCATCAGGAGAACAATTATCTGAGAATTCTGGGTGATAATAGCACACATCTTCCCTCCACTGATCTTTGGGTATGGTCCAGGCGTCTCCCAATGACCTCCATAACTCCGTTTCCTTGCTGCTGACGCAATTTTTCAGAAAATTGATTGTTTCGCTTGTGAGCAAAGGATCAATCACTTTGGCAGCTAGCTGCGATTCGCAGTATGTATCTCTGGCGGCTTCGACTATTAATGCAAGTGGAGTGAAAAGAAAATGAACCAACTCAGGGGCGTTGGGGTCATGTATGTGAGTTTTCAATTTAGACAACAGATTAAACGACAGTTTAAATTTGGCCAAAATATCCATAAAATCCTTTTCCACTGGCGGCCTCGTATGCAGTGTCATTAGTCCATCGACGATTTCTTTCTTCCTCATGTCTGTTTCGCGTCTACGCCTCTCCACCTCACGCGAAGCTGCTGCAGCATGCTGTAGTCGAGCAATGAACTTTTCTATGTCATCGAAGCAATGGTTCAATATGTTAACGTCGCGTTCATATTTGTCGCTTGAAACGGAGCTTGTGTCATCAAACAAATTAACCACTGCAGCCACATCGCTGCCGCTTTCGGGGAATCCGGACACAACATCACTGCCAGTTTCGTCCATGTCATTGTTCATAAATTCCTTGTGATGATAGTCTGCATTTATGTTACCCTTGACGGAGCTCCGCTGGTACTTCTGCTCCTTACTGTAGTGTCCATGTCCGTGTAAGTTGGAAATACCGTGAGATTCGTTGTCAATATGGTTGTTATTGCCTTTGCTTAACTGGTCGTATGCATTTGCAGCCGTTGGTTTCTGCGACTTCATGAATAAGTTCTCCTCCTGCATAGCCTTTAAGTCCTCGACCAAGTTTACTGCCGAGGCGCTCTGTGACTAAATCAATAAACACATGCAGATAACTTTTTTGTATAAGGGAAAGATTGATTGCGTTGAGTGAACCTACCTGGAAAATATGCATTTCTGATCGGGCGCCATTATCGCCTGAGACTATAAATATCAATATATTGTTGTATAAATCCAAGACGTCTGCTGACGTGAAAGCTGTGGGACTTTTTATAAGTGACGCAGGGAATCTCTCAATCACATCCTAAAAATGAGATAAGCTTAAGATTATTTCCCGTTCTTTATACCTCTTTTGAATTTCTTACCCCAGTCTCGTAGTCGATGATAAGAACCCAGCCCTGATCCAAACATAGTTGCATTTTTTGTGACCAAATTCCTGTATTCTTCTCCATCTGCAAAAGGCGCCGCATTCCATCCAGCGGATGTGTTATGCCCGAATCTTTGTTTACCGTGAATGTGGCCAAGTGCTCCAACAAATAGATGGGCTTTTCCATAACCCGCATTTTATTATCGTACACCTTGCCCCCGGACACACCCCCCTCGCTCTGCTGGGGACCAGCGTGCGACTGCTTGCGACTCTCTTCGACATATCCCCCGACTTTGTTACGGTAATAGTGCGACATCGCTTAGCTATTTCTATTCTATTTATAGAGTCTAAAGCTAATGTCGTAGCTATTTGGTATCTAGAAACGAAACGAAAAGGCTTGGTACCAGTCACACACACACTCCCATACATACGCACTAACGTACATACATAGATTATGGCCAACAAGTCTACAAGTTCATTTGACCAACTTTTGGTGCGAGTGAAAAGAAAAAAACTAAATCTACTTCTCAGATCTGGGGAAAAGTCTCGCAATGTAAAGATGTAAGATGTATTGCACAAATTCCCATTAAAGGCACTGATTTACATAAAAACGGAACAAAAAGAAAACAAAAATAATCCACACAATTAATTGCGTTTAAAGAAAATACGACGATTTTAATTTGGCTTTCTTTCTATCCGTGTTGACACTATTTTAAGCCATTCTTACCAATATTGCCATATTTCCCGCGGTGTTACCATATTTTACAGCAACAAAAAAATCAGTGATGGCAATTACCAATAATGCATTTAAATTGTGCCAACAAGGAAATAATTCATTCACAATAAGGTGATAAATACAAGACAAGAAAAACAAAACATTTATCTATTGTGGTTATCATAAAACGGTGTAGTGGGTGCTAGATCAAAAGTGGCAAATACAAAAAAAGTAATAAATACCGAATATGTTGGCATACAACAAATTAAGGCAAATAAAATAAAGATTTTATTTTAAGTAAATTTGCAGCATTTATAAAGTTTTCTCTTTTTACATGTACCTTAATATTTATTTTTATTTTTTTGATTATTGCTTTGTTATAGTTAACTTGTTGTTAAACCCCAATTTCATTCTTTCAAAGAAAAATTAACGAATATAGTTAACCACTTGATTTTCGTTGGTTAAACTATTGTTAAGTACACTGCTGATATTGACTGACAACGAAAAAAATAAATAGGAACAAAAATTTTTAATAACAAAATTTCATGATTTGATTTTGTGAAACTGATCATAGTTTCATTGTGTTATAACGGCAAAAAAAATATTTCCGGGTGTTTTAAAATTTACAGTTACAGTAGTTCCGTTATCATAACCTTATCCACTGCCATCTATTGTATTTGTTTTTGCGCTAGGGGTAGTTCTAATCTCGGAACTACTAACTGCCAATTTTTTGCAGAATCTTATTCAACTATCGCAATTGGCCAACCCCTCTCCACCGGCAATCTTAACTTTTTTAGCGAACCCATCATCACATTAAAAAAATACAGTTGAACCTCGATTATCCGGTCCTCCATTGATCGTATACATCTGGTAATAGGCACACTGCGTGTTTGATTTTATACCTCTATTTACAGTGATTTACCTCTATTATACTTGGTTTCATCTTTTCACTTTATTATCCATGCTATACTTCAATTAAAATGTTGAAATAAGGCTCTAAAAGTGATTAAAAGATCGGTTATCCCGAGCGAGCCGAATAATCGAGGTTCAACTGTATCTTAATTCATATTTTTTTTCAATTCGGTTCAAACTTATATTTTCTTTATTATTCCCGTGTATGTATTCAGAAGTAGATGGTGAATTTAAAGCCCTTTCAATTTGTCCAGACAAATACAATTTATAATAAAAGTCAACTTGCATGTTCCTTAATGGTTTGCGGTGGTCGTAAACATTTTGGGAGCTCCATTTTATTATTTTCTTAATTCTTTTCATTACGATTTGGATTTGTTTACAAATTAAATAACACGATGTTAAGTTGGAAGAACAAGAAAGCTGGTAGATGTCGAATACATATGCAAAAAATTAAGATCCAAAATCATGAGTGTTGATTAAATATTAAAAGGTTTACACCCTCGCTATCACGTTTGACAGTCAAAAATGCATTACTTTTAAATGACGCAACGTCCATCTTCGCGCTTCAAAATCGCCGCGTGTCTGTTGCTTTTTGGAACAAGCTATCAGTCAAAGCCAAATAGTGCCGCTGACTGTCACTCAACCACAAAATTCACACACACAAACAAGACAAAATTCAGCAAAACTGTCGAACGTGATCGCTAGTGTTTTCCGCTTTAAATTAACTTTGTGACTATGGTGTTAAAATGTCCCATTCACAACGCTCAAGTATAGACAGACGATCGTGTCTGTGTAAAAAGGACGACTATTGTGGACCTCGCGAGGCTACGGGGCGTCTGAACTTTATTTTGTTTGATTGTTTTCGTGGTATAAAATTTACCTAACACAATTTCTTATTTCGTGGTCTAAAGATTATATCGCGCGACCTTTTACCAATTGACCAATAATCGGAGGAAGCTTATAATAAGGACTTTAAGAACTTCAGTGGAAAAAACTACAAGCAAACCAAGCGGAGAAAAATAAAATGAGGGAATTTTTAATAGATTCCTACTGAGATTTGGCCTTTTTTTTAGCAGTTAAAATAGAATATTAACTCTGCGTCGATGCATCAGGAGCTATACGAGCTGTATAGTGATTGTGTTGTAAGCATGGATTTAAATGCTCCTGCTCGAAAAGTCTTCGACTAAAAGCTCGATGGACGGCGCAGAAGAGGACGCTCAAATCTCCTTTGGAAGTCCGAAAACAGAAACCCACAAACCGGTTATTTTGTTTAAAACCAACAGCCGGTTTTCCACAACATATCGATTTTCGAATAACCGGTTTTTAAGGGTTTACCGAGTTTGCCGGTTTTTTGAAAATATGAAAATCACAACATAAAAATGATTTGCTTAAATGCAAAATATCTGCGAAATTTAATATAACCGTCACAGTAATTCCAAACACTACACTTGAAATATAGATTTGACGAAAGAACATATCCAGAATAATTTCAGTTCAAACCAGCAACATATATCTTTTGTTATCTTAAAATATTAATGAAGAAATTTCGCTCAATAGATTTTTTTGATAGGAAATGTTCAAGAGAAAATGAAGTACAGTTTCTTTTAGAACTTTTAAATACATCTTTATGTTAATTAATTAAATAAATATTCGTATACATGTTATGGAAAAATGTTTAAAATAAAATATTCTGATTTATTATCATATTAGAAATTGATTAGGCAATTTTACATGTTTTTTTCTGTTCCACAAAGTGCTTTTTTGTACGAAAGTACTTTTATGGTACAAAAAAGTTATTTTATTATCCCAAAAGTTATTTTTTGTGGCACAAAGTAGTTTTTGTACCAAAGTACAAAGAGCGAGCCATTACGTACTCTGATATAAACACACTAGATAACACGAGACTGTGAGCATCCTAAATATTTTCCCGAAAACTCCGGGACAGTTTTATTATAAAAATTACAATAACGTAACAAAAATGACATTATCATTATTAAATGATTACACTGCTATACAAAAAAATATTTTTAATTTTTCTGGGTGTCTGAATTGTGATTCATATGGTTATTCATATCTTGATTTCAAATATGTTTTCAGATTTTTTCTCCAGGCACAGTTTTTTAGTAATTTGGATTTAAATTTTTTCACCTTTCTTTATGTTGCATTAAAATACATTTTGCATAAATGTAACTAAACTTTATTTGATCCAACAGAATCTTTTCTAAATACAATAACCGGTACTAGTAGAGCTTAAAACATGAAAAATAAGAATATAAGAATAAGAAACAAACAAACAGTTTAAAAAACTAACAAACAAACAGTTTTAAATAACAAATATGTATTTTCTTTAGTTAACAAAGTTATTTATTTATATTATGCTGAATATCCTAGTAAAATATTCCAGGAGCAGTCAGCGAATATAGTATGCTAATTTTTTCCTTCGTAACGCTTTTCTAAAGTTAGAATGTCTTTGTGGAACCTTTCACCATATTTATCGGACACGTTGCTGCAGCATTAATAAAAGAAATCCAAATAAGAGGGCAAGAAATGCACATTCAAGGACATGTTGCATCCCAAGTTTACGTAGAATATTAAAAAGAGAATAATGTGATTATAAAATACAATAGGACGATAATTGCAGCCGAATACGCATGTTACCGATGTTGCCACCTGTTTCTACTAAATTTTTCCTCAATCGCCTCCATACAAATTTTTAATGGAAACCAAAACTTATTTTCAAATAACCAAAAAAACTATGCCTGATAGCAAAATTCTGATTACGTATTTGAATTTGCCTTTCAAAAAACTTTTAGAAACACATAATGATGAAACACAAGAAAAAAACCATTATTAAAAAAATATTATTAAAATAATTTAAAGTTTTTTTTTATGAAATTATGAAATGCAGATTAAAGCCCTTTAACCCGAATAGTGTTGTAATTATTTTTTTTCGAGCTTTAGGATGAAACTTTCATGTTCGTTAGATTATAGTTCGTTGACTCCTAAAATTAGATTTTCATCCTTTTTCCTTGTCAGGATCAATTTTTGGGCTGTTAGGGTATAGGGTTTTTAAGGTACAAAATTTAATTATGCACTTCACGCGAGAATGTGTTTATTTTTATATATTTTTAACCAAAATTTTCAATCTTAATTATTTTATAAACAAGAGCTAACCTAACAAAATGGTTAGCACCACAGGATTCAGCGTACTCGAATTAGGTTTACTAGCTATGTGCCCGCTTGTTACGCTTTTGAACTAACACAGTGTTATTAAAGTGGATATTGCCAATTGTTACTTAATAAATTGAAAAACATTAACTTTATGCACAAAACAATAAAAAAAAAACTTGTACAGAAAATATATCACTACGCCTGTACCCTAGTGTTACTGGCGAAATTTATTGGGAGAAATTGTTTTTGGTTCGCGAAACTTTATTTCCATTTGAAAGTATATTGTTTTAGTTATTGATTGTTACATAAATTACATTTAAAGCGTTGAGAAAATCATTTAAAAAAAATATAAATTAACTCGCGATTGCTCGCCATTGGTGTTTTTTGACTATCAAAAAAATACAAAACTTTGTGGCTTTCGGTTGTACAGTTTTCTTCACAAAAACCTGGCATGATACATACCGTTAGAATGCAGTAACTAATTGTCTTTCGAAAATTACATGCATACCAGTGGTCCACACGAGAGGATTAAGTGAACGTCTTATGTGCGTGACCATAGCACAGTCCTGGTTAAAAACCAAGAACATTTTGCTTTGGAGGTATACAGTTTTATTCAGAAAGAAGAGACAGCGGCCTTTTAACGATATTTATAGTTATATATATAACTTGTCATATCTGTTTGTTTTTGCCTTAAAAACGCATATTTGCTTATCAAAATCAGTTAACAAATGATTAAGTTATTAATAGTTTTCGAGGAACGTAACTTTCATATTCTCAGCAAACTTAAAGTCGGTTCATAATCAACGTTACTACCCAGTAGGAAGTGTCTGCAAGACATACTCAAGGATAGGTGCATGACCATAGTAAATCGTTGATGACATTTAGAGGACCGTCCATACAAATCGTCGACGATATTTTCATACAAGTGTCCGCATTGTCATGCATCACCTGATGAGCGACAATGTCGGTCAAACTTTCGTTGATGCCTACACAAGCGACCTGTCGCCTACACAATCATGTACGACCTTAAGGGTGACAATGTCGGTCAAATTGTCGTTGAAGCCTATGTATGTCTTGAATTGTCATTCAAGCCATATTAGTATGACTTTGTATATACATTGGTGCCATTTTAAAATATGGATTTTTAGCTTTTTATTAGTATGACGAATTGTTAATAGTTTTGGAAAACTACTGACCAAGAGAGAAGTGAAGGATATAAACTTGAATACGGCATTTACCATTATTCGAGATTTCAAACTACAAAATTGCTGATGTTTATTCGTCCGTATAATAAACTAAAAAATTTTTACGTCAAATTCCATTTTTTTGTTCCCATTATCATAGCAACACTTTTTTTTCCTTTGATTTTGTTGAATGCGTTTGATGCACGACACCATTAGTATATTGTCGGTCAGCTTGTCGTCAACCGAGTGTTCTGCTAAAAAGTGCGTAAAGGTACGAAAAATCGGGGTTTTACCAGTAACTCAGAAAAATAGTATTATGTCTTGTTGCACTGTGTTATTTACCGGTTTCCGATATTAACCTAATAGTAAAGAAATTGAATTAAATTACAGCAAAAAAGTTGGCTTGGAAGTAATCAAAAGTATTTGTCAGGAGTTGTGTGGATCTGCACCAACATTAACATTAAAATACGATGTTAAGGAAAAACTTTCTCTTAACTTCGCTCTAACTACATCTTTAGATTCTGAAAGAAAAAAGTTGTGCCATTGACAAAACATGAACAACGATATGCGTTTTGTTTTGATAGGACACGAAATAACAAAATGACAAAAAATTGGTTTTCTGAAACCCTTATCGCCTTTTTACACCAAAAAAAACATTTCACATTTTGAGATGAAGATGCGGAATGCTAAAAAGTGGTTTTATAGCTTTTTACACCGGAACGCATTTAACATATTTCCGCGTTAATCCGCATCTTTGAAAGATGCGGCCCAAATGCTAAAATTTTTAGCTTAATAATTATCGACCTTTTTTTTATTATTTAGTTTAGATTTATTAGATTTTTCTAAATGGGCTTTCAAGGTCCTTCTCCTTAAATATGAATAAAAGATTGTTTATTTCATTTTCCTCCGACGTTTCGCTGGCATTTCCCAGCTTCTTCAGGGATTTTTTTATTGATCTGGTAACGATAAACAATCAAATAGAGCACTTACTTCAGTCCATGAATTTAAACATTATAAAAATATTAAACTTACATTCAATCTTTCGTCAAATTTCACATTTAAAAACAGTTATTGTATATGTTTTTAACGACATAAAACATTAACTTAAAAATAAATAAGAAACAATCACAAAAATATAAAATATCACAGTTTAAAGTTTTCTTAATGTTTAGTATCACAGCTGAACCTTATTACTAACTTATAGCTATAATGTAGTTGGCATTGGTGCTGTCCTTGTCTTCTTTTCTATTTATTGCACTACTTGATTTTTGTTGAATTCGTAAGCTCTCTAAAGTGAATCTCTTGTTTACATTCCTCTCCTTGTCTAATATTTTAACATCTGTAAAATTTGCGCTGTGTCCACTCTCTGTGCAGTGTTGTGCCAAAGCTGTTGTTGTTTTATTTTTCTTTATGTCCGTTTCGTGTTCAGTTAATCTTGTCTCCAAATTACGTTTAGTTGTGCCTATGTATATTTTATTGCACTCTTCATTCTCTTTACCAACACACTTGATCTCATACACTACGTTGCTTTGCTGTTTTATCTCAATTTTTGTTTTTGTTTGTGAAAAAAGTGAAGAGATTGTTTTGTTTGGTCTATGTGCTATTGACACTTTTTCGTTTGTTATTATTTCTCTCAGCTGTTTGTTCTCTGTGAGCTTTGGTATATATGAGAGGCTGTAATATTTGGTGTTGCTGGATGTGTCGTCGGTAGATGTGGTGTTACCAGATGTGTCGTTACTGTTTGCTTTTCGGGATTTGTCATTTGTGATGTTTTTAAGTAAGTTATTTATGATGAAGTTTGGGTAATTATTGTTGTGCAAAATGGTTTTAACTTTTGTAATATTTTTTGACATGAATTTTTCATGATTTTATTTTTGTTATTAGGTTTGTTGCTGTATTTATTTTTTGTTTTAATGGTTGTGTGGAGTTAAAGTCAATGATTCTTCCCGAGGCTGTTGGTTTTGAATACCAGTCCGTTATAATTCTGCCATCTTCGCGAAAGATTTTCATATCCAGATATGGGATACATTTGTCTTCTTCTTTCTCCATTGTAAACTGTAGTTTGTATTTTGTTGTTGGAAATTTGTTAACATATTTTCGCATCCACGAAAGATGCGGAAAAATACACTAAGTTGTACTCTGAAAATTTTAATTTAAGCGATTTTTCTCAGTAATGTTGATCCGGCAACCACCATTTTCGTTGTTTGTTTACATTTATCGGAAAAAATGCCAAACAACATGGACGGACAAAAAATTTACATTTTTGCCAAAATAGTAATAAATGATTATTCCAATTAGTTTAAACCATTCGCGCTTCGTGGAATACTGCCTCCGGAACAATGTTAATAGGTTTGTGGCCGGAAAATATTGCAGCTTTACAAGACGAATGGAAAAATGTGTGAGTTAGACAACAGCTGACAATATGCGAAACTGAGGTGTAAAACCACTTTTTAGCATTCCGCATCTTCAGCTCAAGATGCGGAATGCTTTTTTGGTGTAAAAAGACTATAATACATCTTGGATAAAAGTAAACAAACGACGATAATCGTGGTTGCCGGATCAACATTACTGAGAAAAATCGCTTAAATTCCAATTTTCAGAGTACAACTCAGTGTATTTTTCCGCATCTTTCATGGATGCGAAAATATGTTAACATCTTTCCAACAACAAAATACATGTAAAAATTTTAGCATTTTGGTCGCATCCATCAAAGATGCGAATTAACGCGGAAATATGTTAAATTCGTTCCGGTGTAAAAAGGCTATAAAACCACTTTTTAGCATTTTGCATCTTCAGCTCAAAATGTGAAATGCTTTTTTGGTGTAAAAAGGCTATTACACTGCAGTTTTGCATATTGTCAGCTGATGTCTAGCTCACACATTTTACCATTCGCCTTGTAAACCTGCAATATTTTCCTGCCACAAACCTATTTATATTGTTTCGGAGGCAGTATTCCACGAAGCGCGAATGGTTTTAACTAATTGGAATAATCATTTATTACTATTTTGGCAAAAATGTAAATTTTTTGTCCGTCCATGTTGTTTGGCATTTTTTTCGATAAATGTAAACAAACAGCGAAAATGGTGGTTGCCGGATTAACATTACTGAGAGAAGTACAACTCAGTGTATTTTTCCGCTCACACATTTTTCCATTCAACAAAACATCTTTCCAACAACAAAATACATGTAAAAATTTTAGCATTTGAGCCGCATCTTTCAAAGATGCGGATTAACGCGGAAATATGTTAAATGCGTTTCGGTGTATAAAGGCTATTAATGTACTTGTATGCATTGTCTGCGAAATAAACAAATACATATAAAATTATATGTAAAATCCATAAAAATTTTCCCTTTTTTGTAAGAATATTGTGATAATTGTACTATTAAAAGCCAATATTTTCTGAACCCATGGAGAATCCATCTTGAAATTTGCACATCTTGTAAAGGCGCAATATTTACATTTAGAATGAAGAAAATCAAAAGAACGAAGGACATTTTTAAAATTTTATTGTCTTTGGCCCACAAAGACTATTAATTTTTGGTCCTAATAATTCCTAAAGAGGAGGTGGAAACCTAGCATTCGATACCATGATCGTCTTAATCCGATGTTGCGTTTAAAAGCACCTCCAACATTAACTAAGCTATCTTTTTACAAAAATGCTGCACATGATCAACTTTAGGCAGCTATAAAAGTTTCGATTTAAAACACGGCATTGTATCGGCAGTAACGAGGAGAATATATGTGTAAAATTTAATCGAAATCGAAGGGGAAGAATATCCAAAATTATGTTTTTGGGTCGATTTATTTTGGAATTACCGTTTTTTTTTTTTAAATTTTAAATTGTTTATTTTTTGATTTTAAGCAAAAATATTTATGACTAATTTATTAGAGCATATTTAATGATTTTGAGAGCATATTTTGCATATTTCCGGTTGTCCTGGTCATTACCATTCTTAATATTACTAGATGTCCACTAGAGTGGGTCGGTCCCAGTATTAAAAAAAAAAGTTGCACTTGTCAGTCCCTAAATTTGAAGATTAGGCAACAACGATTCTGGGACACAAGAATAAAATTTTTTACGCGCACCCTAAAAACGGCCCATTTAGTTTTTTCTGTGCTGTGACGTCATTTCAAGTCCGATCGAGAAAAAAAGTACACTGTTGTTTTTGGTTTTACAAAGGCTACATTTCCTCCATATGTCATTTTTGACTCAGACGTCAAATTTGACAAGTGACTGATTCTATCTCGATTTCTACCCCTTTTTTCCGGAGATTTTTCATAACGCACGTAAAGATCTTAAAAAATTGTGAATATATTGCTTTTGAATTACCCACTTTTATTCATAAACAAAAAATTTACAAACGTTTTTAAAATGTACAAATGTGCTCAGAAGTCATATTAAATAAATTAATTCATCATATTAATTTGTTTAAATAACTAAAGTTTTTTATAAACCGAGTGAAAATAAATAAATTCATCATAAAAATTCCACAATTAAATATATTAAGATGTTTGAGAATATTAGAAAGGCACGTTAATTTCGACCGCCAATACACAATAGGGTGGCTCGAATTACATCAAGTTATTCAGATGAAATTTTAGTAGTGCGGAATACTTGCTATGGATAATACAAGTATTTTTGTAAAAAAAATTGAAATCTGACAACATTTTTAGTTCTCGCACCGTCGTCAAATTGGTGGGGAAAGAGAAAAAATCCACATCTAGCCAAGAAACTGCCGCGGAGTCGCCCTTAGAGGGGTAAAATGGATGACCGACCCCCAGTAATTTTTTCCTCCTAACATTTTCCTCATACATTCCTACCCCTCATCTTCACACACTACACCCACCGCTTAAATTCGCCTAGAGGTGTTAAATGTATGACCGACCCCCACTAATTTGTCCAGCTCCATATATTTCACCCGTCTAGGAGGCAGGACAGGAGATGATGTCATTAAAAAATAATATGTAAAAAGAAACAAAAATTTTATGTGGCCACCTTAATAATTGAAGATAGAAGGTAGATATTTTCTGTTTTGTTGAAGTTGCAAAAATATTGGAGGTTGGTCATACATTTAACACCTCTAGGCGAATTTAAGCGGTGGGTGTAGTGTGTGAAGATGAGGGGTAGGAATGTATGAGGAAAATGTTAGGAGGAAAAATTACTGGGGGTCGGTCATCCATTTTACCCCTCTAGGGGCGACTCCGCGGCAATTTCTTGGCTAGATGTGGATTTTTTCTCTTTCCCCACCAATTTTACCACGGTGCGAGAACTAAAGATGTTGTCCGAATTCAATTTTTTTTTACAAAAATACTTGTATTATCCATAGCAAGTATTCCGCACTACTAGAATTTGATCTGAATAACTGATGTAATTCGAGCTACCTTATTGTGTATTGGCGGTCGAAATTAACGTGCCTTTCTAATATTCTCAAACATCTTAATATATTTAATTGTGGAATTTTTATGATGAATTTATTTATTTTCACTCGGTTTATAAAAAACTTTAGTTATTTAAACAAATTAATATGATGAATTAATTTATTTAATATGACTTCTGAGCACATTTGTACATTTTAAAAACGTTTGTAACTTTTTTGTTTATGAATAAAAGTGGGTAATTCAAAAGCAATATATTCACAATTTTTTAAGATCTTTACGTGTGTTATGAAAAATCTCCGGAAAAAAGGGGTAGAAATCGAGATAGAATCAGTCACTTGTCAAATTTGACGTCTGAGTCAAAAATGACATATGGAGGAAATGTAGCCTTTGTAAAACCAAAAACAACAGTGTATTTTTTTCTCGATCGGACTTCAAATGACGTCACAGCACAGAAAAAACTAAATGGGCCGTTTTTAGGGTGCGCGTAAAAAATTTTTTTCTTGTGTCCCAGAATCGTTGTTGCCTAATCTTCAAATTTAGGGACTGACAAGTGCAACTTTTTTTTTCGACCCTATCTAATGTCCACCCACCTCGCCTGTTAAAAATCAAAACAACAGTTTTGTAGTATTTTATTTTATTTAAGCATTTATTTGATTAATTATATATGCGTGGCTAGCATTACATTTAATTTGTTTGGTTTTAAATGTTTTTTTGTTGTTGTTTTGTTTGTTGTGTATGCTATTTGGGGTTTTATTTTAGTTCTTATATCATTTTGACTGAGTATAATTATAATAATAGTACATCTAATAAAAATGGAATATTTTATCAGTTTTTTTATATGAGGATATTAATAATAGTCATAATAAAATTACTTGATTTATTAGTTTATAATTCGAATGTGCCTGTGAAAATAATTATCAAGTCTACCACGTCGACGAACACAAGGTTTGCCCGCTGTTTCTCTCATCTGGCCTGATTCAGACCCGGTCTGAACTTGGCCATACAGATTAATAGATTTTGTTCTTGTGGGAGACATACAAAGTTGTTACTAGTAGTTAGTAAGAGTGTGTGTGTGTGTGTGTGATTGTTAAAGTAGGCAATTTTGTGTCAAAATCAAAATCATCTCAGTTGGTATTAATTTTAAGCGCAAATTTAAAATATTTTTCTCAATTGCAATTGCTCAGTAAAAAAGAAAACAATACGTAATGTTAAAAACACTTATTTTTATTACAGTTTCTCCATCGGAATGTCATAACTTTGATGATGTCCACTTACTGTTAAGTAGTTAATTACTGTAAATTACTTAAGTATGTATGTATATGAAAGCTACGAATGACAGGAGTAAGGGGAAACGAGAACCATCCATACATACGAAATGACACAAACATTTAAAGCGCGTACATATGTAATTGCAATTACGTAGTCCTCCCGGAGTCGTTCATATAATTGGAGCATACCGCATGTTAAATCGGAGTATACCGCATGTGACGTAAGATACGACGGCGTTGTTGCAGTTACTGCAGTTTGTAAATTATTTAATTGAATTTAAAATTTCAACAGGTTTCAACACTTTCCAGCTTGGTTGGCAACACACGATCGGCTTGTAGCACAATTAACCGTTAGCTATTAGAAAAAATTTCCGACACTTAAATGTCCATCTCCTAATTTTTGAATTCTGAAATGAAAAAGCATAAATGTATAAATTAATCTTCAGTGGGGTGCAATAATACATTATGTACAGAAAAAGTGTGAGTATTTGCTACAGTTAAAACTAATCCATCCTACCTATCAGGGATTTTAACCTAGCTATGTACAAAATTTGGCATGTTATCTAATATACATATTTTCGAATGATCTACGTTAAACTTCAAATTGTAGTTGTTGTAGTTCTAGCCTTAACCAATTTATATCAATAGATTCTAATACATTTTCTTACTGATACTTTAGAGTTAGATAATAGAGCAATACTAAACGCGTTATACCCCTACCCCGTGAATAAAGTAGATTTAAATTAATCAAAATTCTAGCTTATTGATCGGTTACTGTAAATGCTTGGGGTAAAATTTAAAAAAGTTACTAGGGGAGGTAGGTTCAGTCACAAATCGGGATGTGGGTCGAGAAACATATGGAAGTGATAATTGAAAATGATGCCAATAAGTTATGAAAATCATCTTACCTAATAGTGTTTTTCAAAGTATAAAACAAAAATAAATTATTTGCATTCAAATAATCATTTAATGCGGCGGATCATCCTTAGCGGTTGGTTTCATCTTGTCTCTGCGCCGCATCGCCGGCTTCTCGAACTGTGTGTTGACTTGAGGTGATACTGGTCGCAGATGTACTGGGTGTGGAGTCTTCCATAAGTGTGCTGGAGGCACAGCTCGTGACACTGCCCGACATTTGGGAGTTGCCCGCACTTGTTTGGTACGTAGCTGTGGTGCCGGCTGAGCTTGTGGTCATTAGTTCAATGGCACTTATTTGATTTAAGGACTCGGCGGAAATATCTGTGGGTAACTGGTGGGGGGTGGTGCCACTACCACTCACAGTTGTTGTGGTGAGAATACGTTTCGTTACGATTGTTCGTTCGGCTCCGTCTTCGTCGGTGCTGGTTGTTGTGGTGGTAGTGGTGGTTGTAATACCATCGCCGACAGTTACGCCAAATGAAGACAGGAGGTCGTCGACTTGTTGCAGGTCTGTAGATTCAATGCTTTCCTCTCGCGATGGCTGGCATTTATCTACTTCAATTGAGTCAATGTCCGATCTTGTGGTGTCCTTAGATATATCGAAGCTGTCATCGGCACTGGTGGACACTCTGTCAATGCTTCTATTCATTTCGAAACTATCAATGCTCCCTCTATCGGAGTCGGCTCTATCTTTGGCCTCCAAAATTTGGGCGGCCATTTGGGCTGATATTTGACTTTGTTCACACTCTTGCAGTTTCTTTTTGAGTAGCGCCTCTATGCCTGGGGTGTGCTGAACTGAAGATGGAACGTCGGTGTGTGTTATGGTCCTCGTAACCTTGGTAATGACAACGTGACCGGAATCGGCAGAGAGGGGTGCAGATCGATCACTGCCGTTTGATTTGTTCGATTCATCGGAACGAGATAGCATGGCGGCCTCTTCTTTGGCTTTAATCTCTATTAGATGAGCTTCGATGCACGCATTCTCAAGACCTTCGAATTCTTTAAGACTAGAAATGGATATGTCGTCGCCTTGCGCGGTTCCACTGGCACTATGGCGTACAAGATAGCGTCTTTGAAAACTTCCATTGCTGGAATCGGTAGATCCTTGATGGGTTCTATTGCGGTTCTCCAATGAGATCGCCTGTTCAAGTGACTCAAATTCTTGCAGACTACTCATGGAGATATCGTCATGTTCGCCCCGGGCATAGTATCGACGCGCAGCCAGAACGTCATATTCGGGAGTGCTCGAGAATGAGTCTTTAAAACTACTAATACGACTGCTGCCTACTTCGAATTCGGCATCTTCTTCCTTAATGTCCTCCAATACACCACCTGTCAGTTCATAAGGGTATCGCAGTTGGTTGTCTGTGAGTTGCATTTCGACCCATCGTTTATTCGTGGCTGCTATTTCACTGCCGGAATCACTTTCCTCCTGATTTTCACTTCCAGTACCTCCACTGCTGGCAGTGGGTGGACTTTCTTCAAAATCAAAGTTCAAATCATCGCGGAAAATTTGGGAACCCAGTTTCGGATCAGCGGGGGCCGATTTTATAATGATTTTTTCTACCTCTTCATCGTGTTTAGATTCGTATTTAATAGGATTTATACGAATACTTTTGCCGCCAAGATCATCTTCATTTGCTTCTTTGGCTACCTCCTCAATAATCACGAATTCATCGGAAATATCCGGTTGGTCGACCATTTCGAAGGAATCTGGCGAATCAGGCGCTTTGTTTTCATCATAATCAGAATCGCCGATTTCTGCTTTTTGCAGTTCAGCTAATTTTCGTTTGTACTGTTCTTGAACCTTTCTTTGAAAGTCTTCTTCTTTGGCATCAGCGCCAGTGTCTTGGTACAATGGCCTGTCATCGGAGGCCTTATGAAGTTCTTCTTGGGTCTTTACTTTGTACAATGTCTTTTCTTCTTCAAACGCATCAGTTTCTTCCTCCAAAATGGGAGACTTTGGTTGAGTATCCTCGGTCACGGTGATATCTGGGATCTTGGAATAATCCTGCATATTTTGAGATGGGCGTCGCTCTTCGATCAGGCACGCTTCAGCTTCCAATTCTTCGGTCACGATATCCTCTACGATAACTTCTGCTACAAGCTGGGATGGTGTAAAGGGCCGCTTTTCTGTTTCGAAACTATGGTCCATTTCAGCGGCAGCTTGTTTCTTTTTCTTTGATTTGCGATCGGTAGGGGAACGAAATTGGCGGGCGTATTCAGTTTCGTAAGGATCAGTGTCGGACTCACTCTCCGACTCCTTTCCTTCGCCCACAATACCAGGGCCTTCTTTGTCGGGTATTGCCATGTCTTCGCTCTGTACGGCAGAGCTGTCTGTACGTTTATGACCACGCTTGGAGCGCTCTTCTGGCGTTGTAGCTTCGGCCGATTCTTGCGGTGATTGTTCCTTAATAATATCCATGTCTAATACGAAAGTAGTTTTATCCGGCAGGGAAGAAGCTGTGAACCCTTCAATGCCTGCTAAGGATGACGAACCAAAAGACCCCACAATATCTTCGAAATTTTCGACCACTGTGTCGATGTTCGATGTACTCGACATACTAACTGAAAGGACACTGCCTTCATCTAAGCTTGAACCATATTTGGAGTCGTCAATGGATCTTCTGACATCCCCGTGGTACAAAAGAATGTCTTCAGTGTCCCTGGCATCTTCACATTTAGAATCATCAATGGGATAAGTCAGATCCCAAGTTTTCTCTGCTTCCTTAGCCTTTCCGGATTCTTCAACATGTACACCTCCAATGCTTACTTCTTGGGGCTTGGCCTCTTCTGCCGACGTGTCTACAGTTGAATCCTCCGTTTTTGGCTTAAAAATCATTTCTTGAGATCGTTTCATTAAAGATTGTTGTTGTATTTTGCTATCACTCATGGCGTAATCTGTGCCTTCTAAATCTAGGCTCTCTTCGCTATCATCCTCATCAATTAAGTCTCGCAGATGTTCCATTTCTTCAGCTTCGTCCATGGATGAAGCTACCAAGGTTTCAGATAATTCGGAATTATCAATGCTTGTCAAATTACCGGACGTCTCCGAATGTGAGTCAAAGCTACGCATGCTGTCTTGTGAGCTAATTGTTGTTTTATTCGAGAAACCATCCAAAGTACTGGCAGCACTCATATACTCCGTAGTTTCTCTGCCAAGGGTCGATGATCCCTCAGCGGCAGTATTGTATTCCGATGTACCTTGTGTGGTTAAAGTTTCTACGTCTGAGGACAGTGGCCGACTATCGCTTTTTTCGAAACTTCTGTAATAACTTTCACTCGAACTGGATTGGTCGACATCCGGTACAGACCAGCGGTTTTGTGACGACTCCACGCTGTCTGCTTTAACGCGATGAACAACGTTTTCAAATGGTTTCATAGTGCAGTCGGAAGATATTTCACCGAATGAAGTGATCGGTTGAGGAACTTCTGCACATGTGGTTACTGTCTCTGGTTTGTCGAATTTCTCTTGATAGTAGTCCTCCATGGAACTAAATTCTTCGGCGGTTTCATTGGAAACAAATCCTAATGAGGCCATTTCTTCTTTCGGTTGGACATCCTCTTGGGATTCGTCTGTTCCAGTTGATACAAAACCTAGTGAAGCGTGGTCATCGCTGCCGGTTTCAGTCTTTTTTTCTTCAAACACATTTTGGGCGTAGTGCATCATGGCAGCAGCTCGGTCTAAACTCTCCGGCACCGTGCTGGCATACAGACCATCCAGGGCTTGCTGCTCTTTAGCTGGCGATTTTTGAGCATTCTCTGGAATACCAATAAAAGATGAAATATCGTCGCATTCAACTGATTCGGCAGTTTCTTCAACAATTTTGCCAGTTTTAAGATCGGTATCGGTAATTTTTTCGCCTGCACCCTCGCCTGCCAAGGTTTGTGAAAATGAGCGGAACTCAAACTCAGATGGGGACTCTTTGATGGTTTTGCCGTCTTTAAGGACAGACTTGAGTTCATTTCTGGCAGCATCTAGGGACTCTTGTACTTCTTCGAGTGTTTTTGCCACCATTTCCTCGGTGATATTTTCTTTGGTTAAGATAGTGTGAGAGACTTGCTGCGGTGAGTGTTCAATTTTGCTTCTTCCTGGTGGAGGAATTTCTTTTTCCGTTGTCTCCCATTCACTTTTCTCTAGGGGTAAATCCAAATCCGTTGGTCTTTCCACCTCATTGTCCATAATATCCATGGATATTTCACGGATGGAGTCATCTTCACCGGTCGACTGAATGACTTCGAGCGGCGCCGAACTAGTTGAAGTTAATGTTGTTATTGTAATACTTTGTTCGGTACTGGTTTTGCTGACACCCGAATCTTGAGTGGCGACAACGGTAGTGGGAACTGTGGGAAGTGGCGTAATGATAGAAACTGTTACGGCAGTTTCTGTGGTTTCTTTTGTGACAACATCCTCTTCTAACAAATCGTTACGAGTTTCTGAACTTTGGCGTCGTATCCTTGTCTCTGGTTCTGCTGTCTTTATCGTTACATACTCCTTGAAAACATCGTTATCCTCTTCGGAATCCACGGAAAATTCCTTCATAAGCGAAATGTCGGTAGCTTCGATAAGGTCTGCGGTTATGCCGGCTGATAACTCCTCAAACCCAGCATCATCGGCGCTTAATTTTGTGGGTGTGGTTTTTGTGATAATATTACGACTGGACTCTCCAATGTAGAAACTGGTTTTGCGTTCGCCAGCCACATTAGTGCCATCCATTGGTAAATCGATGTTAGGCTCAAACGATTCAGTTGGTTGATCGTCGGAAATGGTCGTGGTAGTTCCGGTGGTTGTAAACAAATGGTCCGGAGGCTGTGATCTTACCGACATCTCAACGGACGTTTCATCTGTGTGCGATGTCTCATCTGTAAAATCAAAACTACGTAGACTCAAGCTGTCAGTTTGTTGTAGTTGCGCTTGATCATCCAATAAGACGAGATTTTTGAACGAATCTGATGTTTTGATTTGTGAACGTGGCTTTGGAACTGGTGCAGATGATGTCGAATCGACTTCGGCGGACACCTCAGCCTCTTCCGTGACGTCGCGTTGCAATTGCTGTGCATCCTCACTGTCCGGTGAAGACGCCTTAACGGAACGAGGCTTTGGCTTGGGAGCATCGTCCGCGGCATCACTTGCCCCCGCCGATGTTGTAACTGTCGTTGTTGCAGATGATGGGACGGGTGTGATTTCTGTGGATTGCAAAAATTCACCACCTGGTTCTACAAAAAATAATGATTGTGAGAACAAAAGAAAAAGCATCGTAAACAATGTGTCGTTGTGAAGTGAAAACCAGAAGTAGTAGAAGAAGAAGAAGAGAAGTACATAATATCAAATCATATATACACATATGTATGTAGAGAGGTAGGTATGTAGATAGTTAGGGTAAATAAATAAAGCAGTAACTAGATAAAACAGCCACTATGCGAATTCTAGGCAAACAACAATAATTTACAAAAAAAAAAATAACAAAAATAAACATTACTATACTGGTACTATGAAGTTAGTGTTGCGATGTTGTATTTGTGGGTGTTTGCACTGCGACTATCGAGATTTCAACAAAATGATATTGTTAACATCTGACTGACAAACTTTGTATAAACTTATTGTTTTGTAATGGACTTGGCGGAAATAAATTGAATATGATCCTATAGCAAAAAACTAAGTGCTAAGTTCAAGTCGAGTTTTTTTACGGTTAGGGTGTTTGGTTGATTTTTTAATAGACTGCAGAGAACGTCAAGGGTGTCACTTTTTGGCACCCGAATCACACTTATAAATTTGGAGTGCTTGTCGCACTCACAAACAGCAAGAAAAGAATAACACACCCAAACGCACAAATCGCTTTCCGTGTTTCGTGTTTTTGCATTTCGTCACTCATTAAAACAATAAGCGTCGATTCTATTTCACCAGACACCCAAAAATTTTGCGTAGATAAGTGAACGTCACAGTGCACTCAAAGCAAATGTACGAAAAGCAACGATAGATTACAAAAAGCAATGCGCAATAATGCGCTGTGAGCGAAACGCTCATGTGCGTATAAGCATGTTCGAAATTATCAGTACAAGGCAACAACCCTTATTTTAGAGTGCCGATCACACTCTAAGTGTCGTAAACGCACAAATGATTCGGGTACACTTATTGTTAGGGTGTACCCTTGCCGTTCTCTGAAAGACTGCAAACTGTGAAAACATATTTTCAAAATGTGTCTCTTGGATTTCAAGGTCTGGCAAGGGGAATTTAGAACCATCGCTTAATTTATAGGACCACGGCGTGCTTTCTGCTTACGCGAGTACTATCAAAACAACTATTCTTCATCTGTAGAGCAACAACAATTTTGTAGTTTTTACAACAAACGGCATAGAAATGAAGCTTCATCGATTTAATTGATTAGAAAATGGGTGCAGAACCTCGATACGGCCGACCTAGAACTTCAAAGGATCCGGAAAATGTAGAGCCGGTAAGAGTGTCTTTCGAAACATAGACTTTCTTCTTAAATGTGCCCGGAACAACTACATTCTTCACTAAGATTTATATGCTTACAATATTCAAAAGCTTATCATCATCCTCTCAAGCTTCAGAGGTTCATCACCTCCAACGACTCATTGGGCGCAGTTCGTAATATTTGTGGGCAAAAAGTGATATTCAAAAGAGGTGACATTAACTCGTCACCTCGTAACCCAGACTTATTCCCTATGAACCTTATATTAATTGGATATACCTTTAAAGGAAAGTTTTTAACAGCAATCCAGTGTCTCTTGGGATATAAAAGAAACATATTCGTGAAAAAATGCAGATCTTTAACAAAACACCTGGCAAGCCGCCATTGAAAATTTCCGCTTCTGGTTGTAACAGTTGCAAAATAATCTAGTACCACATATGGATGAGGTAATTTCAAAAAAAATATAAAATTTCTAACTTTGAACTTTTGGAATAAATAAATAGTTTAAATATAGTTTCTTGTTACTTTTGTTTGAAAAGTAAATATAATTTGGATTCATCATAAGAACCCTCTAGAACTGTGCATTAGTTCCATGAGTACCCAGAAAAACTTAATTTCCTTTTACACCCCATGATTGAGGTATGGGTTAGCTTAGTTATTGTGAATTAGAAGGGTTTCTATTTTTAGATTCACAACAAACGGTACCTACTTAAGTAGGGCCGCTGTAGAAAGAAACTGTAGTTGACCGAATACAAGAATCGATCCATGGATCTCCCTCATTGTTGTCGCTTGTTCTAACCATAATGCAACGGGCGGCCGACCGTCCCCCGAAGTAAATAATTAAAATAGCTTTACGCTTCTTGTCGTGTGTCTTCCACATACATTTGTTTACTCGGTGGTTCGGCATTCGTTTGCCATAGGCACATAGAAGTAAGTACCTATGTAGAAAGTAGTGATGTAGGCAGAGTACGTATTGGCTCGCTCTTTTCGGCTCTCGGCTCGCGAGCCAGGAGCCTTAAAACTACAAAAGAGCTCTTGGGTCGCGAGCTAGGAGCCACAAATGTCAAACGAGCTGGCGGCTTGCGAGGCCCGAGCCCAAATAAAGAGCTGGCTCGCGAGCCAAGAGCCACAAAATTTTAAATGAGCTCTCGGCTCGCGAGCTATTAGCCACAAAATTTCAAATGAGCTCTCGGTTCGCGAGCCAGGAGCCAAAATAAAGAGCTGGCTCGCGAGCCAAGAGCCACAAAATTTCAAATGAGCTCTCGGCTCGCGAGCCAAGAGCCAAAATAAAGAGCTGGCTCGCGAGCCAAGAGCCACAAAATTTCAAATGAGCTCTCGGCTCGCGAGCCAAGAGCCCAAATAAAAAGCTGGCCTGCGAGCTAAGAGCCCATTCAAAATTTTGTGGCTCTTGGCTCGCGAGCTAAGTACCAAAATTATGTACCAAAAAGTACTTTTTGTCATAAAAAAGTACTTTGGTACAAAAAAAAGTACTTTGTGCCGAAAAGTACATTAAAAGTACTTTTTGGTTCAAAAGAGTACTCTGGAAAAAAGTACTTTGTGCCGAAAAATACATTAAAAGTACTTTTGGTACAAAAAAGTACTCTGGTACAAAAAAGTACTTTGTGCCGAAAAGTACATTAAAAGTACTTTTTGGTACAAAAGAGTACTCTGGTACTAAAAAAAGTACTTTATGCCGAAAAGTACATTAAAAGTACTTTTGATACAAAAAAGTACTCTGGTACAAAAAAAGTACTTTGTGCCGAAAAGTACATTACAAGTACTTTTGGTACAAAAAAGTACTCTGGTACAAAAAAAGTACTTTGTGCCGAAAAGTACATTACAAGTACTTTTGGTACAAAAAAGTACTCTGGTACAAAAAAAGTACTTTGGCCCGAAAAGTACATTAAATGTACGTTTGGTACAAAAAAAGTACTCTGGTACAAAAAAAGTACTTTGTGCCGAAAATTACAATAAAAGTTCTTTTGGTACAAAAAAGTACTCTGGTACAAAAAAGTACTTTGTGCAACAAAAAACTGTGCAACAAAAAAGTTTTTTTGGGCCAATGAAAGTACTTTTTGGCATAAAAAAGTACTTTTGGTACATAACTTTGGTACTTTGCTCGCGAGCTGGCTCTTTTTTGGGTTTGGCTCCTGGCTCGCGAGCCGAGAGCTCATTTGAAATTTTGTGGCTCCTGGCTCGCGAGCTGAGAGCTCATTTAAAATTTTGAAGCTCTTGGCTCGCGAGCCAGCTCTTTATTTGGGCTCCTGTCTCGCGAGTCGAGAGCTCGTTTGAAATTTGTGGCTCTTAGCTCGCGAGCCAGAGTCAATTTTCAGGAAAAGAGCGGCTCGCGAGCGAGCCAAAACGAACCCTGGATATAGGTAGTTCAAGCATGACCAATCGCCACCTCCACAACTACAGGGCCAGAACTTCTTCAATAACATTTGAAATAAATGTCACTGCATACTTTTAGGGGCACGTATATCATTTCATAAAGTGTTTGAAACAATCTGTCTCGGAAGTGCGAATAATAATACTCCTTTGAATGTATGTGTATGTGTGTGTGTTCAATGTGCACGTATATAAGAGAGTTTACTTATTTCCGTCATGCAGTCTCCAAGTAAAATAAAAACAACCAAATCAAATTATAAAGTGGGGTAACTTGTAAATGCAATTAGAACCCAATTAAGATAGATTTTAGTATGTACAATGTACACATATTAACATGTGTATATGTAGAAAAAATGCACAATGTATGTATGTATATAGTATACATACATATAAGTTGACAGTAATGTACAAATATGTAAGAAAATAGCGGATGGTGGATGAAATAATACCTGCAACAAAGTCTTGTATATCATTGTCTGGCGTATTTTGGCCAATGTCGGCCAATGTATTGGTCGTGGGCGAAAGACTATCGTCCCAACTTAATTTGGAGAATTCGCCTTGCAAATTACTAATTTCATCATCTGCCACCACAGTTTCAAATTGTTCTTCAAATTTGTCCGCTTCTACATCTACATCCTCTACATTCGACGAGATCTTGTCAAATTTATGCTCAATTCGACGATTTCGAATCGTATCACGATCTTCCATAACATCAAGCTGTTGCATCGAATCATCGACGTTTCTAATGAGACTACTAACTACTGGATGGGTAGATTGCGAAACATAATAAAACCTTTATTGTTATATAGTTATTGGTGTATAAAATACGTACATATGTATCAAAATTAAACTACATACAGCGTTTATATCGCTTACGTTGTTATATCGTTTAATATGTATGTAATTAACTAACATGGTTCATTTCTAAAATTCCTAAAAAATGTATTTGCTTGTGCTGGTCATCGAATGCATTAACCAATTTTGAACAATTCGCGAAAACAACTAGTAAATATTATTAATACTTTTTTATGTTTAACATTTAAACCATTTTCCCAAAGTGTATTCCCTTGCAGTACCTTCCACACAAATTGACCTAGTTTTAGAAAATCATTATTTCTGCTGACTCCCATGAAAGTTACAGAATTCACAAAGTAATATTTGACTTGATATCTGACTTAGAAATACAATTGGACTATCAGATAGTTGGTTTGGTAACTGGCTTTGAAACACAGGAAAGGTAACGAAAGCCATTTTTAAGGCTATGCAACTAGAATGTTCGAACTCTTTATATAGAAAGTGTCACTATCCGATTTACGGTTGTCCCCGTCAAGTACAATGCTGAATACACCTACATCCAAAAGATGAGATGGACTTGACGGGGATGCACGAGACGTAAAAGTTGCAACATCTATTACAGTTGCCAAACGGAAAAGCACGAATACAAATGTAGATTTGTAATAGGCAAGAGTCTTAGACATCTTGTCTCATCTTGTCTCGCAATCCGCAATATCAGAATAGAGTGTTTATTTAACCCTAATTGACTCAAATCATAACCTGGTTACAGTTGAGGTGTGCACAAGATTGACCAGAGCGAATAACGCACGTAACTAATCACAAAGAAAGCAGGACATCGCAAAGTTACGAACTCATGATATAAACACTGTTTAATCCAACCAGCTCTCCCAACTACAACGCCACAACGCCTCCACTTCGAAATGCCGCAACAATCGTATTTGGGTATGAAACAGCGCTCAGATAACAGCGCTCTGGTACGATAATGAATGTCGCTTAGCGTCTGAGGAAAATGATGCTGCATATAGAGCAATGTTAATTGTAATCCAAGCTGTTAGGGATAAAATCAGATAGGCGGACCAGCTATTTAGGCGGAAAAACGTTAATTGAAGGAGCGTCAGAGCGAGAAAATAGAGAGGTGCAGGGATAGAGGTGGAGCCCGTAAATTATACAAGAAGGATATAAAAAAAGGCTATAGTATTGGGCTCCCCTCTTCCGAGGACAAGGCTAGAAATTTTGTTACAGATACGCAGAGTGTGCTGCAAATATGGGAAGAGCAAAATGCTGGTTCTGGAGGGCTGGGCACATGGAGGTACCACGCCCATTATCGACGGTTTAAATTACCCGACACGAAGCCAAAACGAGGTTAGAAGAGCATTATCATGGTAAAGAATGACGATGATCAGAAAACATGAATGCGCCAACTTCTGCACACAGTATAGTTAAATGAGAGCATGTCCGATGATTGGAATCTGTTCGTTGAAAAAAGGCAAGTGTGTGCATCGCATATATGGTCCTGTCGAAAGAAGAGCATTATCAGAGCATTATCATGCTAAAGAATGATAAGGCAACCGGTATGACTATCAGCTGATAACAAGCATGCGCCAACTTCTGCGCACAGTATAGATAAATGAGAGATCATCGGACATGATTGGAATCTGTGCGTTAAGAAAAAAAGGCAAGTGTGTGCATCGCAAATATGGTCCTGTTGAGAGTGTTATGTTTAAGACTAAAACAGTGTTTCCCAATCTGATTGAACATTATCAGTGCACAGTGGTCGTCTCCATTGGCCAAAAATAAAAAAATGAAGTAAAAATTCTGGGTAAAACTGTGGCAACACTATCTCACAATAGATTTTGCTCTTTCAAATTACTTTTGTTTTTGTTTTATTCGACCTGTGCTCTTTAAGAATAGCCGCAAAAGGCAGACCATGAAAATAATTTGGTTTCGCAGCATGAGTAACTGTCAAGTGAAGGTCCAAAATGTAACGTAAAAACCTCTTTAAAAAAGATTGCTTAAACAATGGAAAAATTAAATATTGTAAAGAAAGGTATTAACTATTATGTTGTGTCTATTTTAGTAAATTAATTTATTACAAGTGCCTATTTCAGTACTAACTCGTGTGTAGACTTAAATTTCACTTAGAGTTTTAGTTGCGAAGTCAATCGAAGTTAACAACCAAATTTGTTGTAAAATGTTTACCAATATTTACAGATTATATGATGTAAATTTCAGCTGCGAAAATTTGCTATGTGTTGAGTTATCTTCAATAGAACAAAGCGGCCTAACCGTTTTCGGTGTCTTTTTTTGGATTGTATATTGTAAGAGAGGTCCTTTAATCCTTTGTCAGACAATGACCAAACTGTGAATTTAGTCATAGATTGATGAAATCTTTGGATATACCGACTTTGGTATGCCTACTATGAAATTTAAATTTTCAGGACTTAAGAGAGGTCCTTGAATCCTTTGTCCGACATTGACCAAATTTTAGATTTAGTCATAGATTGATGGAATCAATGGATATGCCGACTTTGGTGTGCCTACTATGAAATTTAAATTTTCAGGATCTAAGATATTAACCAAATTTTAGAAATTGGTGTCATATAAAGAGACTGTGAGATGTGCCAAATATTATTCACCTATGATAACTCCTTCTATTTTTGGCCGCTCTTTGTATGAAACGGTAACCAAAAAAATTCCACTATATTTTGTCATTGTATGTGTGAGATGGAACTCTCCTTCTCTCAATGCACTGCAAAAAATGTTGTGTTCGTTTGAGAAATCCACAGCGCTGCGTTTTTTCTTTCACACATTGAATAAGAGAAAACAAAATCTATTCTCGCTTAATAAAAATGTTTACATTCACCGGATGATGTGTATTTGTACTAGAACTTTCGGTAAACAAAAAATCATTCGTGCTCTCTTCCCTCTCTCACATAATTAAGAAGAAAATTATAATATAAAAAACCATGGAATTATTAAAAAATAATACAGCCGTGCGCGTGGCAATGTATATTAACATATTAGAATTCATTTTCACCAAAAAATTCGTTTCTTTTTTGCCGTGCTAACAACAAGCGTCGACACAACCGCGTCGGATGAATGCTCAAGCAAGACTGAATTGCATTTGTTTGTTTTCGTTCAGTGTGTGTGGGAATACATGTGTAGCTCTCTCGCTCATGTGGCCCAAGAAAAACAGATTGACACGTATCCTCTTGAATGCGGAATGACCCTGAACGACATAAAGTCTTTAGTTAAAAAAAGACTAGGACTTTATCGAGGTCGTAGACTAGGTGGCAGCTAATCATGCGATCTCTGCAACATACTTATAGAGATGATAATGCTGTAAACACAATTGGTACGATATTCACAGAGGCCACATGCATGTAAATTGCATTCAATAGACCGAAATCCTGTTAATCCGACCGAAGTCAAGTAAAACCAATAGAATTAGGGTTAAACTAACAAAGTTAAACAATTTTCCCTTAGAAGGGCAATTGGGATCCGGTATAAGGCAACTTGACAATAAACTTTCATGAGGTAGCAACCGACCTTTTACTAATCAAAATGCTTAAACATTTGAGTACTTATAGCTTTTGATATACTAAGAATTATATCCTACAATACATTCAGGTACACACCGAGAAACAATTTTCCATGTGGTAACTCGCGTAAGTCGGCAACTTAGTTTCGGCTTGAATTGGTCGAAAACTGCGAGTTGCGAGTGCAGCCTTCTCAGGAATTCAAAAGAAATCAACCAAAGAGAGTCTAACGGTGAGCGAGAATAAAAACAAATACACGTTGTGAGTTACAACTTCGAAGTGGTAAATAATTTTATCTAGCTCGTGTCCGCCTTCAGGGTGAATAATACTGCTTGCTAATAGATGTTACTACGGACTGAACAATCGATATAATGACAAAGCAATCTCTCCCTACAAACGCATTTAAGTTGCGATAACTACAGCATCTTGTACACCTGGATGAAAATGCTCTAGAACGAAACAATTTTTACAATGAACTTAACTGACGGTTCAGAAGACGCCGACTTAAATTCCGTTGGAAAGACTTGCATATAATACTATTCTACGTGCGGCATTTGCCTATAGTAATTTATGATTATTGGGAAAAATGTTATCTAAGAAAGTAAGTATATCAGTTCACATTCCATACAAATTTAATATATGTCGCGGCGCTATTTGGCGGAGGGGTTTCGAAATGCAAGAGTAGCCAATGAGAATTCAGTGCCATGGCATCACTCAGCAGGGCACAAAGTGCATTCTGCGCACGCCAGAGCTATCGAAACAACAATTCTTGTACTATAGTGTAATTTTACAACAATCGGAATAGAAATTAAGCTCCATTGATTCAATTGATTAGAAAACGGATGCAGATGTTTCGAGGATACATATTCAACAACGATTAAACCGGCCGACGAAGAGATCCATCAAACGTAGAAAGATTATATGAAATACATAAATTTAAAAAGTTAAAATCCGTATTTCTTTAATTATTATCTAACATCATTTACCAAGTAAGTTACCATAGTTTGAAAATTAAAAATACTTTTGACCCAAATTGTACAACAAATTTAGCACTATATACATTAATATAATATTTCCATTATAAAGTAGCTATAGTTTATAGGAATATCTCTTAATGTTAAAGACAATTTTTAGTTTTATTATTTTTTTTTGACAATTTTTGCAAACTTCAACTTTCCTACTCTCTAGATAAAAACGAATTGTTCAAAAATGGCGGCTACATTCGATATCGTTTGAAATGAGACAACATTTACCTTTTGTTTGGGAGATCTTCACTGTGCCTGTGGGACCACGTATGTCATCACCACTCTGAGATGGTGTTTCCTGTAGTCCTACTTGGTGTTGCTGTTGCGAGTGTTGTTGTTGTTGTTGATGCGGTAATGTAGCCATGTGATCGTCGGAAGAACTTAAATTATCGTCGAACGATTTTCCGGACATGGACTCAATAGTAGGTGATTTTATAACATCTAAGCCACCGACCACATCGCATGTTATGGCATAATTATCGCTGTCAGAGTTATTTTCCTGCCTGTTGTTGTTATCTACTTCGGACTCGTTATGCGAATCGAGAGTAGTGTGATCAACAGTGACACTATGCGCACCTTCATGCACTGCGGTACGATCATGGCCTTGGTGTTCGTTCACTATATGAATACTTTCATGGAGAACTCTATCGACCAAATCAGTGGCTTCACGACGCACATTCTCTAACTGATTTGATTTGTTGGCTTTCGAATCAGTGTCAATAACCGACTCATCACGTTCTTCCTCTTCTTCGTCGTCGTCGTCGTCATCATCGTCATCTTCATCATCACCATTACCACCACCAGCACTATGTGCATCATCTTTGTCACCATCATCGCTTCGAGATTTATCTTTGACTGTGTCATATGTAATAGTTCCTGGAAAATAATCGCACATTTTTTATATGTTTATTGCGCGACATCTCTTGGTAATTACAGTAAGCAATTGTCATAATTCAAAAGAACGTCTTACGGTTTTTTTTCTTTGGAATCATTCAAATTTCGTTAAGGAAATTGTGCAATATGGAATTAATTTTACATATGTAATTCATACCAACATTTAGTTATCGTTTCTGATCTTGAAGGCACAGCATGCTTAGGACGAATATTTCGTATTATTTGGCATTGACGTAGAAACTTTACACTTGATCGTAGTCTGGGTTTAAAGCTATTACATGTAAAATTTGACGGACTGACGAGTCTAGATGTGGCGCTATTAGGCCAAATTCAAGGGTCTTGTTATTCTAAGCAATTTTATGTAACTTTCTGGAAAATTCTTATTTTTAGATGTATTTTTAAGAAATATGAGAAATTATTTGAATTTTATATACACGTGTAAAAACGTGTACATTTAATCGTACCTAATTATAACTTGTAAGATGCAAACTGGTTATTTGTGCTGGTCTTACTGAATCTAAGTAGATCTTTTTTGATTCGAGATTTGTCTCTAAGTTTAATCGATTTAATTATACCTGAATATACTATGGCTGTGTCATTATATAAGACGACTGACTAGATTTGGTTGGTCATTTTCAGTTTTAATGAATTCTCTTTTTTTCTCTAAATACAAGTAAGCATTTACACAATACCATTGTTTAAACTTTTATCTAACGAATTCAAAACAAAAAGTTAAAAAAATACATATTCTTATTCTTATTAGAACAATTTTATGTTATTGTTACCGCCAATGTCACTAATCTAGATTTATCGATAATTACACAGTACAACACATGATTTGCCAACTCAATTCTGTGAACTGTATGTGAAATTAGACCCAAAAAGAAGAATTTCTGCATCATTCGTTTTGTCTTCTTACCTGCGATTTGAAGTTAGTATCGATTTGAAGTTAGTACTATCGTATAGGGGAATTTATCACGTTTTAGGCCCTGTTGTTTGACATAGCTCGACAACCACTAGCCCAATTTAGTTGAAATAAATTTTAAAAAATTAAGAATTACAATTCCCTTAATCTGTTCATATATTGTTTTCCTATACAAGTAACACTTTCGAAGTTAAAAATGATGTATGAAGGGAAAAAATTATTTTTTGCCTAAAAATTTAAATTTTTTTTTTTAAAAATACATAAAAAATCCAAAATGGAAAAAAGTTTCAAGTCTAGTTATTTTTTCGCAAAGTCACATAACCTATGAGCAAAATGAGACAAAGATCATAAAAATCGATGCACGCGTTTCGCTTTTACAACAACAACAGGGCCTAAAACGTGATAAATTCCCCTATACGATAGTACTAACTTCAAATCGATACTAACTTCAAATCGCAGGTAAGAAGACAAAACGAATGATGCAGAAATTCTTCTTTTTGGGTCTAATTTCACATGCAGTTCACAGAATTGAGTTGGCAATCAATTAACTGAAAAATGTTGTACTGTGTTAGTGTATGTTTTCACTAATCATATGTAAAATATGTAAAAACCCATGCAGATCTGAAGACCTGGCGCTGGGACAAATTTCCATAACAGTTATATTAAATTTATTTCTAAAAGATCAGAAGTGGAGTTCGTCAGTTTACACAGTATACCAACGATATATGCCAATAAAGGTGTAATGAGATCCCAAAGTATCTAAATATATATAATCAGATCTCATTTAGGATCAAATAAGATAAGTCCTTATTTATTCTGATCCTATTACGAACGTCTGTGGTCTAATTAGACGAGTTGTCCGTTCTGTTTATCAGAGACTTTCTTGTGTGGTACGAGTACGAGTTAGTACTGCTTTCGGAAACCAGAGGACCCTTTCTTGTCAGGGAGTGGTTAAATTGGCATATTTGCCAGTATGTCTTCCAGTATCGACGGGTGGCCTGCAAGTTTTGATGGTTGCTATATATAGATTAGGACATTATATGAAGAAAGTGTATTGTTGAGAGCGCAAACACGTTGGGATAAGAGTGAGAATGGGCGTGCTTAAAACATAAACTTAACACCCCATGAATGAAGTATGGGATAGCTTCTCGCGTTGTTGTGAATTAACACGTTTTCTATTTTTAGATTCACAACTAACGGCACCTACTTGTTTTATTGACGAATGCGAACGTCACTCTTTGAAAAGCTTTTACTAGACTCGACAATTATACTGCGAAGTTACTGACGACAACATCGAGGTCGTCGAGGCCGGCAATGAAAGAAAAAATTATTTTTTATTCTTCTTTAGATGACTGGAGCCAGGAGTTGAATCTGCGTGCATCTGTGGAGCTCCGTCCGAATTCTGCACATACTGTGATTGCCCCTAGATCATGATATAGGAGATCAGCAGATATAAGCAATTTCTTGAGTAGGCAATAAGTGAAATGTGAGTAACATGCTCTACATTCCAGGTGAATTGACAAGAGCAACTAAGTTTGTTTCCAGTCGTAGGACTGTTGTGAATTAGTTACAGAATGGTGGGTCTGTTGACCTTTGTAAGGCAGTCTTTTTGGGCGAGTGAACGGTTCGAGGCTTTTTGGTCGTGTTGATCCGACAATCATGTTGCTACTTTCCGTAAAAGGGTCACCAGTCGCTTAACTGCAAGTGGTTAGATCTGGGTATAGTTCTACTACTTGCTCTCACCACAGTTACTTTTCTTGAACCGTGGTTGACAGTGATGCCCACGAGCAATGACTCTATTTTGTGCCTTGGCCATCACTACCTTAAAGATCTCACAGGTTACAGACAGACATAGCCTTAAATACTATGTTACTTTTCACCGTCATCTAACGGAAAGTTACAGCATCATATGGATATAGGAAAAGAAATACAGGTCAAAATTGACCTCGAAATGACAAAACGGATCAATGGAAAAAACGTAGACTTTGACAAAACAAGAAAAACAGTATACGTTTTGTTTCGATGGGACACCAAATAACAAGGCAGCTCAATTCCCAGCAAACCATTGTAGGAGCATTCTAGGAGCACTCCGAAGAATGATTCAGAAAATAACCCTACCGTAAAATATAAATTTTTTGAGTGTAAAAGGAGTTATAAGTGTCAATAAAAATCCTAAAATATTCCTCAAAAAGAGCGTTTTAAGTGTTTTCTGGACAAAAGAAGCACAAGTAACGGTAAGTTTGCTTTGCTACTTGTGTTACTATGCTCTTTTAGAGCTCATAAAATCCATCATAAAAGATTCTTTTCTGACGTAAATTAAGCGCTCTTCCTGACAGACCATTTTCAAAGAAAAATAACCTCTTTTCTGAAGGTTTTCGGATCGAAAATGATTGTTTTATGGGCTCTTAAAGAGTGTGAAAGCTCTGCAAAAGGTTTGCTGGGTTAAACACATTTGAGCCGTAAGTAGTGTGCTAGGATAAAAAAAATCTGAATAACCTTTAACCCTTGTGTTACATCCTTCGTCACACCCCTTTTAGTGATATTCTTGGTACATTTGTACCAATGAGTGTTTTTTATACTAAAATTTGTAGACCATCCCCTGGTACGGTGAGAATGTTAATTAGACGTGAATTGTGTGTGTATACGTGTGTGGGTATGTTAATGTGATATGTGAGATAATTTAGCCTTAGATGTACGTTTACCATCCCCACCTACGTGAGAGGCACATTCCCCCACAATATCCTGCATCATTTCATTCTGAAATGCAAACATGAGGATAGTATGAAGTTTCAGATTTGGAGACACACATATCTTAAAAAAGGCGTTGAAAGTTAAAATTGATACTGCTGTACAAAGGATGTAATATAAGGGTTAAAAGCAGGGCTTGTCCTCAATGACTTAATTTTTTTGTAGGGGCGCCGACCCACACTAGTACAGCACCGGTCAAATCGCAGGCCTCACCTTGGCCAATAAAAATTGCGGTAGCTTGCTCCCAAAATTGTCGTATTCTATACCTAGATAGTCCGAGTTGTCTTAGCAGAAAAGAAATATTATAAAAAAAAATCAATAAAAATAAAACAAATCGCTTTTTTTAAAGCAACAAAACTGCCGAACTATGTATATCATTTTATGACAAATAAATGAAATTAAATATAAATCTGAAAAGTAAAATGCGACAATGAAATAAAATAAGTTTAATAAACATTTCATCTCCATTTTGACATTTAGACTTAAAGGTTGTACGTCAGAGCTGTTCGCAGCGTAGAGAAGTTGTAACTCAAACATTTTGTAATTCCGACTGAAGGGCTAAAGTATAGGCGCCCCAAACTACAAATTGGTCCTTGATTATGTTTCCTATAAACACGCAAGGAGAGATCTGAATTTAATAAATTAAAATATTTTTTTTTTAAATCAATTTTGTATCTCTCAAGTTCTGCAATTAATTTTTATAGCTTCGGTGCCAATCTAAGATTTCAATGCAGCATGCTGTGGTTTAAGTCATTATAACTATGTTGGTATCGATACATGTAATTATTGTGAGGCGATCGTGGTAACAATTAAGGTGAAGATGTTGGAATGGTGATGATGAGATTTATGAAAATTAATGATATTATGTGAATTCATTGTGAGGACGTGACTTAACGTTAAAACATTTTAAATTTTAATACATATACATATATATATAATTTTAAGTACTATATCAATACAAAGATATATACATAGTATATAAATACGTTTAAGTAAGTATATAATTTAAGCAAAACCATAACACAATAATATATCTTGAAATTATATTCATAATTATATTCATACATGTCCTGCCTCTAAATGTACAAAATCTCATATTTAAGTATCAACTGAACTTAACTGTTTAAATGTTTCAGCAATATTTTGTACTTGCAATTCATCACATTAATTAAATGATGTGTAATAGACGTGTAATATTTTTCTTTTGAGCAAATACACTGTTACTTGTGTATCTATTGTCGTAAGTTATTAGAAACTATCGTAGATCTGTTATGAAATTTAAGATATTTGAAAAAACTTTTCCTGGTATGTCACACACCCGCCGTTCCGAATCTACTAATATTTTGCTGAATCGGACCAAGGACACGCCCACCTCCCATATATCCTGAAATGTAAGAAACTTATATTTTCCAAATTTTTGTGTTGGTATTGAACCAAATTTAGCTCAATTTGTCCCTGATATGTGATTAACAACTGTGGTGAATTATATGAAATTGTCTCAAAGGACATGCCCACCTCCCATATATCCTGAAACAAAAAAACCTATATTAACCACAAATGTGGTTTGATTTAAATCGAATTTGGCAATTCAGATTTATTACTGAAAACTATGTCGAAATTTATGAAAATATCCCACCTTCCATATATCCTGAAACAAAAACCTCCAATAATTTCTTATATTATTGACACGATTTATCTCGGAGTTTTTACTGATAAATATGTCGAATTTTATTAAATTATTTCAGACGACTCGCCCATCTCCCCTAATCATGAAATGAAATAAACTTTTATTTTTCAAAATTTTTGTTGGAATTGAACTAAATTTGGTGAGATTTGTCTCGGGCATATTACTGATAAATATATCGAATTTTATTTTATCGCAAAAACTTGTATTTTCCACATAAATTTCAGCACCAAATTCTATTTGTGGTTTTATCCAAAATTTAATGTAATGGAACATGTGATGAAGTTTCTGAAACTTTAATTCCATATGATATTAGTTTTTTTTAGCTACTACGACAGAATAATATGACGGAAAATATATGTACATCATATTGTGCTGCGTTTCATTACGTTGTGTTGCTTTAAAGAGAGATCCATATTATCTTACAATTCCAATGCTTTGTTCATTGAAAAAATTCTAGTATTACTTGTTTCTGCAATTTTACTGATTATTTTAAAAGAGCCTCTGTAGAGAATGACACTAACACTTTTGATCGAAAGAAAGTCTTGGCCGAACTCTAACAGAACTTGAACTTGGATCCTACAAAAATAATAGACCTGTTTTATCTCTGCTTGACGCTAAGAACAGATGGTAACTTACAACACAAATTGGATCCCAATGGAATATTTTACTATTCAACCAATTTTTAAGGGCTTTTTCAAACGAAGCCTTATTCCGTCTAAATTTTTCCAATTATTTCTAAATTTGAATATAGCAGAATTAATTGTTTTTCTCTGTACTGTGTAAATTTTTACCCAAATGATTTTTTTTTTTAAAATTTCTTTATTTTATACAAGATATGACCGTTGTCCTGGTCATGACATTAAATTTGTTCTAGGAGATTATAATGCTAAAATGGGAGGAGAAGATGCTCTTGGTTCAGCAGTCAGAAAATTCAGTCTACACAACAACACATGGATTCACACGGGATAGCTTCGCGTCGGGAAGAAACATGGTAGTGAGTGGAACCAGATTCAGATCGGATAGGCAACATGGATATCCCCTGATCAAAAGACAATAAACCAGATTTATCGCGTGGTAAATGATGGTAGGCATTTTTCAAGCATTATGTACTTTCATGTGATGGACGGTGCAAATATTGACTCGGATCACCACCTAGTTGCAGCTAAAG
Organism: Muscina levida; assembly: GCA_964034835.1. NCBI lineage: Eukaryota > Metazoa > Arthropoda > Insecta > Diptera > Muscidae > Muscina > Muscina levida. Next base: position 78,534,560 of record OZ035883.1, read on the forward strand.
TACGCACGCATTTAAGTAGTGCTAAAAACGATCGTAACTAAACGCAAAGGAAGTTAGACCTCACAAAGCTTCGTACCACCGAGATGGCCAATGACTACTTCAACCAACTCTCTCAATTACTCAAACAAACCTCCCTTATTCTAATGTTTCCGACACAAAGCTGCAGCATATTGCGAATTCTCTGACCACTGCCGCAACGACCGTACTGGGTTATGAAAAATCACACTCAGACAAGCTCTGGTACGTTATGGAATGTCGCACAATGTCTGACGAAAAGGATGCTGCATACAGGGTAAAACTATAGCCAATGGCAACGCGTGCGGTGACGAAGCGATAAATTGAGAAGAGAGGGGAGATGAAACGACTTTTTAGGCGGAAAAAGCGTTTATGGAAAGAAAGAGAGAGTCAGGATATCGAAAATTACAGAGATAGAGGTGAAGCCCGAAAGTTCTACCAAAATGTAGGAAACAAAGATTTTGGAACAGGAATCCCCACCTGTAGTGTGTCTCATAGTACAACATCCCACATAGGGGATGAACTGGTTGCTATAATTTTAGATTTTTTAAATCAATATAACAATAACACAAAAAATTTAAGAGTCTAATGATATTGCTTCTAATATATCTGATTGTTACGATGTTATACAGGTGCATATTAAGAGAATAAATCATTTGGATGGAGTACACTCAAAAAAAAATCCGTATTTAAATCACTCCCAAGCGGTGTCAAAAGTACGGTAAGTACAGATGCAGTACAAAGTGTTTAATTCAAGAACAGAAAAACCTAGCCTGGAATTCTTATTTGTAGATGTTATTAAGCCTTGTGGCGCTTGATTTTTAAGTAAAAAATTCTTAATAATAGATGACATTAAGCCTGATGGGGCTTGATTTTTAAGTATAGAATTCTTGAATATAGATGGCATTACGCCTGCCCGGGGCATGATTTTAAATATAGAATATTATTAGGTATTATTAAGCCTAATGGGGCATGATTTTTAAGTATAGAATTTTTAATTATAGATGACATTAATGGGGCTTGTTTTTTATGAAATACTATGCGGATAGCCAATTAGACCAATTAGCCAATTAGATAGTTGCCAAACTCATTACAAACCTTAAGTGTTATAATCTCCACGAAATTAATGAGAAGTCAAAACACACTGGTGCGAAAATGTCATCAACGAAGATCACACGCCACTTGTTTCGCACAAGCTCTTAAGATTTTCATTCTTTTTTTTAATAATTTCTACGCTTACATTTTTGAACATATCCCGTTTTTTACTTGATTTAAGAATAATTAGCACTATTCTAACTTAAATATTTAAGTATTTTTTTTAGAATGCGTTTTTTTTCTGTGTATATGCTGCGGAGAGCTTCGTTAGATCGATCTTATGCAGAAACATGTCGAATAAGTTTTCATTACACGGTGGTGTGTTCTTAGGTTTTGTCAGAAGGTTACAAGAGTTTTCAAAAAGATTTTCAGTCTATTGCTGACGATGGGACTTCGAAATCGCAAGCGATTCAGGGCGCTCGAAGCACATTATATATTATTGATGGCAATATTTAGGGCTGCCATAGTGGATCGAATAAATGTTGTAATAGCCTTTTTACACCGGAACGCATTTAACATATTTCCGCGTTAATCCGCATCTTTGATGGATGCGGCCAAAATGCTAAAATTTTTACATGTATTTTGTTGGTGGAAAGATGTTAACATATTTTCGCATCCATGAAAGATGCGGAAAAATACACTGAGTTGTACTCTGAAAATTGGAATTTAAGCGATTTTTCTCAGTAATGTTGATCCGGCAACCACTATTTTCGTCGTTTGTTTACATTTATCGGAAAAAATGCCAAACAACATGGACGGACAAAAAATTTACATTTTTGCCAAAATAATAGTAAATGGTTATTCCAATTAGTTAAAACTATTCGCGCTTTGTGGAATACAGCCTCCGTAACAATGTTAATAGGTTTGTGGCAGGAAAATATTGCAGTTTTACAAGGCAAATGGAAAAATGTGTGAGCTAGACAACAGCTGACAATATGCGAAACTGCGGTGTAAAACCACTTTTTAGCATTCCGCATCTTCAGCTCAAGATGCGGAATGCTTTTTTGGTGTAAAAAGGCTATAAGTATATCTTTAAAAATACCAGCTATTGAAATCCAGTGATGCATTCGATATTTTAAAATCGCTTTAAATTCTTTTGCTATCACAGCGTGAATTACTTGACGATTATAAGAAAAATGCAACTGAGAAAACCGAATACAGTGATGAAAATCACAGTACAATGATGTGTGGGAAGAAGAGAAACACTTCACAATGACGGATATACAGAAGTTAGTTAAATATTGAAAGTTATATACCAGTACTAAACAAGCTGTATATATAAACTAGTTGGTGCAGTCATTCCATCATCATTTTCATCATTAACTTAAAAAGAGCAAATGATCTTCAAAAGGCTAAAATGCCGTTTTCAAAAAAATTCCATATTCTTAATCCGGCCCTACATAAAGTTCGGAAATTAGAGGTTTTGCCTACTATTATAAGATAAATTAGATGACCAAGTTTATATATCCTTCAGTTATTCGTTTAAAAGTTATTGGAAAAATATTTATTTTCTAAAAATTATGTGAAGTACCAGATGGGGACAACCGATATGGTCCTGAGTAAAATTTTCATAAGCGTACGTCTTATGCAAAATATGACTGAATTCAGTGTACTTACAATAAATACATGTATATAAAACCAAAATTCACACTGGCAATTTGGTCATTGGTATGAAAGGTACTAAAACGGGTTTGGCAAATGTTTAGATTTTCTGAGGGTTTGTCTGTTATTACAAAGTAATTAAGCTGACATAATGTAAATTTCCTCCAGCTACCCATTTGGAAGTTATTGGAGAAATACTATTTTTCCAAAATTAGGTTATTTTGTATGAGAGGGCGTATATTGTACGTAAAGTATGTCCGAATTCAGTGTACTTATCATAAAATATATGTATGTATGTTAAACTATGAGGGCCAATTCGGACATCTGTTTGGCAGTAAACAGAAGGGGTGTGGGAAAGGTTTCTGAGGTTTTGTTTACCAATATATCCTTCAGTTGTCTGTTTGGAAGTTATGGCAGAAATATAAATTATCCAAAAATAGGTAAATTTGTGATATATTATCAAAAATATTTTCCGAAAATGTCTAACAACCGTGTGAGCTCACGGTTGATAGAAATATTTATATTGGCAACACTGTAAATAAATATATGAAAACAAACTAAAGATCTGACAAGAGCAACGGATCTGGCAATTTTGCCATACAACAGTCCGACAACCGTGTGAATTGGCAATTTTTGTTGGCAAAAAAAATTATTGTCTGACTGTTATCAGGCATTGAAATTGTAAGATTTTCTTACAATCGTCTGAACTGACAATTTACCTTTAGCAATAAATTTTTCATTATAAGTACATTGCAAGATCTGTCAGCGTTGGAAGATTTGACAACAGTCTGTATATAGCTTAATATATTTGTTATTTGGAACACAAAACGACAACTATTACATTCGAAACAAATAACAGCATATGAATGTATTTTATAGTTTGTTAAGTGACATACAGTTGTGTTTCCTGGGGTAACAACTTAAAATTTTTGGGGTTTTTTTTATTCAATTTTTCGATTCTTTACTGGATCTGGGTATATGGCAGCATCGTTATTTGACAATGTGTACGTAATGTGCACGTAACAGCACGTAAAGTTAGGCGATCGCCAAGTCGAATGATAGTGGGTTACTCGCTTTCGTTCGCATACATTTTCTTTCGACATTGTGGAACAGGTTTGGAATTATCAAAAAATCTACTTTGGAAGTAAATGAAAACATAAAATTACCACAAGCTTTCCAACATCTTTATTATGTATTGCATTTTCATTTTATTTCCAAATATTTTCCAAACATGAATACAATTGTACAATAAGGGGCCCCTTTCGCTTATCCAACAATTGGAACTTAACAAGTTACAATGTTTCCGATAAAGATTTTCCAAACATCATGTTTACTAATGTAAGCTTATAGTAAGTTTATAGCATGTTTTTAATGTTTATTGGGATATTACACCCGATATACATATATTGAGAAATACTTATTTTGTGTCGGTTTGGCACGATTTAGCTCAAGGAATGCATGCCCGATGATTGGAATGTGAGTGTTCTATGTACTGAAGGTAGATACCTACCATCTGTTTATCGATTACAAAGCTGCTCTCGACAGTCCGAAACGACAGAAATTATAAGACGCTATGGCTGAGTTTGATATCCCCTCAAGGCTGATACGACTTTGCGGGATGACACTGACTGACACGAAGTATTCAGTGAAAATAGACAAAAATCTGACTGAGCCATTTTCCACTAAGCGAGGCTTTAGACAAGAAGAAAGTCTGTCGTGCGATCTCTTTAACACCGTAATGGAGATGATCATGCGGAAGGCAGCAGTAAACAGGACTAGTGCCATCTTTAACAAAAGTCACATTCAGCTGGCGTATGCCAATGACATAGATATCATTGTCCGTAGACTGCGGAATGTTACAGCGGCCTTATCGAGCATTGAGAAGCAGTCGGAAGAAGTGGGTTTGGTGGATTTGGCGTATGGGACGCTGCGTGAAAGCTAAGAACTATAACTTAGAAGTAGGTAGATGATTTTGTCTACTTTGGCTCGACACAAACCGTGGCAAACCGCGGCTATTAAGCAAACGATTTAATGACAAAGCCCTCTCTCGTAGAACAAAGGTCGAACTGTACTAGACTCTACAGCTCAAAATCCTGGGTAATAAAACAAGCGGATTAATCTGTTCTGGGAGTCTTCGAGAGAAAAATACTTCACAAAATATTTGGGCCCATTATTGTTAACGTCGAGTACCGTCGTGGAATGAACCATGAGCTGTACAACGACATCGAAGTCGTCAAGTGTGTTGAAATAAACCGAACGTGCTGGCTTGGACACGTTGTACGAATGAATGAAAATGCTGCAACTCGAAAAGTCTTCGGCAATAAACGTTGGTGTGGAACTCGATAGCTCAGTGAAAGCGACGGCCAGAATATTTCACGAAACTTGTCAAGTCGTCATTGAAAATTTGCGCTCCAGGTTGAAGCAGTGTCATAATAATCAAGTATCTCATATGGAGGATGTATTTTTTAAAAACTAAACTCCCCAAGTTTAATTTATACACCTGGAATAACTGTTTGTGAATGCTAGTGTTAATCTTTAATAAAATTTTTCAGTTACATTGTATTTAGGGTCAATATTCCTCTGTCGTTGGACATAATAACTGACCATGTCATAATACAGTTCAAACGGCAGTATTTCCATCAGACAATGAAGGCGACCCGAATTTGTCGGCGGCGGCTTAATTTCAGCCGATACAGGTCGAATACAATAGCCGTGCATATCGCCGGGGGTGCGGCTTAAGATAAACAGTAATTCTCGGTCGGCTTCCTTCTCTGATTTCCATCCCTATTGGCATCATTTACAAGCGAGTAGCATGATACTAAAGCAGAAACAACTGAATGATACTGTCATCGGTTTTTTTTGTTAACATTGTGCTCCAATTGCATACAAATGTACCCATATACATACATACGTTAGAAATGTGCATAAAGGAAACAAAAAAAGGATAAATAACAAGCAATAAATAGCCAACTACAGAATACATTTATCGCTGATATATGTATATATATATATATATATATGTTATATGTCTATGCTAGTTTACATACCTTGTCTCGTAACTGTTTCGATCGATACAATATTTGGCTCTGGTATATATTCTTGTAGTGTTTCTGCAAGAGGGGGAAATCCAAATGAAAATATATTAGTAAAACGCTCAAAACATTCAGTAGAGTAGAGTGTAGTTGACATAGAAGTACGGTAGAACAATAGCAATTGATTAACACTACAAACTAAATGAAACGTAAGAGACAATGAGCTTATAACTTAAAATATAATCCAAAGACCTTTTTGTTTATGCGTAGCTGGCTGGGTTTGTTAGTGGTTACTTATGTATGTAGTTAGTTTAGTTAACGCTTACGAACTAGGGTTAGTGGTACAGATAGAGACAAATGCGAACTGGCAACTTTACATTGGACAACTCGGGGAAACAAGAGTTGCGTTTGTTCATTACTTACAAATTGCTGGATGTGTTTGAATTTCGAATTATTGTTAAGTGTGAATGAGTATTATAAATTGGTACGAGTTTAGAGTAATGTTAAGGTTTACAGTTGATCGATGCTTATTTGCTTCCTCTAGCGGCCGATTCGTCAGATTCTACATACTCAATGTCTGTGAGAGTCTCTCGGGGCATACCCTTGATATGAAGCTTTTCCGCATCGACATTGAAGCTGCTGGTGCACTTTTCGTGGACGGTTGTACAGCTCTCGTTTAGCATTTCGGAAAGCTCGTTGCACAGATATGTCGTAGCTGGTTCGGCAATATACTCCTCGGTATCCGAGGGCAATTGGACATCCTCGATGTCGGTCTGCTGTTGCTGTGGGTTAGCTTGTTGGACATCGTTGCAGAAAATTGTGGATGGAATGGACTTCTTGTGTTTGGAGCATTTAACAGCCCCACAAGTCTCTAGGGCGACCACAACATTGGCGCTGCAAGTTTCGTAATCTTTGAGATTGGACGAATTAACATCTATTTGGGGCAATTCAGTCTCGGACACAGAAGACATGTCATCGTTTGTCATATCTTCGACATCGGTCGTTTTGTCGGCACACATTGGTGAAGCGTCCGCAATATGGTCTGTACTGGCAGAATTTCTGATTTCATTCGGCAGCCCAGAATCTGAGAGATCTATTTCTTCTACGTCTGTACCACCATCATCACGTGTTTTCGGAACTCCTAAATGTTTGGACTTTCCCTTGCTCATGCTGCGCGTTTTGAGCTTCTTCCTTCGACTGTTGGTGCCAGCCATATAGATCTCCTCAATATCCGTTACGGACTCGGCATTTGATTGAATTTCAAGACGTTTGCTTTGGTGGGGTTTCAGCTGTTCATTGGCAATTGTAATGTCACCTTCCACCATTTCAGATGGCGGTGGCATGGGTTCATCTGCAATAGAGAGGTCATGGCCCTCATCCTCACCACAAGAATATTCCTCAGTGTCTGTGACACACTCTTCTTTGATTTTAGAGCTTATACCAAACTGATATTCATTATCCATGGGGATGATACTAGTGATTGTGTCCCCATATTTGTCTTCCTGCAGCATTACCACTTCTCGCTGTGGCTGGGGTAAGGAACACAAGTCTACCGTGGCAGCGACGTTGGATGAACTTTCAGAGTCTATGACATCTTCGCAAACTACATCTTCGCAGTCTGTAACGCAGCCGCCGTCATCGTCGGGTGCCAGTATGACTGCTTGTGGAATAGGCTTTTCGTCATCATCAAAACTGTCTTCGTCATCGTCATCTAAGCGTTCAACATCCGTCAGAACTTCATCCCTGGTAGACGCGCCAACATCTAGAAACTTTTTCTGCCCAGAAAATATTGTCGCACCAGATAAGGAAGCGGCTTTTGGCATAACGGATGAAGTTCTAGGAGATACAAAAGTAACGTCTAGTGGTGGCAGGCTACAATTACTTAGCATATCTTCCTCGGAGACACTGTCATCATCCCCGTTACAGTCAGAATCTGAGAAAGCTATTTGACAGATCTCTTCGTCGCCAGATATTTCTAATAATTCATCTTCAGACAGGCCATGCACCATCTGTTTATCGATATCAGAAATTGCTGATGCCATATCGCTTACATTACTCGCTACGGAAACTTCTTCATCTTCAGAAATATCCGCTTCTTTGGCATTGACTGTCGCATCAGCTATATTCACACGACCTTGATCTATTAAAACGTCATTAAAATCAACACACACCGATTTGGCACAATCGTTTTCCAATTCCGAATCCGTGTTATAGTCTTCGCAATCTGTTAAATATTCATTCAGGTTGCTAAGGTTTTGCGCCTGCAAGAAATTGCCTTTTCGGTGCTCGATCTTTTCATTTGCTTCGTTACTAATGGCTGTCTGTTCGTGAACGTCGATGTGTAAAAACTCCTGTAGTGAAATATTTAGTTCAGGATATGACGGATTCTTTTTTACTCCATCTCCGATGTCGCTGTCCGAGTCCGTTACGTAATCTTCAATGTCCGTTACATCGTTTTGTTGTTGAACGTGGTCAGCACCCAATGTCGATGGCTTTATCGTTGCAAGTTTAATAAATTCAGTCTGACTGTCGAAATCTTCAACATCCGTTAGAGCTCCCCAATTTTTGCCATAGTCCATATCATTGCTCTCGGACGAGTCTGAGTCAGATTCGGACGATGATGAAGAATGATGTTTATGAGACGTCACCGAAATGATTGGAACTTTGCTGGACATAACTGCGCAGTTCTTGTGATACGCAACGAAGTGTATTTATAGTTGTTTTGTAAGAGTTTCTAAATAAGGTTTGAGAAAAGAGGAGTAAATAAACAAAGTAGTTATGGCGCATAGTATAAGCATATAAATGTATCATTTCGGGTAACGTCATCCCTAAAGAAGTTATAAGCGTCTACTATCGCCTAACGAACGTCACCAAATTGTGGATGTTAATATTATATGATACTGTAAAGGTTCATCAAAGTGTACGAATGAAGTCTTAGTCACCGTCGACTTTAATCGGATAAATTTTCGACAAGCAACTGAGGCGGTCTGGCAACCGAAAATTTCTCCATCCTTAAGTCATGGTGTCAAAACATCGCTTCGTCTAATATTTCTCGGCTAGAACACGGTGTGCATCAATTTCTTTTAAATCAACTTGAAATTATGATAAAGCCTATTCGAGACTTACCAATTTGGATATTGTATAGTTAGTATTAATTCTAGGTGTATTGAAATTAAAATGAGATAAAATATGAATTTATTTGTATTTTACCTTGCATAGGTTGGTTTTCCACAGCACGAGCTGGTATCGGACTTCCTGAGGCTGATGCCAGCATATCAACTGCCTCGAATTGTCTTTGCAACGTGGGATCTAAGGCAAAGCCTCCGGCTTGTTGTTTACGCAATGTTTCCTCGATCAGGGCAAAAGGGCTTCGAGTCGGCTTTGGAGAACCGGGACTTGCTATGTATAGGCGTTCTTGATCCGATGAAACTGTAGGCAGGGCTACCGAATCCGATAAGCTTGAGTCTGTGGTGTCAACGAAGCTTACGTCGTATTCGTAAACACAACGTTGTTCAACAGATTGTGGACGCATCATACTGAAGTAGTCAACTTCTGGTTGGCGATAGATAACCTCGAAGGGCTTATCGGGACCGCTGGTTTTAGTGAACACTTCACTGGTAATCATTTTGCGGCTGCCAGAGGAACTTGAGCTTTTTGTGCTTTCATTCGAGCGCATAGATCGAGCATTGGACTCCGAGTCGTTGTCGTCATTTAGAATAATTGTGCTTACCGCAGTAATAGCGATGGGTTCTCGATGAAGTTTCACTGTGGCTACCTTGGCGGAAGTTATTGCGGATTTCTTTTCCGCCAGTTTCGTATTCAACAACTCTTTTTCATTCTTGTTCGTGGCTTGAACATTTCGCGTAGAAATGTTGTTATAATTGGAAGTCTTTCGTTTTGATGTTGTTGAGGCCGTGGAAGATTTGCTTGAGGTACTGCTTTGGTTTAAATTATTCTTTAGCTTCTTCTGGACTTTAACGTCCACAGTCTTCGTATGTTTCTCATAGTTTTTTGTGGTGGATTGTTTGATTGTTTGTTTTTGTTCCACGTGAATTTTTGTATCGGTCTTTGCTCGTTTGCCGTCGTCAGCACGGGCAACTTTTTGGACCGCCGATCTTACAGGAACTTTGGAAACAGCACTTGCTGCCTGGCGCCGAGAAGCGATGGGAGCTTTATCTTTTAACTTATTGCTGTCTTCTCCAATATTTGTTTTAGTTTTCGGAAAGCTTGCCCGTTTATCACTGGTTTTGGAGGTAGTGTTCTGTTTATCTCTAGATGTTTGCTTAGCATATCTTATGGATATTATAGGTTCGGCTTTGGTCTTCGCTATGCGATCAAGTTTATCGGAGCTCTTTCTTAGCACATCTTTGGTCATCGATGGGGCATGAAATCGTTTGCTTGCACTCGGTAGCTTTTGCTTTCTGTCAATTTGTCTAGACTTGTCATCTTTGGATTTGGATGATGTGCTGTGTAAAGACTCCTTACTGGAACTGTACTTATTGGACTGAAAACTGAGCCGATCAGTATGAGACTTTAGGTAAGACTCTGTATCATTTCTTTTGGACTTTGGGATATTAGACAAGTTGTTAGACTTTGTAGCCGATTTGTCATCCAAGCTGGTATTGCTGTCAGCATTTTTCATATTTGCATATCGCCTACTGTGGGCTATGGTCGGTTGCATATAGTGATGCATAGCGGTAGGTTGAGTCGGAGTTCTCATGCGCCTTCTTTGAGAATCGTCATTAGGAGTTGAACTTCTTGAGGTTGTTGACATGTCTGCGGTTTTCTTGACACGTGTCGGCGTAACTTTTTGTGTCTTTCTGGTATAGGCGTAAACACTGGTAACAGCAGAATAATTAGATTTTGGATGATTTGGTGGAGGACTGAAAGATCGTAGAGTTTGATTCTGAGGTACCCTCGTTACGTCGGTTCTAACTCTAGGTCTTGGCGTTATACTACGACTATTGGATTCAATTGCATCCACATAACTCTGTTTAGGTTGAGGGCTTAAGGTTCTCTCTAATCGAATCTGGTTGTTAAGAGCCGAAATATTTGTGGAATCTGTGATTATTCGTTCATATTGCCTTATCTTAGGCGCTTGCTTTCCTACTGGCTGCAAGGTATTGTTATTGTCACTAACAGCTTTCCTATGAGGACGAGGAGTTTTTTGAGTTGGTTTTCGTTCTGTTTGTGTATTTTCCCCCTTTGATTCTACAGATAATGGTTCTCTTCTAATAGTTGATTTTATAGATTTTTTGGTTACCTGTTTACCTGCGGTCACTTTCTTAGCGTTATCTTGAGAATATGTGGAACTTTTATTCGGTACAAATTTATTTGGAGCTTTTTTAACATTGCGAGGTTTAGATTCATTTTCTTTCAAGTCAACGAAATACGCAACACTACCGCCATTGCCAGCAGATTTCACGTCACTTACATCACTTGGTTTAGACAGGCTACCACTGTCGTCACCAGAGATCTGTTTTTGTTCTATCCTCGCTGTGGCCTGAGGCAACCGTTGTTTTTCGAATGACGATAAAGTATTCACCGCGGTTCCAATATCTTTCGAATGGTCTGATACTTGTGTAGTTGCTGACACAACATCTTCATCACCATCTGATTCACCCGAATAGTGTTTCAGGTCCGACTGAAGGTGCTGTGAGTTGTCAGAACTTTTCGGGTCTGCAGTAGGAAACAATGGAGACTTGCTGGCAGGAATAAACGTTTCTATTAGATCTTCAGATATCTGCCTAGTTGGTTTTGTAACGCCTTCCACAATATCAATCTTTACATCGGTGTCCGCTCTACTGTCAGGTTTGTCGGATGTCTGAGGTGATTGTGGTTTGTCAGTTAGTTTCGGGTCTACTACACCTACAGATTTTAATAGGAACTCTTTAACAGGGATTTTTTGGTCGAGAACTTGGTCAGGTAGTTTGACAATGTCCTCATCATCAGAAGACTCCTCATCGGTAGGCTGTTTAAGGTCTCCTTTGTCGGATGTCTGAGGCGGCAGTGGTTTGTCAGTGGGTTTAGAGTCTACTAAATATCTAGGTGTTTTGTATACAATTTGTTCAGACGGTTTGACAAAGTCTTCTTTATCCAATGATTCCTCATTGGAAGGCGGTTCTAGCTCTGGACGGTCGGATGTCTGAGGTGGGGGGTGTTTGTCAGTAGGCTCCGAGACTACTAAATATGTAGGCAACTCTTTATCGACAATTCGGTCACATGGCTTACTAGCTGGTTTAACAATGTCTACCTGCTGGAAATGCTGTTCTAACTCTGGTCTGTCGGAAGTCTGAGGTGCCTGTGGTTTGTCAGTAGATTTCAAGTCTAATAAGCCTGTAGGCATTACTGGTAACTCTTGAACAGTGACATCTTTATCGATAATTGCGTCAGATGGTTTACTAGATGGTTTTACAATGTCTTCCTCATCGGATGATTCGCCATTGGAAGGTTGTGCTTGCTCAGGTCTGTCCGATGTCTTAGGTGCTGGTGGTTTGTCAGTAGGTTTCAAGTCTAATAAGCCTGTAGGCATTACTGGTGACACTTTAACAGGGACATCTTTATCGATAATTTGGTCACATGGTTTACCAGATGGTTTTACAATATCTTCCTCATCGGACGATTCGTCAGTGGTAGGCTGTTCTAGGTCGGGTCTGTCGAATGTCTGAGGTACCTGTGGTTTGTCAGTAAGTTTGGAGTCTACTCTTGGCAACTCTTTAACAGGGACATCTTTATCGATAATTCGGTCAGATGGTTTTACAATGTCTTCCTCATCGGACGATTCGTCAGCGGAAGGTTGTTCTAGCTCTGGTCTGTCGGATGTCTTAGGTGCCTGTGGTTTGTCAGTAGGTTTCAAGTCTAATAAGCCTGTAGGCATTACTGGTGACACTTTAACAGGGACATCTTTATCGATAATTTGGTCACATGGTTTACCAGATGGCTTTACAATATCATCCTCATCGGACGATTCGTCATTGGAAGGCTGTTCTAGGTCGGGTCTGTCGAATGTCTGAGGTACCTGTGGTTTGTCAGTAGGTTTCAAGTCTAATAAGCCTGTAGGCATTACTGGTGACACTTTAACAGGGACATCTTTATCGATAATTTGGTCACATGGTTTACCAGATGGTTTTACAATATCATCCTCATCGGACGATTCGTCATTGGAAGGCTGTTCTAGGTCGGGTCTGTCGAATGTCTGAGGTACCTGTGGTTTGTCAGTAGGTTTCAAGTCTAATAAGCCTGTAGGCATTACTGGTGACACTTTAACAGGGACATCTTTATCGATAATTTGGTCACATGGTTTACCAGATGGTTTTACAATATCATCCTCATCGGACGATTCGTCAGCGGAAGGTTGTTCTAGCTCTGGTCTGTCGGATGTCTTAGGTGCCTGTGGTTTGTCAGTAGGTTTCAAGTCTAATAAGCCTGTAGGCATTACTGGTGACACTTTAACAGGGACATCTTTATCGATAATTTGGTCACGTGGTTTACCAGATGGCTTTACAATATCATCCTCATCGGACGATTCGTCATTGGAAGGCTGTTCTAGGTCGGGTCTGTCAAATGTCTGAGGTACCTGTGGCTTGTCAGTAGGTTTCAAGTCTAATAAGCCTGTAGGCATTACTGGTGACACTTTAACAGGGACATCTTTATCGATAATTTGGTCATATGGTTTACCAGATGGTTTTACAATATCATCCTCATCGGACGATTCGTCATTGGAAGGCTGTTCTAGGTCGGGTCTGTCGAATGTCTGAGGTACCTGTGGTTTGTCAGTAGGTTTCAAGTCTAATAAGCCTGTAGGCATTACTGGTGACACTTTAACAGGGACATCTTTATCGATAATTTGGTCACATGGTTTACCAGATGGTTTTACAATATCTTCCTCATCGGACGATTCGTCATTGGAAGGCTGTTCTAGGTCGGGTCTGTCGAATGTCTGAGGTACCTGTGGTTTGTCAGTAAGTTTGGAGTCTACTCTTGGCAACTCTTTAACAGGGACATCTTTATCGATAATTCGGTCAGATGGTTTTAAAATGTCTTCCTCATCGGACGATTCGTCAGCGGAAGGTTGTTCTAACTCTGGTCTGTCGGATGTCTTAGGTGCCTGTGGTTTGTCAGTAGGTTTCAAGTCTAATAAGCCTGTAGGCATTACTGGTGACACTTTAACAGGGACATCTTTATCGATAATTTGGTCACATGGTTTACCAGATGATTTTACAATATCTTCCTCATCGGACGATTCGTCATTGGAGGGCTGTTCTAGGTCGGGTCTATCGAATGTATGAGGTACCTGTGGTTTGTCAGTAGGTTTCAAGTCTAATAAGCCTGTAGGCATTACTGGTAACCCTTTAACAGGGACATCTTTATCGAAAATTTGGTCAGATGGTTTTACAATGTCTTCCTCATCGGATGATTCGTCAGTGGAGAGCTTTTCTGGTTCTTGTCTGCTGGGTGTCTGAGGTGCCTGTGGTTTGTCAGTAGGTTTCAAGTCTAATAAGCCTGTAGGCATTACTGGTGACACTTTAACAGGTACATCTTTATCGATAATTTGGTCATATGGTTTACCAGATGGTTTTACAATATCATCCTCATCGGACGATTCGTCATTGGAAGGCTGTTCTAGGTCGCGTCTGTCGAATGTCTGAGGTACCTGTGGTTTGTCAGTAGGTTTCAAGTCTAATAAGCCTGTAGGCATTACTGGTGACACTTTAACAGGGACATCTTTATCGATAATTTGGTCACATGGTTTACCAGATGGTTTTACAATATCTTCCTCATCGGACGATTCGTCATTGGAAGGCTGTTCTAGGTCGGGTCTGTCGAATGTATGAGGTACCTGTGGTTTGTCAGTAGGTGTCAAGTCTAAGAAGCCTGTAGGCATTACTGGTAACTCTTTAACAGGGACATCTTTATCGAAAATTTGGTCAGATGGTTTTAAAATGTCTTCCTCATCGGATGATTCGCCATTGGAAGCCTGTTCTAGCTCTGGTCTGCTAGATGTCTTAGGTGCCTGTGGTTTGTCAGTAGGTTTCAAGTCTAATAAGCCTGTAGGTATTACTGGTAACTCTGTAACAGGGACATCTTTATCGATAATTGCGGCAGATGGTTTACTAGGTGGTTTTACAATATCTTCCTCACCGGACGATTCGTCAGTGAAAGGCTGTTCTAGGTTGGGTCTGTCGAATGTCGTAGGTACCTGTGGTTTGTCAGTAAGTTTCGAGTCTACTCTTGGCAACTCTTTAACAGGGACATCTTTATCGATAATTTGGTCAGATGGTTTTACAATGTCTTCCTCATCGGATGATTCGCCATTGGAAGGTTGCTCTAACTCGGGCCTGTCGGATGTCTTAGGTGCCTGTGGTTTGTCGGTAGGTTTCAAGTCTAATACGCCTGTAGGCATTACTGGTAACACTTTAACAGGGACATCTTTATCGATAATTTGGTCAGATGATTTACCAGATGGTTTTACAATATCTTTCTCATCGGACGATTCGTCAGCGGAAGGCTGTTCTAGGTCGGGTCTGCTTGATGTCTGAGGTGCCAGTGGTTCGTCAGTAAGTTTCGACTCTAATAAGCCTGTAGGCATTACTGGTAACTCTTTAACAGGGACATCTTTATAGATAATTTGGTCAGATGGTTTTACAATATCTTCCTCATCGGACGATTCGACAGTGGAAGGCTGTTCTAGCTCGGATCTGCTGGAAGTCTGAGGTGCCTGTGGTTTGTCAGTAAGTTTCAAGTCTAATAAGCCTGTAGGCATTACTGGTAACTCTTTAACAGGGACACTTTTATCGATAATTTGGTCAGATGGTTTACTAGATGGTTTGACAATGTCTTCCTCATCGGATGATCCACCATTGGAAGGTTGTTCTAGCTCGGGTATGTCGGATGTCTTAGCTGCCTGTGGTTTGCCAGTAGGTTTCAGGTCTAATAAGCCTGTAGGCATTACTGGTAACTCTTTAACAGGGACATCTTTATCGATAATTTGGTCAGATGGTTTTACAATATCTTCCTCATCGGACGATTCGTCAGTGGAAGGATGTTCTAGGTCGGGTCTATCGAATGTCTGAGGTACCTGTGGTTTGTCAGTAAGTTTCGAGTCTACTCTTGGCAACCCTTTAACAGGGACATCTTTATCGATAAATTGGTCAGATGGTTTTACAATGTCCTCCTCATCGGATGATTCGCCATTGGAAGGTTGTTCAAGATCAGGTCTGTCGGATGTCTTAGGTGCCTCTGGTTTGTCAGTAGTTTTCAAGTCTAATAAGCCTGTAGGCATTACTTGTAACCCTTTAACAGGGACATCTTTATCGATAATTTGGTCAGATGTTTTTACAATATCTTCCTCATCGGACGATTCGACAGTGGAAGGCTGTTCAAGCTCGGATCTACTGGATGTCAGAGGTGCCTGTGGTTTGTCAGTAAGTTTCAAGTCTAATAAGCCTGTAGGCATTACTGGTGACACTTTAACAGGGACATCTTTATCGATAATTTGGTCACATGGTTTACCAGATGGTTTTACAATATCTTCCTCATCGGACGATTCGTCATTGGAAGGCTGTTCTAGGTCGGGTCTGTCGAATGTATGAGGTACCTGTGGTTTGTCAGTAGGTTTCAAGTCTAATAAGCCTGTAGGCATTACTGGTAACTCTTTAACAGGGACATCTTTAACGAAAATTTGGTCAGATGGTTTTACAATGTCTTCCTCATCGGATGATTCGCCATTGGAAGGCTGTTCCAGCTCTGGTCTGCTGGATGTCTTAGGTGCCTGTGGTTTGTCAGTAGGTTTAAAGTCTAATAAGCCTGTAGGTATTACTGGTAACTCTGTAACAGGGACATCTTTATCGATAATTGCGGCACATGGTTTACTAGATGGTTTTACAATATCTTCCTCACCGGACGATTCGTCAGTGAAAGGCTGTTCTAGGTCGGGTCTGTCGAATGTCGTAGGTACCTGTGGTTTGTCAGTAAGTTTCGAGTCTACTCTTGGCAACTCTTTAACAGGGACATCTTTTTCGATAATTTGGTCAGATGGTTTTACAATATCTTCCTCATCGGACGATTCGTCAGTGGAAGGTTGTTCTAGCTCGGGTCTGTCGGATGTCTTATGTGCCTGTGGTTTGTCAGTAGGTTTCAAGTCTAATAAGCCTGTAGGCATTACTGGTAACTCTTTAACAGGGACATCTTTATCGATATTTTGGTCAGATGGTTTACCAGATGGTTTTACAATATCTTCCTCATCGGACGATTCGTCAGTGGTAGGCTGTTCTAGGTCGGGTCTGTCGAATGTCTGAGGTACCTGTGGTTTGTCAGTAAGTTTCGAGTCTACTCTTGGCAACCCTTTAACAGGGCCATCTTTATCGATAATTTGATCAGATGGTTTAACGAAGGTCTGAGGTACCTGTGGTTTGTCAGTAAGTTTCGAGTCTACTCTTGGCAACTCGTTAACAGGGACATCTTTATCGATAATTTGGTCAGATGGTTTTACAATGTCTTCCTCATCGGATGATTCGTCATTGCAAGGCTGTTCCAGCTCTGGTCTGCTGGATGTCTTAGGTGCCTGTGGTTTGTCAGTAGGTTTCAAGTCTAATAAGCCTGTAGGCATTACTGGCAACTCTGTAACAGGGACATCTTTATCGATAATTGCGTCAGATGGTTTACTAGATGGTTTTACAATATCTTCCTCATCGGACGATTCGACAGTGGAAGGCTGTTCTAGCTCGGGTCTGCTGGATGTCTGAGGTGCCTGCGGTTTGTCAGTAAGTTTCGAGTCTACTAAGCCTGTAGGCATTACTGGTAACTCTTTAACAGGGACATCTTTATCGAAAATTTGGTCAGATGGTTTTACAATATCTTCCTCATCGGACGATTCGACAGTGGAAGGCTGTTCTAGCTCAGGTCTGCTGGATGTCTGAGGTGTCTGTGGTTTGTCAGTAAGTTTCGAGTCTAGTAAGCCTGTAGGCATTACTGATAACTCTTTAACAGGGATATCTTTATCGAAAATTTGGTCAGATGGTTTTACAGTATCTTCCTCATCGGACGAATCGTCATTGGAAGGCTGTTCGAGCTCTGGTCTGTCGAATGTTTGAGGTACCTGTGGTTTGTCAGTAAGTTTCGAGTCTACTCTTGGCAACTCTTTAGCAGGGACATCTTTATCGATAATTTGGTCAGATGGTTTTACAATGTCTTCCTCATCGGATGATTCGCCATTGGAAGGTTGTTCTAGCTCGGGTCTGTCGGATGTCTTAGGTGCCTGTGGGTTGGCAGTAGGTTTCAAGTCTAATAAGCCTGTAGGCATTACTGGTAACTCTTTAACAGGGACATCTTTATCGATAATTTGGTGAGATGGTTTACCAGATGGTTTTACAATATCTTCCTCATCGGACGATTCATCAGCGGAAGGCTGTTCTAGGTCGGGTCTGCTGGATGTCTGAGGTACCTTTGGTTTGTCAGTAAGTTTCGAGTCTACTCTTGGCAACTCTTTAGCAGGGACATCTTTATCGATAATTTGGTCAGATGGTTTTACAATGTCTTCCTCATCGGATGATTCGCCATTGGAAGGTTGTTCTAGCTCGGGTCTGTCGGATGTCTTAGGTGCCTGTGGGTTGGCAGTAGGTTTCAAGTCTAATAAGCCTGTAGGCATTACTGGTAACTCTTTAACAGGGACGTCTTTATCGATAATTTGGTCAGATGGTTTACCAGATGGTTTTACAATATCTTCCTCATCGGACGATTCGTCAGTGGAAGGCTGTTCTAGGTCGGGTCTGTCGAATGTTTGAGGTGCCTGTGGTTTGTCAGTAAGTTTCGAGTCTAATCTTGGCAACTCGTTTACAGGGACATCTTTATCGATCATTTGGTCAGATGGTTTTACAATGTCTTCCTCATCGGATGATTCGCCATATGAAGGTTGTTCTAGCTCGGGTCTGTCGGATGTCTGAGGTGCCTCTGGTTTGTCAGTAGGTTTCAAGTCTAATAAGCCTGTAGGCATTACTGGTAATTCTTTAACAGGGACATCTTTATCGAAAATTTGGTCAGATGGTTTACCAGATGGTTTTACAATATCGTCCTCATCGGACGATTTGTCAGTGGAAGGCTGTTCTAGGTCGGGTCTGTCGAATGTCTGAGGTACCTGTGGTTTGTCAGTAAGTTTCGAGTCTACTCTTGGCGACTCTTTAACAGGGACATCTTTATCGAAAATTTGGTCAGATGGTTTTACAATATCTTCCTTATCGGACGATTCGACAGTGGAAGGCTGTTCTAGCTCGGGTCTGCTGGATGTCTGAGGTGCCTGTGGTTTGCCAGTAAGTTTCGAATCTAGTAAGCCTGAAGGCATTACTAATAACTCTTTAACAGGGACATCTTTATCGATAATTTGGTCAGATGGTTTACTAGATGGTTTTACAATATCTTCCTCATCGGATGATTCACCATTGGAAGGTTGTTCTAGCTCGGGTCTGTCGGCTATCTTATGTGCCTGTGGTTTGTCAGTAGGTTTCAAGTCTAATAAGCCTGTAGGCATTACTGGTAACTCTTTACCAGGGACATCTTTATCGAAAATTTGGTCAGATGGTTTACTAGATGGTTTTACAATGTCTTCCTCATCGGATGATTCGCCATTGGAAGGTTGTTCTAGCTCGGGTCTGTCGAATGTCTGAGGTACCTGTGGTTTGTCAGTAAGTTTCGAGTCTACTCTTGGCAACTCGTTTACAGGGACATCTTTATCGATCATTTGGTCAGATGGTTTTACAATGTCTTCCTCATCGGATGATTCGCCATTTGAAGGTTGTTCTAGCTCGGGTCTGTCGGATGTCTGAGGTGCCTCTGGTTTGTCAGTAGGTTTCAAGTCTAATAAGCCTGTAGGCATTACTGGTAATTCTTTAACAGGGACATCTTTATCGAAAATTTGGTCAGATGGTTTACCAGATGGTTTTACAATATCGTCCTCATCGGACGATTTGTCAGTGGAAGGCTGTTCTAGGTCGGGTCTGTCGAATGTCTGAGGTACCTGTGGTTTGTCAGTAAGTTTCGAGTCTACTCTTGGCGACTCTTTAACAGGGACATCTTTACCCATTATTTGGTGAGATGGTTTTACAATATCTTCCTCATCGGACGATTCAAATGTGGAAGGTTGTTCTAGCTCGGGTCTGTCGGATGTCTTAGGTGCCTGTGGTTTGTCAGTAAGTTTCAAGTCTAGTAAGCCTGTAGGCATTACTGGTAACTCTTTAACAGGGACATCTTTATCGAAAATTTGGTCAGATGGTTTACCAGATGGTTTTACAATATCTTCCTCATCGGACGATTCGTCAGTGGAAGGCTGTTCTAGGTCGGGTCTGTCGAATGTCTGAGGTACCTGTGGTTTGTCAGTAAGTTTCGAGTCTACTCTTGGCGACTCTTTAACAGGGACATCTTTACCCATAATTTGGTCAGATGGTTTTACAATATCTTCCTCATCGGACGATTCAACAGTGGAAGGTTGTTCTAGCTCGGGTCTGTCGGATGTCTTAGGTGCCTGTGGTTTGTCAGTAAGTTTCGAGTCTAGTAAGCCTGTAGGCATTACTGGTAACTCTTTAACAGGGACATCTTTATCGAAAATTTGGTCAGATGGTTTACCAGATGGTTTTACAATATCTTCCTCATCGGACGATTCGTCAGTGGAAGGCTGTTCTAGGTCGGGTCTGTCGAATGTCTGAGGTACCTGTGGTTTGTCAGTAAGTTTCGAGTCTACTCTTGGCGACTCTTTAACAGGGACATCTTTACCCATAATTTGGGCAGATGGTTTTACAAAGTCTTCCTCATCGGACGATTCAACAGTGGAAGGTTGTTCTAGCTCGGGTCTGTCGGATGTCTTAGGTGCCTGTGGTTTGTCAGTAAGTTTCGAGTCTAGTAAACCTGTAGGCATTGCTGGTAACTCTTTAACAGGGACATCTTTATCGAAAACTTGGTCAGATGGTTTACCAGATAGTTTTACAATATCTTCCTCATCGGACGATTTGTCAGTGGAAGGCTGTTCTAGGTCGGGTCTGTCGAATGTCTGAGGTACCTGTGGTTTGTCAGTAAGTTTCGAGTCTACTCTTGGCGACTCTTTAACAGGGACATCTTTACCCATAATTTGGTGAGATGGTTTTACAAAGTCTTCCTCATCGGACGATTCAACAGTGGAAGGTTGTTCTAGCTCGGGTCTGTCGGATGTCTTAGGTGCCTGTGGTTTGGCAGTAGGTTTCAAGTCTAATAAGCCTGTAGGCATTACTGGTAACTCTTTAACAGGGACATCTTTATCGATAATTTGGTCAGATGGTTTTACAATATCTTCCTCATCGGACGATTCGTCAGTGGAAGGCTGTTCTAGCTCTGGCTTGCTGGATGTCTGTGGTGCCTGTGGTTTGTCAGTAGGTTTCAAGTCTAATAAGCCTTTAGGCATTACTGGTAACTCTTTACCAGGGACATCTTTATCGAAAACTTGGTCAGATTGTTTACCAGATAGTTTTACAATATCTTCCTCGTCGGACGATTCGTCAGTGGAAGGCTGTTCTAGGTCGGGTCTGTCGAATGTCTGAGGTACCTGTGGTTTGTCAGTAAGTTTCGAGTCTACTCTTGGCATCTCTTTAGCAGGGACATCTTTATTGATAATTTGGTCAGATGGTTTTACAATGTCTTCCTCATCGGAGGAGTCGACATTGGAAGGTTGTTCTAGCTCGGGTCTGTCGGATGTCTTATGTGCCTGTGGTTTGTCAGTAGGTTTCAAGCCCAATAAGCCTGTAGGCATTACTGGTAACTCTTTAACAGGGACATCTTTACCGAAAATTTGGTGAGATGGTTTTACAAAGTCTTCCTCATCGGACGATTCAACAGTGGAAGGTTGTTCTAGCTCGGGTCTGTCGGATGTCTTAGGTGCCTGTGGTTTGTCAGTAAGTTTCGAGTCTAGTAAACCTGTAGGCATTGCTGGTAATTCTTTAACAGGGACATCTTTATCGAAAATTTGGTCAGATGGTTTACCAGATGGTTTTACAATATCGTCCTCATCGGACGATTTGTCAGTGGAAGGCTGTTCTAGGTCGGGTCTGTCGAATGTCTGAGGTACCTGTGGTTTGTCAGTAAGTTTCGAGTCTACTCTTGGCGACTCTTTAACAGGGACATCTTTACCCATTATTTGGTGAGATGGTTTTACAATATCTTCCTCATCGGACGATTCAAATGTGGAAGGTTGTTCTAGCTCGGGTCTGTCGGATGTCTTAGGTGCCTGTGGTTTGTCAGTAAGTTTCAAGTCTAGTAAGCCTGTAGGCATTACTGGTAACTCTTTAACAGGGACATTTTTATCGAAAATTTGGTCAGATGGTTTACCAGACAGTTTTACAATATCTTCCTCATCGGACGATTCGTCAGTGGAAGGCTGTTCTAGGTCGGGTCTGTCGAATGTCTGAGGTACCTGTGGTTTGTCAGTAAGTTTCGAGTCTACTCTTGGCGACTCTTTAACAGGGACATCTTTACCCATAATTTGGTCAGATGGTTTTACAATATCTTCCTCATCGGACGATTCAACAGTGGAAGGTTGTTCTAGCTCGGGTCTGTCGGATGTCTTAGGTGCCTGTGGTTTGTCAGTAAGTTTCGAGTCTAGTAAGCCTGTAGGCATTACTGGTAACTCTTTAACAGGGACATCTTTATCGAAAATTTGGTCAGATGGTTTACCAGATGGTTTTACAATATCTTCCTCATCGGACGATTCGTCAGTGGAAGGCTGTTCTAGGTCGGGTCTGTCGAATGTCTGAGGTACCTGTGGTTTGTCAGTAAGTTTCGAGTCTACTCTTGGCGACTCTTTAACAGGGACATCTTTACCCATAATTTGGGCAGATGGTTTTACAAAGTCTTCCTCATCGGACGATTCAACAGTGGAAGGTTGTTCTAGCTCGGGTCTGTCGGATGTCTTAGATGCCTGTGGTTTGTCAGTAAGTTTCGAGTCTAGTAAACCTGTTGGCATTGCTGGTAACTCTTTAACAGGGACATCTTTATCGAAAACTTGGTCAGATGGTTTACCAGATAGTTTTACAATATCTTCCTCATCGGACGATTTGTCAGTGGAAGGCTGTTCTAGGTCGGGTCTGTCGAATGTCTGAGGTACCTGTGGTTTGTCAGTAAGTTTCGAGTCTACTCTTGGCGACTCTTTAACAGGGACATCTTTACCCATAATTTGGTGAGATGGTTTTACAAAGTCTTCCTCATCGGACGATTCAACAGTGGAAGGTTGTTCTAGCTCGGGTCTGTCGGATGTCTTAGGTGCCTGTGGTTTGGCAGTAGGTTTCAAGTCTAATAAGCCTGTAGGCATTACTGGTAACTCTTTAACAGGGACATCTTTATCGATAATTTGGTCAGATGGTTTTACAATATCTTCCTCATCGGACGATTCGTCAGTGGAAGGCTGTTCTAGCTCTGGCTTGCTGGATGTCTGTGGTGCCTGTGGTTTGTCAGTAGGTTTCAAGTCTAATAAGCCTTTAGGCATTACTGGTAACTCTTTACCAGGGACATCTTTATCGAAAACTTGGTCAGATTGTTTACCACATAGTTTTACAATATCTTCCTCGTCGGACGATTCGTCAGTGGAAGGCTGTTCTAGGTCGGGTCTGTCGAATGTCTGAGGTACCTGTGGTTTGTCAGTAAGTTTCGAGTCTACTCTTGGCATCTCTTTAGCAGGGACATCTTTATTGATAATTTGGTCAGATGGTTTTACAATGTCTTCCTCATCGGAGGAGTCGACATTGGAAGGTTGTTCTAGCTCGGGTCTGTCGGATGTCTTATGTGCCTGTGGTTTGTCAGTAGGTTTCAAGCCCAATAAGCCTGTAGGCATTACTGGTAACTCTTTAACAGGGACATCTTTACCGAAAATTTGGTCAGATGGTGTACCAGATAGTTTTACAATACCTTCCTCATCGGACGAATCACCACTGGAAGGCTGTTCTAGCTCTGGCTTGCTGGATGTCTGTGGTGACTGTGGTTTGTCAGTAGGTTTCAAGTCTAATAAGCCTGTAGGCATTACTGGTAACTCTTTAACAGGGACATCTTTACCGAAAATTTGGTCAGATGGTTTACCAGATAGTTTTACAATACCTTCCTCATCGGACGAATCGCCGTTGGAAGGCTGTTCTAGCTCTGGTCTGCTGGATGTCTGAGGTGCCTGTGGTTTGTCAGTAGGTTTCAAGTCTAATAAGCCTGTAGGCATTACTGGTAGCTCTTTAACAGGGACATCTATATCGATAATTTGGTCAGATGGTTTACCAGATAGTTTCACAATACCTTCCTCATCGGACGAATCGCCATTGGAAGGCTGTTCTAGCTCTGGTCTGCTGGATGTCTGAGGTGCCTGTGGTTTGTCAGTAGGTTTTAAGTCTAATAAGCCTGTAGGCATTACTAGTAGCTCTTTAACAGGGACATCTTTACCGAAAATTTGGTCAGATGGTTTTACAATGTCTTCCTCATCGGATGAGTCGCCATTGGAAGGTTGTTCTAGGTCGGGTCTGTCGGATGTCTTAGGTGGCTGTGGTTTGTCAGTAGGTTTCAAGTCTAATAAGCCTGTAGGCATTACTGGTAACTCTTTAACAGGGACATCTTTACCGAAAATTTGGTCAGATGGTTTACCAGATAGTTTTACAATACCTTCCTCATCGGACGAATCGCCGTTGGAAGGCTGTTCTAGCTCTGGTCTGCTGGATGTCTGAGGTGCCTGTGGTATGTCAGTAGGTTTCAAGTCTAATAAGCCTGTAGGCATTACTGGTAGCTCTTTAACAGGGACATCTATATCGATAATTTGGTCAGATGGTTTACCAGATGGTTTTACAATATCTTCCTCATCGGACGAATCGCCATTGGAAGGCTGTTCTAGCTCTGATCTGCTGGATGTCTGAGGTGCCTGTGGTTTGTCAGTAGGTTTCAAGTCTAATAAGCCTGTAGGCATTACTGGTAGCTCTTTAACAGGGACATATTTACCGAAAACTTGGTCAGATGGTTTACCAGATAGTTTTACAATACCTTCCTCATCGGACGAATCGCCACTGGAAGGCTGTTCTAGCTCTGGCTTGCTGGATGTCTGTGGTGCCTGTGGTTTGTCAGTAGGTTTCAAGTCTATTAAGCCCGTAGGCATTACTGGCAACTCTTTAACAGGGACATCTTTATTGATAATTTGGTCAGATGGTTTTACAATGTCTTCCTCATCGGATGATTCGCCATTGGAAGGTTGTTCTAGCTCGGGTCTGTCGGATGTCTTAGGTGCCTGTGGTTTGTCAGTAGGTTTCAAACCCAATAAGCCTGTAGGCATTACTGGTAACTCTTTACCAGGGACATCTTTATCGAAAACTTGGTCAGATGGTTTACCAGATAGTTTTAAAATATCTTCCTCATCGGAAGATTCGTCAGTGGAAGGGTGTTCTAGCTCGAGTCTGTCGGATGTCTGAGGTGCCTGTTGTTTGTCAGTAAGTTTCGAGTCTACTCTTGGCAACTCTTTAACAGGGACATCTTTATCGATAATTTGGTCAGATGGTTTTACAATGTCTTCCTCATCGGATGATTCGCCATTGGAAGGTTGTTCTAGCTCGGGTCTGTCGGATGTCTTAGGTGCCTGTCGTTTGTCAGTAGGTTTCAAGTCTAATAAGCCCGTAGTCATTACTGGTAACTCTTTAACAGGGACATCTTTATCGAAAATTTGGTCAGATAGTTTACTAGATGGTTTTACAATGTCTTCCTCATCGGATGATTCGCCATCGGAAGGTTGTTCGAGCTCGGGTCTGTCGGATGTCTTAGGTGCATGTGGTTTGTCAGTAGGTTTCAAGTCTAATAAGCCTGTAGGCATTACTGGTAACTCTTTAACAGGGACATCTTTATCGATAATTTGGTCAGATGGTTTACCAGATAGTTTTACAATGTCTTCCTCATCGGATGAGTCGCCATTGGAAGGTTGTTCTAGCTCGGGTCTGTAGGATGTCTGAGGTGCCTCTGGTTTGTCAGTAGGTTTCAAGTCTAATAAGCCTGTAGGCATTACTGGTAAGTCTTTAACAGGGACATCTTTATCGAAAATTTGGTCAGATGGTTTACTAGATGGTTTTACAATGTCTTCCTCATCGGATGATTCGCCATTGGAAGGTTGTTCTAGCTCGGGTCTGTCGGATGTCTTAGGTGCCTGTGGTTTGTCAGTAGGTTTCAAGTCTAAGAAGCCTGTAGGCATTACTGGTAACGCTTTAACAAGGACATCTTTATCGATAATTTGGTCAGATGGTTTACTAGATGGTTTTACAATGTCTTCCTCATCGGATGATTCGCCATTGGAAGGTTGTTCTAGCTCGGGTCTGTCGGATGTCTTAGGTGGCTGTGGTTTGTCAGTAGGTTTCAAGTCTACTAAGCCTGTAGGCATTACTGGTAACTCTTTAACAGGGACATCTTTATCGAAAATTTGGTCAGATGGTTTACCAGATAGTTTCACAATACCTTCCTCATCGGACGAATCGCCATTGGAAGGCTGTTCTAGCTCTGATCTGCTGGATGTCTGAGGTGCCTGTGGTTTGTCAGTAGGTTTCAAGTCTAATAAGCCTGTAGGCATTACTGGTAGCTCTTTAACAGGGACATCTTCACCGAAAATTTGGTCAGATGGTTTACCAGATAGTTTTACAATACCTTCCTCATCGGACGAATCGCCACTGGAAGGCTGTTCTAGCTCTGGCTTGCTGGATGTCTGGGGTGCCTGTGGTTTGTCAGTAGGTTTCAAGTCTATTAAGCCCGTAGGCATTACTGGCAACTCTTTAACAGGGACATCTTTATCGATAATTTGGTCAGATGGTTTTACAATGTCTTCCTCATCGGATGATTCGCCATTGGAAGGTTGCTCTAGCTCGGGTATGTCGGATGTCTTATGTGCCTGTGGTTTGTCAGTAGGTTTCAAGCCCAATAAGCCTGTAGGCATTACTGGTAACTCTTTAACAACGACATCTTTATCGAAAATTTGGTCAGATGGTTTACCAGATAGTTTTACAATATCTTCCTTACCGGACGATTCGACAGTGGAAGGCTGTTTTAGCTCTGGTCTGTCGGATGTCTGAGGTGCCTGTTGTTTGTCAGTAAGTTTCGAGTCTACTCTTGGCAACTCTTTAACAGGGACATCTTTATCGATAATTTGGTCAGATGGTTTTACAATGTCTTCCTCATCGGATGATTCGCCATTGGAAGGTTGTTTCAGCTCGGGTCTGTCGGATGTCTTAGGTGCCTGTCGTTTGTCAGTAGGTTTCAAGTCTAATAAGCCCGTAGTCATTACTGGTAACTCTTTAACAGGGACATCTTTATCGAAAATTTGGTCAGATAGTTTACTAGATGGTTTTACAATGTCTTCCTCATCGGATGATTCGCCATCGGAAGGTTGTTCGAGCTCGGGTCTGTCGGATGTCTTAGGTGCATGTGGTTTGTCAGTAGGTTTCAAGTCTAATAAGCCTGTAGGCATTACTGGTAACTCTTTAACAGGGACATCTTTATCGATAATTTGGTCAGATGGTTTGCCAGATGATTTTACAATGTCTTCCTCATCGGATGAGTCGCCATCGGAAGGTTGTTCTAGCTCGGGTCTGTCGGATGTCTGAGGTGCCTCTGGTTTGTCAGTAGGTTTCAAGTCTAATAAGCCTGTAGGCATTACTGGTAAGTCTTTAACAGGGACATCTTTATCGAAAATTTGGTCAGATGGTTTACTAGATGGTTTTACAATGTCTTCCTCATCGGATGATTCGCCATTGGAAGGTTGTTCTAGCTCGGGTCTGTCGGATGTCTTAGGTGCCTGTGGTTTGTCAGTAGGTTTCAAGTCTAATAAGCCTGTAGACATTACTGGTAACTCTTTAACAGGGACATCTTTATCGATAATTTGGTCAGATGGTTTACCAGATGGTTTTACAATATCTTCCTCATCGGACGATTCGTCAGTGGAAGGCTGTTCTAGCTCGGGTCTGTCGGATGTCTTAGGTGCATGTGGTTTGTCAGTAGGTTTCAAGTCTAATAAGTTTGTAGACATTACTGGTAACTCTTTAACAGGGACATCTTTATCGAAAATTTGGTCAGATGGTTTACTAGATGGTTTTACAATGTCTTCCTCATCGGATGATTCGCCATCGGAAGGTTGTTCGAGCTCGGGTCTGTCGGATGTCTTAGGTGCCTGTGGTTTGTCAGTAGGTTTCAAGTCTAAGAAGCCTGTAGGCATTACTGGTAACGCTTTAACAAGGACATCTTTATCGATAATTTGGTCAGATGGTTTACTAGATGGTTTTACAATGTCTTCCTCATCGGATGATTCGCCATTGGAAGGTTGTTCTAGCTCGGGTCTGTCGGATGTCTTAGGTGCCTGTGGTTTGTCAGTAGGTTTCAAGTCTAATAAGCCTGTAGACATTACTGGTAACTCTTTAACAGGGACATCTTTATCGATAATTTGGTCAGATGGTTTACCAGATGGTTTTACAATATCTTCCTCATCGGACGATTCGTCAGTGGAAGGCTGTTCTAGCTCGGGTCTGTCGGATGTCTTAGGTGCATGTGGTTTGTCAGTAGGTTTCAAGTCTAATAAGTTTGTAGACATTACTGGTAACTCTTTAACAGGGACATCTTTATCGATAATTTGGTCAGATGGTTTACTAGATGGTTTTACAATGTCTTCCTCATCGGATGATTCGCCATTGGAAGGTTGTTCTAGCTCGGGTCTGTCGGATGTCTTAGGTGCCTGTGGTTTGTCAGTAGGTTTCAAGTCTAATAAGCCTGTAGACATTACTGGTAACTCTTTAACAGGGACATCTTTATCGATAATTTGGTCAGATGGTTTACCAGATGGTTTTACAATATCTTCCTCATCGGACGATTCGTCAGTGGAAGGCTGTTCTAGCTCGGGTCTGTCGGATGTCTTAGGTGCATGTGGTTTGTCAGTAGGTTTCAAGTCTAATAAGTTTGTAGACATTACTGGTAACTCTTTAACAGGGACATCTTTATCGATAATTTGGTCAGATGGTTTACTAGATGGTTTTACAATGTCTTCCTCATCGGATGATTCGCCATTGGAAGGTTGTTCTAGCTCGGGTCTGTCGGATGTCGTAGGTGCCTGTGGTTTGTCAGTAGGTTTCAAGTCTAAGAAGCCTGTAGGCATTACTGGTAACGCTTTAACAAGGACATCTTTATCGATAATTTGGTCAGATGGTTTTACAATTTCTTCCTCATCGGATGAGTCGCCATTGGAAGTTTGTTCTAGCTCGGGTCTGTCGGATGTCTTAGGTGCCTGTGGTTTGTCAGTAGGTTTCAAGTCTAATAAGCCTGTAGGCATTACTGGTAAGTCTTTAACAGGGACATCTATATCGAAAATTTGGTCAGATGGTTTACTAGATGGTTTTACAATGCCTTCCTCATCAGATGAGTCGCCATTGGAAGGCTGTTCTAGCTCGGGTCTGTCGGATGTCTTAGGTGCATGTGGTTTGTCAGTCGGTTTCAAGTCTAATAAGCCTGTAGGCATTACTGGAAACTCTTTAACAGGGACATCTTTATCGAAAATTTGGTCAGATGGTTTACTAAAAGGTTTTACAATGTCTTCCTCATCGGACGATTCGTCAGTGGAAGGCTGTTCTAGCTCGGGTCTGTCGGATGTCTTAGGTGCATGTGGTTTGTCAGTAGGTTTCAAGTCTAATAAGCCTGTAGGCATTACTGGTAAGTCTTTAACAGGGACATCTTTATCGAAAATTTGGTCAGATGGTTTACTAGATGGCTTTACAATGTCTTCCTCATCGGATGAGTCGCCATTGGAAGGTTGTTCTAGCTCGGGTCTGTCGGATGTCTTAGGTGCCTGTGGTTTGTCAGTTGGTTTCAAGTCTAATAAGCCTGTAGGCATTACTGGTAAGTCTTTAACAGGGACATCTTTATCGAAAATTTGGTCAGATGATTTTCTAGATGGTTTTACAATGTCTTCCTCATCGGATGAGTCGCCATTGGAAGGTTGTTCTAGCTCGGGTCTGTCGGATGTCTGAGGTGCCTCTGGTTTGTCAGTAGGTTTCAAGTCTAATAAGCCTGTAGGCATTACTGGTAAGTCTTTAACAGGGACATCTTTATCGAAAATTTGGTCAGATGGTTTACTAGATGGTTTTACAATGTCTTCCTCATCGGATGATTCGCCATTGGAAGGTTGTTCTAGCTCGGGTCTGTCGGATGTCTTAGGTGCCTGTGGTTTGTCAGTAGGTTTCAAGTCTAAGAAGCCTGTAGGCATTACTGGTAACGCTTTAACAAGGACATCTTTATCGATAATTTGGTCAGATGGTTTTACAATTTCTTCCTCATCGGATGAGTCGCCATTGGAAGGTTGTTCTAGCTCGGGTCTGTCGGATGTCTTAGGTGCCTGTGGTTTGTCAGTAGGTTTCAAGTCTAATAAGCCTGTAGGCATTACTGGTAACTCTTTAACAGGGACATCTTTATCGATAATTTGGTCAGATGGTTTACTAGATGGTTTTACAATGCCTTCCTCATCCGATGAGTCGCCATTGGAAGGCTGTTCTAGCTCGGGTCTGTCGGATGTCTTAGGTGCATGTGGTTTGTCAGTAGGTTTCAAGTCTAATAAGCCTGTAGGCATTACTGGTAACTCTTTAACAGGGACATCTTTATCGATAATTTGGTCAGATGGTTTACTAGATGGTTTTACAATGTCTTCATCATCGGACGATTCGTCAGTGGAAGGCTGTTCTAGGTCAGGTCTGTCAAATGTCTGAGGTACCTGTGGTTTGTCAGTAAGTTTCAAGGCTACTCTTGGCATCTCTTCAGCAGGGACATCTTTATCGATAATTTGGTCAGATGGTTTTACAATGCCTTCCTCATCGGATGAGTCGCCATTGGAAGGTTGTTCTAGCTCGGGTCTGTCGGATGTCTTAGGTGCCTGTGGTTTGTCAGTAGGTTTCAAGTCTAATAAGCCTGTAGGCATTACTGGTAACTCTTTAACAGGGACATCTTTATCGAAAATTTGGTCAGATGGTTTACTAGATGGTTTTACAATGACTTCCTCATCGGATGATTCGCCATTGGAAGGTTGTTCTAGCTCGGGTCTGTCGGATGTCTTAGGTGCCTGTGGTTTGTCAGTAGGTTTCAAGTCTAATAAGCCTGTAGACATTACTGGTAACTCTTTAACAGGGACATCTTTATCGATAATTTGGTCAGATGGTTTACCAGATGGTTTTACAATATCTTCCTCATCGGACGATTCGTCGGTAGAAGGCTGTTCTAGCTCGGGTCTGTCGGATGTCTTAGGTGCATGTGGTTTGTCAGTAGGTTTCAAGTCTAATAAGCCTGTAGGCATTACTGGTAACTCTTTAACAGGGACATCTCTATCGAAAATTTGGTCAGATGGTTTACTAGATGGTTTTACAATGTCTTCCTCATCGGATGAGTCGCCATTGGAAGTTTGTTCTAGCTCGGGTCTGTCGGATGTCTTAGGTGCCTGTGGTTTGTCAGTAGGTTTCAAGTCTAATAAGCCTGTAGACATTACTGGTAACTCTTTAACAGGGACATCTTTATCGATAATTTGGTCAGATGGTTTACCAGATGGTTTTACAATATCTTCCTCATCGGACGATTCGTCAGTGGAAGGCTGTTCTAGGTCGGGTCTGTCAAATGTCTGAGGTACCTGTGGTTTGTCAGTAGGTTTCAAGTCTAATAAGCCTGTAGACATTACTGGTAACTCTTTGACAGGGACATCTTTATCGATAATTTGGTCAGATGGTTTACCAGATGGTTTTACGATATCTTCCTCATCGGACGATTCGTCAGTGGAAGGCTGTTCTAGGTCGGGACTGTCAAATGTCTGAGGTACCTGTGGTTTGTCAGTAAGTTTCGAGGCTACTCTTGGCATCTCTTCAGCAGGGACATCTTTATCGATAATTTGGTCAGATGGTTTTACAATGCCTTCCTCATCGGATGAGTCGCCATTGGAAGGTTGTTCTAGCTCGGGTCTGTCGGATGTCTTAGGTGCCTGTGGTTTGTCAGTAGGTTTCAAGTCTAATAAGCCTGTAGGCATTACTGGTAACTCTTTAACAGGGACATCTTTATCGAAAATTTGGTCAGATGGTTTACTAGATGGTATTACAATGTCTTCCTCATCGGATGATTCGCCATTGGAAGGTTGTTCTAGCTCGGGTCTGTCGGATGTCTTAGGTGCCTGTGGTTTGTCAGTGGGTTTCAAGTCTAATAAGCCTGTAGACATTACTGGTAACTCTTTAACAGGGACATCTTTATCGATAATTTGGTCAGATGGTTTACCAGATGGTTTTACAATATCTTCCTCATCGGACGATTCGTCAGTGGAAGGCTGTTCTAGCTCGGGTCTGTCGGATGTCTTAGGTGCATGTGGTTTGTCAGTAGGTTTCAAGTCTAATAAGCCTGTAGGCATTACTGGTAACTCTTTAACAGGGACATCCTTATCGAAAATTTGGTCAGATGGTTTACTAGATGGTTTTACAATGTCTTCCTCATCGGATGAGTCGCCATTGGAAGTTTGTTCTAGCTCGGGTCTGTCGGATGTCTTAGGTGCCTGTGGTTTGTCAGTAGGTTTCAAGTCTAATAAGCCTGTAGACATTACTGGTAACTCTTTAACAGGGACATCTTTATCGATAATTTGGTCAGAGGGTTTACCAGATGGTTTTACAATATCTTCCTCATCGGACGATTCGTCAGTGGAAGGCTGTTCTAGGTCGGGTCTGTCAAATGTCTGAGGTACCTGTGGTAACTCTTTGACAGGGACATCTTTATCGATAATTTGGTCAGATGGTTTACCAGATGGTTTTACAATATCTTCCTCATCGGACGATTCGTCAGTGGAAGGCTGTTCTAGGTCGGGTCTGTCAAATGTCTGAGGTACCTGTGGTTTGTCAGTAGGTTTCAAGTCTAATAAGCCTGTAGACATTACTGGTAACTCTTTGACAGGGACATCTTTATCGATAATTTGGTCAGATGGTTTACTAGATGGTTTTACAATGTCTTCATCATCGGACGATTCGTCAGTGGAAGGCTGTTCTAGCTCGGGTCTGTCGGATGTCTTAGGTGCATGCGGTTTGTCAGTAGGTTTCAAGTCTAATAAGCCTGTAGGCATTACTGGTAACTCTTTAACAGGGACATCTTTATCGATAATTTGGTCAGAGGGTTTACCAGATGGTTTTACAATATCTTCCTCATCGGACAATTCGTCAGTGGAAGGCTGTTCTAGCTCGGGTCTGTCGGATGTCTTAAGTGCATGCGGTTTGTCAGTAGGTTTCAAGTCTAATAAGCCTGTAGGCATTACTGGTAACTCTTTAACAGGGACATCTTTATCGATAATTTGGTTAGATGGTTTACCAGATGGTTTTACAATATCTTCCTCATCGGACGATTCGTCAGTGGAAGGCTGTTCTAGGTCGGGTCTGTCAAATGTCTGAGGTACCTGTGGTTTGTCAGAAAGTTTCGAGTCTACTCTTGGCATCTCTTCAGCAGGGACATCTTTATCGATAATTTGGTCAGATGGTTTTACAATGTCTTCCTCATCGGATGAGTCGCCATTGGAAGGTTGTTCTAGCTCGGGTCTGTCGGATGTCTTAGGTGCCTGTGGTTTGTCAGTAGGTTTCAAGTCTAATAAGCCTGTAGGCATTACTGGTAACTCTTTAACAGGGACATCTTTATCGAAAATTTGGTCAGATGGTTTACTAGATGGTTTTACAATGTCTTCATCATCGGACGATTCGTCAGTGGAAGGCTGTTCTAGGTCGGGTCTGTCAAATGTCTGAGGTACCTGTGGTTTGTCAGTAAGTTTCGAGTCTACTCTTGGCATCTCTTCAACAGGGACATCTTTATCGATAATTTGGTCAGATGGTTTTACAATGTCTTCCTCATCAGATGAGTCGCCATTGGAAGGTTGTTCTAGCTCGGGTCTGTCGGATATCTTAGGTGCTTGTGGTTTGTCAGTAGGTTTCAAGTCTAATAAGCCTGTAGGCATTACTGGTAACTCTTTAACAGGGACATCTTTATCGATAATTTGGTCAGATGGTTTACTAGATGGTTTTACAATGTCTTCATTATCGGACGATTCGTCAGTGGAAGGCTGTTCTAGGTCGGGTCTGTCAAATGTCTGAGGTACCTGTGGTTTGTCAGTAAGTTTCGAGTCTACTCTTGGCATCTCTTCAGCAGGGACATCTTTATCGATAATGTGGTCAGATGGTTTTACAATGTCTTCCTCATCGGATGAGTCGCCATTGGAAGGTTGTTCTAGCTCGTGTCTGTCGGATGTCTTAGGTGCCTGTGGTTTGTCAGTAGGTTTCAAGTCTAATAAGCCTGTAGGCATTACTGGTAACTCTTTAACAGGGACATCTTTATCGAAAATTTGGTCAGATGGTTTACTAGATGGTTTTACAATGTCTTCCTCATCGGATGATTTGCCATTGGAAGGTTGTTCCAGCTCGGGTCTGTCGGATGTCATAGGTGCCTGTGGTTTGTCAGTAGGTTTCAAGTCTAATAAGCCTGTAGGCATTACTGGAAACTCTTTAACAGGGACATCTTTATAGATAATTTGGTCAGATGGTTTTACAATATCTTCCTCATCGGATGATTTTTCAGTGGATGGATGTTCTAGCTGGGGACTGTCGGATGCCTTAGGTGCATGTGGTTTGTCAGTAGGTTTCAAGTCTAATAAGCCTGTAGGCATTACTGGTAACTCTTTAACAGGGACATCTTTATCGATAATTTGGTCAGATGGTTTACCAGATGGTTTTACAATGTCTTCCTCATCGGACGATTCGGCAGTGGAAGGCTGTTCTAGGTCGGGTCTGTCGAATGTCTGAGGTACCTGTGGTTTGTCAGTAAGTTTCGAGTCTACTCTTGGCAACTCTTTAACAGGGACATCTTTATCGATAATTTGGTCAGATGGTTTTACAATAACTTCCTCATCGGATGATTCGCCATCGGAAGGATGTTCTAGGTCGGGTCTGTCGGATGTCTTAGGTGGCTGTGGTTTGTCAGTAGGTTTCAAGTCTACTAAGCCTGTAGGCATTACTGGTAACTCTTTAACAGGGACATCTTTATCGAAAATTTGGTCAGATGGTTTACCAGATGGTTTTAAAATATCTTCCTCATCGGACGAATCGCCATTGGAAGGCTGTTCTAGCTCTGATCTGCTGGATGTCTGAGGTGCCTGTGGTTTGTCAGTAGGTTTCAAGTCTAATAAGCCTGTAGGCATTACTGGTAACTCTTTAACAGGGACATCTTTATCGATAATTTGGTCAGATGGTTTACCAGATGGTTTTACAATGTCTTCCTCATCGGACGATTCGGCAGTGGAAGGCTGTTCTAGGTCGGGTCTGTCGAATGTCTGAGGTACCTGTGGTTTGTCAGTAAGTTTCGAGTCTACTCTTGGCAACTCTTTAACAGGGACATCTTTATCGATAATTTGGTCAGATGGTTTTACAATAACTTCCTCATCGGATGATTCGCCATCGGAAGGATGTTCTAGGTCGGGTCTGTCGGATGTCTTAGGTGGCTGTGGTTTGTCAGTAGGTTTCAAGTCTACTAAGCCTGTAGGCATTACTGGTAACTCTTTAACAGGGACATCTTTATCGAAAATTTGGTCAGATGGTTTACCAGATGGTTTTAAAATATCTTCCTCATCGGACGAATCGCCATTGGAAGGCTGTTCTAGCTCTGATCTGCTGGATGTCTGAGGTGCCTGTGGTTTGTCAGTAGGTTTCAAGTCCAATATGCCTGTAGGCATTACTGGTAACTCTTTAACAGGGACATCTTTATCGAAAATTTGGTCAGATAGTTTTACAATACCTTCCTCATCGGACGAATCGCCATTGGAAGGCTGTTTTAGCTCTGGTCTGCTGGATGTCTGAGGTGCCTGTGGTTTGTCAGTAGGTTTTAAGTCCAATAAGCCTGTAGACATTACTGGTAACTCTTTAACAGGGACATCATTATCGAAAATTTGGTCAGATGGTTTTCCAGATGGTTTTACAATATCTTCCTCATCTGATGATTCGTCAGTGGATGGATGTTCTAGCTCGGGTCTGTCGAATGCCTTAGGTGCATGTGGTTTGTCAGTAGGTTTCAAGTCTAATAAGCCTATAGGCATTACTGGTAACTCTTTAACAGAGACATCTTTATCGAAAATTTGGTCAGATGGTTTTACAATACCTTCCTCATTGGACGATTCGCCATTGAAAGGCTGTTCTAGCTCTGGTCTGCTGGATGTCTGAGGTGCCTGTGGTTTGTCAGTCGATTTCATGTCTAATAAGCCTGTAGTCATTACTGGTAACTCTTTAACAGGGACATTTTTATCGAAAATTTGGTCAGCTGGTTTTCCAGATGGTTTTACAATATCTTCCTCATCGGATGATTCGTCAGTGGATGGATGTTCTAGCTTGGGTCTGTCGGATACCTTAGGTGCATGTGGTTTGTCAGTAGGTTTTAAGTCTAATAAGCCTGTAGGCATTACTGGTAACTCTTTAACAGGGACTTCTTTATCGATAATTTGGTCAGATGGTTTACCAGATGGTTTTACAATATCTTCCTCATCGGACGATTCGATAGTGGAAGGCTGTTCTAGCTCAGGTCTGTCGGATGTCTTAGGTGCCTGTGGTTTGTCAGTAGGTTTCAAGTCTAATAAGCTTGCAGGCATTACCGGTAACTCTTTAACAGGGACTTCTTTATCGATAATTTGGTCAGATGGTTTACCAGATGGTTTTACAATATCTTCCTCATCGGACGATTCGTCAGTGGAAGGCTGTTCTAGGTCGGGTCTGTCGAATGTCTGAGGTACCTGTGATTTGTCAGTAAGTTTCGAGTCTACTCTTGGCAACTCTTTAACAGGGACATCTTTATCGATAATTTGGTCAGATGGTTTTACAATGCCTTCCTCATCGGATGATTCGCATTTAGAAGGATGTTGTAGGTCGGGTCTGTCGGATGTCTTAGGTGGCTGTGGTTTGTCAGTAGGTTTCAAGTCTACTAAGCCTGTAGGCATTACTGGTAACTCTTTACCAGGGACATCTTTATCGATAATATGGTCAGATGGATTTACAATACCTTCCTCATCGGACGAATCGCCATTGGAAGGCTGTTCGAGCTCTGGTCTGCTGGATGTCTTAGGTGCCTGTGGTTTGTCAGTAGGTTTCAAGTGTAATAAGCCAGTAGGCATTACTGGCAACTCTTTAACAGGGACATCTTTATCGAAAATTTGATCAGATGGTTTTCCAGATGGTTTTACAATATCTTCCTCATCGGATGATTCGTCAGTGGATGGATGTTCTAGCTCGGGTCTGTCGGATGCCTTAGGTGCATGTGGTTTGTCAGTAGGTTTCAAGTCTAATAAGCCTATAGGCATTACTGGTAACTCTTTAACAGGGACTACTTTATCGATAATGTGGTCAGATGGTTTACCAGATGGTTTTACAATATCTTCCTCATCGGACGATTCGATAGTGGAAGGCTGTTCTAGCTCGGGTCTGTCGGATGTCTTAGGTGCCTGTGGTTTGTCAGTAGGTTTCAAGTCTAATAAGCCTGTAGGCATTACCGGTAACTCTTTAACAGGGACTTCTTTATCGATAATTTGGTCAGATGGTTTACCAGATGGTTTTACAATATCTTCCTCATCAGACGATTCGTCAGTGGAAGGCTGTTCTAATTCGGGTCTGTCGAATGTCTGAGGTACCTGTGATTTGTCAGTAAGTTTCGAGTCTACTCTTGGCAACTCTTTAACAGGGACATCTTTATCGATAATTTGGTCAGATGGTTTTACAATGCCTTCCTCATCGGATGATTCGCATTTGGAAGGATGTTCTAGGTCGGGTCTGTCGGATGTCTTAGGTGGCTGTGGTTTGTCAGTGGGTTTCAAGTCTACTAAGCCTGTAGGCATTACTGGTAACTCTTTACCAGGGACATCTTTATCGATAATATGGTCAGATGGATTTACAATACTTTCCTCATCGGACGAATCGTCATTGGAAGGGTGTTCTAGCTCAGATCTGCTGGATGTCTGAGGTGTATGTGGTTTGTCAGTAGGTTTCAAGTCTAATAAGCCTGTACGCATTAACTCTTTAACAGGGACATCTTTATCGAAAATTTGGTCAGATGGTTTTACAATACCTTCCTCATCGGACGAATCGCCATTGGAAGGCTGTTCGAGCTCTGGTCTGCTGGATGTCTGAGGTGCCTGTGGTTTGTCAGTAGGTTTCAAGTGTAATAAGCCTGTAGGCATTACTGGCAACTCTTTAACAGGGACATCTTTATCGAAAATTTGATCAGATGGTTTTCCAGATAGTTTTACAATATCTTCCTCATCGGATGATTCGTCAGTGGATGGATGTTCTAGCTCAGATCTGCTGGATGTCTTAGGTGTATGTGGTTTGTCAGTAGGTTTCAAGTCTAATAAGCCTGTAGGCATTAACTCTTTAACAGAGACATCTTTATCGAAAATTTGGTCAGATGGTTTTACAATACCTTCCTCATCGGACGATTCGCCATTGGAAGGTTGTTCTAGCTCTGGTCTGCTGGATGTCTGAGGTGCCTGTGGTTTGTCAGTAGGTTTCAAGTGTAAAAAGCCTGGAGGCATTACTTGCAACTCTTTAACAGGGACATCTTTATCGACAATTTGGTCAGATGGTTTACCAGATAGTTTTACAATTTCTTCCTCATCGGACGATTCGTCAGTGGAAGGCTGTTCTAGCTCGGGTCTGTCGGATGTCTGAGGTGCCTGTTGTTTGTCAGTAAGTTTCGAGTCTACTCTTGGCAACTCTTTAACAGGGACATCTTTATCGAAAATTTGGTCAGATGGTTTTACAATACCTTCCTCATCGGACGATTCGCCATTGGAAGGTTGTTCTAGCTCTGGTCTGCTGGATGTCTGAGGTGCCTGTGGTTTGTCAGTAGGTTTCAAGTGTAATAAGCCTGGAGGCATTACTTGCAACTCTTTAACAGGGACATCTTTATCGACAATTTGGCCAGATGGTTTACCAGATGGTTTTACAATATCTTCCTCATCGGATGATTCGTCAGTGGATGGATGTTCTAGCTCGGGTCTGTCGGATGCCTTAGGTGCCTGTGGTTTGTCAGTAGGTTTCAAGTCTAATAAGCTGGTAGGCATTACTGGTAACTCTTTAACAGGGACATCTTTATAGATAATTTGGTCAGATGGTTTTACAATATCTTCCTCATCGGACGATTCGACAGTGGAAGGCTGTTCTAGCTCGGGTCTGTCGGATGTCTTAGGTGGCTGTGGTTTGTCAGTAGGTTTCAAGTCTACTAAGCCTGTAGGCATTACTGGTAACTCTTTAACAGGGATATCTTTATCGATAATTTGGTCAGATTGTTTTACAATATCTTCCTCATCGGACGATTCGACAGTGGTAGGATGTTCTAGCTCGGGTCTGTCGGATGTCCTATGTGCCTGTGGTTTGTCAGTAGGTTTCAAGTCTAATAAGCCTGTAGGCATTACTGGTAACTCTTTAACAGGGACATCTTTATCGAAAATTTGGTCAGATGGTTTACCAGATGGTTTTACAATATCTTCCTCATCGGACGATTCGACAGTGGAAGGCTGTTCTAGCTCGGGTCTGTCGGATGTCTTAGGTGCCTGTGGTTTGTCAGTAGGTTTCAAGTCTAATAAGCCTGTAGGCATTACTGGTAGCCCTTTAACAAGGACATCTTTATCGAAAATTTGGTCAGATGGTTTTACAATACCTTCCTCATCGGACGATTTGCCATTGGAAGGCTGTTCTAGCTCTGGTCTGCTGGATGTCTGAGATGCCTGTGGTTTGTCAGTAGGTTTCAAGTCTAATAAGCCTGTAGGCATTACTGATAACTTTATAACAACGACATCTTTATCGAAAATTTGGTCAGATGGTTTACCAGATGGTTTTAGATGGTCTTCCTCATCGGACGATTCGATTCTGCTGGATGTCTGAGGTGCCTGTGGTTTGTCAGCAGGTTTCAAGTCTAATAAGCCTGTATGACTTAATGGTAACTCTTTAACAGGGACATATTTATCGATAATTTGCTCAGATGGTTTTGCAATGTTTTCGTCATCGGACGATTCGCCATTGGAAAGCTGTTCTAGCTCTGCTCTGTCGGATGACTTAATTGCCTGCGGTTTGTCAATAGGTTCCGAGTCTAATATACCTGAAGATTTTAATGGAAACTCTTTAAGAGGAAGAATTTGATCAGATAGTGTGACAATGTCTGTAAGATTCGAGTCTAATAAGCCTGTTGGTATTAATGGGAACTTTTTAAGAGGGACTACTTTTTCAACTATTTGATCAGATATTGTGACAATGTCATCCATATCGGAATGCTCTTGTCGCTCTGGTCTGTCAGATGTCGGAGGTAGCTTTGGCTTCGTGTCTAATAAACCTGTAGGCATTAGAGAAAACTCTTTTACAGGGAATTCTTTTTCGATAATTTGGTCAGATGTTTTACCAGATAAATGGACAATATCATTCTCATCAGATGATTCGTCGATGGAACGCTCTTCTAGCTCTGGTCTGTCGGATGCCCGAGGTGCCTGTGGTTTGTCAGTAGGTTTTAAGGCAAATAAACCTGTAGATTTTATTGGGAACTCTTTAATAGGGATTGCTTTGTCCACAATTTGACCAGATAGTTTACCACATGGTTCGACAATGCTCCTCTCATCGGATGGTTTGTCATTGGAAGGCAGTTCTAGATCTGATCTGTCAAATGCCTGAGGTGCCTGTGGCTTGTCGGTTGGTTGCGAGTCTAATAAACCTGACGGTATTAATGGAAACTCCTTAGCTGGTATTGTTTGGTCGACAATTTGGTCAGATGGTTCGACAATTCCTTTATCTTCGAATGATTTGTTGTTGGAAGGCTGTTCTAGCTTTGGTATTTCGGATGTCTGATGTGCCTGTAGTTTGCCAATAGGCTTTGAATCTAATAGTCCTGACGGAATTAATGGTCGCTCGTTAACAGGAATTGCTTTGTCACCAATTGTGTCAGATTGTTTGTTAATCCTTTCCTCATAGGATAATTTATCATTAGAAGGCTCTTCTTGCTGTAGTCTGTCAGATGGCTGACGTGCCTGTTGTTTCTCAGATGGTTGCAAGTCTACTAAGTCTGAATACTTTATTGAAAACTCTTGATCAGAGATTGACGTATCGACAATTTGGTAAGTTTGGTTACTTGTAAGTTTGGTCACATCTTCATCAGCTGATATCTGAGGCATTTGTGG
The DNA here is from genome assembly GCA_964034835.1 of Muscina levida. NCBI lineage: Eukaryota > Metazoa > Arthropoda > Insecta > Diptera > Muscidae > Muscina > Muscina levida. Next base: position 78,575,528 of record OZ035883.1, read on the forward strand.
TTTGACAGATGGTCTGGAGTACTTTATATCAGATTTTATGAAATACGTTTTTACTTCGGATGTGCTGTATGTCATCTGTTTGACCACGTCTTCATCAGCCGATTCGTCATCGGAATACTGCTTCAGTACTAGTCTCTCCGAGCTCTGAGGTGACTGTGGTTTGACAAATTGTCTGTATTTTAAATGTTCCGATAGTTGACTAGAAGGTTTTACAACATTTTCATCAGCTGAGTCATCATCGGAATACTGTTTTAGTTCTGGTTTGTCTGAGATCTGAGGAGTTTGTGGTTTGCCAGATAGTCTATCAGGTTTTAATAAAGAATTTTGAACTTGGGGTATGCTATGTGTTACTTGTTGAACCACATATTCATCAGCTGATTCGTCATCAGAATACTGTTTTAGTTCTAGCCTGTCCAAAATCTGACGGGACTGAGGTTGGTCAGATGGTCTCGAGTCAATGATATCAGGTTTAAGTTGTTCTTGGGATGTAGGATAGTTTAAATTTACCGATAGTTGATCAGTAAGTTTAAACTCATCTTCTTCAGCGGATTCGTCATCGGAATACTGCTTAAGAACTAGTCTCTCTAAGCTCAGAGGTGACTGTGATTTGACAAATGGTCTCGAGTCTTTGATATCATGTATGACTACAGATGTATTTACTTTTGATGTGCTATATTTTAAATGTTCCGATAGTTGACCAGTAAGTTTAAAGTCATCTTCATCAGCCGATTCGTCATCAGAATACTGCTTCAGAACTACTTTCTGCGAGCTTTGAGGTAACTGTGTTTTTCCAAACGGTCTTAAGTCCCCGATATCAGGTTTAGTTAATGGCGTTCTTACTTGGGATACGCTGCCTTTTAAATGTTCCGATAGTTGACCAGTAAGTTTGACTAGATCTTCATCAGCTGATTCATCTTCGGAATATTGTTTCAGTTCTCGTTTATCTATCCGTCTAGTCTGAGGTGATTGTGGTTTGTCAGATGGTATTGAGCCCGTTTTATTAGGCTTTGTTAACGTCGTTTTAACATCTTCATCAGCCGATTCGTCATCAGAATATTGTTTTTGTTCTGGTCTGTCTGAAATCTGAGGTGTTTTTGGGTTGTCAGATGGTTTCGAGTCCGGTTTAATTTTTTCATGGGATGTGCTATAGTTAAAATGTTCCGATAGTTGACCAGTAAGGTTAACTACATCTTCATCAGCCGACTCATCGTCGGAATACTGTTTAAGTTCTAGTCTGTCCGAGGTTTGACGACCTATAGTCAAAGAGTCAGATGACCTAGAGTCGGTACTAACAGGTATAATTGGAGAAGCTTTTACTTCGGTTGTGCTTTGTTGAGGATGTACCGATAGTTGACCAGTTGGTTTGACCACATCTTGCTCATCAGATGAGTCGTTATTAGAAAACTGTAAAAGTTCTGATATATTCGATGTCTGAGGTGGCTTTGGAATCTCAGTGAATTTCGTGTGTACTATATTTGTGGATACGTTTTCCAGAATTGTGTAGGTTTTTTCATGGGTTAAATTCTGTATAAGTCGGGCCGTTGGTTGGCTAGATTGTTTATCGGTTAGATTGATCGCATTTTCATCAGCCAATTCATCATTAAAATACTGCTTCAGTTCTGGTCTATCCGACGTCTGAGGTGATTTTGGTTTGTCAGATGGCTTCGAGTCCTTGATTTCAGATTTTATTAAAGACTCATTTATATCTAGTTCGTCAGAAGTCGAAGTCACCTGTACCTTTTCATTCTGTCTAGATATCTGGTTATTGTCTTTGGAACATTGCCTAAAATCAGATGATGGTAGTGAGCCATCTAAGTCAGTCGGTTTTAATGATGTTGTTTCTATTGTAATTTCAGTATCAATAACTTGGGCAGGCGATTGTCCAGTCAACTTGAAGCCATCATTCTGATTTAGCACTTTTGGTTCGGAGTCTGATGCGTCGGAAAGTACTAATTGCGTAGATTTTACTAAAATTACATTGTCGGTCGTCTGTTCAGTTTGTTTCTGTACATTTTTCTCATCACCCGATGCTTCAATGGAATAGAATCTTAGATCCGAAGTTTCGGCAGTGTGAGTGGCATGTGGTTTACCAAATGCTTTGGGATCTGCGACGTTAGTATGTTTCGATAGAAAAGGTTGGTCAGGCGTTTGCTCAAATGGTTTGACTACCTTTTCCACACTATCCGATTCCTTGCTGAAATACTGTCCTGATCTTTCAAAAGCCAATACTTTTTCCGTTATGCTAGTTGACTTCAAGATAGATATTTCATTAGTTTTGTCAGGAAATACATTGTCTTGAGAGTGTTTATACTGTATAAATTCTATACTGTCGGTTGACTGAGGCTTTTTATTTATTAAAGGAGTAGCTAATTCGGGGAACTCAGAGTCTTGAGGTTGCGCAAAATCATGAGCGCTTGTTTTGATCACATCTTTTTTACCACTCAAATCGTCTTCAGTTTGGGAATCGAGTAATATATGAGATTGTTCGACATAAGAAAATGTTTCTACGCCAGTTTTGCTTAGAGCTGACTGTTCTTTTTTGTTAGTAACATTTCTCATTGTAGCGTCTACACAAGTTCGTTCAGAAACTTGAGGCGTGTTCTGTCTGGCAAAACCGTCTGTTGTTATTTCGCAGACTTCAAGAATTTCATCTGCATTCGTATTAAATAAGTGTGTCTTGTTGTCCCAAATATCCTTACTAACACTTAGCGGTTGCTTATTGTCTATTTCTAGTCCTTGTGTACTGTGCTGAGATCTTATCCTATTATCTAATGACTGATTAATACTAATATAGGAAGTTAAAGTCTCTTTTAATTGACTCTCTTGAGCAGTCTTCTCTGTTTCGGGTTTTGTGGTATCACTATGTTGGCTATCGATCATATTATCACTGGCATGTTCCTGAGTTTGACTGAGAAGATTTTCAGTTTGGCCTTCAAAAATTTTTGTTAATTCACTTATCCTACGCTTGGAACAAAATTTCTCGCATACTTCTTCAATGGGCCCGCTGCTATCTTGAGGACTGTTTAGGGACTGAATCGTAATCTGTGTTTCTTTGGTAGTATTCGGGACAAGATTTTCCAAAATCACATCCGTTGCTGTTAGTATGTGTTTTTCAACCGTTACCAGATCAACATCATTCTTTTCATGTAACTCTTGGCGTCTCGGACTAAATGGTGTTGCATTAACTGCGAAATCACTTGGCTTCTTTTTTTCAAATGATTCGACCACTTGTTTTACTTTTGGCAGGTTTTCCAAATCCGATTTCGCAGTGTCATCCGAGTCAATGTCTTGTCTTTTCTTATCCAAATCTTTGACTTCCTGTTCCGCCACTTGAAATGTTTTTTTCTTTGTGCAAATTTTTTCGCAAATTTCCTCCCCTAGATTTTGTAAATCTCCAAGGCTTCTGTCAGCTGCCTCTATTGGAGATTGTCTCACAACTACAATTGGAGGCTCGGCGGACGACAGTTGGGTCATCTGCACATCGAACTCATTGAGAATTTGTCGCTCTAGTTGGGGCAAATCACAATCACTTCGAGGCGGATCCCTTTTTCGGACGGCAAAAGGAATTGCTTCTAATGTTGGGCAAATCTTCTTCTCTTCCATGGCATGAACAACACCTTTGACGCAGGATTTTTTGTCTGGTTCAGAATCGGCCTTTCCCGATGCCTTGTTCGCATTCTGTTCAATGTCCTTGCTAAGTTTCTGCGTCTCAAGTTCGCGTATCTTTCGTTTCACATCGCCGCATCCCATTATTTGCTCCAAATATTCTTTATCACTCAGCATTGATTCGGACTGGCTTGTTGTCTTGTCTACGGTGTCTGATGATACACTTGGTATTTTGCATACCTTTACGGGGGGGATCGTGTCAGGTTCTTTCGTCCGACTACTTTCACTCATTTCTGTAAATGAGGGAGTGTCTTTAGTGTGGATGAAGGCTGCTTTTTGCTTAAGGTCTAACATTTCTTCAGGCAACTTTCTGGATTCAACTAGATTCTTCGTAATACTGGAATAAGTATAGGGCTGTATCTTATGAATGCTGAAGTGCTCTGTTAGGTTTTGTTTCGATGCATTCGTTTTGATACCAACATTTAATTAGCAGTTAAAGTAGCGATTACCAAAGGAACAAAATACCAAATACCGAATACCAAATAAGGATAATGGTTATCGCAGTAAGTAGTTGAAGTACATATGATTGTAGGTAGGGGTTACACACAGATACGGAGAGCAATACACGGAGTAGAATACGTTCATTAAATATTACAACAAATAGCAAAAAAAATATAGTGTACATTGTTTTTTTTTTCATATGAAGTACATTTTGCATTACATTTTTTTTTTAAATTAATAATCTAACACAATATGGAAAACGCAATGCGATAACATGCAATGCATTCAATGTAGATACCTTAGATATGTACACATACTATGTATGCATGTTATATATAATATGTAGAAAATGTTATAGATCTGCAAAAGATTCATTGATGAGGGTAAATTGGCGCCGGAACCAAAATTGATTGCTAATTTAAAAATTTTTTGGAGTAACAAATTAAAGATGTCTAGCTCTCGTTTTAGAAATAAACTATGTGGAATTCATAGGTTTGGTGTTAAATTCGCTTTCTAAATTGAAGCAGTTGAAAGTTTCCTTTGGAGCTTCTATTGATTTTCAAGATATCACGAATGAAACTAACATAAATTTAAATTTAATATTTTCGTAGAATCGACCAAAATCGATATTGATGTCTCATCCACGCGTTGGGCAAAACATATGGGGGTTGTAAATTACTATCGAATCCACTTAAATAAAGTCGGAAAAATTCAGTGCATTTATTTCAATTATCCGAGATTTTTAATTATGGGAAGTTCGGATAGTAAAATATGTTTAAATTAAAAGAAGTTCGGATAAGTGAAATCTGTTTTAATTAAATGATCTTAAATTAAAAAAAATGTGCTAAATATCTAAATTTGTTGTTTATTGAAGTTCAATTCATGCCCGAATTTGAATGGGCGGACTAAAAATTTGAGCTGTGTTTGATTCAAAATATAAACTTAACAAAATTTCAATATCCTTGATGTTCGGTATCGTTAATAATTTTTTTCCTATAAGAATTATTTTGTCTGTATTCATTAATATTGTCTACTAAGTTTTACAACGGCTTTATTAATTTCAAGTATTTAAGATTTTCTATAAACACTTTTTTGGTGAACGATCTTGACAATTGACACTCTATGGAAAACGGCTACTGAATGAGGTTGCCCAAGATTTAAAACGACATAATGTAAAAAACCGTATGTAAAAAAATTAACATTTGGGGACGTAGAATCCAGAAGCCTTTGAGTTTTAAGTAAAAACTCAAAGTTGGGCATTAAAGGATTGAAACACATACATGAAGTTTTATTCTATTCATTGAGAAAATGTAGCTGGACTACAGTTGTTCTAAATATTTATTTTATTTTATTCACCCCATATTGAATTGTAGTTGGACAATTTTTATCGAATGCAATCTTCTACAAAAATTTATTATTATTAAATAAATAAATCCAAAATATTGGCACGAAGTGCGTATGTTTAATAAAACTGAGAACGCCAAACCACTTGCGGGTTTTACTATACTGACCTTCACCCTGACTTGGAATTTCTCACTACCCCCCCACACCAGTCGAAATATGTAAATTCTACAGTTACAATTACTTTAGTATTGAATGAGTTTTTAATATTTGAACCAACACTAATTTAGAAAATTAACAGTAAAATTGTTTGCCGAATCATTTTTGTTATAAAGGGTGGTTAAATTGAAAGGGCCGATGTTGAATGTGAACCACACCTAAACGCCAAGTTCTTTTCTGCATTTCATTTGACATTTCTCAATTTCATTATGCACAAAGACTTGCTTTTACTTGCTTACAAGGTGCAATTGACTCAAGAACTAAAGCCTCTTGACTATTCCAAACGTCGTCAATGGCCAGAATGGTAAAAAGAAATGGCAACAGTGGAAGATCAATTTTCGAAGAATATCACTTCGAGGCACATTTTCACCTCAGTGGATTCGTCAATAAGCAGAGTTGCTGCATTTGGGCGAATGACAATCCAAGAGTGATTGTGGAAAAACCAATGCACCCATAAAGAGTAAATGTTTGGTGCAGTATTTTTTCCAAAATGGGGCCGACCAGGCAGTTACTGTGAATGGTGTTCGCTATCGTGAGATGATAACGAACTTTTTATGGTCCGAATTGGAAGATATTGATGTGAACGATATCTGGTTTCAACAGGACGGTGCCACTTGCCACACAGCAAACGAGACAATGGCTCTTTTGCGCGACAAATTCAATGGCCGTGTTATCTCACGTGGTGGCGATGTCATTTGGCCGCCAAGATCATGTGATTTGACACCGTAGGACTTCTTTTTTTGGGGTTATTTGAAAGAAAAGGTGTACGTCGATAAGCCAGCAACAATTCAAGAGCTAAAGGATGAGATAATTCGGCACATTAACGACATAAAACCTCTATTATGTCTCAGCGTCATCGAAAATTTGGACCATCGGATGGAGGTGTACCGCTGAGGTCGCGGCAGCTATTTGGCCGATATTTTGTTCCATACATAATTGAACCATACCAATATTATCATAATAAAAAGAAATGACAACAATTTTTTTTTGATAATTTGTGTTTTATTCAATATAAACATAGGCCCTTAAAATTTAACCACCCTTTACATACTTGCGGAACATTTATGGTAATAAAACAGAAAAGAAACATTACAGACTTTGTGAAAAACACAAAACTTGGACTCCTCAAAAAGTTTGTGCAATTCTTTATAGCCTTTTTACACCAAAAAAACATTTAACATTTTGAGCTGAAAATGCGAAATGTTAAAAAATGGTTTTACACTGCAGTTTCGCATATTCTCAGCTGTTGTCTAGCTCACACATTTTTCCATTTGCCTTGTAAACCTGCAATATTTTCCTGCCACAAACCTATTAACATTGTTTCGGAGGCAGTATTTCACGAAGCGCGAATGCTTTTAACTAATTGGAATGATCATTTATTAAAATTTTGGCAAAAATGTAAATTTTTTGTCCGTCCATATTGTTTGGCATTTTTTCCGATAAATGTAAACAAACAACGAAAATGGAGGTTGCCGGATCATTACTGATAGTACAACCCTGTGCATTTTTGCACATCTTTCATGGATGCGAAAATATGTTAACATCATTCCAACAACAAAATACAAGTAAAAATTTTAGCATTTTGGACGCATCTTTCAAAGATGCGGAATAATGCGAAAATATGTTAAATGCGTTACGGTGTAAAAAGGCTATTACTTAAACTTCGCAAGTGGTCAAAAGGGCAGAAAAAATCTTTCAGATGTAATGTTACCGGATACATAAGCTATCAAAACGTGTCATCCTGCAGTTTTTAGAGATTCAAAAATGGCGCAGCCCCCGTATTCAACTATATCAACTGAAGATTCTGCCAGTGATACAAATTCGTCTGCATAAATATTTTTTTATAATGACCTGCATGGTTTTTGCAATAAAATCATATTATTCAGCAGCGATATCAACAATAGTTGATTTTGATCCTTAAAATTTCTTAGAATTTGTATTCTTAAATATATTTAATTATCACCAATTTGCAAACATTATTTCGTTGTTTACACGCAGTTATCGCTCTGCTGACAAAATGCAATACAAGCACTGAACAATCATTTTTCTATGAGTACACTTCACATTGTCCCTGATGCATACGGACAAATTAAGCAATCTGGAAACTTAAGATTGCAAATGTGAACATAGCTTAATCTAATGATATTAATGTAAATGTTTGCAGATCTATATCATTCTATCTTGTAGTGTACTCAATTTTAATGAGAACAATGTCTACACACATACATACATACATACATATTATATAATAAATTTGCAAGCAAAATCTAATTGTGCCCATACTGATTTATAAATATACATATGTATACACATATATATTGTTTTTTTTTTCAAAATAATCCAAAAAAGCTGCTCGTTATTCTGAATATGTGTAAATGTGTGTGTTTGTGGGTGTGAGTGTTTAGGTGCATATTTGAAAGTTAGCGTGAGTGTGAGTGGGCGTGTGACCGTTACTACCATATGCTACATGAGGTCGTGGTTACACAACGAACATACATACATACTTAACCAGATGCCTGATTATCGCTGCACTTGACAGTGACGGCAGACTTGTTATTATAATTACAATCTACCTACATGTATGTATGCATGTAAGTAGTACAGACACTTGACCGTAAATTTAATTCAAGGACGTTTGCAATTTTCAATAGTACTAGACATACATATATCTATTGTTCCATTATCGAGAGTGTACAAATCTAAAATACTCTTGCTTTGTTACTGCCACGACATCATATAACATATTTCATGTTCATTTCTATCCTAATACTTGTATTAAGCGCAATAAAACAAGGACGCAAATAATACACACCAAAAAGAAAAAAAATAAAGAAAGAATACATTGTTTATTTACATAAATAATAATAACAAAAATGCCGATTCATTAAATCGAAATCAAAGTGAAAGCAAAAAAGAAAGTAATTGATATAGAATGCAATTGCAAAGTATGAAATGAGGTTTCGTTTTTAGGGGGGAATAGGGGAAAACTATAATTGCCTTTGTTTAAATAACAATTTTGTGTTGTTGTGATAGATCTGAGCTGGAAGGACTGCGTTGTATATGTCTTCCTTCCATTAGCAAATAAAATAATGCAATAATAATTGATATTATTGAAAATATATAATTTACCTACATATATATACAAAGTAATTCGTATTCAACACAATATGTATGTATTTTATAAATTTGCAACATATACTGTACATACATACATATTAATGTACATATAAACAAATTCGATCTACACATTCACATTCAGCATACTAAATACATACATACGTAGCAATTACAAGACAATTAAAAAATCGTTCACGTTTGAAAGATTGGTCCCAAATATAACAATAACATCATTCAAAAAGTGTTTATCTTAATGAAATTTTTGTTCTTTTAAGGAAACAAAAATATTTTAGTTGTACACTCATTATTCTAGGTAAACAACATAGAAAAGTTGAAGACATATTCGACTTTATTAAAAAAAAAGAAGGGAATTCTTGAACAAATTAGCGATTGTAGTAGTTTAGTAGTTTGTACTTTCGCACACTAAATCCTTTGAACGAAACTTTGGAATATATTTAAATTGAGGGTATCATCTGGATGTCAGTTTGTGCCTGTTTGAAAATGTTTTTAAATGTGACACATCTCGCACCAAGCGCCAATTCACTCATTTATGCCAAACTATTTATTTTTAAATAAAATTTTGTAATAGTTCTACTTATTATATATTTGAAAACAGAAAGCGAAGATTTCACTGTTCCCATGGTTCCGTGTGTGCACCAGCTGTGCACGCCTTTACTATCGTTATTGTTTTAGACGAATTAATTTAGCTAATTGGAGAACGAAATAAAAGATGCCAAGAAATAAACTTACTGATAAATTAAACTATGAATGCTGATCTCGATAATCTGTCAGATTTTGGTGACTCCGAAGATGGTGATTATGATGTTGATAGAGACAGGGATTACATTCCTTCTAGTAGTTGTGATGAAGAGTTAGATGTAAAAGTTGTTCCGTCCACTTCAAAAAGTGAGAACCAAATAATATGCATCACAGTTCCACCACCATTTTGACGCGACGAATCTCTGGTAACAGCTAAACAATTCTTAAAGCCTTTAATCATTTATCAAACGATAAAACAATTGGTCAACGAAACCACTAGAATTGCAGCGCAAAATATGGCAAAATCCTGACTCCCTAACGCTAGAGTCAAAAAGTGGATTAATACCAATGCTGTTGATTTAATAGATTATTCGTCGAAAGATCATATTTATAAGAATGGTATTTCAGAAGTAATGAACAGTAGCCGATTTGAGTTGCTTTTATCTATGTTCCATCTTTGCAACAATGAAGAACATACTCCGATTTCGATCAGACCTGTACTCTTTGACCAAGACTTCTCTTTAGACAATATGTTGACAAGACAGATTTTTCTGAAAAAATTGTTATGACTATGGCAGAACCCTCTATACCGATAACTGGTATACCAGTGAAAAATTAGCTCAAAGAATGGTGGAAAGAAAAACTCACTTGGTTGGAACTTTGGGCAAGAATCTAAGAGGTAGAACACCTCTTCCAGCAAAATTGAAAGGAGAAGTTTATGTTGTCCTCTCAATAAAACCAACAAAATAATTATTGTACTCAAATGGCAAGACAAACGGGATGTGTTTTTGTTAAGGCTGGGCTAGAAACATGGTGATACAAAGATGACAGTAAGCCGTGCTAATGATCTTATAATGTCAGAGAAGGAGTTTGACTACAACATCGGAAAATCGTATGTTTGTTTAAATCTCTGTCCAGCGATAAAATTGTACAAACGATAATCTTTCCATCTAATCACTGCAACAACAGTGGTCAATGCTATGCAGCTGTACAACATAGTCATCAACAACAAGCAACCACATCTACCGAAGATGTTATAATGAAGCATATTCTGAACCCAAGAGACGGACTAGAAAGAGGTGCTTGGTGTGCTACAAAAAATTTGTTTAAAAACGGGAAAACTCCTTATGCTCGAAAAACTGCAAACATGATAAGTTATATGGACAACCTCAACTTGGTAGTAACAGATAAACGCAACATTTAAATTTCGAGGTATTAGACAGGGCGTCATGTCTGTCATGCGATCTCTTTAACATTCTAATGGAGATGATCATGTGGAAAGCTGCAGCAAACGCGACTAGTAACATATTTAAAAAAAGTCAATGATATATATATTCATTGGCCGAGGGCTGCGGCATGTAACTGCGACCTTTTAAAGCGTTAAGGAAGAATCGGCCAAGTTATATGTTCTAACAAACGAAGAGTCAATTTTTTTGGAATGCTGCGTTAACGGAAAGTACTGTCGTAGCCGTATGAACATCGACATCGACGACTTTTAAGTAGTCATTCATGTTCAAATATACCGAGAATACGTCATGCGAATAGATGAAAGTGCTCCCGCTCGAGAAGTCTTCGTCTTTCAGCTCGAGAAGTAGTCGGCAATAAACTGGATGGCCGGCGTAGGAGGGTAAGAACAAAACTTCGTTAGATGGACTAGGTGTAGGAGTTGTTAATCAAGCTATTTACGAAATGATCGAAGCACTCGGAATTTTTATATACATACATACTTGTGCCAATCGACAGATAAATAACTGTTGCTCCCACCAAATAATAAGAACAAGAACATCGTTAAAGTGGTATTAACAAGAGCATTGATGTTTGTTATTTAGAGACTTACGGCCTTGTTCATAAAAAATTTCTAAATTTCTATTTCTTTGGTTCTAAAAATCCTTTAATAAGAAATTGTATTCATAAACGTTTGTTATCAGTCCTTTAGCCTAATGTGTTCCGGTGGCAACGCCGACTGTTATTGGTCGTTAATGATGTATAAAAAAAGCTTAATAGTCGGATACTTTTCAAGCAAATTTCGAGAAAACAATATTCATTACCGATTCACATCTTCAATTAGTTAAAGTAGGATTTTCTCTACTTTAAGCATGCTATAACTTGACGATTGTACAATTTATTGTATATTTATAAATTTAAAATCTTTATTTTGAGTTTTTCGGCATTTTTCCTATTGGAAAGAGTTGTTGCATGTAAATAGACACTTTTCATTCATGCATGCCATTTTGAAAAATATTTCTCTAAAATTCTTCAAAAATACCCAGTAGAAAGTTCCGTCATACATGACTTTGTCGTCAACGCTGTCCCCAAGACAAAATGTGAAAAATGTATGTACTTGTCGTCAAAACACTCGGTTGACGACAAGCTGACGACAAAATACTAATGTTGTCGTGCATCAAACACATTCAACAAAATCAAAGGAAAAAAAATGTGTTGCTACGATAATGGGAACAAAAAAATGGAATCTGACGTAAACAATTTTTAGTTTATTAAACGGACGAGCAATTTTATAGTTTGAAATCTTGAATGAATGTGAATGCCGTATAAAAGTTTGTATCCTTCACTTCTCTCTTGGTCAGTTTTCCAAAAGTATTAACAATTCGTCATACTAATAAAAAGCTAAAAATCCATTTTTCAAATGGCACCAATCTACATATATACAAATTCATACTGATATGGCTTAAAAGACAATTCAAGACATACATAGGCATCAGCGACAATTTGACTGACATTTTCACCCATCAGGTCGTGCATGATTGTGTAGGCGACGTGTCGCTTATAAAGTCATCAACGACAATTTTACCGACATTGTCACCCATCATGTCGTGCATGATTGTGTGGGGGACAGGTCGCTTGTATAGGCATCAACAAAAATTTTACCGACATTGGGTCGTCAGGTCGTGCATGACAAAGCGGACACTTGTATGAAAATTTCGTCGACGATTTGTATGGCCGTCCCCTAAATGTCATCAACGATTTACTATGGTCATGCATAACGCTCGTATATTTTTTTTGGACAAAAACAGTACATTTCACTGAAATTTTTAAAAAAAAGCAGTACATCAATTTGGAAAACAGTACTTTTCGCAGTACATATTTACATAGCATATATATTTTATTCAATATGTAAAAAAAATTTCCAGAATCAGCTTTTGTGGTTGTTTTGTATTTGTCGTTTGAAGCAATTTGAATAAGTAATGCCGGCTTCGTTTTGAGGTAATTGTAGAAATCAACGCATTTGTACTTCATATTAAATTTGACGGTCAGAATCGCCTTCAATGTTTGCATATCTAATCGGGTTTTGTCTGACGTCCAAGAAGATTCACTCCACCGATGCTGAAGTTCCTGGCAATCATAAAATGTATTCATCGATCGTCGCTATTTCTTCGAATTCGCAATCAGCGTTATTGAGATGAATAAATATCTACACCCACCGATCCACATTCGAAACATTCCCTTCTCCCCACTGCATAATTTTGTCTCTCGTTTTTGATATATCTAAATTGGGTGTGCAAATATTCCACATTTTCATTGGCATTGTACAAATTTTACTCGCTTAACTTGTTCATAACGGCTTCGACTTCATTCCATTAGTATAAAAGCATTCAAATCAAAGCAGACAAAATAACCGAAAAAATCAGTGCGTAAAGCAGCCATCTCAATCGAATTGTATCCATTGTCAATAAGTTTTTGCTTTTCTGCTACTACAGCTGGGGATAAAAAATCATCCTCTTGACGCATTTTTAGTGTTTCTTCGAGCTTATTTTTGAAGTAAACAATATTATTGCATGAAATCGCTGTCCACCCTTTACATACTATTATGTATCGAAAAACAGTACTTTGGGGGAGAAAAGCAGTACGCAGTTTTTGATGTCGAAAAACAGTACAGTACTGCGAAAAACAGTACAGATACGAGCCTTAGTCATGCACCTATCCCTGAGGATGTCTTGCAGACACTTCCTACTGGGTAATTTGTAAATAATGAAATAATATTCGTGATGTATAAACAATCAAAACAAGGAAACAAAGTAATCGGTAGCCGATTATTATTTCAACTCGAGAAAAAAAAAATAAAATTTTTTAATATAATTTTTACTTTAACGTCTTTCTTATCGTCATGAGAATCGTAGTCAATGAAAAATTGAGCTACAATAACCCAGTAGGAGGTTCCGTCATAACACTCGGTTGACGACAAGCTGACCGACAAAATACTAATGTTGTCGTGCATCAAACAAATTCAACAAAATCAAAGGGAAAAATATGTGTTGCAATGATAATAGGAACAAAAAAAAATGGAATCTGACGTAAAATTTTTTAGTTTATTAAACGGACGAGTAAACATCAGCAATTTTATAGTTTAAAATATCGAATGAAGGTGAATGCCGTATAAAAGTTTATATCCTTCACTTCTTTCTTGGTCTGTAGTTTTCCAAAAGTATTAACAATTCGTCATACTAATAAATAGCTAAATAACAGCTAAAATTCCATCTTTTGAAATGGCACCAAAGTATATACAAAGTCATACTTATCTGGCTTGAATGACAATTCAAGACATACATAGGCATCAACAAAAATTTGACCGAAATTTTCACCCAACAGGTCGTACATGATTGTGTAAAATACGTGTCGCTTATGTAGTCATCAACGACAATTTATCCGACATTGTCACCCATCATATCGTGCATGATTGTGTGGGCGACAGGTCGCTTGTATATGGACGGTACCCTAAATGTCATCAAAGATTTACTATGGTCATGCACCTATCCTTGAGGATGTCTTGCAGACACTTCCAACTGGGAATGTTTATAGTTATTATTAATGCAAATACATGTTTGGTATTCGATAATAAAGCTCTAATGTTTACTATTTCATTCATTCATTTCAAATGTGGTCCATAAAAAAATTGGTCACCAAACTCGCCAAACTGAGTATAGGGTTTTATTACTCTTCGATAGTAGAATCGAACCTATACTGGCATTCTTTTTTCACTGTGTAAACTACTTTATTTATTTGAAATTTTCAACATATAACAACTCTCAAAATTATCAAATTTATCATATTTTTAGCAAAGACATCTCTGATATAGCTCTCCCAAATGCAAATTATGACAATACTAGAAGCAGTTTGAACAAACCATTCGTTTGCATTGCAATTCTTTCAGTGTGAAACTAGAACTCCACTTGATTTTATTCTGTACATATTAAATTGAAAAATTGAAAAAATTGAAAATTTCAAAAATTTTATTTGATTTTCAATTGATTAATTTTGAATATCAATTGATGTGTTTTGAATTTCAGTTGACGAGTGTTGAATTTTAATTAATATTTTTTGAATTTCAAATGGAAAATTTTAATTCAAATTGAAATATTTTGAATTTCAAATGGATTTTTTGAATATCAATGAACAATATTTGAATTTCAAATGGAATGTTTGAATTTCAATTGGAAATTGTGTAGTAAAAACTTCTCAAAAAGCTAATGTCAGTATTTGTCTCAAAATATAAGGGTGTTAATCCACAAACACGAGAGAAGCTATCCCATACATGATTCATGGCGTGTAAAGGGAATTTAAGATTAAAAAAATGTCAAGTCTTTTTTAAGATTTAAGATTTCAGGGTTAATTTGATTTGATATCCGAATTGCCAAGAAGCTCAGACAGCTGCAGAAACACACAGAAGCAGGAATATTTACCGATTGTTATTTATTTCGATTGTTAAGTTTAGAATTTCAATAAATAACTGCTGATACATGTTTCGATAAAAGATCATATGGGACATTTAAAGATATTTCCAAAACACTATGTTCTAATGTATATACAAAAGTAGAAACGCGATTGATAAAATCTGCGAAACAATCCCATCTGTGAATAGTTGTCAGCAGGCGAGGCTGGTTCACATAAGGTTAAAATGGTTCAAATCAGGAACAACTAATATTTATACGATTATTATTGTAATTTTTTCCCTAACTTCTTATTAAATGCATTTCCAGATTTTCAAAAACAAAGTTCTTCCAAATTTCTATTGAATATACTTTCTATATACAATGTCAATGCGCCTTAAAGTATTTAAGCCTTTTTACGTACGTAAAAGTCCGTCTACTTATCCCCAGGAAGAATCATCGATAACAAATGACGTTGATAATTTGGTCTGGCAACAACGGTTTACGCGACAATGTGGGTTTTTAATGTTTCCTTCTACTTTTATATTAAATTTGTACACGTAACTTTATCTTTTAAGCTTTTGTCATCGGTTGTCATGTTCACAATGCAAATTTCTTCCACCACCTGTTGCACTTTGAATGCATTAAAACGATGATGACCCTCGATGGTTTATCGCAAAGTTTCGTCCAAAGGAATGTTTAATAATGATTATAGAACAAAGAAATTTAATGCAAATACTATAAAAATTGCAAACGTGTTAAAAATTAACAAATATATGTATTGAAAATGTAAGTATTTTATAAAGTTCTTAATAATTATTTGTTTCTTTAAGTACACATGATTTTTATTTTCAATAAACTCCTAAAAGTATGTGATAGATTTGTAAAAGAAGAAGAAATTGATACACACCATTGACTTCGCCCCCAATAAAGGCAAGAGTCGTCGTTCGTTCATTTTATTTTAATCACTATATGTAAATATTTTTTGAAATTATAAAACGGTCAATAAATTCATATTATTAATTAAATTGTGTATATTGCTCGCAGATCACTTACCGTTACTTTATATTTTCTTTATTAATGCTATAGTTATTATTTGTTTTTGGTATAACTAATGTAAAGATTACCACATATACACTTCAGATTTTAAATATACGTAAAGCACAAATTATCGGCTATCGCTCACAATTCCGTCAATAGTTTTCGTCTCGAATAGAACAATCGATTGATTACACGTAACTTAGTGTTGTTAACGATTCAAAATCAAAATTCTACTAACCAGACTAATATCAGAGGACACCATCTGAGGTCTACTGCAACGAGTAAATTGGTTGGCAAAGTGGCAAAAATAAAAGACGTACGAGTACACAAAACGAACGTAACAACGAAATCGCTAATCACTACGGGGCGCTTTGTATGTTGTACTGTGTTGGGGAACAAATTAAATTAAACTCAAGAAATGACCTTGAATTCGGCTTTCTCGACCTTTTGGATAGGGGGAGTAATGACGAGCCTCAAGAGGCCTCAAATGCCTATGTCTATGTATGTTTGTGTTGATGTGAGTTTGTGTATACGTGTATTTGTCTAACAGTTGCAATACAACATTTACTACAGCACTGCAGACATACTAATAAAATACGCGGCCTTTATGACTAAACAATGTCAGAGTGCAATTGATGACGGCACTGAACTTAACGGCCGATACTATACGAATCACTCGACCGGAGATTATCCTGCTTAGTTTTGCTAAATATGAAAGTACATATATACAGTCAGTGTCGATAATATTTGTACAATAATATCTATACTCTTAACAAATGGGACGGTGTATAGAAACGTATATGTATAAAGAGTATTGGCATGACAATATGCTTTAGTTTATATCGCACAGTGATTTGTGTTTAGAAAAAAGTTAAAAACTATCAGAGCCCTGAAAACCTATATCTTACTATTGGTAACCTCAAATTTAAATTGTAGAACTTTACGTACGTACTTGTTTGAGAAACAAAAAATTCAAATAATTACACTGTTGTCGTCGAAAAAATAGACAAGACTGTTCTCGAGGATTCGAACTGCATCATTAGTTTTTTAAATACAACGACGGTTTCATACAATTTTTTTTTACTTTAAGTGGTATTTTATGGGGTTAAATAGATTTTCGACAAGCTATAGTTGGGTTTTCGGAAATGTTTATGACCGTAGCTCAAGCCATGACAACAAAATTGTACTAGGCGATTTTAATGCTTAAAAACGTACGTTACCAGGCATAACGAAAGCTGGACATCGGCAAACTGCGGACCACAGAGGTAGCGGACGCCCACCTAACCCAACGCGAGCTGTTCGTGGCCGGCACAGAGTGAAGAGACGAGAGGCAACCCGTCTCTTTAGACGGAAAAAGAAAGAACTGAAGAAGAGACTGGATGGGTGCATATAGTTGCTCTGAAGTAGAGGGGAAGCCCGAAAATTCTACTAGAGAGTTAAGGCGAGAATGCGTGAAACAGGGTTGCCCTCCTGCAAGGACAGCGATGGTCAGCTAGTGACGGACCCGGATAACGTTCTGAAGATATGGAGAGATCATTTCAGAAATTTACTGGATACGGACACCACTCCAGAAGACCCTAGTCCAATCCATGATGATTGTATTAACTGTCCACCTCTGAGCCAGTTTGTTTTTTCCCATATACAAGAAAGGAGATCGTAGTGAGTGTAAGAACTACCGTGAAATAAGCATATTACCAATTGCGTATACCGTCCTTTCGACAATATTGTGTGAACGTCTAAAGCCAATTGTAGAAAAACTAATTGGACCTTATCAGTACGGCTTTAGACCTGGTAAGTCTACGTGGATCAAATATTCACTTTACGACAAATGCTGGAAAAAAATTCATGAAAAACAGATGGACACCTACCACCTCTTTGTCGACTACAAAGCTGCCTTCGACTCCGATAAGGAATAGGCTGTATGAGGCCATGTCTAAGTTTGGTATTCCTGCAAAGCTGATTCGACTTTGCAGATGTACTTTGGAAAACACCAAATCTTTTATTAAGATTGACAGAAATCACTCTGAACCATTCAAATCGGAAAGAGGTCTCAGGCAAGGTGATAGCTTGTGCCAGACATGTCACCATATTCCACAAGAGCCACATGCCACTAGCCTATGCCGATGATATTGACATCATTGGTCGAACTCAGCGGGATGTTGATGTTACTGCAGTTTTCTCATCACTTGAAAAGAAGTCAGCAAAAATTGGTTTAGAGGTCAACGAGGACAAAACAAAAATAATGATTTCGACGAACAAAGAGTCCTCTCGATGGGACGCACTGTGAATGTTGACAATTATTTTTTTTCACCCTACAAACTTGTTACATTCGTATTCGTAAATCAGCACTTCGAATCGAAGTTGCTTTGCCTATTTTGACACAAATGTAAAAACTTCGAATATTTTTGAATCAATATTATAAACAACGGAAAGTGCAACATTATTACCCGTTCACAGAGTTGCCTTATTTTCAAAAAATTGTATGTTCTTTTCTGAACATTCTGAGCATTTTCAGGGTAAAGGGTAACAAATTTTTACCCGTTCTGTTGATTACTGCCGAATCGTGATGACTTTCGCCAACGGGCATACTTGATAGGACCAAGAGGTTGCCGACGTGACGCCATCTGGTAGGACTAACTGAAGAACACACGCAGAAGACCGAAGCTTGTGGAATTCTTTAATACTTCAGGCCTCAAATTTATGAACTTGCGAACGGTAAGTTGTAATTGGCCAATTAAGTAAGTTGTAAAGGAATGTAATCACAAGGAAGTGTTCCATGTTTTAGCAGTGTCAAAATAATCAAGGATCACATATAGATAATATTGTTTTTAAGAAATAAAATCTGTTTGTGTTTGCTTTCATAAGAGTGAAACAGTTTTCATCTAATTTATATAGTTTTGTCATCATCAATTGCAAATAAAGAAGACGACTTGTCTACACTGTACATTTGGTGTTAAAAAAACCCTAATAGTTGTGGCTCTTCTTAAACAGGAATTAATTTAGTATTTTATAGTATTACTTTGAGTAATTTACAATAAAACTTTAAATAATGGTCTCGGATATAGATAATCACATCGTCGCTGAGCCGAGTTATGCGTATTTCAATTACTTTTTAGGAGAACAAAAGACTGATTTATTAAATATTATCCTTAATATTTATGTGGTTACCGTTTGGCGGAAGGTCCTGAAAACATTTCTTTCAAATTCATTGATAATTGATTTTGCTTATTTCCAAACCGATCAAGATATACGGAAACGAATTTAAGGGTCGTGGACGAACAAAAAATACAATAGATAAAAATTTTGAAAATTACACATACATATGTAACTGTTTTGGTCGGCGCAGCGACGATATGAAACAACTCCATATTTTTTTGGAGTTCTATTCCAAAAATATTACTGAAAATATATTTTTGAGTCACGTAATAATGCGATTTTTTTTCGATATTACAAGCATTGTATTACTTTTGCACGTTAAAATTTGGCACACATCACGGCCCTAACTACCGTATCCGTTTCGTGTTATAATCATAATTTCGAATTAAATACTCCTATCTTGTCTTATGAGAACTATAAAAATATTTCATATGTTGCTGGTGCATAGTAAAATAAAACAGAAAAATTTAAATGTAATAAAGGACACTTCATGTATGTTATATTTATATTCATACTCGAAAATTCACTGGACCGTGGATACAAAATTCAGGTTAATCGAGAAACAAACAAAAAACGCGGCAAAATTGCCAAGTTATCGTTAACACTATTATAACTATGTGTATTTTTTTTACGTGAGGGACACTTGTAAAATTATAAATTGTCCGATTATAAAATAGTCAATATACTACCTAAAAGTGTACGACAGCACACAAAAGTTCAAAATTTAAATTTGTTTCAAACATATCTTCTAGTGTTTAGGTAAAAAAATGTGTCGAGCTGCATCTTGAGACTGGTTTAATAATTTTATGAGATTATACATATATTGAAATTTAGTCGAAACCATTATTATACATATCGAAATGAAGTAGTTCTAATGCCTCAACAATGTACTAGTTTTTATCAATTTCTTTTGAATTGGTTCCAAAATAGTTTAAAAAAAGCAATCAACTACAGCCTGACTAGAATTTCTGAAATGCTTCTATTCTAGTACAAAGGGAAATAGCACCCAAGGGGCCGTCCATATATTACGTTAGAGAATTTTCTCACATTTTGGAGCCCCCCTACCCCATGTTAGAGATTGTAAGATTTCAAGAACTCCTTCCCTTCGCCCTGAAATCTTACTAAAGATGTAGAATTTATAAACATGTATAAAATAAAGTTTTTCTATTTAAGATGAATATTGAAAAACTTTACATGAAATCAATAAAAGAATAGTGATATAATTGTGAATAAAAAACAAAAAAAACAACTTTATGGATAATTCCCCTTATTACGTATGTCGTAGTCGACTTTCGACAACTATCGTAGTCGCGGTCGAATTTACATTTCATTGGCGTTATGTAAAACATTCGACGTAAATGTTATTGTAATAGATTGTGCTTGGTAATTTTAATGTTTTTTTGGGCACCCTGTCGTAAAAAACAGCTGATTGATACATAAACTTTTTTTCGGTTATTCGGTTGTTTGCTTTTTAATTTAAATAGAAATGTTTAGTGTTAGGAATTTTTCATCTTCCGATGAAGAACAACATTATAGGTGCAAGGAACTTATAAGTTTTAGTAGGCAACTAAGACAGCGGTCTAACATATTCGCCCTTTAAAGTTCCATGTACGTTTTCTGTGGATTCATCTAGAATTTGTACCTACAGATTTAAAAGCAACATTGGATTGACCAAGGACGCTTTTAGATACGTTCTAAGAGTTAAAAGCAAAATTAGATTGAAAAAGGACGCTTTTAGATACGTTAGAGGCATAAGCTTTCGAATGAATGTTGATCAACGCGAGGTACCAAGGCATCACAACTCGCAACAGCTATGCGAATCCTCGCTGAAGTATGTCAAAGATGATCTGGAAATGATTTTAATCTGTGCCTACAATAAGTATTGTGCGTAGATTAATCTCTTGTCTTCATGTTTGCCCAGACTTTTATCCATCCTTCGGAGTTGCGTGAGGAAGGACCAATGCTGTTTACCCTTCCTTTTATGACATTCCATTGTCTTTTTATCAACTATCTTTTATTATGGTACCCTTTAGCACGGTTTGGATTTTTAAACATGTAAACAACCAGACCTTAAAATTGCTTTGGTGTTATTTTTGCATCCCTTTATAAAAAATAGAGATGTTTTTAATTATAAATTTGTTAAAAGTTTAATAAATCTTATTTATCTTTCAGTTTTACATCCATTTTCTGTATAGTTTTATAAAACTCTTGGTTTAATTCGACGTTTTCACCGGCAAAATACACTATGACTGTTTTTGTCGAATTTCACTCTCGAAAACGAAATACGAAATATTACAATTTGTAATAGAATTCTACAGTCGCACAATCGACATAGGCGATGCCATATTTAAATAACGAAAAATATTCGACGTGACTACGACATACATAATACGAGGGAATATAACTATTCTTTTCCATCAATTTCTTTGGTCCAATGTCTAATCTCTGCTTCAGTCCATATTTCTTTCTCTTTGGTAACAGAAACGACTGTAACATCCTCTCATCAATCCACTAACTCCCTCAGTTTGGGTCATCGAGGCATGATACACATGAGTTCTTGGCTACGTCGTGAAAAGACTTTCATGACTCTTCGACGAGCGGCCTTAGAGGAGATCGAATGCACTTTCTATCACTGCCTTCTTCGACGCCAAGTATTTACCACAGATATAAGTAGGCAGAATATTTCGAAGATTACTCCATGCCGGAGCACAGTATTCTTAATTAGTGCATTTGAGTTTTGTAGGAACATGTTGAGCGTACCATTCAGAATGCACAAGCTCTGTTGGTTCGAAGTGATGATCCAGCACATTTTGAAGAAGTGCACTGTACTTTGCGAACAGGCTCACTATCAATGATAAGAGAAGACCATAAGTCAGCCAATATTTCTCCTGCTTTTTAAAAACTATCCATAGAATCAATTGTTTGTCCATTCCCGTTCAAATGATTTCCGAATGAATCATAAGGAAGTAGCAAACCTAAAAGGGTAAGACCATACCTCTATCTACTCGACTGTATGCACTTCGCCCAAATGCATTTGTCATAACATAAAGTGCCTCCAAATTATGCTCTTTAAAATGTTTTATTTCTTGGAGATGACTTTCGGGTATCTAGGATTCTCATCAGGACGTCCATCTACAGAGAATATGGCGACAGGTTTGATTTGGCCCTCGTCAGTCTTGGCCAGTTTGTTGAATTGCTCCAGATCTAGTAAGTGTCTGAAGGCAGAAAAGTGGGTTTGGCCGTCAAAGACGAATGTTTCCCTAAACGGATCGAAATATACTATGTTGGTCCACCGCATGAGACTCCATCCGGACGTCCCCTTGAATTCTTCTCGATACGAATACCTGTATAAGAAGAAGATAGGAGTTTGTGGCGTTTTGCAATAACCCAAACAAATAATAATACTTCGCGCAACTTTCCCACTTCCTAATTAGACAACCACAACTCCACATCAACTCAGTGTTCTTGAGGAGTTAAAGAAACGTGTTAGCTAAGAAATGTAAAACTTTTCGCGAGACACCTGTCAGTCAGGAAAATAAAAGCCCTATAGTAAACGAAGTCAAATGGTCAAATTTTTAATATATGTATAATGTTTGGGGTCAATTCCGCAAAACGGAATGGAAACTGAAGATAAGCTGCTTTTTTTTGGATAGAAAAATTAGTTTTAGTTCGTAGGGGTGTTCAAATTAAGAAACAGTTTACATTGACTGCAATGGCATTTATGTGGAAGTGCTCCCTCCGATTTTAACTAGAATTCGTAATGTGGCAATATTTTTAAAAGATTCATCGATTTCGTTATTCATCAGATTTTTTTTGTTTCGACACCTTTCGGATAACACTGTATAACCATATCTCAACTACAGCTTCGACACATATCATAAACAATTTCAGTTTGCCCTGCCAACAATAAATTTATACTTTGAACCACTGTGTGATGGATAAGATAAAATATAATAGGGAGGGAATGTACTATTATCGTGTATAGTTTTTGTTATTGTTAACTTTTCTAATCCAATTTGAATGCGATTTAAAATGACGTATATGACATAATGACAAATGTTTGTATGTACGTAACTAACTAACCACTGCCAGCCACTAATTCATTCAATACTCTCTTTCTCACTCTCTCTCATCACAGTTATACGGTTTGCAGCAAATCAACGCGAAATTTTATTAAGATATACACTGGGGGTATTTTGTGATGTTTATGTTTCTCTAATGATGTCTATTATCATTTTACTTTTTCGCTTCATGACATTATGGATGTTTGCAAATACACACAAAAAAGCCTTTGGACATTTGTTAAATTAACAAATGGTTATACCAAAATAAAAAAAGTAAATTATACAAAAAATAAATAATAAATCAAAATGTAAATAAAAAAAGGGGAAATAGGTACACGTTCTACATACTTATAGCCAAAGAAAAATTAAGATGTGATACTTTAGAATTTCTGTAGGATATATAATTTTTTTTTATGTTTTTTTTTTCTTTAATTGTTATAAAATGTGGCAAACATAAACATACGATTAATATTTAATTGATTGATTGATTTTGTTTTAGAAAGATACAGAATAGTTTTGGAATGAATATTCACTTACCGATAGTCGAAATGGTAGAAATGCGCTCGAATGTAGATTCGGTTGTTTTGTGCAAAGTTGTCACGGTATCTATCAGATTATCTGTAAATGAAAAATGTACATACAAAGTATTAATTTTAGGGATTAATTGTAATGGATATAAATTATGTACTGTTTTTTTTATATAATTTTCAACTTTACAATAGCAGTATTCGCAGTGGGTGGCATAAAATGTGTCTTATATCACCTGAAAGTCCGATACTTTAAGAAGATTGTAGTTTTATGCTTCACTTAAGTACATATGTAATCAAGATGTAGCCAATAATGAGTGATGTAGAAATAAATTGCTGTATAATAAAAACTAACGTATATTTATTTTGTTTTTATTGTTACGTTGAATAATATTTTCGTAACGACTTAAAAAAAACGTTTTATATCATAAAACAGCCTACTTGCAGGCATATCTTTTAACTCCATGTCCACATATTGTGTAAGAAAACCTATGCTCAGGCTACAAGAGAAATTATGTAAATAAATTAATTAAGATACAGATTGACGACAGTTATTCTCAATGTAGATTTTGTTGTTATTTATTTAATACTTTCATGCGATAAGAAGGTTTTGGGCACCTCTGTCGTATAGCAATCACCTTTATATATTTATTTAAAGCAGTGTGGCAACACTCTCATCCATGTCACCAACATTGCCAACTACAAATAACATAAATAGGTGCCTAAAAGTATGCTGTAGGACAACACAATTGAAGATCGTCAGAGATGGGTTATGTTTCATACTGAGCTGTATGTGGAAAAGAAAAAGTACCGAACACATCGCTAGTGATCGATGTTAGCAGATCATTGCTCAGTTGTAACCTAATTTGTTTAATTTAAGAGTTTGCAGAAAAAAAATAATTAGAAAAAATTTAAGTCATACTAAAGGAACAGTATTTTTCTTACTTCCAATAAAACAGGAAGAAAATAAAAAATTTAAAAAAAAATAATGTACTGAAAGTGATAACTATACAAGAGATTATCATAGATTTTTGATCCATCTTCAGTATTTTGTAATGATTGCACATAATCATATGAAATGTTGTTTTATTTTTGTTTTAAAAACAAGTTTTCATTAAATAAAAAGTGATACTTTTTTTGCAGGATACCGACGATATTAACTATGCAGATGAGGGATATTATTTAATGTGAAGTGAAATGTTCTAGGTATTACTGAGAATGACCATCGCAAAGAAATCTTGTAAATCTGGCGTCGTTTTATAAAGTGTACATTTTTGTAGGAGCGTAGTTACATTAGACATGTGGCAGTCAGTTTATGATGGCAGGACTTACACAAATATTACGATGTTTTGTAATCACAGATAAAGTCTATAATAAATGCATTATATTCGTCCGAATATATGATTCGTTATACAAATGTTAACGCAGAAACTTTAAAGTAGATAGTTAACACCGGTAGAACAAGGTGGACCAAAAGTCCGTTTACATTAGAATCGGTAGTTGCGTCAAGCAGCCACGGCAAAGTTACAAAATGCAAGAGCAGCCAGTGGGAATTCAGCGCGTTCTGCGTAAGCGAGTACTATCAAAACAACTATTCTTCGATTATAGCATAACGAAAATTTTGTGCCCATTACAACATATGGCATAGGAATTCAGCAATGCAATTGATAAGAAAATGGATGCAAAAGTTTAATAAGTCAAGTTAAAAAAAAAATCAATTGCGATTCGGCCGACCTAGAATTTCAGGAAAGGACATTATAGGCCCGTACTTTTATAAAGTTCAAAGAAGACACTGAATACAAAGCTGTATATTGCAATGCTGCATAACTTTTTTGATCCAGAGCTTCAGATTTGCAATGGTTTAAATCAACGATTGTGGTTTCAGCAAGATATAACAACACGTCACACCTCTAACGACTCATCTGGCCACATCGTAGCCCAGACTTATCGTCAATGGATTGTTTACTTTGCGGATATCTCAAAATTTAAGTTTTCAACAGCAACCCAGTGCTTCTGAAGGAATTTAAGGCTAAGTGTTTTCAAAATATTACATTATAATATTAAGATTTCTAATAGATATTGTTCGGAAATTCCTTCATTGTAGTAAAATCAAGGCTCAATAAAATTTAAATTGAAAAATTAAAAAAAATAACAGTTTTTTTTCTCATTTATCTGCTTTTTACCATCGTTTGATAAGTTAAAAGACTTTTGGTCCATTTACTTTAATCACTGAATAAAAAAATGTTATTAGTAAGTTTCTAAAAGTATGATTAAGGTATTTAGACTGATATTACTCTTGTACACTAAAAGTTTTGCAGATTCAAAAGAAAATTACATTAATATAATGTGCATCGCAAAAAAATTTGGTTACATGTTATAAGCATAATAAAAATAATTTAGTACATTTGTGAAAAGGAAATCCAGTGAACATTACGTACTACTAAGCTTTATATTCCTTTTATATAAATTACATGATTTTATCCTGCATCAGTTTGAGAATGTCGATAGAAACTACATAAGAAGTTAATATGAAGCGGTATTCATTATATGGCAGTCCGTCAAACTTTCTAGCTAGAGAATGCGCATCGCAGTGAGACGATATTGACTTAAGTTTTGTACTTATGGCACCTTAAAATATGTGATGGTACAAATGCATCAGAAAATATGAATTTACTCCCACTTATCTCATCACTGGTTATCATTTAAGACCTCTACTCAAGAACAGATTTAAACTAACGAAACTTTTGAATACTTGTTTTAATGAAATGTATGAAAAAAAACTTTTCGTTCATTTTAAAAATGTATGCATCTCTTTTACATCTTCATTGTGTGCGAAACTAAAGATGTGGCTGTAGCTTTAGAAGTCTATTGATATTCTCTTCTCTACGAACGCATTGTAGGTACATATACGAATGAAATGTTCTTAAAAGTACAAAAAAAAATTGTGTATTTCTAGTCGCATCACTGATAATTGTACCACAACTATTAAAGTAAGACACCTAAAAGTATGCTGAGCTTTTCATTCACAACATAATAGCAATGAAAATTAACAAGCATTAGTATTTTTTTGTCAACCAGAGAACTTTTTAGGACCAACTCGTTGGTCGATATTAAAACTAATTACAGTTGAATATTTGATTTATAATTAGAGAAAAACTTTACGTTTAGTGAACAGCAATATCCATTTCTTATTCGAACATCTCTTCTACATTGCTTCGCATTACAGCTGAACCAATATTTCACGCTAATACCTTCAGAACAATCGCCACTCTTGAAAAAATCTTCCTACAATAATCTCAAATATTTCTATTCGTTTCATGCGACATTTTCATTTCTTCGAATAGTCCATACAGATTGGCTTAAACGTATATCACCCACCTAACACACAATTTCTTCGGACATCGCGTTGGAAAGTAAAAAATTATAAATTTTTTTTTTTGTTTACATTGACATAATATTATTTTGATTATTTATTTTTTATTAATTTATCATTATGCACATAATTATCTTGTTTAGCCTGTCGAAAAAAGTAAAATAAAATAAAATAAAACTATTAAAGGAGTTCACGATGTGCGGCGTTTCAACGACAACGTGGCAAAGTAAACAGCATGACAACGATAAATGCCCCCAAACAGCAATTGAAAACAATTCAAAACGATGGAACTCACCACCGCCGCCGCCGCCAAACAATTAGCAGACAACAACATTTTGCGATTTTTTAACAACGCGCACAGCGCATTTTGCGTTGTGTCCAATCAATATTTTGATTGCTATGTATGTATGTATGTATGTATGTATGTACGTATGTCACCTCGAATTTCACGAATACTGCGCTATTGTAAATTTTCAAATATTGTACATTTTTAACAGTAATGTTAGAAAGTATATATATGTGTGTGTGATATTGAGAAAGAGAGAGGGAGATAGATAAAGAGAGAGAGGTGCAACTACTGTGTCATCGCGAATTCCCTTAATGTTTTTGTGTACGTTGGTTGTATGCCTGTATTTATCTAAATTGGTGACCCAGAAAGTCGCAAATTTACTTATGTTCACCTTCATCTATTGATGGTTTTGGTATTCCATTGCTGTCTTCCCGTTTGTCGCTCTTTGTCTCAATGGGTGTTGGTGGTGGTGTCTGAGAATAAGGAATATCGCTCTCTATAGAGAAAAATAAAGGAAACAAAATAAATTATTGCTCGTTGCTTGCTATTGCATATGTAGCCGGTTTCTGGAGACGCGTAATTAGAATCATGCCCACTTACCATTTAGTTTAAGCTCTTCTGAGATTTCAATTAAGCCTTCGCTCATTTTCTTTGTAATGGTCTCCTCCACCGATTTGCAAAACTCTGCATCTGTCAATGATTTGCGGGGTTCAATGGGCACTGGGGTGATTAACTCATCGGTTTGTTTGCTTTCTGTGGATGTTTTGGCTGATGTGTATGCTGGTCCAGATTGTTCGAAACTAAGAAAGTCTTGAGTTAATGTCTTAACTGCTGACACTGTCATCTCTGGCTTTGTAATGGGGGCAGCAATTTCAATGCCATCATCCACGAGCTGTTTACTCTGTTCGAGTTTTTTCTCAACTGTGGGTTTTTCGAATGAAATGATTTCGGTTGTTTTAATTAATAGCTCGGGTTCGTTCGATGCAGACTCGACTACTGGTGGGAATGTTATGGTCTCAATTGTAGTTTTTTCGATCGATTTCGTTTCTTCCTTCAGACCTGTTCGAGGAATAGGTAGTTGGGACTCTTGTTCCATTGCTAGGAAATCTTGGGTGAATTTTCGTGCGTCAGACACAATTGATTTCATTTCCTCCAATTTTGATAGGGAGTCATCGAATGCTTGTTCAGTAACTGGGACTGATTTTCTTGGGGCGGCCTCTGGTACCTTTGTCAACTGTTCAATTACTTCCGTTTTTGTCGTACGTACTTTTGGCTCTAAGCCGTGGAATTCGTATGTTACTTTCTTGGCTTCAAAATCTGCAATTTTTTCATCGATTTTATCAGATGCAATAATTTGTTGCTTTTCAGCGTGGGTTTCCGCGGCAGCGCTAGCCTTGTCAAATGATTCGGAAAGTGATTTAATGGTCTCGAATACTCTATTGGATTCAGTTTTAATAGCGTCAGTGGCATCATCGATCTTTTCATCGATTTTGGAGGTTGTTACTTTCGGTTCGGAAAACGATTTTATAGTTTCAGCCACGGTCTTTGTTTCTGTTACAATAAAGTCCTTAGTATCTGAAAATTTGTCTCCGATATCTTTGGTTTTTGATTTGGCGTCCTCGGTTGCGAAATCTCTGACGTCATCAAACATTTTTGCCAGTTTCGCGGATTCACCTTGAATTTGGGTTTGCATATGATGTGTTTCACTGTCGATTTTCTTTTCGAAAGAATCTTTATCGTTGCCCAACTTATCTTCAAATCGGACGAACTCTGTCTTAACGGAGTCTATTCTTGGTTCGGCGAAAGTTTTTATTTTATCTTTAACACTCGCACTCTCAGCAGCTATGAAAGTTTTTGTGTCATCGACTTTGGTGTCAGAGAAGGACACGACGGATTCGCCTTTTTTCTTTGCGTCAGCAATAAAGGAATCTTGAATATGAGTGGCGGTGTCTTGTAGACTTTCGACTGAATTCTTTGAGGGCTCTGCTCTGATGAAGCCATTCTCAGGTTTTGGCGTTTCAAATGCTGAAATAATACTTTCCACTTTTTTACTAGCGGTTTCCACAGTCTCACTTACGATCCCCTGGGCGGTCTCAAAGACCTGTTCATCGATCGTACTGTCGCCTTGCTTCTCCCCAACATCTCTAGCACGAGTTTCAGGCACAACGGTGGTTGTTTGCGATGGCAATTGTGTAAATTTTTCGACTGCTAAAAAGTCTTCAGTTAATTGTTTGGGACCGGATTCCAGAGACGGCACTGCACCTTTCAGCGAATCGATAAGTTTGCCTGGCATTTCGACACTGCTAATGTCCATAACGATTTTGGAGTTGTCCACATCCTCGCTCAGTGACTTTTGCAGGCTCGACGAATCATCCTCCTCCTCGGAACTGCGGCCGGATGACTTGAATTTGTGTGTCAACTCTTTGTCGAAATCGCTTTTACTGATTTCGGTAGAGTCCAGTTTGCCCATCTTCATTTTGATCACCTGTTCGGGAACGACTGCCGACTTTACTATGTTATCGGCCGGCAGTTGCATCATAATTTCCGATTCATGAATGGCCTTCTTGTCTTCAATCAAACTCTTGCGCTTGATCTCGGTTATTTCGCGGGATATTTCTTTCTTTTGGGAGGAAGCCGGTATTTGGCGTTCCACAGACAGCCTTTTTACTATTTTGTCTCGTCTCTCCGCCACCGAACGTTTTGCGATTTCCTCGTCAGACTCTGATTCTTCGATCTCTTTTTCCTCAGCAGAATATTTTATTTCTTCGCGCTCATGAATTTGTTGTATTCGCTTGCCTATAATCGAAAGAGAAAAAATGACGTGACATTGGTTGCAGATTGCTTTAAAATTTGCATTGGTACTTACTTTCTTGTCGGACGAGCTCTTCCACAGACTCGGAATTTTTCATTATGTCCGTGTCATCGAAATCGCGTGAATGCGAAAGTCGGCCGCTCTTGCATTTGCTCATAATGTCATCGCGGCCGATGTTCTTGAGAGCCTGTTCCAGAGACGGCAAATCGTAGTTCGGCTTATCCTTGTATAACCGGATCATACTTTGGGCTTGTCGGGCAATGCTATCGGTGTTCTGGATTATTATCTCATCAATTTCCTCCGTACTAATGCCAATTTCGCTGGCCAGCTGGATCCAATCCTTGCCCAAAAGATTCGACAGATCGACAATGCGAATGTCGCCAATATAATGATCATTCTGGTGTTTGCTGAAGCTCAAAAGGGAACTGCGGTATGTGGGAGCAATTTTGTCGGAGAATGCTGTCACGGAATCGGGTACAACAGCCTCGGGCAGCACAATATTCAGTATGCAGATCGGTTGCTGTGGTGGCTCGCCCTTGGCTACTTTCGGCTCCTTCATGAACAACGTTCGCCCCACAATGTCGGCATGCTGGTCTTTTACACGCACCGTGAACGGAAGTCGGTTCTCTCGGAATGCTTTGAATGGCAATTGCAGTTGTTCGCCCGATTTTGTAACGGGCACCAAGTTGCCTGCCATCTCTATGTACTGAGGCTTGCCCTCCAGCACCTCGACGTCTCGACTTTTGGCAACCTGTGTGTACAGTTCCATCTTCTCGAGCGTTTTGTCTTCGCGGTCGTCGGTCATGCAGAAGACTCGTAGGCGGGCTTCGTATGGTTCGACCTTTTTGGCAAACACTACAAATTTAGCTATGAAAGGTACATGAATGACTTCCCTATTATGAGGCAATATGGGGAGAAGGGGAGTTATGTTAGGTGAGCTTGTCTTACTATTATTTTGTATAAAATGTTGCATACTTGTATAATTCAGTAGCCATCTTTGTGGCCTCACTAATGTTACGACAATCCATAAGCCAAAATCTAGCCGATACAGTGGTGGTGAACGAAACGCAATCATTGACAAATGTTAATGGCGTTGAACCAGTGACGTCTTCCCATTGAGCCCGCGACGGACCACCTGTTTAAAAATGAATATTACACAAGAACAAATTAGTCTTTTAATGTAGGCCGCCATTGCGTTAATTTAAAATACTGTATTTGTATTTTTAAAATATTTTTATCTTTCGGTATATTTTTTTAATTTTTCAAATTGATACTACTTTAATTTGATTAGTAATAATAATAAGTATTATCATCATCATCATCATCATTATCATCAATATTTTAGCAGTTTAATTTTGAATATTGAGAACTTAAAACTAATCCATAGATTTGGTTCAAAATCAAACAACAAAAGCATCAACAGAATCAACAGAAAACGGCTAACGGAAACGGAAACAGAAACTGAATATTGGAAAAGATTTCCGCTTTCCGGAAAACTAAATCAAAGCATATAAAAAAAATACGCACAATATCGAAGAAAACCTAGTAAAATAAACCAAACAAAAGAGATATAAAATGTAAATGAAAAAAAAAATAATTAAAACAAATATTGGACAACAAACTAATAAAATATGCTCTTATTTCGATATGTCTATATAGATGTGTGTGTGTGTGTAAGTGAGTGTAGGTGTGAGTGTACGTGTTGAAAAAGGAAACAGGACAAGTTTCAATGTATTGGTGATGATTAACTGTGTGTCAAACTGAGATGCAATGGTGAGCGGTAGATAGATAAATGATTAAAGGGCTTTGTTTTTGTAGAACGCGAAGCAAACTATATATGTATAAGTTGACAGAAAATTAATAACCAGTCTCAGTCTAGTAATATTATTGCAGGTTTATGTGGTACAGCAAAGCTCCTTAAAGTAGACACAGTATAGATTGTGTGTGTATTTCTACAGTAGCATACAAGTAAAAGAAAATATAGCTATGTGTAAATTTAATATGTTGTTATAAAATGCTTGCTAACAATAACAAAAGAAATTAATCTTAGTGCAGCATACTTTTTAATAACATTCAATAGTTCACCAGGCAATCAACCATCCACATAAGTTGCGTCTTGCAACTTCCACTAGTTTTAGGTTTCATGTAATTCAATTAAGCTGACTGATCTATGATATCTAAGAGAAACGCAATCAAATAAAATATAACATAAAACTTATTCAAAATCTGGGATGATTTAAAAAACAGTTTGGTGATTTTTTTGCAGTTTTTTTTTATAAATATCTAAGTGTTAGGAATCAAATGTTTAACTAGATGAATCCTTATTTGCCCATTTATGGGTAAACATGTTAAAAAATTGCAATTTGTTTGAATGTGCCGGACATCAGTCTGAAGAGGTACAAATAGGGAATTGTGGTCGTAGCCAACGCAATATAATATTAGCTAAGGTTTATTCTTAAGCAGGGCTTTGAACAAGTTCAAATCGAATCGCTTTACTTGTCTGTAAACAGAACCATGAATCGAACGATTGCAACAATATAAAAACTCGCGTGAAATGACGTAACAAAAATATCGGTTGGCTGCTTAACCAACATGTTTGTGACACTAACCCTACTTCAATGGTATTAAACAACGTCGGACAACATGTCACACCTCCAACGACTCATTGGATACAATTCGCAAAAATTTTGGGGCAAAAAGTGATAATTTAATGTAAATTTTTAACAGGAATCTAGCGAGTTTACCCCGTTACGCTATTCTAAGCGCCTCAAAAGCTGTCAGTTCTTTTTTAATTCAATATACTTTGACCTATACATTGGTCCAGGATTTTGTCATATTTGGGGACAAAATATGACCCATTGTGCTATCACCCTTAGAGTGATACGAGAAAATGTGTAACACATTAAAGGAGACGTGTTAGACCTTATGACCAAATACGTTTCATAACTTTTTCTGACAATTGAGACATGTCCATCTGTCTGGCTGGATTGCTTATTATCAGGATAACTCGAGAAAACCTTAGGGAAATTTACTAGTATTATAATTTTCCAAACCGAAGTAATGAGATTGAAAATTGGCAGAATAGTCCTACCCATCCTAGTACCTCCCATACAAAATGATCTATTTTTGAAAAATATTTTTTCTTCCAAACAAATAACTGCTCACTCCTTCTGGAACCTCCCATACAAATGACCCGAGTTTACCCTCATACTATACATACATATTCACTCAATTCGGTTATATTTTGTGCAAGATATAAAACTTATTAAAATTTGACTCAAGAATGAATATAGAATATGGTACCTTCTGGTACCTCCCATACAAAATAAACTATTTTTGGATAATCAATAATCCCCCCATAATTTCCAAACTTTAAGTTGTTTGCATTTGGTCAGTTTAAATATCTTGTAACATTATAAACCGAAACATTTTCCACATCTATTCTGGAACCTCTCATACAAATGACAGAAATCAGATGCATATATATTTTGTACACTGAAGTCAGATAAATTGTGCACAAGGTAAACGTATAATTTCTAAAAGAAACCCCTCATCAGGTGAAACCTAAGAAACCGAGAGGTTTAACCCACCGATTAGAAATGACGATTTCTTTTGAAATTTTTGTGCGAATAAAAGAAAAACTTTTTCTTTGACCATATGCCCAGAGATATTAAATTTAACATTTTACGTTTGTTAAGTGTAACCTTTTCTAAAATTTTACTATATGTCTCGTGTGGTCATGCGACCGGTTAGAGTAATCAGTTCACCTGACTGAAATTTCTGTACTGGGTTTTATACATAACTTAAAAATGTAGTTACCCCTTCCACCCCATAAATGAGGTATGGGATAGCTTTTCACGTTGTTGTGAATTAACACGCTTTCTATTTAGATTCACAGCAAACGGCACCTACTTGTTTATCAACGAATCCAAACGTCACTGTTTGAGAAGCTTTTACTAAACTTGCCGATTGAATGGACACTATACTACGAAATTTGATATAAAACATTGAGGGGACCGGAAATGAAAGAAAAATGTAGATGACTGGAGCCGGGAATCGAACCACGGATCTTCCGCATGGTAGTAGCGTGTTCTAACCTCTTTGCCACGGCCGGTTTTTATACATACCAAAGTTTAAATGATAATGCATCTACTGAAGTAGGTAGACAATTAAATTTCAAGAAAGGCCTAAGCAAAAGCATTTAACCATACATTATTTTTGTAACCATATGATCTATAAAAATTTTAGAAACACGATTGAAAACAGCAGATTAACCCATCTGTATGCCAATTGTATCTTAATAAACAAATTATTAATGTCATCAATTGTTAAACTTTACATTGCTAATAAATAATTTCGTCAGCAAATCTGTGTCTGAATGTGAACTTACAATAAACATTCTTTATCTATGACATATCTATTACAAACTGCAGCAGAATCAAATTTGTCTTTCAAAACAAATTTTTCGCCTCTTTTTCCCTTGACCGTGTTATTTTATTTCTTTATTAAAAAACAAGAAATCTAATAAACGCCTAAACTCTGGTTATCATTCGCCAAATAATACAACAACAACAGACAAATAGTTTTTGCTGACGATAAAATGCAATATAAATAATAAGACTTTTTTTTAACTATTTTGTTTATAAAATTTTAGGGAATTTAACACCAATTTATAGGAAACTTTGTTGACAATTTTTTTTTTCAAAATCAGCACAGATCGACAAACAAACAAGAGAAATCAATACACAGGAGATACACCGGGTTGGCATTTATGCCAAAAACAACTCTATGCAGCTTTGTCCGATGGACATATGCAAGAGCTTGTGTGGATTATGCTGACGTGTGGTTTTCGTTGATGCCATCTTCTCACCGATGTGTTTGAGCTTCTCGATGCTATCTTGAAGCTTTTAACACTTAAGGTTGTGATGATGTGTTGAGAAGTCACAGCAAAGGGTGCTGATGATGATAGTTTAGGAACTATCAAAATAGCAATCCGCCCTGCCAGCTGTCGCATAATCCTTTTCACACAACTTTTGTAAAACAAAACTATTATGTAGCAATAATAGATAAGATCTTAAACCGAGCGATGAAAATAAATTCACATTAAGCACAGATCGACAAACAAATCAGAAGAAATCATTTGACTTTTAACTAAGCTTATATTCTTATAAAAATAGAAATCTTCTGGGCCGATATTATCACATTATAATAGAGATTTTAAATATACTGCTCTTATTCTTAATCTCTCATTTGAACCTATTATGTTATATTTTTTGTTTATACATCAATCAAAGGCAGTTCTTTTAACCGATTTGTACCATAAGAAATACAAATACAAGACAAATGTATATTGAACTTTATAGTTCAGGTAAATCTTTTTTTCATCGAAAGAAACTAGTTCGCTCCTTCTCTACTTTTAGTTATCTTTGTATTTGTTCTTTTTGTTGACTTATTCATTTTCATCAATTCGTTTACTGAAACGTGCCAGGCAACATTCACACACAAAACTTGGAAAACAGTTTAAAGAAGTTTTTATATCAAAATGCAGATAAAGCGAATGACCGAAAACGTCAAATACATAGACGAAAATAGCAAGAGGAACGAAAAGAAAAGAATGTGTGAAACTAGTTCACTCCGTTCAACTAAGTGAACCTTTCGTTGGAACAGTACAACTCTATATATAACAGTCGATCAATTTATTTGTTTATACAGGGTGGGCCAAAAGTCTGCATGCATTTGAATTGGTTGACGCATCGAAGCAAAGTGATTACGAAATGTACGAGTTGCCAATGGGAATTACGAGCCATGGTGTTATTCAGCTAAGCACAACGTGTTTATCTTTAGTACGCGGGTATTATCTAAACAACGATTCTTCGACTATAGCGCAACGAAAATGTGTCACCCATTTTAACATACGGCATAAGAATAAAGCCCCATAGACACGATTAATTAGAAAATGGCTGTAAAGGAGACAGGTTCAACAATCAATCAACCACGATCCGCCTGACCTAAAACTTTAAGGAATCCCAAAAACGGCCGGCGTCTAAAATTAAACAAAATTACACACTTACAAAATGGAGTAAATTGAAGGACCTAATGTCAATTCTGAACCAATTTTTGAATTGAAAAGAAGAATTTCAGACCTTTCCAATGACATCTATATTAATATTGATAACTTGCCCTATCTGTTTGTTTTTTTCCACAAAACCGCAAATTTTTGTGATTTTTTTCACTGTCATTTAAGTTTGAAGAAGTTTTCAACCACTATTTTATTACATTACCCTAACGTTAATTATAGTATTATTCAGAAAGTAAATTTTATCATGTGTAAAACGCATATTTGTTTTTACAATTCTGTGAACCACGTTTTCCGACGAGCGCAATTATCATATCTCATACTAAAATCAAGCAGTTGAACAAATTTAAGAACAACATCAAAACAAAATATTTTCTTTAACTGTTTGATTCTGTATGGGACAGGAAAATTACGTTCCTCTGAAAACATGAATTACTTATACACTTGTTCACAGTTTTTTACAAACAAATATAGTAAGCGTGACTCATATTTACTAGACATACCGATCGACTCGACACTTTACTGCGAAGTTGCTGTCGACAACATCAAGGTAGCCTGCAATGCATGAAAAAATGTAGATGACTGGAGACGGTAATCGAACCACGGATCTGTACCGCATGGCTGTGGCGTGTTCTAACCCATCATTCCACGATCGGTCGCAATAGTTTTATTCTTAATGTAAATGACCAGTTCAGAATTCGAATCGTTTTAAACTTCGTGACGGGTTGATCATCAGACCCCTTTGTGACGAATTTGTGCACTCTGGTTCCACATATGTTGTATATATGTATATCTACCTTTATTCCAAACATGAACATACGACGCAGATATCAGCCAGGCACCAATTGTTGAATTTGACCATTAACATAAAACATGAGAATGGAGGACTGTTTTTCCACAAATGATTTTTATCCGCCTCAAAATTTTAAGTAGTCAAGTTTTTCTAAGGAGATTTGTTGTTTTACTAAGCTTACTTCAGTTAAGAAAAGCATAGTTTTAGGCGCATGCCAATGACAATATGTAGTTGTTTGTGAAAGTTTTGATCGTACTGAATAAGCTACCCTTTAAAACTGGGCACTAAATCGTAGGTGGTGAAATCACGACTTGCTACGGGACCACCTCTACTTATTTTACAAACCCTATGCAATGTATTTTATAATTTCGTTTTTTTTGTATATAAAGTCCGCAAATAGGGTTAACCGCCACCATATCGTTTACTGCGAACTAGTAAAATGGGTCCCCATAAAAATTACTAGGTACTAGGTACCCATGCTAGGCGTGGTGATATGAGTACCAAGAATAACTTAATTTCCCTTTACACCTTATGAATGAGGTGTGAAGTAGAATTTTTTATTTTTAGATTCACCTACTTGTTTACTTTTACTAGACATGCCGATTGACTAAACACTATACTGTGAAGTTGCTTTTAACAACATCGAGGAAGCGATGGGGAATCGAATCATGGACCTCCCATATGATTTTCGCGTGTTCTAACCATCATGCCATGGCCGGTGGTACCCATAAGTAACAAATTAAAATAGCTTTAAACGTTTCGTGTTCAGCGTTTGCTTACCAAAGGGACATTCAAGTAACCATATAGAGAGTAGTAGGGTAGGTAGCTGAAGCATGGCCATTCGATACCTTCAGAACTGCAGGGTATGTACAGACGGTTGTTAGATCTTACAATATTGTCAGAAAAATTCTAATACCCGTTTAACTTACAGTTTTGTCTTGCAACGCTGTCAGAAAAAGCATTGTCAGATTACGTATGTCGTAGTAGACTTTCGACAACATTCGATTGTTTTTTGAATTTCAATAATTTTTTGTTGTAAATGTTTCATCATATGATGAAGAAAAACATGATAGGAGCAAGCACAAGTGGTATTTTAGTCTTACAAACGATATCAGCAAAGTCATAATCGAAACACGACAAGATTCGACGTGACTACGATATACATAATAAGGGGGAATAACATTGTCGGATATATGACAATTCTGTGAACACATTACGATGCCTTTGTCAGAATATTCTTAATATAATTGTCAAACACTCTATCGTCACATGTGCAAAATTTATGCAACTGAAGATGACACCATTGTCAGAGAAATATTTATATTGGCAACACTGTCCATAAATATAAAAGATCTCGCATAATAATCTGATAACCGTATGAACTGACAATTTTAGATAAATTTATTGTCTGACAATTGTCTGCCAATGAAATTGTATGGTTTTCTGAACTGACAATTCACCTTTTGCAAACAATATTTCTTTGGAATGTTATTAAAACGATTAACTCCATATAAAAGAAGCTCATACGGTTTTGTTTAAAATCCCGTTAAATCGTATAAAAATTAACGATGTAAAAAATGTTCAGAATTGGTAATTTTTATCCAATATTGTTAGACTGCACTTGACGTAAAATACCAAAGGACATACAATTTTTATTATGTATTATGAAAACTCTAAATTAGAATAACACAGTGATACGGCATTACAAAGATGACACTCGTATGTGTATGAAAAAAAAATTGGCCTAAGATTAATTAAATTTTAAAAATGCACTGGGACTTTTATGTATAAATTATATTTTTTAATTAGATTAAATTAAAAAATTATCGGTGATACTGATGACTCTATTGGCATATATTTTAAAAATATAATGGTAAGAAATTAAATTTTGTTTCTAATAATACAAAGAAAATTGTTAAAATCGGTCAAAATTTGCGGTATAAAATTTCAAATGTCCAAAAAAAAATTGAATTCCCCACTGTGCATCGTTATATTTTTCACTCCACTTATTTGAACAATGACGCACTCAACAATGACGCTCAGCACAAGAAGCGTCAGCACAGTCTAATTGTACTCGGTGAAAATGTTGAGCTCTCTTCACAATCTTTAAACATCGTTTCTCTGTCTTTACTTGTGTCTGTTTTTGTGTTGAAACAAGCAAAACAAGCATTGGTGGTGTTGCTTTCATATCACTCAAGCAGAGACTGAGTGTTTTGAATTAAACAAAACTTTCGTGTACGTATGAATAACGTATGTGAAAAGAAAAATTTACGGTGTATCAAATTAACAATTTGTTTTAAAAATCGCTGAAAAATTTTGTTTCGATGGCTATTACTATTTTGTTTTAGCCCCATTGAAAACAAGTGAAAGGTTGACGGCAGATTCAAATAGCGCAATTTTGGTTTTGAAGTTTTGAATTATTATTTGTTTTGTTTTAAAATTAAATAATTGTTGTTAAGTGTTTAAATGAATAAAAAAGATTTTTTTGAAATTTATTTTTTTGAAATAATATAATATTTTAGGTATTAATTGATGTTTTTACTTCGACCTTTCTCTAAATTTTAATTTTATATTATTGTTTATAAGTCAAGCTCGAGGTCAGGGTTTTGTATATTTATTTTATTCAATATTTCGACCCTCTTTGAGAGTCATCTTCAGGAATTCTATAAAAACATATAAACATCCTACAGATAAACAGTACATAAGCACAATACAAATTATAAACAAAACAAACAGTGAGTATTAGTTTCCTTGACTTTCGTCGTCGTCGTCTTTTCTAACACTAACTTATCCTTATCTTTGTTTTGTTATGTACTTTCTTATTAGATGTCTACAGCTGACAGCGGCCTGTTCGACGTCGCCTTTGTAATGCATGTTGTTGTTGTAGTATTGAGAGTGTGGAGCATTTCCAAAGTTATTCTTTTACTGTAATTGTTTTCGCTTTGTAACACTGCCACTCTCTCAAGATCTGGGTAATGTTTTGCATTGGCACAGTGGGTAGATAGTGCAGTTTTTTGTGTAACATTTTTTACCGTAATTTAATGTCAGATTTATGGCCAGCTATACGTGTTTTTAGTTTGTTTTTGGTTGTTCCGATGTAAACCATATCACATTTTATACTTCCATTACCATTGCACTTGCTTTCATATATTACGTTAGACTTTTCGGATCATTTTGTTTTTGGTTTCAGTTTCGTAAATATATTGCGCAATGTGTTTTTGGATTTTGGAGCTATTTCATAGTTCATTCGGTCTATGCATCCAGTTTTTTCAAATTGTTCCGATAAATTGCTCGTATGCCGATAAGTTTATTAATTGTTCGTACAGGGAAGCTGTTTTGGCGTAATATGTGTCTGATTTTCACTTATTGTGAGTACTCTCTTTATAAAATTTATGGCCGTATTAAATATCATTCTCTTCGGGTGATCCAAGTAGACATTTTTTAGCCTGCCAGACGCTGTCGGTTTCTGGAACCAGTCTACCATTATCTTGTCTTCGGATCTAATCAGTATGGTATTCAAGTATGGCAGTCTTTTATCTTGTTCTTGTTCGATAGTAAATTTGATATTTGGACTAAAACTATTGAAAATCGTCAAGTTATTATTGTTTGATTATTATTTTTTAAAAAAAAAAACTACCTACCTAAAAAAAAACTATCGAAGAATGCGAACGTCACTGTTTGAGAAGCTTCTACTGGACATGCTGATTGACTCGACACTTATACTGCGAAGTTGTTGTCGACAACATCGAGGGGGCCGGCAATAAAAGAAAAATGTAGATGACTGGAGCCGGGAAACGGACCACGGATCTCCCGCATGGTAGTCGCGAGTTCTAAGCACTATGCCACGGCCGGTCCCACTCACTACAACATACGGCTTAGAAATTAAGATCTAACTATTTAATTGATTAGAAAAAGGGTTAAAAATACCGAAGAGACAGGTTCAACAAGGAATTAACCTACAAGTCTAGAATAAACGCAAAAACGTAGTGTGTGTATGAACGTCTGTTCGAGAACGACCTATACTCTCTTCTCGAAAGCGGTCCATAATATTACACAGTGCAACATTTCTAAGGTCATCGTCTGGTGGCATCTTCGTACCAAGCTATTTATGAAGTATATCCAGAAACTTAAAAAATCCCCAAAGCATTTGGCCCCATTACATCAACACATTTTTTTATGGATACTCCAATATTTTCACCCCAACACGAATTTATTTCCATTTTTACGGAGTCCATATTTCATTAACCGTTTGAAAATTTTTCT
The DNA here is from genome assembly GCA_964034835.1 of Muscina levida. NCBI lineage: Eukaryota > Metazoa > Arthropoda > Insecta > Diptera > Muscidae > Muscina > Muscina levida. Next base: position 78,617,128 of record OZ035883.1, read on the forward strand.
TTTTGTCTTCGGCAAAGTTGTAGATCAAAACCAGAGCAAAAAAAGTGTCAAATAGATCGACCCAAAAAATTGCATCCAGTGCATGAAAATTAAAAAGGATATTTTTTCATGATGTTTTTACCATAAAATTTATTTTGTTGTACTCTGTGGCGTATGATTTATGTGGAATATTACTTATTATAATCATAATTTTATGGTGAAAATGTCATGAAAAAATAGCCTTTTTCCCATATTTTTACAATTTTCATGCACTAGATGCAATTTTTGAGACTTTTTTGCTCTGGTTTAGATCTACAACTTTGCCGAAGACGAAATGAAAAAATTCCGAACAGTTTATGAAATTTGGTCTCCGTAAAAATGGTCAAAAATGGTGTTGGGGTGAAAATATTGAAGTATCCATAAAAAAATGTTTCGATGTAATGGGGCCAAATCCTTTGGGGATTTTATGCAAATTATGTGTTGCACTGTGTTATGAAAATCAGCGGTGTATTACGCTACTGAAACTTTACGCTCTAGCGCTACTGAATTTAAATGGCGGCTAACCTTAACAAATCACTGGGGGCAGTTCACGAAATTTTTGTGATATCCAAAAAATGTGGCATTAACTCAATTCACTTTTCACTTTGAAGATACCTACAAAGTAACGTCTTCAACAGCAGTCCATTTAATAAATCACCTGCCCAGACGTCATTGAAAATTTCCGGTCCAGATTACAGCAGTGTCAAAAAAATTAAGGATCACATATGGATAATGTAATTTTTATTAAACAAAATGCGAATTTGTGTACTTTCATAAAAAAGAAACAGTTTTTATTTCTTTCATCCAATTTGTTTTATCATGGTTTGAAAAGTGTAAGGGCTTTTAGTCCACCCTGTAAAAAAAAATCGTAATTTCCCTTTACACCCAATGAATGAGATATGGAATAACTTCACGCGTTGTTGTGAATTAACACGCTTTCTATTTTAGATTCACAACAAACGACACCTACTTGTTTATCGACGAATGCAAACATCACTGTTTGAGAAGCTCTTACTAGACATGCGGATTTTCGCGACACTTATACTGCGAAGTTGCTGTTGACAACATCGAGGAGGCCGCCAATGAAAGAAAAATTTAGATGACTGGAGCCGGGAATCGAACCGCGGACCTCCAACATGGTAGTCGCGTGTTCTAAACACTATGCCACGGTCGGTCCATCCTGTGTCATTCTTTAATTCGTGTAAAAATCTGAAAAATTGTGGAAATATTGTGCAAAGAGAGTATGCAAGATACCGCGAGAGAGCTGACGGCAAATCGAAACGTACTCGACAGAGAGAGAGATACGTTATATGCCTATACTTATAATCTTTGGGTTTAGATACCACATTTATTTGATCGTTAAACTATCTATAAATTAGACTTTAGAGGTAATAGGATAGAGAACTTTCTGTGAACTATTGTCGACTGACCAGAATATCAAATCAATTTATTATCGTTAGGTTAATAGCTCAGTTGGGTCCTTATATAGGTCCGGTGTGATATTTATTATCGTTAACACTTTCATTAAAAAAGCACTTCGATAGATGCGGCCGCCTAAAATTGGTTATTATATTGCATGTAACAACGTAATCCATATCCATATCAAAATCGATCGTAGTGTATTTTCGATAACACTTTCTTACGTTTTCAAAACAAACAAAAAAAAAAACAAAACTTATAAGCTTTTAATCTAAAACAAAGTTAAAATATAGAATATAGAAAATATTCAAATTATTTGAATGGTACGATTAAAGTTGTTAAATAATTATTTATCTATGTTTAAAAATCACAACAGTGCATTGTTGAATATTTAAAATTCAAACTTTAAATTCAAATTATTCAACGATAATATTATTGTGGATAGTATAAGTTAGCAGCAAGAGTATACATATGTATGTTTTGGTTTTAATTGAACAAAATTGCATTAGCCATTTTTTACATTAGACATAAATTGAAAGCGTTTAGTAGTAGTTGTTTTTTTTTAGTTTTCTTGTATTTCATAAGAACAACATAAATAAAAAGTATAGAGCATGCGATTATGAGGAATGTGATTTATTTATTTCACTTAATTGTTGTTATAAATCATAAATGGAAACAAAAAGTATTTTTTTTTAAGGTTCTTTGTAAGTGTGGCAATGTTAAGGAATACTCGAAAATATATAATTAAACAAAAGTACGAAATCTTAACAGAATCTCGAAACAAATGAAAAAGGCATAAGGAAACAGCTTTGGCATTTCTATTCAAAAAACAGTCGTACGAATTTCAGAAAGATGTTTTAGTTTCAGAAAAGTTCTCTTTGGGGCCACAACGAAAAAAAAAACAATGAATTCATATTTTTTTTGTTTGCATTTTTACAACCGTCTCGTTAATAAGAAATTATAATAATAATAACAATAATGAATTAAACACATTTGTAAGCAAATATATTCATTTAATTGAATGTTTCGAATTTTCTTTAAATCTTGTAAAATTCTGCATTTGCAAATAACTAATATCTCTTGTCTTCCTCTTCTGCTCCATCTTAAGATTGAAATGAACAAAAGATCTGTTGCTTAAAGGCAGTTAAAGAAAGGTAACTCAAAACGAAATGAAAATTGAAACGAAACAAACGAGGGTATACGGAAAATCATAACAAATTAAGTAGAGAAAGACCCAAAAATCAATATGTTTCGAAATATTACAGAAAAAGTGTACAAAACAAAAAAAAAATAACAAAAATAACGAAAAGAAGAATCAAAAACCTCCAAATGCATTGTCTCCAACATAAAAGTTAAACAAATTCGGTTCGGTTCTGATATATGTGTGTGTGTGGGTGTGTTTAGTGTTTAGGTTTTCATATAAAAGGGCGAACAACAAGGTGAGATGTTAGGCCCAAAGAGGAACTCTTTCAAATTCTGTTTGATAATTGAAAAACAAAATGATAAGAAGTTGCTTGTGCTGATAGTAATTTAAAAATGTATGTGATATTTTACAGATTGTCGTGTTTTTTGGAAAACAAAATTTTCAAAAAGGACTTAAATTTTGATTAAATTCTTTATTTATTAATAGTAAATGTCCTTAAGATGAAACCATACGAGACGTCGTGTTATTATATTAAGTAATATGGCATATTACGTTCGTAAATTGTTAATTATGTTATTGGTGAATCTACTTTGTATAATAGTTAACTTCTGCTGCCCATAACGAAATTTACATTTAAAAGGGTCTCCCGATTTGGCATCATTACTGTATAGACGCGTGTGGTTTTGAGTGCCCTACTTGAGGACTTTATAATTGTATTTTTTAAATTTATACCTTTTGTATGTCATAATAAACAAAGTTTTTCACATTTACTTATAACCCTGGTCGCTATGGATGGCTAAAGACACTCTGTGTAACCACCTAATGTCAGGCACTTAAATTTGACTATTTATTTTTTTTTTCAACGAATTTGACGATACTTCTAATTGTATACAAAATTTATAATACAAATTCTCTTTGATTCTTACGTAAAAACAAACTTAATTTCTCTTTATACCCACCCAGAAATGTGAATTAATTCGCTTTCTATTTTTAGACTGACAATACAAAAGCACCTACTTTTTATAGACAAATGCAAACGACACTGGTTTGAGTAGCTTTTAATAGACTTTTACTGCGAAGTTGCTGTCGCCAACATCGAGGGGGCCGCCAAAGAAAGAAAATTAAGATGACTGCTACAGGAATTGAACCATAGATCTACCGCTTGAAAGTCGGCACCACGACCGGTGCCCTAAGTAACAATTGAAATACCAAGAAGAACAATGCAAACGCTATAAGGACCATGAATGTCCACAATTTTACAGGGATTAATGAATGTCATATGTTCAATAGCACAGTACAACACATGATTTTGGGACTCAATTCTGAGAACTGCACTTGAAAGTAGCCCCAAAAAGAAGAAGTTCTGTATCATTCGTTTTGTCAAGATACATGCCACAATAATTTAATTTCGTTATGAAGTTAGTAAGTATCGTAAAGGGGAATTTGTCACGTTTTAGGCTCTTTTGTTATATTGTTATATGGTGGTGTATGATTATTATAAGTAATATTCAAAGTAAATCATACGCCACGGAGTACAAGAGTCCTGGTCTAACTCGATAAAACTAAAACAATGCATCATTGGCGGTTTCAATGCAAAAACAAGACCCGATAAAAGCAATTCACAATGCCTTATGAGAAAACACGGTCTCGGATATGTAAGTGACAATAATGGTGACAGACTTCGTACCACGCCATCGATTATTTATAGGCGGCGACCCTAGAGTACCAGTACGGAAGTCATGGATTACTGGGAACACTTGAAATGAAACGTCTGAAAAAATCTCGTCTATATGCGAAATCTACGATATCTAAAATGAATACCAAAAAACAATACCGAGAATCAGCTAGTAAGGTTCAGCGCATGGCACGTACTGATCGCAAAATATACCTGGTACCAGAAGAGTGGGGCTAGACATCCAGTTTTTTTCTCCAAAACTTTGTCCTTATTTAGCTATACTAAATACAAAATTTGGCGCACGATCGCTTTGGGTGTATTGATATTATTACTCCATCTCTAAAGTAGGCGGAATGGTACATTTGTATGGGAGGTACCATAAGGGGCGTAGCTAGTCATCCAGTTTTTTTCTCAAAAACTTTATCCTGCTTGAGCTTTGCTAAATACAGAATTTAGACACGATCGTGTTAGGTCTATTAATAATATCAGTCGATTTCTAAAGTGGGCGATACCAGATGGGTATGGGAGGTACCAGATGGGGCGTGGCTAGACTTCCCGTTTTGTCCACAACTGATCCTGCTATAGCTTTACAAATAAAGAATTTAGACACGATCGCGTTTGGTTTTGAATGGGAGGTACCATAAGGGGCGTGGCTAGACTTCCAATTTTTTCCAAAACTTTATCCTTTTATAGCTTTACTAAATAAAGAAGTTAGACACGATCGCGTTTGGTTTATTAATATTATTACTCGTTTTCTAAAGTGGACGGAATGGTACATTTGTAGACTTCCAATTTTTTCTCCAAAACTTTCTGTTGTTATAGCTTTACAAAATACTACAGAGTTTGGGCACGATGGTGTCGAGTGTATTGATATTGCTACTCCATCTCTAAAGTGGGTGGAGTGGTACATTTGTACGGGAGGTACCAGAAGGGGCGGGGCCATGTAGCCCATTTGCAATACCGTACGTAGTTTTGGGAAAATATTAACTTGTGCAAAATTTTAAAACATTTAGTATCGTCTTTTGAAAGTTATCTTGCGCATCAGCCGGACAGCCAGACGGACATGGCTCAAATATTTTGAAAAGTCATGAATCGAATTTGGTTCAAAGAAATCTAGGGTCTAAAGTAACTTATTCTATATGTTACACTTTTGGGTCGTATCTAATGATATATACCCTTCTACCCTTTGGGTAACAAACACCATACCAGACAATTGGGAGAAAGGAACTGTGATAACAATATCTAAGAAGGGCGATATAAGTTAATGCCAAAATTGCGCGAGCGCTCCTAATATTAATACGTTGAGACAGTTTTACGAAAGAAACAATCGGGATTCGGACCAAATCGCTCCTGCTCGGACCATAGAACAACCCTTCGCAAACTAAATGAGCAATCCCTGGAATAGAATAGCTTACTATTCGTCGACTTTGAATGTGATTTCGACAGCACTTGGAACCTACCCTAGTGTTGCAATCTGGCAACTGACAGCTCTATCGTAAAGTTGGACATTTTTGGGTACGTATATCAGAACGTGTTGACATACGAGCGTAACTTAAAGTAACTTAAAAGATTCATCTCGGCCCAAAAATGGAATTAAAACGTGAACATTTTCGTGCGATTATTTTTTCCAACTTTTGACGTGGATTAACTCCCAGCAACAGTGCATGGATGATTGGCGATAAAGCTCCATCAAGGAACAGTGTTTATCTATGGTATTTTGAATTCAATCGTGGTCGTAGTTCACCCCAAGACGATTTTCGTGAAGGTTGTCCAAAATGAGCTGTTGTCCCGAAAACCCAATAATGCTGTGCGCGAACTGATTTTGCAAGATCGTCATGTGACCTATCATGACGCATTAGTAGGCATTAGGCATTAGTAGGACCAGCATACATTCAACATAGCATAAAAATTTGACTGTCAAAATAAATTGTTCGCGTTGAATGCCACACAATTTGTCAATCGCTCAAAAAAGGCTCGTGTCGATTGGTCGAAAGAAATGCTCCAAAAATACTATCGCGGTGCCTCGAAACATGTCTATGACATCGTGACATGTGATGATTCCTGGATTTACGCGTATGAGCCCGAAAGTAAACAGCAGTCAACTGTATGGGTGTTTCAAGATGAGCCAAAAGTTGTTCGCGCTCGAAGCATTTCCAAGCAAATGGTCGCCTGTTTTTTCGGAAAAACTGGACTTGTTCCAACCGTACCACTAGAACAACGCAGAATAGTGAATTCTGAGTGGTACACAACCATTGTCCCATTGCCAGTTGTCTTCCAAGAAACCATCCACCGAAGATGGATCACTCTTCACTACGACAATGCGAGCTCTCAAACATCGGCTCAAACAACTGCATTTTTGAGCACCCAAAACATCGATTTGATGGGTCATCCGCCGTTTAGTCCTGCCTTGGTACCGAATGACTTCTTTTTAATCCCGTACGTAAAAAACAAACTGAGAGGTCAACGTTTTTCGACACCTGAAGAAGCGGTTTCTGCATTCAGAACGCTTGTTTTGGATATACCTCAATCAGTGTCAAAAGTGTTTCGACAATTGGTTCAAACGCATGCAAAAGTGTATAAATCTTCATGGGGTATATTTTGAAAAACAATAAAGTGATTTTCGATGATTAATATTAGTTGTTGTTCCCTAATCCCGAAACATAAAATTCAACCCTCGCACAGTGGGGAGGCACATTTGAAATTTTAGACCGCAATTCTTGACCGATTTTCAAAATTTTTTTTTTTATTATTGGAATGCAAAAAAATAGCATGGTAACCTTCACCGATTTGGCTTATTTTTTACACACGACTTTCTTAAAACTTTTCCAGGTTATAAATTAGGTTTTGTTCTAATCGGATAATAATTATGAGCAGGACACCGAGTTAAAGTGTAAAAATAGTGCCACCATATATTTACTTGCAGTTAAGCCAAAAAAATTATTTTGTCTTATTTTTTCACTGAGTTTATCTCGTAACATATGTTCACATTAATTAAGGTCAGTTCGAAATTTTTAGGACACGTAATCCAAAAAATATTTGACATTAAAGTCAATAATTTTTTTTTCATCGACTTTGACAATTTTTAAAAAAATAACAGTAATGAATTCAGAATAAAAAAACGTACATTCTGTGCACAATTTTGTTTCCAATAATACAAAAAAAGAATTTTGAAAATCGTTCAAGAATTGCGGTCTAAAATTTCAAATGTATAAAAAAATACTTTTTTTTCCCCACTGTGCCTTGTAAAGGTCTGGGGTTATGAGCAAATAATATCCCTTCTTTTTCTAAATTTAACGGATTGTAATTAATTAAATTGCTTTAAGAAACTATCAATAAGGATGGGTACACACAAATTATTTTGATATTTGCTAAGAGATTTTATGGTATTGTTCCAATTGATCTTATTGTTTTCATCAAATTATTCTGACAAGAATATAAAGTATGATTTCAAACTGTCGAAAATTTTTTGGCATCGAATATTTTTCTTATTCGTGAAAGGCTAAATTTTGGTGACATTAGGATAACGACGTTGTATATGTATGTCGCATACGTCATAGTTTACGACAGACCATCTCTGCTCAATACCATCGAATGTGAAAAAAATGCAAATGGAGCTGGTTAGTATCCGCGTTAAGAAAATCACCGACAGAAATTTCACTAGGAGTCTTCGAATGGAATCCACAGGGGCAACGGAGACCAGACCGTCCACGTTATACATGGATAAGAAGTGCAAAGATCATCAGAAGTACAAAGATCATCGTTCATCATCGTGACAGATGGAGAGAATTCGTTAGCGCCTTAAGTTTACATTTAACGTTTTATTAAATTTTTTATTAAAGCAAGTACAGGAACTAAAATTGCGTTGCGGCGGCACGATGGCCTTTCAAAGCCGAATTTTCAACGTTTATTTTATAAGATAAAATATGTCCGCACCAATTTCTACCTCTTTTTAAATATAATTTTTCACAGCATTTTTTTCCGCCTAGACCGGTGCCGTTCCATTTAACAACAATGAAATACTTATACTACGTACTTATATATACCTGTATACCTTAAACTAAATTTTTATTACTGCATTATAGCTATTGAAAAACTTTTCCTTTTCCTTTCTTTCCTTTTCATTATATGTAAAACTGCCAAAATTCGTACAATACAGTTTCATCAAAAGTTCATTCATTGTCGTCGGCTTTACTGAAAGTATTTCAATGCAACTTTTCTTGAAGGGCGTTTGTTTTCGTCTTCTTCAAATTTTCAATTGATTCCATTTTGAATAAGAAAAACAATACAAAACTCACAATGAAAACAAAATGTAGACATTTTGGCCAAAATAATGAACGGAAAACAACTTATCAGTAAAATAAATAGAAATAAATGGTTAATTAAATGAAAAACCAAAATGTCAAATGGAAGTAGACAACGTAAGAGTACGGAAGAATCAAATAAATATAAAAAAAAACTTAACCGAATCTGTAGACAAACCAAAGGAAAGAAAACGTTGTTGCTTCGAAGCATAGTAAAATCGTTAGATAGATAGTAAATTAAATATTATTATATTTGTAGTTGTAAGTTGTATTTGTTTGAGTATTATTTATTTGTTTAATTATTAACAGAGTACAAGTATTTAATTTAAGAAATCAAATTTAAGTTTTCACATTTGTTTTGACTATTTGCAACAGTTTTTGGTATTGTTATTTGTAATTGTTTGCTGTATTTTTTTCTCTTTCTTTCTTTTATTAGTTTAAATCAATGCAGAATTGTTGTTCTTCTTTGCAATTTGAATTAATTAAATGCAATTTAGTTTTTGTGTTATTTTTATTTCAAGTTTTCTGTTTTGAGTAATAACGAAATAAACAAAAAAAAAACAAGATACCATGACAAACAAAAATGCAAAAACAACAATTTTTAAGAATTGTTTAAAAACAAACAAAAAAAAAAAACGAAAATACGAGAACTAAACAAAGGTACAAAAATTCTCTCTTGATTTTGTTGATAGACTTTGTTTTTGTAAGAATTTGCATTAATTTAGGTTGTTGATGTTGCTGTTGTTGTTGTTATCTAATTACCTTTTAGAGATCTTTTCCGAAACACACCTTCATTATGATGAAATTTAAACGGAATGGAACGGAATGCGTGCACATATGCATTAAAACGCATCAGTACGAAAAAAAATCGTAAACGGATTTTAATATTCAGTTTTGATTTTGTTGTTGGTTTTTTTTTTAAATTAATTATTTATGTAATTATTTTATCGAAAATATGTATAACAAAAAATAGGAAAGATCAAAAGTGAAATTATAACAAATTAAAACCAAGAAACCAAATCAAAGAAATTGGAGAAACAAAAAAACAAGAAATTTTGGTATAACCAAAGGAAACGGAAATCAAAATCATATGTTCTTATAATACACTGTTGAAGATATGAACACTCACACACACACACACACGCACGCACACATATGCCAAAAATGCAGTTTAACATCTGAATATGTAAATATGCATGTATGTATGTCTGTGTATGTATGCACGCACTGTTTGTGTGAGTTAGGCGACGATGAGTCTGTGTGTTGTTTGTTTACATATGTATTGGATGTGGAATGAAGCTTTTACCAGGTGAAATGAACATACATATACATACATATAAACAAATTACACTGAGAGAATAATGGGATTATAAAATGTACGGGAGTGTATGTAAGTATGTATGTATATGGTATGTGAACATCAATGTATGTGTGTGTGTTTGTGAATTTGATTGGTTATCCATTGTTTATATAAGTATGTGGTTTGGCACCCGGTCTCCCTTTCCGGAGAGGATGCCACAAACATCCTATACTATAACCCTTCTAAACACTACCATCAATCACAACATCCCTTGAAACATTCGTATAATTTCTAATATACCCATACTAACATACATTGTGTCATTAGAATTAAAGATAATCATAGTCGGAGAACGAGCGTCGTATGATTAATGTTACTTGCAAAATATCGATAACCGATATCTCTATAAAATTTTTCATATGGTGAGTATACACTCGAAAAAAAATATCATTCACGGCATTATTTCACAAACAAATTTACCAAATTAAGAGATAAGCTTATATAATTGCCACCAATATATCAATTAAGGGCGTTCTTTCGCTCTTCGGAACTAATTGGCATGAAATGCATAGTTTGTGCTCTAGAGTCTAGACTGTTAATGGGGTTTTCATCTATTTTTTACATAATCAAATCTTTAAAAAAATTAACTGTTTAAGTAACACAAACTTTTGTAAGTCTTCATTAACATATTTCGACAAAACGAAACATGAACAAAATAAAGGGTCCGAATTCAAAACTGTTTAAGGTTTGCGATGTTAGTGGAAGAGTCACAGCAAAGGGTGCTGATGAGATAGTTTGGCAACTATCGAAATAGCTATCCGGCTCTGCCAGCTGTCACATAATCCATTTCACACAACTCTTGTAAAAACAAATTATATTAGCAATAATAATATAGATCTTGAACCGAATAACCGGTATAATATCGAAATTAATTTAAGCTGAGTTAAGATAACGTTTCTAGTTCACGCGGCAGTTTACAGTCAGGCAATCCGTGTAAAAAATTTAAGATCAAATTGGATCTAATAAACCCTGTACAGATAGTTATATCGAATAGAAAAGTTAAGATGCAATCAGACTGAACTTTTGTGATCTAATCAGATATAACTATCTTTTGGATTTGAATATTTTTACTTTGTTCTGGGAATTTTAAACAAAATCAAAGTCATTCACTTGTGATGCAACTCGATCAGAATGTTGATCTAATTTTTACGAATGATGTAACAACATGTGTTATACATTAATGCATGCATGTATTATAAGCAATACATCTTGTAACCACTTCCAGAAATTAATTAGTACACCGATTCATCTTAGTCAGGATTTCGCACCAGAAAAGATTTTTTTTGCAAATCATCACAAGTGATTAAGGAAGACGGTAAATGAAGTCAACAAAAAGATTTTTTCAATAGGTTAGAATCGAAGTCGGCAGTCTAACCTATTATTTATTAGCAAATAAATATTCGGTGAAGCAACCGCTGCGAGAATTGCGCCCACGCGATGACCCTTCAAAGTCGACTCTCCAATGTTTTGTGTCTAAATTGGTCGGTTCGGTAAACGATCATTCAACACAAAAGGAACGCCAAATCCACCGAGAACTTCGCTGCGGTAAGTGATAGTATGCAGAAGAACTCGAGACAGTTAATTCCTAGCTGTAAATTAGAACTCGGCTTTTCGCAAATTTTAACATTGAGAGTTTTGAAAAATCTTCATTAGCTTTATTTAGCACGATTTTCATTCCATGTCAGAGAGGAGGTACTAGATCAGTAGAGTAAAACCCACAAGGTTTAGCATTCTCAGATCAAACATTTTTTCATTACCTTTTATATATTTGGCTTATCTTGATTCGCTATTTTTCTATTGCTATAACTCAAGAAACAATTACACATAAATCCACAATATTGGAACGATGTGCGTATATATATAAACTCCGCATAATATTAATCATACGTTGTATATAAATGGTGGTTAAATTGTAAGGGCCGATGTTGAATGTGAACCACGCCTAAACGTCAAGTTCTTTTCTGCATTTCATTTGACATTTCTCAATTTCAGACTAACTCAATTTGAACCATGGAAAGATACATAATCGAGGAACGCGTTACAGTTATTCAGGCTTATTATGAAAATGAGCGTTCAAATCAATGCATATCGTCACTTCGTGATTTTTTCGGTCAATTTAAACGTACATTCGGAAAAGATGTGCAAAAATTTGAGCAAACCCGGTCAGTAGGAGATGTGAAAACGCCAGTGCATGCGCGTACAGCTCGTACTGCAGAAAATATTGCTGATGTTAGCGATAGTGTGGCTGAAGAGCCGTTCACCTAAACTCGTCATCGTGCCCACCAATTGCACCCCTCACGCTCGTCGTTGATGAACATTATGCATGAAGACTTGCATTTACACGCTTACAAGGTGCAATTGACTCAAGAACTAAAGCCTCTTGCCAATTCAAAACGTCGTCAATGCATTGCAATGGTCAGAATGATGGCAACAGTGGATGATAAATTTTCGAAGAAAATCATCTTCAGTGATGAGGCACATTTTTACCTCAGTGGATTCGTCAATAAGCAGAATTGCGCATTTGGGCGAATGATAACACAGTGATACAAATGTGAAGGAAAAAAATATACAGGGGTTCTCATGTAGCATTTCTGTTAGACTGGAGTCCATAGAGTAAAGTGATACTTTTAGTTTTTCTCGGTCACTTCGTTAAGTAATGTTTTTATACCAAATTAAGTGAAATGACGATATTCCTAAAATTACAAGTTCTAAAATTCATATGTCTTCTCTCTGTAAACCGATTTTCAAAAGCTTGCATCTGTTGTAAAGCTGTGATAAACCTTTTGTTAAAAAAAAGAATTTTGAAAATCGGCTAAAAAATAGTGTAACGGCGGCTGTTTAAGCAAAACAACCCCGAAAAAAAATTGCGAATTCTCATTTTCCCAACGTTCTCTCGAGTTATGCTAAATTTTTTTTAATAAAAGGTGAAAGTCATAGCTTTAAAACAGATGTAAACTTTTGAATATCGGTTTACAAAGAGAAGACTTATGAATTTTGGAACTTGTAATTTTAGGAATATCGTCATTTCACTTAATTTGGTATAAAAACATTACTTAACGCAGTGACCGAGAAAAACTAAAAGTATCACTTTACTCTATGGACTCTAGTCTAACAGAAATGCTACATGAGAACCCCTGTATATTTTGTGTGTAGCACAGTGTAATCCAAGAGTGATTGTCGAAAAACTAATGCACCCACAGAGAGTGACTGTTTGGTGCGGTTTATCATCGGGCCGTATTTTTTCAAAAATCAGACCGGTCAGGCAGTTATTGTGAATGGTGTTCGCTATCGTGAGGTAATAACGAACTTTTTATAGAAAAATGGGAAGATTTGTATGTGGACGATATGTGGTTTTAACACGACGGTGCCTCACAGCTAACGAAACAATAGGTTTGCGCGACAAATTCAATGATCGTGTTATCTTACGTGGTGGCGATGTCAATTGGCCGCCAAGATCATGTGGTTTGACACCATTGTACTTTTTTATTTGAAAGAAAAGGTGTACTTCGATAAGCCAGCAACAATTCAAGAGCTAAAGGATGAGATAATTCGGCACATTAACAGCATAGAACCCCTATTATGCCTCAGAGTCATCGAAAATTTGGACCATCGGATGCAAGTTTGGCCGATACTTTGCTCCATACATAATTGAACCATACCAATATTATCATAATAAAATGAAATGACAATAATTTCCTAAATAATTTGTGTATTATTCAAAATTAACATCGGCCCTTAAAATTTAACCACCCTTTACATAAATACAGTACATGGGTCGGGGTCGTCATTCAATATCATCAACATTTGGAGATATTGGGAAAAATTTATGAAAAAAACTAACATCAAAATAAGCAAAAAATACAAAAGGTTATAAAAGTCAAACCCTATGGGGGTTTTACTATACTATCCTAGTACCTTCACACTGACTTGGATTTTCTCACGCCCCAGAGAATGAACACGACAAAGTTCCACAGTGCAATTGTACATATAATAAATATGAGTTATTTACTACAACCGGTCATTCGAATTCTTATCCATAAATCAATGCATTTCATACGGTTTGATCCCGTGCCGCAAAAATGTTATGGCGTTTATAATGTTTAGGGTGGTTACTTTGAAGAGGAAGAACTTGAACAACAGCATTTTGGTTTGGATGTCTAAATAGTTTTGTCGACAGAAATCATTTACTGTGCGTCCATAATGCTTCTCAGCAGTCCAAACTATTCAAAAGGCACTATTTATTTTGGCACTATTCAGCTAATACGTCCTTTGAATTCTTAACGAAGCTACTGGTATTTGGCATAGTTCGGTTCGATTACATTTTGTTCTAATATACCTAGTAGGAAGTTTCGTCATACACGACATTGTCGTCAACGCCTTCCTCAAGACAAAATTGAACTTGTCGTCAAAACACTCGGTTGTCGACAAGCTGACCGATAAAATATTAATGTTGTCGTGCATCAATCAATAAATTCAATGTTACGGGACAATAAAGACATGAAATTGAAGAGAGGAAAGTAGAATTAAAAAATGTTCAGTTTGTTGGAGACAGCAGTGCGTGACGGTTCATGTATCGCACGTTTTCAATAAAACTACTTCAACTTGTAATTTTAAATTATTAAGCTCTGGTAACGACAATTTGGCCGACATTGTCGCTCTTGCATGATTGTGTAGGCGACATGTCGCTTATTTAGGCATCAACGGCAATTTGACCGACATTGTCGCTCATCAGATCATGCATGACAAAGCGGACACTTGTATGAAAATTTCGTAGACGATTTGTATCGACGGTCCCCCACGTGTCATCAACGATTTACTATGGTCATGCACCTATCCTTGAGGATGTCTTGCAGACACTTCCTACTGGGTACATGAAGCAACCTTTTGGTTGTATAAAATGGCCTAAATAATCTGCAATATAAAGCAATATTAGCTGCTTTTTTGGAACATGCGCAGTGGCCATTGTTCAATTAAAGTAAACATGATAAGTTATAAGCGGACAAATTTGAGCATAATAAATATGACAATTAAAAGCCATTTTTTCAAAATTCTTTTTATTGCAGATTACTGTTTTTGGGATCCTCACTCATCGCAGTCGTATTTATGCAAGTTATCGCTCTCAAAATGCTCTTAGAAAGTGTTAGTCAGTGGAAGAAAGTTGTAAGTGCTTCCTAAAATGTTAGAACTGTTTTATGTTTATTTTGTTCTTTTATCTATATAAATTCATAAAAAACCCAAAAAAATTATTTTAAAAGTGTCTAATACCTTTAAAACGTTTTTTGCGTTTTCAGAACAATTTTAATTTTGTCGCATAAACCGTTATTCGCGGCTGTGCTTTAATTGTTGATCAATGATGAAAATCGTATGCCGAATAATACTTTTGCTGCCACCGTATACGCTAAAGAACAATTTCCACTTGTTGTTGTTTTCTTTTTTCATATAACTACTCTATAAAAAAAAACTTTTTTGTTGGTTTCTAATTCGAACGTGCGATTTTTTTTTTCTTTTGGGATTCCCTTAAACGATATCGAATGAAATGTATCGAAATTGTTGATGATGGCAATCGATAACGAGTGATCATTTGAATGCAACTTTGCGAGCTTTTGGTCGCAAACACAAAAACAATCGAAATTATTATTTGCTGTCAACAAGTGAACAACGAAAGTGGAAATGTAAGATTTTAACTGAAGCAGGTATAAAAATAACTGTTGAGAGTTTGAAAAATGTCCAAAGCTTTGAATCATTGCAAAAAGAGTGTTCACACACAACAATTTTAAGTGGATCTCTGCAAAGTGGATGTCGTCTCCGTGTGCACTAATATATACTGAGAAAAGATAAATACAATTCATTTATTCCTCTGTTATGGGATCTTCGGTAATTCCTCTAGCCTTATTCTTTATAACATTAACATTTTCCGTTTTGTCACAATCAGAAGATAAATAAAAAACTACACGGAATCCATTCTTAAAATTAATTTTTAACAAATTAACAAAATTTTTACACCATTAACTTATTTCTTTTGTAAAAACATATGGTTTTTGTTTACATTTTATAACAAATATACTCAGTGCTGGTTAACGTATTTCGGTGCGTTGTTTACAGCGCAGAATCAATTGAATTCCATACTAAATCATCACAAAGTTGTTATCATTCTCAGAGGAGACTTAACATTCGAAATATATTACCAAAAAAAATTTACTTAAAATATACCAAAAACATAACATTCTCAATAATAAAAACGTATGTGATGCTGTTTCCTTCACCATCTTGATAATTTTGGTAATTTAAATATTGTTTTGAGGACTGATAGCTTAGCAAACTTTGCGCTCATTCTCTTTGCCATGTATGACGGGTTAAGAAGTAAAACTTATTAATGAATGTCGAAATTTACCATGCGATATGAATTTATTTATTTTCTCACCATAGATTGTGTGTTATTTCATATGTCTCTATAGCATTACGATCATAAGGAATGTTTTTAGCATGTTTCAACACAACGACACCGCGTCGTGGCTGTTTCTTTTTTTAAATTATCTACGAAAGAATATTACTAAACAAAGTAATTTTACATATTTCAGTTACTTTTTAAAATTACTCATAAAAATTGAGTCATCTCAAGTTGGCGTCTATATATAAATGCAATATATAATATATATATATATAAGAAGCAGGATGTATGCGCCTTTGTAGACTTACAAATGTGTCTCTAACATAAAATATCCTATCTACCCACACATATCTATGTTCACTATATAGTCTCTATTAAAAAATATTAATTGCAGCAAATATAAACAATTTATAATTGTAAATACATATATGTAGTTGGTAGTGGGTATGGATGGTTTGGATGTGTGTATCTTTACCTTTCAATGACAGTAGTATGTATATTAGTCTGAATAATGTATCATTGAAATCATACAAATGTTAGCTCAAACACTACTCATACTATTTGAAGAATAATATTATGTATGTATATGATTTTATGTATGAGAAATGCTTTTTGTTGTTATTGATGGTAATGTACGTATGTATATATGTTGTTTCTTATTTTTTTTTATATGTTTTTTACATTGCACTATTCTAGTTATAAAAAAAAATACAAAAGTACACAATGACAGTGTAGGTTGATAGTAGTAGTAGTAGTAGTAGTAGTAGTAGTAGGTATGTGTTTGTTTTATGAAAATGTTTGTATGAATATAGATGTATATATGTCAACCAACCAACACAAAGGGGGAAAAGTAAAGAAAATACTTTGTATGGTAATAATGTATTTACGTACGTAAAAGCATATCAGATAAGTTTATTGAAATTACTTTAATCGATTACTACCATATATGTATAAACGATTTCAGTTAATATACATATATACTATAAAAACATATATCTATCTATATTAGCTAAATATATTCTTTTTTTTTTTGTTTGTTTCTAGCGACTAACAACTGAATGGATGGCATTCAATTTGGTAGTATCAAGTCGTAATAGTACTATATAAAAAAGAGCGACATCTTGAATCCCTAATGTAGCATAAGTAGTGATGGGACAAGGGTAAATACCCAAAAGGTAAATTGCGTATTTAAATGTAAATACCCAGGTTTTAACCAATTTACTCTATTTAATTACTTTACGTAATAACGAGTATCTCTTATTCAAATGAGTATTTACCCGAAATTAGATAAATACACGGGTATGAAAGTGGGTATAAATGGGTAAATACCCAGCGTTGGGTAAATACCCAGGTCTAAACCCATCTCTAAGCATAAGTAGAGGTGATCGAAATAACACAGTTTTCCCTTATTACAAAAGTCATCATGGTAATCAGACGTTAAAAGTTAAATTTTATCAAATAATCTTTTTTGTTGTAGATCTCGTATTGTCGTTAGCAGACCTCTGTGGGGTCGAGACATAATTATATGTGTAATTTCATATCATCTGAAAATGTATTCTCTTACGAGATTTGAATATGAAATTCAAATTTTTCCCTCTATGAGCTTTTATTTTAAACTTGTTCTTAACATTTTTTAATTAAAATTAATATTCCATAATTGAAAATAAACATTGAAATTTTTCCCAATTTATTTGAATAGTTTTCAAAACTTTAATGTTAGTATCTTAGTACAAATAAAAATGTAACTTTACGTTCTGTGGAAACGAACTGCGAACTAGAAATGGAGAATACACCACACTACAGGAACACAGATTCTGTTACAATATTATCGAATGTCCATTCAACGGCCAACGTGAGGTGTGTATTGCAGACTTACAGACAAAGAGAGACAAGTCCAAAGATATAGGACGTAATTGTTTCTACATAAGTGAACGACACTTTATAATAGTACATTATTTATGACACCTTGATATCGTATATACCGAGTGTCATCTTTAGTTGTCATTTACCCAATCAAATCACAGAGCAATAATATAAAGAGTATCCAAGATTCCAGGCTGTTAAATGTTGTGTCGAAAATGCCTGGAAAACGAGGTGCTAGCGAACATTTGTAAAGAAACTACCACGAAAGTTGATAAAAATAGTACTTTTGCAATCGTTTGTTCCCTGAACTTAGGAAACTTGTCTTCAACAACCCTTTTTCTCTCTGTTAATTCCCTATAGTTCGCAAGCACCTTAGATGTTATTAACAGGGCTCTGGACGGTAGGGGCTGATCAAATTAAATTCAACAAGCTTCACTCATATTGAACAACTAACTGTACCATAAGTAGGACACTCTAAACCTCTTCAGTATTCTCAATATCGTATGTGTTGTATCTGTATTACAACAACAACTACTATTTACTTAAACCGAACACTCAGGAGACATGAACAACTAAAACCCTAAACAAACTTCGATGCCACTCTTTTTCTATACAGTACAAACAGTAGTAGTATTTAAGTATTTGTCCTAGTAGTTTTTATTAATTAATTGTATTAGGAATGTTGAATATATTCAAAACTGAATTCATTTACAAACATACTAAAAGATAATACTAATCATTAAGAACCAAATAACATAATCTCAAAACTGAATACAACTAAAAGGATAAGAAATAAAAACAACAATAACTGTAATACAAATTAAATGTCATATGTAAATGAAATCAATGCCTGGCATCGTTAGCTTAATAAGAAAAGTTTACTTTGTTCTTTGGAACTACATTCGTATTGTTGTCGTATATAGATAGGTAGGTAGGGTGGTAGGTGGTATATTTTCAATTCAGGTATTACAAATCATAAGAACAGAAAAGTGGTCACATAAAAGGAGGAGGAACAAACAAGACGAGAATAAAGGCTAGAAAATAGGCAACTGATAGTACTTACCGGTGATGGAGCACAGCAGCCGCAGTGTGGGTGTATTGCCTGAATATTGGTTTATCATGCCCTGACTGTGAGCCTTCGGTGCAGGCATACTTAAGGTTATGGCCTTGTGGAATTTACGGCGACGTGGTTCGACAGTAACAATGGGCGATACTGCAACCCCACGTCCCAAAAGTTTTGCAGTTAAATCTGGATCAACTGGTTGTGCCTATGCGAAAACAAACAAACAGAGAAGTCACTTGATTGAAGCTGAATACATGACAACAAAATGATTTTTCTTTTCTTAGTCAAAGAGGCCGCTTAATTAAAATTTCTAATAACATGTTCGTACGCAGAAGAACAATATACATTTGTAAGTATATCAATAGCAAAGAAAAATCATAAAGGAAATAATAATTAAAAAGTAACTAAACCTACAAACAGTGTATAAGGCATTGTTTATGCATTTTGTTTTTTTAAATGTTTTTCTTTTTTTACAATTTGAGTTTTTTTTTTTGCTTTAATACAAAACTAATTAAGAACTACCTTAAATTAAAGAATAATTGTGTACAAATTATTGTCACATCAAGAATGTGGTGTTAGGTCGAAGATTTTTTGCAAAGGGGATCAAATGGCGATGAACATTTCTAATGTATTAAGATAATTCCATTGTCGGATGGGTCTATCCTCTGCTTAGGTGGTTATTTATTGATTTCGTTTAATGCGAAAAAATTATAATCAAAAATGTTCAAATCCATTTATTTCCCAATAAATTTAGTTATAAAAAAACGTCAACTACTTCATACGCAACAAAAAAAAATAATTGAAATTGGAATTGAAAATGAAAAAGAAACAGAAACGGAAGTTGAAAAAACTAAAGAAAAAATGCAAACACGATGATACATAGTATGAGTGAATACAAATAATGATAACAAAACCAAAATAAAATAAACAAAAACGATAACATAAACGTTTATATTTATATGTTATTACATATAGGTATGTATGTATGTTTTTATGTATTTGGTAATACATAAAAAAACAGGGCCGTTGAAAAATCATTTTCTTTGTGTATTAAGCTTTCCAAATGAAGGCACTTCCGTTTCACCAGACCCAATTGCAACTTTTGAAGTGCAAACAAATCTATCGAATAACTTCGATTAAGTAATCCCTAACATTACAGTTTAGATGGAAACTTACGAGAGCATATGAACGAATGTGCAATTCATTTAGATTTCTATCGAAAAGAATCGAATCGTATCGAAAAAACATAACAGAAAAATAGAACATTTAAACGATTTTACTTTTACTTAAACGTTTTTTTATTCGTAACTAAATTTATTGGGTATTTTTAATAGCATGTATGAAAGTAAAATATGTTTTAAGAAGTACTTAATATGGGATACACAAGAAGAGACTTAGGACTATATCATTTTGAGTATATGATTTTGAGTTCTAGTTGGTTTTATTATCATTATGGTTCATTAGTAGGTAATTTTAAATACTTTATATTACGATATATGTATATAGATTTGTATATAAAGGATCAGTAATCAAATGTCAGGTTTTGAATTTAAGAAAGGATCTTATATATAAATATATTGTGGCCGATTATTTTGTTAGCACTCAAAAGATTTCTGTTGTAGATAATATAGAATATTTTCTCTTGATAATATTAGTTAGTGCATTGATAAGTTAAGGAGCGTTGTTATTATCAAATATTATTTGTTAATAAACGTGTTTGTGTCACATTTGTGCATTATTCTCTAAATATTATAGGTATTGGAAAGTTAATAATTTCAATGATTTACTTTTTTCACAAGTACTTAGAAATAATCAAAATCTTTAAACAATAATTTTGGGACTTAACTGGATTTTTAATATCATTTACATATTTCTTGCATGTCATAATTTAGTTTTTAAATGGCCAAAAAAAATATGTTTAAAATAAAAAAAAGTAAAAGTATTAAAAGGAATAACTTGGAATGTCTTGCCTATACTTGCTGTATGCGACAAGTAAGTCATATAAGAGTAAGAACTCCAATTTTTTGTGTGCCGAAATAATTAATCTTGCGTTGTTCGGAAATAAGGATTTCAACTCACGAATTTGAATGAAGCCTAAGAACAAATTTTGCTTGTCCGGTAAAGCCGGCGGTAGGTATGAAGTTTTATTGAAACTACTGGATTTATGCGTATCTTTATTCATGTGAGTCTCATGAGGCAATTTAATTTGCCAATGTCAAAAAAAAAATCAATAATCTTAAATAAGATGTATTAACATTAATAAATCGCGCTTATTCCCGTTATCGTCGTCGACGCAAAACGACGTCGTTTTGTGACGATGCTGTAAAATTGGTATTGTTAGTCGTTTTCGATAACTATCGATGACTATTGACACAAATTTGGTATTTTGTTAGGAAATGTGACGACGACGTTGAATCGAAACGACTCTGAATCTATCGTCACAGTTATTGGTAACGACGTGAAACAATTTAAAGGAATAATTTTAGTTTTTGTAAATATTATAAAGGTTTTGTTTAATGTCGTCAAGAATGAAAATGTCGAGAACCAAATAGGGCCTGCTTTGGAAAAAAAAATCCCTCATTGGTACAAGGATTTCGGAGAGAAACCGTTCCGTCTATTTTTAAGGGGCAGTGTGAGAAAATTGGAAGAAAAAAACTTAATTCATTTCGAACGCCTTTAAGAGATACCAAAGAATCCTTTGCGGTTGTAGTAACGATTCCAGTCTTCTTTAATTGGAGCGATAATTTGGTATTAGTTCCATTGACATATCCAGGAAATCCAGTTTCGTTTATAAAGTCTAATTTAGCTTCCGATTTTTCATCTTCAGTCATTTCCAATTATATTCATTGTGAACAAATGACCTCTCAATTGACCTCTGCAACTACTGGCTGCACTTACACTTAGGTGGTAAGACCATGTCCTAGGGACTTCAATGTTGCTGACAACTTAATTATGATTAAAATTGATGTCCTGAGTTCACTTTTCATTATAGGAACTATTACTTCCTAGCACGTATTTTAACTCGAGCAAAACCCGCTCGAATAAAATTAAACATCAGAGAACGTATAACCGAATTAACCGAGATGTTAAACGTAATGCGAGATGTGATAAGCGGAATTGGGTCAACAATATAGCAAACGAACTACAAGCAGCAGCAGCAACCCATCGCACGAGAGACCTATACCTCGCTGTGAACAAGTTAACTAATAGAACATTTTCGTCTGGCAGACCCCTGAAGAATGACGCAGGGGAACTTGTAACATCAAAAACGCAGCAACTCAGCTTATGGGAAAATTTTTACGAGAATATGCTGAATACAACGTCCGCTTTACAAGATTCAATCTGCACTTGCACTACCCACGTATTGCATCCATCCATATCTTCTGTGTGTCCAGGAATCACTGAAATCAGCGAAGCAATTAGTTTAGTTAAAAACAACAAATCCCCTGGCCTGGATAATATTTCCCCAGAACTCCTTACAATCGACCGAGTTACTAGCGCTCGCTTATTGGAACCCATCATAAGAGTATTCTGGAATGAAGAATCAATACCCGACGAAATCACCTCCGGCGTAATTATAAATCTTCCCAAAAAAGGTGATTTAACCGCCAGAAAGAATTGGAGAGGTATAACTTTGTTGAGTATGGTCAACAAAGTTATTGCGAATATAATAAACAAAAGGCTGTCAAAGCAATTCCTCTCAGAAGGGAACAAGCTGGCTTCCGCTCCAACAAATCTTGCGTCGATCAGGTCAATAGTCTTAGAATTATTGTGGAGCAGTCCGTTGAGTTGAGATCGCCTCTCTATCTCGTATTTGTTGACTTCGAAAAGGCTTTTGATACTCTCAGTCACACGGTCATATGGAGCGCACTGGCATGCAAGGGTGTCCCGACTAAAATAATAAACTTAATAAAGACACTGTACAGCAATGCAACATGCCGCGTATTGCATGAGAAACAACTAAGCAAGAACATCAAAATAAAAACCGGAGTTCGCCAAGGATGTGTGTTATCACCTCTCCTCTTTAACTGTGTCCTAGATGTAGTGATGCAAAAGTCAACAAGTCATAGGAGAGGGATAACATGGGGGTTGCAAGACAGATTAAAAGACCTGGACTATGCAGATGATATATGCTTATTAAGTCATTCGTTTTCCGATATGCAATCAAAGCTAAATATAGTTAGCGAAACAGCAAAGCTAGTTGGATTGAAGATAAACATCCCTAAAACAAAAACACTTAGGATAAATACTAACGCAACGCGGCAATTCCTAATATACGGCAAGGAAATTGATGATGTGGAATCCTTCTGCTATCTAGGCACTATAATCGACAAATCCGGTGGTTCATCAGCCGATGTGGCCAGTCGCATTAATAAGGCACGTAGTGCATTTGCCCAACTTAACCCTGTTTGGAAATCGCCTAACATCTCAAAACGTACCAAAATTTAAATTTTCAACTCCAGCGTTAAATCCACATTGCTGTACGGTTGCGAAACGTCTAATATGGCACCGCGCGATGTCCAGTCCCTGCAGGTGTTTGTAAACAAATGCCTGCGTAGAGTCTTGCGTGTTTACTGGCCCTCCTTAATATCAAATGCCCAACTCTGGACAGATACCAACCAGCAACCAATTGAGATGGAAATAAGAAAACGCAAATGGGGCTGGCTTGGACACACTCTCCGCAAGCCATTAGACGATATCACTAAGAAGGCCATAGACTGGAACCCACAGGGAACAGGCGCATCGGACGACCATCACACACCTGGAAACGCCAAATCACAAATGAACTGTCCGAGCTACGACTACAGTGGAACGAAGTCAAACATCGCGCTGATGATCGAGATCATTGGAATCAACTTGTGGCGGCCCTATGCTCCCCAGAGGAGTAAAAGGAACATATATATATATATACGTATTTTAATACCGCCTCATAAATACTTAAGTAGTTCTGGAATCTAAAAAATAAAAAAGTTGTGAGTCCGGACAACAGTTAACTGCAAATTAGGGTTTTAACACTTATGTTCGTACTTCTTATTTGGCAAGTTGTCGGAATATTGTCTTTCCATAAGATAATTCATCGCTTGAATCTAATTCGGACACCAAAATATTTTTCATGAAACACAATAAAAATCTAAATAAATCAGTTGATGTACAAATGTTACATCACCTGTTGTCATTTCTTTCATGTTATCGATTACCAGCGACGTCGTCTCATGGTAGTTACAGAATACCGAAATAGCATTGATGTGAAAACGATGTTGAATCGAAGTGATGTTGACATAAAAACTACGACAATGTCGACGACGACAACGGAAATAGGGGTGAATAAAAAATTAACAATTCTAATTTTTAATAAAAAATTAAAATTGTTATTATTATAGTTTAGAAACAAATTTTCATTTATACAATAAAATTAATAATGCAAAATTTTATTTTTATAAAAATTATAAATTGCTAATAATTACAAAAAAGATTTTTTTTAATTATAATTTAAAATATTTTTATAATTAAAGTTATAATCATTGAATAAAAATGTTTTTTTTTATTAAATTGATTATTATTATTTCAATAATTATAATATGAAATATTATAGTTTTAATTATAAAAATTATAATTTTTTATTTAAACATTTAATTTTTTAAAAATAAAAAAATATTTTTTTTAATAATTAAATTTTAAAAAATTAAAAATTTTAATAATTTTATTATGAAAATGAAATTTTGTAACTATAGTTATAAAAATTATAATTATAAAATTTAAATTTTTCTTTAAAATTTAATTGCATTAATTTCAATAAAAACTAAAATTTTTTTAAAATCCATAATTTTTATAACTAAAATTTATAATTTTTATAAAAAAAAATTAGACTTTTGTAATAAAAAAATTTAAATTTGCAACTAACTATAATAATAAAAATTATAAATTTAAAATTTTTATTTTTTAATTACAAAAATTCAAAATTTTATTTTCATAAAAACTAAAAATTTTTATTTTAAAATATAAAATTTTTGTTATAAAATATAAAATTTTTATTAAAAATATAATTAGTACAATTTAAATTATTTAATTAAAATTATATCTTAAAATAATTATATAATTTAAATTTGTGTTATTTAAACAATAAATTGTAATAATAATGTATTAGTTGTTGTTATTTTTCTTTATAATTATATTTATGGGTTTGCAAAATCTGTGAATACGTTTTTCTCAGGAAATATTTTGATTGAACAATGCACGATCTAAATGTTAACATTGTAGATTCTTTCAATCATACTAAAGTGGTAGTTGTACAGAAGATAAGCACACACACTAAAGTACACACACCTTCTATAGTTGTATCAATGATAATGCGTCATAAATTGAAGATACTTCCAACTCGATACCAACTAATCTATAGCTTTTAAAACTGAAGATGCAATGAAGTAACGTTGTAAATATTTAAATATGAAAATATTCATTAAGAATATCTCTGCTTTTAAGGAATAACAAATTATAATATGCATTAGAAAAAATAAACATATATGGCCATAAAACAAAAAATAAATGATGTTCCATTCTGTATTTTTGTATTATTTTTCTGTGGTCTTCTACAAAAAATGATATTACAAAGCCACAAGTAATTAATTTAATAATAATGCGTATAATTTAGATGACTAGACTGGACATAGAATTATGTATATAAGTTTTATGAAACTTATACAAGAGTGACTAGATTCTTTTTGAGTGGAATAAATCACAAATTAGTTTAGTTAGACTTATATAGTTTACTCAACTTGATTGATTTGTAGTTAGGTATTTTAATTTTAAAGGATTACTTGAAGAAATTTATTTATCTTCATATCATTTAGTATTTTTATATATTATGTGTATAACTTGCAACTCTTGACGTTGCAGTTTTATATTAGGATATTAAATCTTTGAGTTAGATTTTAAGGACTTTGTTGTATGGATTCAGATAGATAAATCACATTGTAATATAGTTAGACTTATAGGGGTAGCTAAATTTGATCCATTTCATATGGAGAATTTTTGATTTTTTGGAATGTAGGAGCAATTGTACTCATGTCCGGATCTTGTTTCAAATGAATATATTATATTTCTAATACTTGCTACTACTAGAATAAACTAGAAAATTTGTTTCTGAAGTGTAAATAGCAAAGACATAAGACGTTTTAATATATATGAGGATATTGATATATATATATATTTATATATTTGCTTCTGATAAAATCTCAATCATAGATGTACTTAAAATTAAATCGCATTTTGATATTGTTTTAGCAACTTTTGTTTTAATTTCTACCAAATAAGGGAAAAACGTTTTTTCTTCGGTACGTGATTAACACTAATTTTACGCAATTTCTCTGGCGCAACACCTTTGCGTGGTTTAAAAAGATTTACCTGTAAGCCAACTTTAATTTTCTTGGTGAGAGCACCCTGTGGGAATACGGCCTGCACTTGTGGCACAACAGTGCTGGACACCATGCCGCCCTCAGGACCGATAGCATGCACCTCCTGACGTATACGTGTAACCACAGCAAAGTATTGCGGGAAATCGTAAGTAACAAAGCGGCAAACATGATTGCCAGCTTGTTCTTCCAATTGAGTGATTTCTAATGAAATATAATAAAGGATACAACAAATAAGTACTCATTAGTTATTGGTTCGATAAATGTATTTACCTTCCGGCTCAAAGCATTGCTGCAGAACGTCATGAATTATTTCTTCGGAATTGTCAATGGTGTGCTCACGCCATGTTTCGCCGTTATCCGAACGCAATATGATGATTTCGCGTTCCTTGCCACGCAATGAGGCAAAATGTGGCACCTCCATTATGACAGGTCCAATGAATTTGGTAGAAACAGGGCCCAGCTCCAAAACTCTGCTGGCCAAAGCTTCGCCCTCCATCAGTTGAGGCGGGTGCATAGTGCGCTGTGGTTTCACATAGCGACATGTAACCCGAGTGGGCTGGGAAGTAGAACGCGATGGAACGATCATGCGTACGCCACTGTGGCGACAGCCTCGCATGGCGCCACCGCGAGCATCGACCAAAAACGAAACCAAAAAGCTGAAATATTCCAACAAGTCAGTAAAACGCCCACCTAATAGAAAAACTACAAATTAAGCTAATCAATGATGAACAAACCTCTTCCATTGCAGTTTACGTCTATGCATGTTTAAAAATATGGTGTACATTTAATTAAATGGTAGTTCATGGTAGTGATGGGAGGGGTTATACAAAAGCTAATGATACAACAACTTAATTCAAGACAAACTTACCCCTCATGTTGCTGGTCATCGCCATTCAGCATATCATTGGATATGTAGACACCATCAACAACCGATTTGCCCTGAACAGCACTATAAGTCTGAGCTTTGTGTGGGCTTATGACACTCTCCACAACAGGTTGTGCTTGCTGCTGCTGCAGCCCAGCGGTGTACTCGGCACTTTGGGCCATGCGGTTCGAATCGACGCGTTCATCGCGTGTCACATCAATGGGCAGAGAATCATCTCCTAAGGATTTCATTTCATCAACTGTCAGATATCGATAAGGTTGGTCGGAAAGCATATTATCTTCGCCTGATCGATGGTCGAGTTGAGATGTAGCAGATGTGGCAACATTTGTGGCAGTGGCGTTGGTGTTGCGGGGTGGTATTTTGCAATTTATACATTCCAATTTTGTATATCGATTCAACACAGCATGATTGCGGTAATAATGTGCACAAATTTTTGAAAATACATACAAAAATGCCGAATGAGTTAAGGTTTCACTTGTAGTAATTTATAAACTAATTATCACTTGATTAAATGAGTTCATCATGCACGTGTGTGTATATATGAATGACTATGAATAAAGGATTACGTTTCCATAGCTTAGATAATTGTAATTGAAACCAAATCAAACAAAAAATAATGTAACAACTGACAAGTTGTCTACTATTGCATTCATTTGATTTGACATTCAATTTGAGATAAATAGATACAGATGAAAAAAGCAATACATTCGTAAACTTGTAATAATCATATACATAAATGGTATTTATTTACATTTTATTTTCTATTTTAAAAAAAAAATATATCTGTGTATAGCTTGTGTAGAAACCGTCGCACTGCCATTTACTTTCCCCTTTAGAAAATACAAAACAACTTAGATGTGCTTGCGTCTCAGTTGTGGAAATGTCAATCTAAATAATATCTTTATAACAATGTGCGAATTTTAAATTGTTTCTCTTAATACAGAAGAAGAATTCATGCACAAATTGACAACAATGCCACTATAAGTAATATAATGGATGTTTTGATATGGCTTTTGGTCTTTTTTTGGTTACTTCGATAAACTATAAGCAAAAAGGCAATTTCTCTCATTAAAGGAAATGAAATTTAAACTAATCTTAAAACTTATCTAACAATGCAGGTTCTAAAGTATTTTCTTAAAAACAACATGTAAACAAACTTGGCCATAGCATTAGTTTGCCGTTAAAGTAATGTACGATGAAGACTTTCGATTAATAGTCACATGAACGTTCATATGTGCATATCACAATGTAACGAAATAAATGGCAATGGTAAATTGCCAAGAGAAATAAACATTCAATATGAAAAAATTTAAAATTGTGTTTAAATTTAAAATTTATAGTTACATTCCCGCGAATCAGTGTTAAAGAAAACACACTTTGTAACCATCTTGTTTTATGTTTATTTCATTCCAGTGCTGCGTGTCGTCAGACAGAAATTGCGTCAATACTTAAATTCAACAACACGAAATAAATCAAACAACAATGCAAAGTTTTATTGGGTTACAGCCTGAGGTAGAGTGATATTTGGCCCAGGTAATATAGTACATATACATTAGACCGACTCACCAAAAAAGTATCTTCGGTCCACCCCCCAAAATGTACCTAGGCTTGTTTTATGATGAATCCCAAAAAATTTCGAGCCTAGGATTAAGATCCAGTGAGCTGAACCGTTTTTAAAAGAAGTATTTTTTTGAGTTTTCCAAAGATTTTTGATATTTATCTAAAGACAATATGTGCAATATTAGTATCATAGGAAAGAGTTTTTGAAGACGCAACCAACGGTATGAAAAACATGCTCGCAAATGTCCTGACAAGTCCTATTTTCAGGAATATTGTGCAAAAATGCGGATTTTCAAGTTTTTAGTAGCGACATTTTTCTGAATTAAATGTCAGATTAACATATATTTATCCCTAGTCGATTTTAGTAAACACGTGATTCAGCTTTTTTCCCTAACAACTTTTGTAGAGTGTACACTGCGCATCTTAAGTATAGGTTTCTGATCTCCACGCAAGACCTACATCGTCAACTAAATATTTTTTTAAGTAAATACAATTCAGTTTTCTTGTGACACGGTATATTAAGAAAAAATATGGCTTGTCCTAATACGAATTGTGTTTCTCGCCAATTAAACAGCATTTAATGAAAAATGTCGCTACAAAAAACTTATAAATGCGTATTTTTTTGCAGAAAATCGATGAAAAAAGGTCCTGACAACTCCTTGTGAGCATATTTTTCATACCGTTGGATGCGTCTTTAAAAACTCTTTCCTATGATACTAATAATGCACATATATTGTCTTTAGATAAATATCAAAAATCTTTGGAAAACTAAAAAAAATACTTCTTTAAAAACGGTCCAGCTCACTGGATCTTAATCCTAGGCACGAAATTTTTTGGGATTCTGCATAAAACAAGTCAAGGTACATTTTGGGGGGTGGACCGAAGATACTTTTTTTGACCCCATACAAAATGAGTCGATCTAATATACATATTTCTGAGTTTCAGGCATCAAAGAGAGGAATTACGCAAGAAAAGCTCTCTCTACATCATTAATAAATAAGCGGATATATGTAGATAAATATAGTCCACAGCTATAGCCAACACTACTAATAGCTTGCACTAAAGAAAAGGTAATAACTTGAATTGTTGCTACAATTTCAAGTTTATACTGTCTTTTTCTACAGCAACGAAGACATGACTCCTATATACACGGATACATCAAAAGGCAGTACTTTTTCTGTTGCCAGACGTGTATGTTATATACCACATGAAAAGAAGATCCGCTCTAGATATTACTCTGGCAAATATGGACATACCAAGGAATGAAGGATGGAAAGTTTCAAATTCCATAGGAACAAATCATACAAAAAACTACGTAGGACAAACTGGGCAGAATATCGAATTCTAATAACAACGCAACTGTTAACTCTCAACAGTTGTTATGCAATTGCTCAAATAGTAAAGCTGATCTGATATGACAAGGATACTGCATAACAGTTTTAAATAGTCAAGTCCTATTACTTACGCATGAGAGAAATAACAAACTGTGTTGGTGTATTGCAGAATAAACGAAAAAGCTCAAGAAACTGTTCAGTAGGGCCAAACGTACTAGGGAGCAGGTAGAATGGGACGCGTATCGTATTAGCTTCAATGAATGTGCAAAGGGGGCTTAGCGGGCTTTATATGCCAGACGAGGTCGAAAACAAGGCGACGGTCTTAAGTGTGACCTGTTTAACATTGCGATGGGGATGATAATGAGGAAAGCTGCACTAAACACGAGTGGCACGATATTGTAACAAAAGCCACAAGCTAATTGCGTACGAAGATGACGTAGACATCGTCGGTCGAAACAGAGTACGGAAAATCTCGCATCACGAAAGGTATTTTCATTGTTATCTCACGTTTTGTTACTCACGCTCAGAGACAAAAAAATAATTCTCGTGAAAGTAATTTTTATTTACGAAAGATTTGCTTTGCATTCTGAGTGCGAAAGTTAAAAATAAAGATAAATATGAGAGAGAGCGAGGGAGAGAAAAAATATTAAAATACTTCTCTTTGGAAATTGAAAAAGGTCAGTTTCTTTTAATGTGTTGTTTGAAACAGTTGTCTCACACACACGCGTACAATACGATGAACGACACATTTTTAGCAGAGAATTTCTCGTCCTTAACATCATTTCATGATTAAATTCGTGAGTGAGATTTAATTTGTAATGAGTAGATATAATTCTCGTATGAGTGCGAGGTAGATAAATATCGTGAGTGTGATAAGAGAAAAAATAATATTTATCTTTGAAGATAACAATTTTTTTCTCCTTAGGTATTTTTATCTTTTCAAGAGAAAAAAATGAGTACTCTCCGTACTATGGGTCGAAAACTGTCGGATGTGACTGCAACCTTCTCAGATATACAGAAGGAATAAGCACAAATGGATCTAATGGTCAACGAACAAAAAATCTACTCGTTTGGGACGCTGCGTGAACGTTGACAACTATAATATCGAAGTGATAGATGTTTTTATCTACTTATGCTCCGTCATCAATAAAACTAATAGCGTCAGCCTCGAACTCGAAGCTATTAATGACTAAGCAAGCGATTTAATGAAAGAGCCCTTTCTCGCCAAATACCATATACTGTTTCTATGCGCAAGCTGATGAATCGGTTCTGGCAGTATTGAAAAGGAAAATACTACGTATATGGACCCATCATGGTTAAAGGGGGTTAACGACGTCGTATGAATCATGAGCTGGTCGAGGTCGGACGCATTAAGATACAGCGGTTGCGTTGGCCAGATCATGTTGTACGCAAGAATAAAAATGCTACACCTCGAAAAGTCTTAAACAATGAACTCACGGCGCAGAAGAGAGCGACCAAAACTTAGCTGGAATGATTAGGTTACTGTGAACCTTACAGAACTTGGTGTGACGAACTGGAGAAGAAGCGTAGTGCATATAATATTTATCTACGTGCGTCTTATAACCCCCACAATCGATTTCAAAGAAGTGCTAACCAAGTATGTAAGTATGTGGGCTTAATGCTTAAAAATCTGAAAAGCCATCAAGGGGATGAAAGCGGCTACCCATTTAAGGCGGTTTTTTTCAATGGACCCTAAGGTACAATTGTTTCATCCAAAAACCAAATGATGACTCAACAGATTATGGGGAGGAAACACTGGAAATCTTAAGGAACACCCTTCCTGTTATGAAGTCGAGGCCGCCTGAGATGGTAGATTTGGCTTATGTGACCCTAGTAAATGATGTGATAAATGAGGATAAGGTAAAATGGGCGTTGCATACATTTAAACACTAAAGGCCTTATTCATAATAATTTCTAAGAGGTTTATAGAACGATTTTCCTATGAAAATTTGATTTATTAACCTATGATAAATGTTTATGAATACGTCAGTAAAAGTTTCCGGAAATGGATGACATTAATTAGAAAATTTTCTCTATCAGTACAGCTATGTCCACGGTATTACTGAGTGGGTGGGGTAAAATCTATTTTTATGAAAGCGTAGGAGATACCGTAACCCCTCCAATGCTCATCAATTGTATTGATACCATGCTGTCTCAATCAATTCCACTATTAGCGCGAACACTACTATAAATCTGATTAGTAGGGACACACCACAGGGTGCAGTGCTATCCCCATTTGCTGTGGCTGCTAGAGGTAAATAACCTTCTCAAAACTTTCAAGATAAATGGAAAAATATTGTGCATTATGCAGATGACGTGATTTGTTTTTGTTACGGGAAGGTTTACTTCAACCTTGAGTACCAATACAGTGTAAACAGGCGGTTGACGGTCACGGAAAGGTTAACTCCAACATTCGGACGCTATCGAATTGGGACACTAGTTGTGGTTAGCATGTCAATCCACAAAAACGGATTTCACACACAAATATCCCATTAAGTATTTCAGATTGCCTTCTCTTGAAGGCGTTAAACTGGGGTTCCCTTCTAGTGCTAACTAATTGGGTGGCATTTTGGTAGGAATTAGAGCTGCACACGTAATATATAAGGAGGAACGAAAGAAAGGATTAAATACCCTATATGCATTCGGAACTATGTAGGCAAAGGCTGGATACTGCAACCCGCTACGAAAAACTAAATATATAAAGTGGTGGTACATCCCAGAGTATCTTACGGTTGTCTTGTATGGTAGACAGCATTGGATATCGATCGCTATGTATAACTGGTACTGAACCTAAAGATCCACTACCTATGTATATCAGCTATAAACGTGAGTATGATTATGAGAAGCTGCGTCATGTGTCGATACGGTTATAGCTCAGTAGATATAGATGATAGGCAGAACTGCATTGGCGAATAGATTACATGGTACATTTTTCAGCTGATTGATTTGGGACTCAATTCTGAGAACTGCACGTGAAAGTAGCCCCAAAAAGAAGAAGTTCTGCATCATTCGTTTTGTCAAGTTAGGGGAATTTGTCACGTTTTAGGTTCTTTTGTTATATTATGTGTTGTAATGTGTTATATTATTCACTACATTTTAAAGGGTCGTATATATATACTGATGGCTCAAAGATAGACATTGGCAAAGAGGTAGAACTTTCAGTGAGCATCCTAACTACAGCCAACACTTCCGATTAGACTAAGACTGTATTTCACTGCAAGGAATCAAATTTGGATGGACGACGAACAAAAACAATTTTTGAATTGGATAGAAATGTTTTTAGGGAGGCAACACATGAGGACTATTGTAACTATACTATATGTGATGATGAGGAGGAACTAGAACTATTGTATAGTATGTGATGAAGAGGAGGATCTAGGACTATTGCAGACTATGTGATAATGAGGAGGAAATTGAAATTATTAAGCACTTGATGGATGAAATATCGGGAAAGTGGTAATTTCAGAATGAATTGAATGAATTATCGGCATGCAAAGTGGAAAATCTTATAAAATTCACGAACGGTTTAAGCTGGCTTATGTCTTCATGTATGTCACGCCTAGTCTAAAACTAAAGTTGCATGGGAAAAACCACTCCTGACATATATGTCTCTATCACATTCTTATGAATGTGTGATAAAGTGCCTTTAACCTAACCTAGCCTTCAAACTGAATTTGTGACCGCCGCAAAAAAGGTAAACCATGGTAAATTTTTGATAATGACAAGTTTCATGTCGGTTTGTAATAGAATCGTGTTGCATGCTGCTTAAAAAAAAAACAAATTATAATAATAACTAAAAAATTATGTATCAAATTTTATATTGGTCTCATACTCCAAAATATAGGGAGACACTAGACATGTCACACAGAAATACAATGCATAATTTACAGTACAGTCTTCGTGTGTGGCACTTAGTATCCCAGCGGTGTAAAGGACAAAGCCTTGTTTCATTAATACTATATATGAAATCATTAGAAGTTATAGATACTTTGGCACACGGTGTCATTGTAGAGTCGGATCTTAAATCTTGAATATTAGAGATCTCCAGCTCTTCAATGACTGATGTGTGTAGCATAGACATTGACAGACCCAGGCCGGACAGCGGTGCCGTCTTTTCACCGCTGAGATGTTTATATTTTTATGTATGCATATTGGTAGCTTATATACAATGTGTGTTGTATGTTTTTGTATATATGTAGACATCGAATATAATTGGCACAAAATATGAATACATTTAATATGAATATAAACGAGAGGACCCCTTAGAAAAGGATTACGACTTACAGGACAAGAACAGTGATTCACCGCGATAATATGGCAGATAAATGTGGCTATCATTCTTGTGGCGGTCACTTTTAATGCCCAAACATGGATCCCAATCGTTTGTGTCACCTACATAGTATATATATAGATATAGATGCCACAATGAGGAAATGACATTTTAGAATTGCATTCAGAGATATTCAGATATCTCAAACTAACGGCTCAAGTGTCGAGTTCTGTTTTGTTACACTTAACATTTGTCTGGATGTGTTGTTGTTGTTTTTGTTGTGAAAAAGAAGGACAGTGGAGTGGTTGTGTGTTAAAGACAATATGATTTTACGCAATGTCGTATGATTTTGTTTTTGAATAGGAATGTGTAGTACACAGTTGACTATGTTGTATATGAGCCAGAGTACAATACCAAAAGAGAAATTAAAATATATTTAATGTGGTGCAGTGTTCATTCCCCTAAATCTAATGAACATAATAATTCGCGCGTAATTTTTATATATGTAAGTATATTGTAGCATTATCAACTGTTGTACATACCTCCTTCTTCCTCTGAATCGGACATGAATGATTCATGCATGGCCTCTGGGGCAACCACGCGGTATTTTTCGTCAGAATGAACTTGATTAGAGCCTTCGGGTTCATTGGTAATCGATTTGAGAGAATCCAGAACACTGATATATCCTAGTTTTCGTGCGATGTCCAGAGGTGTCTGGCCATTAGCAGTTTGAGCGTTGGCGTCAGCATTGTGTTCGAGCAAAAGTTTGACAACGTGGCAATGGCCCTGTTGAGCACTCTGATGAAGAGGAGTGTAACCAATGGATGTGGCCGAGTTTACGTTTGCGCCGTGCTGCAAAAGGAAACGCACCATATTTGCCTGTCCGAAATGTGCGGCGACATGAAGAGGCGTGTAGCCCGCCTTGGTGGCCATGTCGATGTTTGCACCATTGTGCTGTAATATTTCAGCCACATTGACGTTGTCTTCTTGAGCGCACAAGTGCATCGGAGTGAGACCGTTCTTAGCCGGATGATTAACGCCGGCCTTGTGCTCAATAAGTAAATTCGAAATTTCCGTGTGGCCCTCCTGACAACTCAGATGTAGGGGAGTGAAGCCGGCTTTGCTTTCGGCATTGGCTTGTGCACCATATTCGAGCAGAGTTGTAGCGATATCCATTTGATTTTTGCGTGCTGCAATGTGCAGAGGCGTGTGACCATTCTTGGCCGTAGCATGAGGACTGGCGCCTTTCTCCAATAACAAGAGAGCAACATTTTGATTGTCATAGTGGCAAGCCACATGCAGTGGTGTAACACCGTTTTTGCCCTGAGCATCAACATCGGCTTCTTTTTGCAAAAGCAACTGAGCGACCTTAATGTGACCATATTTAGCGGTCAAGTGCAATGGTGTAAAGCCCTTCTTAGTGGCAGCATCTAATGCAGCACCATTTTCAATCAAAACAGCTGCGACCTAAAATGTAGAACGGTTTTGTCATTGCTATGTGTTTTTTTTAGAATAAAGTTATAGAAAAACAAGATAACTCCCGGAACGAATTCTGTGAAAGTTCACGGAAATTGCTCTGGTTTTAGTTGTTGTTAGTGTTGGTAAAATGAAGAATATAACAAAGAATATTAAAGGTACAAAAGACATTACACAAAACAGACAAAAGATAAGTGAGTGCAAAGCTCCCTACTTTAGCACATTCCCCACCCTAAAGCACTGCGAAATACTGTCAACAAGCCCTGAATCTATAATTAAAAATTATGGAATATTAATAAAAAATACTACAATAAAATATCCCCAAAATAAGAGTACAGTGTAAGTATAAAGTTCGTGTAGAAGTTGAATTTACGTGTTAAACCCAAATAGTAAACTAGTAAAGACACCACAACCAAAGTCAGTAAATCAGTTTTAATTTTATTTAATTATTGTTTAAAATAATGTTATTAAACAGTGTCCGACTCCAAAAAACCCAAAGCAAACTCCTATACAATGTATATGTAAGTTAACAGTTCGTTGTAGAAATCCCCCGAGCTTCAAGAGTAACGCCATGTATCTGCAAGTAGCGGAGAACCCTTTAAAGTATATGATGACAATAAGCTAACAAACGGCCATATACACATTGAAGATATCGAAAGCGGATGATTCCAAAACCAAAAGTTGCAGTACAATAAAATAAAAATACCTAATAATAAATTAAAATATGCTTTTTTTATTTTACATATGTAACTGTTTTTTTTTCTTCTTTTTTTCGTAAAAATTAACAACAATTGCAGCAATAACAAATGAATAAATTAATAAATAAATACTGTGCAACTAGATGTAATAACAACAATAAATACGATATTTTAATATCAGTGGTCTAGAAAAAAACTATTACAAATAATAAGAATTGAGAAAGAACAACACTTAACAACATAAAATTAAAAAAAAAAACAGAGTAGAGTAGTAAATTAAATAATTTCAGAGAATTCAAATGAAATACTCTTGATGGCGTATCCAAAATAATTGCATCAAATATACAGTATCAATGTGATCCATAATCTTTTTGGCAATTAATTGCTTTACCTCATCTTGACCCTCCTTGGCAGCAATATGTAGGGCCGTGTACATATCCTTGGTGGTGGCGTCCACCTGGGCGCCGTGTTGCAGTAAAAGCATGACAATGTCAACATTGCCTAAACGCGAAGCAATGTGCAGTGGAGTTTGTTGTTCACGAGCTCGAGCGTCGACCTGGGCACCATTACGCAACAAAATGCGAATAATATCAGTCTGTTTGAAAGGGAATGAAAGTAATTTAGAAAACAAATCAAATTTAGAGTGAGCGTATGTATGTAGATTGATGTAAATTAGTGTGGACTAAAGTAATATTCATGTCATTAAAGTGTAGCAAACGCTTTACAGACATACACATTTATTAAATCTTTGATTCAAGATGTTACTGCTTAATGTTTTTAGATATTCGAAAACTGGCACTACAAAAGGAACTATAGGGGCAACTGGTCATTATGTATTGAGGTAACATTCTATTCGTTGCTAAAGATGTTCGCAAATTTACATTCAAGGGAAGGAATTAGATACTACTAATCGCGGTAACATCAATAAGGAGTTCCATATTCGTGCCACCTTTCGAATATATAACAATAATATATTTTCTTTTTATTACTAGCCAAGGTTTAGAGCACAAATGTTTTGGAATATAAGCAATTTTTTTTTTTTTAATTTCATACCTGATTGGCTCTAGCGGCCAAATGCAAAGGAGTTTCACCGCGCACCGTGGGAACATCTGGGCTGGCGTCGTGTTGCAACAAGTAGATTACAATATTCATGCAGCCCATGAAGGCAGCAACGTGCAATGGAGTCAAACCGCTCTCAGTAGTGGCGCTAATGCTTGCACCGTGGCGCAATAAGAGTTCAACCACCTTAATGCGATTCTTCTTGCAAGCAATGTGAAGCGGTGTAAAGCCATTCAATGCTCTAGCATTAGCATCCGCATTTCGATCCAGCAGTAACTTTGCGACGCGCACATGACCACAGTGGGCTGCAACATGCAGTGCCGTAAGATAATCCACAGTGACCTCGTCCACTGGGGCTCGATGATACAGCAAAATGCGAGCAGCATCGACATGTTCCCCCTGGGCAGCCATATGAAGAGGTGCAAGGCCATTCTTGGTTTTGGCACTAATTGGTGCGCCACGCTCCAAAAGCATATCTACGACTTGTTCGTGACCAGAACGAGCTGCACAGTGTAATGGTGTGAGACCGTCGCGAGTTTTAGCTTCTATATTGGCTCCTTTTTCCAACAGCAATGAAACCATATTTGTTTTGCCCCATTTGGCGGCCACGTGCAGTGGACTAATGTTATGTTTGGCCGAGAAGTTAACATCGGCACCTTTTTGTATTAAAAGATTAGCAATCGCTTGGTTGCCGTAGTGCGAGGCGATGTGCAGTGGAGTAAATCCCGATTTGGAAGTAACATCAGGATTGTGATCATTCTAAAAATAAAGGAGACACAGCGAGCAGTTAGTTGTTTCAATAGAAAATTGATGTGCCTACAATGGCATAATCTTCAAGCTGTAAAACGGCTTGTAAAACTTACATCCAAAAGCAGTGTAGCTGCTTTAACGTCGTCCTTCTTTGCAGCGATATGCAATGCTGGTAGCCTTACTTTTCCACGCGTATCACTCTCGAGTAAAACAGCTACAACCTTATCGTGTCCTTGCTGCATTGCAACAGCCAACGGAGTGAAACCATCCTCAGTGGCTAGACTCTGATTGGCGCCGTTAGACAGCAATAGTTTCACCACCGAATCATGGTTTTCCTGGGCCGCCATATACAAAGGAGTAAACCCATTCTGAGATTGTACATTCACGGAGGCTCCATGTTGCAAAAGCAATTTAACCACTTCCTCCTGTCCTGCCAATGAGGCAATATGCAAAGCTGTGTTACCTTTCTTGGTAGCACTGTCAACAATTGCACCACGCCTTAAAAGTTCCGACACCACATGGACATGTCCATCTTTCGATGCCAAATGCAAAGCATTTAGACCATTCTACAAAAAGTTGAATACAAAACTCGTATTAGATATGGACACAATGGTTTGTCACTCGTTAAAGCTCTTACCGCATTACTGGTGTTTATGTCAATGTTATTTTTCAAGTGTTCCAGAACTTTGTCCATGTTGCCAGCTCTGGCTGCTCGCAGAAACGATGTATTTCCATCGCCCTAAAAAAAAATGTAAAATATTCATGGCAAATTAGTAAACAATTCCAAAATCCGGAGTTCTATTCAATTATTGCACACATTTCATTCTATCCAAACACACACAATGATAATGCCACTACTTAGGATGACAATGATTTAAAGACGAGACATTGCACTCCTGATGCAACAACAAGTGAACAATAGTTCAATTCTCGTGTAATTCTCATTTATGATAAATTTAAAATAACCTATGATTCATTTGTTAAAATATCACTGTAAAATGCACTGTTGAAAACATGTTTCATGTTCATCGAATATTGCAACTTGTTAATAAATAGAAACCCACGTGCGTTCTCCGTATGCGGGTATTATCGAAACAACGATTCATTAACTAGTAATGATTTTATGTTTTAGAATGCAGCTGCAGAAGTTTGGCAAGTTTAATAATGAATCATTCACGATCCTAGAACTTCAATCTTAGAGATCCTGACAGCTTAGAGAACATCTTAAATGTAACCCAACATCTTAAAACCATATTTTTCACAAATATTTACATTGGTACATGAATCAAAACCTGAAGACTATGCTCACAGGCTCCAGTTTGATAACGAAATGCTAGGGGTTCACCAACTTTACCAACGTTAGACAGGCAACATTGCGGTTATTAGACCTAAATTGAAGCATCAAAACTCCATTCACCCAAGGTTGCTCTATGCGCAGCTTTGTCAGAGGCACATTTGATCCATATTACAGAGCTATTACAGAGGGTGATATTGTAGTGTAAAAAGTAATATACAAAAGAGGTGACATTAAGTTGCCCCTTATAGCCCAGACATATCACTAATGAACATTTTTCTTTGGAGATGCTTTAAGTTATGTTTTCATAATTATATGGGCATTTTCTGGATGGCGAACCCGACATTCATATACCTTTAAAGTAAAATAAGAATAATGAAATCTTTGAAGGTATAGTTGTTTAGTCATTTGAAAATAAGTTTTGTTTTCCAATAAAAATTTGTATGGAGGCGATTGTTTAAAAAATTTAGTAGAAACAGGTGGCAACATTAACAACATGCCTTTTCGGCTGCAATTATCGCCCTTTTCTACTCTATAATCACCTTATTCTCTTTTTAATATTCTACGTAAAATTGGGATGCAATATGTCCTTGATAGTGCATTTTTGCCCTCTTATTTGGATTTCTTTTATAAATGCTGCAGCGACGAGTCGGAAGAATATGGTGAAAGGTTCCACAAAGACATTCTAACTTTAGAAAAGCGTTACGAAGGAAAATATATGCCTACAATATTCGCTGACTGCTCCTGGAACATTTTAGGAGACTGCAAGGATTTTCAGCATAAGAGAAATAAAAAACTTTCTCAACTAATAGAAAATACATATTTGTTCTTCTCATTTTTCATGTTTTAAGCTCTACAAGTATCGGTTATTGTATTTAGAAAAGATTCTATTGGATCAAATAAAGTTTTCATTACATTTATGCAAAATGTATTTTAATGCAACATGAAAAATGCTTAAAAAATTTAAATCCAAATAACTAAAAAACTGTGCCTGATGAAAAAAATCTGAAAACATATTTGAAATCATGATACTAATAACCAGGGCAACTGGAAATATGCTACAGCATGTTTTTTTTACAACGAGATATTAACAAATGGATAATGTATTTACATGTTTCATGGTCCTACAAGTATTTTGAGACCTATTTGTTAGAGCATATTTTGGCATATTTTACCCATAAAGTCATATTTCGGCAAATTTTGGTTTTAGGAGCATAATTTTAAAAAAACCTCCTTTTTTAAAGCATAATTTATATTTTTCAGGCCATATTTTTTCAAAAATACTCCTTTTTAAGCATATTTTATGTTTTTCACATTATTTTTTTGTTCGTAAAAACAAGTGTCTTTGCAACTTTGGTTTTTTAAAATGTAACAGCTAAATCTACAAACAACAGGCAAACATATTCAACTAAGTCATTGAAGTGAAAATAAGCAGACCAAACAATTATATTTGCCAGAATCTTCCGGTAGACTCTCAAAAGAAGATTTATAAGAACACTATTTGAGGAATACACGGACTACCAACTGCCATCCGAAACAGTTCTTCGAACTGAACATTTAGAAAATGTATACGACTGCATGAACAATATACGTGCAAAACTAAAAAATCAATTTATATGAATCTTAATCGATGAAACTATAGATGCAACAGGCAGATATGTGGCAAACATTTTAGCAGGTGTATTAAGGAAATTGCAAGTGAGAAATTTTTACTACATACAGCAGCCTTGGAAAATGCTAATTGCTCAACAATTGTTCGAATGTGGCACGACGCCATCAAAAATCTGAACGTCAACTTTAATAAGAATAATGTTTTGCTTTTTGTGACGGATGCAGCTCCATACATGGTAAAGGCTGCAAAAGCTATAGTGGCATTTATCCGAAAATGACGCATGTGACATGTATTGCTCATGGTGTCCATCGATTGTGTTAATGTATTAGGAATTTATATGAAAACGTAAATAAAACTATTGCTAATGTGAGAAAGGTATTTTTAAAAGCTCCATGTAGAGAGGAACTTTTTAAACAAATGTTTCCAGAGCTTCCATTACCTTCAGAAGCTATAACAACACGATTCATTAAACGATGAGGATGCACAATCCATTAAAACTGCAAAGGATGTCTTGACAGACCCCTAAACTAGATTTGACTTGATTTACATTGCTTCAAATTCGGTTTTATTGCAAAACATATTAAATATTTGCAAACATCAGGTCTTACGCTTATTGAACAAGTTCAGTTGAATAAAGACACTTTTAAATTGATAGATAATTTATCCTATTCCGATATAAATTTAATAGTAATAATAGTGAATCAAATTATATCAAAAAACGTTGTCTTAGAAGAAGTGAAAAGTATTTATAAAGAATTGTGTGGATCTGCGCCAACATTAACATCAAAATACGAAGTAAAGGAAATACTGTCTCTTAAATTCGCTCCAATTACATCTGTGGATGTCGAAAGACCATTTTTTGTTCGATATTTTATGTCAATATTTTGTAGTTTATTGCAACAACAATCTCAAATAAGATGATCAACATACAAAAGCACTGTGATAATTAGGAAACATGGTTTAAGATTTTTGTTACCTTAATGTTAAATAAATTCATGTGATATTTTTTTAATTGTTCCTTAAATATTTTTTTCTATTTTATTTTACTTACTCAACATTTGTGCATGTAAATTTACAAAAAATACTTACTAAGTTGTATTGTTTTTTTTTTAATTTTTAAGCTGTTTTTTTACATTAAATAAAAATATTTCTAATTCATATGAAAAATTGTGTGACTTTAATTTTTTAGGGCATGTTTTTGTTGATTTTAAGGTCATATTTTGCCATTTTTCAGGTCATATTTTATGCGCATAAAACACGATTTTTAGGGCATATTTCCGGTTGCACTGCTAATAACCATAGGAATCACAATTCAGATACC
This sequence comes from Muscina levida, assembly GCA_964034835.1. Classification (NCBI taxonomy): domain Eukaryota; kingdom Metazoa; phylum Arthropoda; class Insecta; order Diptera; family Muscidae; genus Muscina; species Muscina levida. The sequence goes on from OZ035883.1 coordinate 78,660,052, forward strand.
CAGAAAAATGAAAAATATTTTTTTTGTATAACAGTGTTATTTATAAATCAAACATGATTTAACTACACTAGAGGGATGTGGCTTTCTATTGATAGTTGTCATGTAATATTCTCTAAAAATTTTTTATAATATAGCACGCTACATTTTTTTAATTTCAAATGTTCCTGAATAGTGCACTTGAGCTAAATTGCAAAATTTAGATATGATTTTGGAAATTTGCAATATCATCTTTTCAACTTCAATATCGCATTATTTTTACACTTTAGAGGGTCTCTATTAATTTCCGATTTTATTTAGTAAATTTCAATGGATTTTCACGGATAACCTCACCTTCTCAACTCCTTTGCAATATTTATTTTTTTTTAACTTTAGAAAATCTCTTTTAATTTTCCCAAGTACTGCATTGTTACTTTCCTAATCTTTTTCTTCGATTTATCCATATACACAAAAACTTTTTCATGTTAAATATTGAAAATATTTGTTTTTGGAAAAATCGATAGTGAATGCGACACACTTTGGAGATTAAAATAACATGTTTACAGTGATTATTTTGAGCTGTAAGTTTTGTTTTGAGATAAAACAACAAAGCTTTGATTTGGGTAAGAATTTTCAGCTACGTAATTATAAAGATCACGGAGTACTAATAAAAAAAAAACGATGATTTAGGTACAAGAACGCAACATTACAACATGAACAACATTTAATGGAACTTATTTTGTAATTATTTTACTTTTTTTCTATTAATTTGTGGGTCATTTTAAGATTTTATTAAATGTGTGCCCTTATAATATGAATATTTAACCCTTTAATATTCAAATGAAAATGTCATTAAAAGACTCTAAGAAAAATAAAACATAAATTCTCACTTCGCTGACCAATTTTTTCATAATTTTAACTGATATAATCTAAAAATACATTATATTATAAAAATTCAGACATTTTTTTTAACATAATGGTAGAAAAAATATTTTGAATTAACATTAAAATTTTCGATCGCGGTGGACCTTTCTCTGGAAATGCCCATTTGTAAATATGTATATTTTCCATATTTCAAATATTTTTCATACATATTTCTTTGTTCAAGTTTACAGTTCGTTTGAAGTAACAGATTTGCTCATTATTCCATATGATAATGTTATTACAGCTGTGAGCATTTTGAAGATTTCGTGTAAACAACTTAGTATTACTTCGTTAAGCAAAATATGTAATTTGTAGGGGTTTCGACACAAACACGCATCGCATAAAATATTGAACATAATACTAGCTTTTATATGAAAATATCGCGTATATGATTTCTTTACAGCATTTTGGTTATTTCCTATATTCGATGTTCACTGTATAACTTTTTATATTTTAAAATCATTTACAATATTTTTTTTAAATTGTGCAAAAATAACGAAATATTTTCCTTTATTATATAAAAGGCTGTTATATTTACATATGATTTAATTTCTAAAAAAACTCATATGGGCAATTCCATGGTTACATATGTAACAGTCGAACGTTTCAAGGAGATGAGAAACAATGAAAAACTTTTTTTTTTATTACTTCTTTAACTTTTTGCGTAATACTTAAGAAGCTCTATATTTATTAAGAGACACGAAATCCACTAACTGATGGTCCTAAAATATTAGCAACTAAAGAGAGTGACGTTACGTGCCAAAAATAAAATTCAGTTTTTTCTTTTTTCACAAAAACACAAACCAGTGCGAATTAAATCGGACTTTTTTGGTAAAACATATTTTTATATGATTTGGAATATTATAATATAAATTTATTTTACAACGTGACGTTATGTTTACATGTTGAGATATAAATTTCCTTTTTGATAATTTATGACAAAATTATTTTGAAATTTTTTTTTTATTTGTGAAATTAGGGAATATTATAAAGTTTATAAGCCCCAAATTGTTGATCACGAATGTATGCAGCTATCTGCTAATTTTTTACTATAATTGGAGTTATTTACTGTTGTAACAAATACTTTATGATAACAGTCAGTAAATATGTTATAAAAAAAATTAAAAAAGGTGTCCAGCACGAGAATTCAATTTTGCAGTCCGTTAGTTTAACATGGAAACTAACATAAGCTTTGGACATTTTATTTTAATACAATTTAAGTAATTGTCTTTACTAATTACAAATCAGAAATTAGAGAGTTACCTAATTTACTGTTCCCATTAAAAGAAGTTTTTGACTTCAAATTTGCAAAATTTAACTGTTTCAGATAACGTTAAACTCCATTGAATGTCAATAGGAAAGAAAAAGTAAGGAAATGAAAACTCCTTTTTTTGAGACGTTAAAGGGAAATATTATGTAAATGTATGAAATAGCACTTATTCTTTTGTTACAACAACAAAAGTGAAAAGCAAAAAGTTCAGATAATTTTGCCAAGGGAAAAAGTGAAAATGACAAAATACATATGGGTAGTTCCAGCGGAAGGACGGACGATTTCATAGTATAAAATTACAATATTTTTTACTTTTTTTTAATTATTTAGTGAATTTGTTGAACTTTAACAAAACAAACTATAATATCGTTGAAGTCTCTTCTTTCCAAATGCTCCTTAAATGCACCTTAAATTGCTTCATATTATAAATTTTAAAAACAGGTTCTTGTTGTTGTATAATTTTCTAGATATTGTTTTTTTTCTTGCTCTGTGTTATTCGTAGAACAATGTGTTTAGATTGAAGTAGAATAAAAGGAACAAGTTATTTTAACGTCATGTAAGTTGTTTATAAAACCCCAACATATATTTTTTATTTTACAAAAAAGAAATTTCAATATTTTTTAGAAATCACACCTTTTCGACAAAAGGGGGGCAACTCAAAATTTCTAAATTTGTCATTTATTTTATTTTATTTTTATTTTTTATTTCAATATTTTAATATAAAAAGCCATAACGGCCAATAAACTATATTACATTGTAAACAAATGCCTGAGTTATATAAAAAATTTAAAGAACTTAACAATAAAAATTACAAATTATTCAGATACAACGTACCCAATGGCTCCCCAGCCATAAATGAATTAAAAGCATCAATAAAAGCAAAAATAAAAGTAAGTATCAATAGGTCCTATCAGAAGTAACACACCCAAACACATTTTTAAAGGAACAAAAAGTTTAAAGAGCAACATCAATAAAATGTTGAAAAAGTTTTAATCGAAATACATTATTGGAGTGCGAGAAAATACGCAATTCATAGGGCAATCGGTTCCAGCAGCGAGCAACTCTAACCACATAAGACCTCGAATATGATGATCTCACAATCCTCGAGATTAAAACCTGAGGATTACGAACTGATCGTGTGAAGACGAACGCCTCACAAAGAGCCTCAAAAGAGCAATAAAAAGAGAAAAAACACCACATAAAGTGGCCATCTCTACCCAAAGTAAAAATGGTCAATTGTTAAGTACCCTCTTCCGTAAAAAAAGAACCGTTTTGACACTCTCTGTGTTTTTGGAATAAGAAATTATTCCAAAACTCAACAATAGAGTAACACTTTTAGATTTTTTTTAATTGTGAGTTGTGTCCCTTTTGTCGAAAAGGTGCGAAATGTTCAGACACTTCAAATGCCAATGGAAAATTGTGTTCGTCATCATTTTGAATACAACATTATTAAATAAAGTTTCATTGAAAGAACATTACACAGTGCAACACATAAATTGGTGCCGCCTTCGTACCCAGCTATTTTTGAAGTATATACCGAGACTAAAAAAATCCCCAAAGAATTTGGCCCCATTACATCGAAACATTTTTCTATGGATACTCCAATATTTTCACCCCAATACGATTTTTTTACCTTTTTTAGGGAGTCCATAATTCATTAACTGTTCGGAATTTTTTCTTTTCGTCTTCTGCAAAGTTGTAGATCTAAACCAGAGCAAAAAAAGTCTCAAATAGACCGACCCAAAAAAAATTGCATCTAGTGCATGAAAATTGTAAAAATATGGGAAAAAAGCCTATTTTTTCATGATACGTGTTGGGGTGAAAATATTGGAGTATCCATAAAAAAATGTTTCGATGTAATGGGGCCAAATCCTTTGGGGATTTTTTTAGTCTCAGTATATACTTCAAAAATATCTGGGTATGAAGGCGGCACCAGACGATGACCTTAGAAATGTTGCACTGTGTTATAATACAGTCCAAAGTCTACATTTTTTAATACGAACATAATAATCTAAATATTTGAACTTTTCCAGAAAACTACCAAATGAAGAAACAAAACGTTCGTTCGCAACGGTAGGAATCACCAATATACAGTGGTGTGCGATGAAATAGAGTCGCACCGAACCAAAATTGTCAAAGCAAGAAAAATTCACAAAAAAATATTTTTCTATGGAACTTTCAGTTATTTTTATTAAATTTCAATACTAATCTAACAAAATCGAATATCAGTGTGGAAGTTCAAAACTTAAAATGGCACAAACAAATAAAAATATTTGAAATTCCCAGGATTTGGCTGTGAACAAAAATAGAGTCAATGAATTTACCGACCTTAAAGTAAATAAATAAGTTATTTAAATTAAAAAAACGTTTAAGTTATATCTTACTTTACCTCAGTAGTTTGAAGAATAGCCATTATTTTTAATAACTGCTGTGCACCGATTTGGCATTGAATCCCCTAACTTTTGACAAGTCTGTATTGGAATATTCTTCCACGCAACTTCAATCATTGCCCATTGTTCGTCCTTATTACATGGATTCTTTACTTTAAGAGCCATTTTTAACCCCCGCCACAAATTCACAACAGGATTTGGGTCTGGCGATTTTGCAGGCCATCTTAAAACTTAATTTTTTTTGTTTTCGGAATTTAGTTTAGCCAATTTCATGTGTGTTTCGGGTCGTTGTCTTGCTAAAACACCCAACGAAGTGGCATTTGCCATTCAGTCTAAGGCATCATAAAGCCATTCAAAATATTTGTGTAAAATATAGCGTCAGATTTAACCTCAAACCGAAATACAGGCCCAGTGCTATAGTACGAAAAGCAACCCCATATCAGTATGTTCCCACCACCAAGTTTCATGGTCATGATGGTGTGTTTGGGAAGATATTCGCTGTTGGGGACGATAATCGGTGTTGGGTGGTCTTTGTAAAGGAAGCTCAATGCGATCAGAGTTAAAAAACTTCACTTTCGTTTCATCTGACCACAAAATATTCAGCCACTTGGTTACTGGCCAATCCGCAAGTTCTTTGGCGAACTCAACTCTTCTTTTTTCGTTTTGTTTATGATAAAAAAGATGCTAAATCTTACACAAATATTCTGAATGACATCATAATGTCTTATGCTGAATAGGAAATACCACTACGATGGGTATATCACCATGAAAACGACCCGAAACAGACATGGAAAAAGGTTAACTTCAATTTCGAAATAACAAAGTTGGAGTTTTAAGATGGCCTGCACTATCGCCAGACTTAAATCCTATTAAGAATTTGTGGCGGGAGTTAAAATTGACTTTTAAAGGAAAAATCCATGTAATAAGAATGAACTATGGGCAATGATTGAAGTTGCGTAGTAGAATATTCCAATTCAGACTTGTCAAAAGTTAGGGGATTCAATGCCAAATCGTTGCACAGAAGTAATTAAAAATTATGGCTTTTCTACTAAGTACTGAGGTAAAGAAAGATATAACTTAACCATTTTTTTAATTAAAGTCACTTATTTATATACTTTCAGGTTGATAAATTCTTTGACTCTATTTTTGTTCACAGCCAAATCCTGGGAATTTTAAATATCTTTATTTGTTTGTGCTATTTTAAGTTTTGAACTTCCACACTGATATTCGATTCTGTTAGATTTTTATTGAAATTTAATAAAATTAACTAAATGTTCCATAGAAAAATATTTTTTGGTGAATTTTTCTTGCTTTGACAATTTTGGTTAGGTGTGACTCTATTTCATCGCACACCACTGTATATATTCCCTTGTCGCAAGGTTTTTGTTTTTCGAAATCTCCTTTTTCTCCGAGGGAAAAATTTAGCTGTTTCAGAAAAAAATGATAAAAAGTTAAAATGTTTTTCTATTTTGAAAAGACGTTATACCAGATAGGAAAAAAGTTAACATATCCCTGCAGTTTTATTATAGTTGATTTAAACAATGGAAATAATGAATGAACAATGAAATAATAAAATAACAATAATATATTATTTAATTGATAAAACAAACAAAAATCAAAAGGGTCTGCTGAAGAACTCGTCAGAGTGTTCGAAACGCGTCACCTCTGCACGTGACACTGAATTTGCCATTAATATCAACAATTTAACTTTTCTGAACGTTAAACCAATTAGGTGCTTTATATAGACACATTAAAAAAACATTGCTACTATTCTATTTTTTTTTAACTTCTGGATTCAGCTTCAAATTTTTTGAACAAAATTTTGTAAAAATGTAAACAAAATAAAAGCAATAGTTTACTAAACACTATTTTCTTTTTTATTTCATTTCATTTAATTTGTTGTGGTTTTTTTTATTTTTGTGTTGGAATCTTTATTATTTTTGCCGACATTATAAAACTAAGTTGGCCAAACCCAGATCGGTATTATCACGTTGGAAATGACAAAACAATAATTAGGTGTTATACAAACACACTTTTATTAGTTTTGACTAGATTATTAAAACATTATTGGGCCAACCCGTGTGGGTGTTATCATAATGGGATCGACATATAGCCCATTATGATAACTAACACATATAGAATGGAGCTAATGGTTTGTCATCATATTTTTCTTTTAATTCTTTATATTCAGGTTTGCAAATAAGTATGAAATTCACACAATTAAAATATGTTGTCGCACATTTTCAAACATTGCAGGTTTATTGCACAGTTGCTACTAACAAAATAGGGTGAATTTCTAATTATAATTCGCATTATGAAAAGCTTATTTATACTGTAGAGTTTAGTGATATGTATCTTTAAATTTGCATTTTGTTTTTGTTTTTTTTTTAACCCCCTTTAACAGCACACACACACTGTCAGCCTTATCAGCTTAGAAACCAGCGAAATCATTTACACCTGCCTCTGTGCGTGCGTGTGGACAAAAACCAGGTGCCCTTTAGTAAACTAGTAAAACGCCCGCATAAATATCTGGTTTACTAGCCCATTAAAATATGCCCAAAGGTATAAATATTCAAATTCACGCTTAAGAGAAAACACATGCTTCCGCTTCCGGTATCACTTGATGTGCTTTCGTTTGTTTATAATTTAAATGTTATTTATATTCGAAACGTATAAGAAGCAACCACAAACTTTTCGAATGATGGCGTCATTACTTCGAAAGAGAAAACATTACGCTCTTTAACGCTCTTCGACAATCGAACCGAGATGGGGTAGAGTGAATGGAGTGGAGAGCAAAAAAAAAATATAAATTCGAAATTACAGATTTCGATCAGTCGAAATTGGTTTTGATATGTGCAAGCAGTCAAACAATAACTTCAACACTTCATTAGCTCTGTAGATGTAAGCTGTCGCAAATTTGCATTAGATAAAGGGACAAGCATACGCATAAACACACTCACACACGCAATAATATTAACGAGAGTGTATGCTTATAGGTGACGCCACTACAATGACCTTAGAACTATAAACATAGCACTTTTTTGTTATAAATTAAGGGCAGAATATTTCTACTTAGTTCGGCATTTGTATAACTAGTATGACAACAAATGGCCAAATTAGACAAAATCGCTTTTATCATTTGACTTTTGTTTAATATTATGCATAATAAATACTTTAGTACCACAGACTAGTTTACATTCCAGCAGCAACAACAACAATAGAATTAATCTATGCTAGACAGTATACAAATTGGAATAGAGATGAGAAGACTAGACGAATCACACTCTTTAGAGTTGGAATCATAAATAGATGGCCCATACCTACAATATTTGTATGGAGACTCAAACAACAGGGAGCATTTGTTGCTAATAAAAGATATTACGTAATGTTTTGGGAAATCTGTTTACTAATTTTTACACAAGTACCGCTTCCAAAAAAAAAACGAAAACGCAAGCGAATCACGTAATCCAACGTCCAACTTCATATGTCAAGCGTGCGGCGACCGTATGAGTCATCCATTATGTAATAATGACCTTATTACTTTTTGTTAAAAATAGACACAAAAAAAAAGGGAAAGAATAAATTATTTCAAAGTGTGCAATAATTCGTGTTTCAATGCGAGGGAAGGGATGTAACAGAGCTATGGTACACTTTTGCCGAACATGCAACCGAAGTCGGTAACCACACCCTAAGAGGAAAAAAGCCTTTAAAACAATTCGTTTCGGTAAATACGTTATAACCATTACTTAAAACCCATATTATTAAAATTCTTCTGAAGTTCACTTTATAAATAAAATTCCAAAAATTAATTTACAAGATTTTTTTTCGATTTCTGTGACTATTGATTTTTTTCGTATGACTCAGTAGACATGGCTCTATCAGCCCATCTGACCGACCCAATTTCAAAAATATACGCTAATTTTTCGTTTTCTCTTTAAAACTCAATTTAACCATGCAAAAACTTACTATTGCACTTTAAAATATAAATAAAATAGTATTTGTTTTTAAACTTTCACCATTACGAGTGTTAACTTCTTCTAGGGAAAAATCAATAAACGAAATTATAAAATGGACGCCATCATGGCTGCCAGACAAAAAATGTGTGTATTCCTTAAGCGATTTTCTTGCTGGTTGTGAGGGAAGAACAACGAAAAAACTGAATTTCCTTAAATTTGTTTAAAAACTCTAATATACCTGTGTGCCATTCTCCGTCACCATTTTTGTTATATTTAATTTTGTTTCTTTGCTTAATAAAACTTTAAATTGTTCCGTATATTTTTTTTTCTTCACTTTCTATAGTATAGAGAAATTGTGTAAGCGTATGTCGTCACTGCTGCTGCTGCTTAGTCATATTTAGGGTTTTCTTTGTTAAATTTTTATTTTTTTAACCCGATTTTGAATAGAAAATTTATATGCAGTTTGTTTCAGTTAACGACGATTTGTGTAATACCGTTTTTCAGCATTTAATAAAAGCTCTTTTTCATTTTTTTTTTTCTTTTCTATATACTATATTCTTTTTTATATATATATTGTATGCATGTATAACTTTTCTGTGTGTTCGTACGGATGTCTATCATATTAAGGGTGTGTGTGTGTGTAAAGAAAGAGGAAGATATTTTTTTTCACTTGTTATTTTCACTTTTGTATTAGACTGTTTCTTAATGCTTCCGTTTAGCTCAAAATTTAACTCCAGACTGGTTAGGATTCCAACTTGAAAATGTCCTGTAAGCCTACACCGATGTTATGGACTAGATGTAGGATTTTCGCAGCGCCTGCGCATTCACAAATTCGAATTGGAATACTTCATTGCAACGAAAATCGAATATTCTGTCATTCGTAGGGGGTGGATTGTGTGCCAACAGGGGTTGTTTCTCTTGCTCGAAAGAGAAACGCATAAAAATGTTGTCCATGACACGTGCTATTGTTATTGTTTTCATGTCATTCTCACATTTGTTTTGGACTACAACCCAATAGCCGGTTTACAAACGAAAACAAAAACATTTGCTACCATAAGGGTGGCATACCATATACAACTTGTACGGTTGGTTGTGGGGGGTGCTGCTGCACTTATGCATAAGATGTCTTATACAGCACTCATACACCCATGCATACATATGTATGTATGTTAGTATGCGCGAATTATGTCAGCTGAAAGAACCAAAACAAGTGCCACTCCACCTTAAGATTACTTTTGGCAACACCTGAATGTTTTGTCGTTTGAACGTTTCTACTGGGGGCGCTTCTTCGGCTGATTGCAACAGTAGCCTACTGAGAGAACTTTCTTTGAATAATTACTACAATAGCAAGATATAAAAAAGAATTTCCAATCAAATCAAATAAAGTAAATTTAAATAAAAAATAGAACAAGTTTTTGTTATTTTAGGTTACTAATTTTCATGTTGCGGCAACTACTCCTTCTATTTTTGCCCCATCGAAGTATGGGGACAAAGCACTGCGGGGTGTTTTCTAGTCCTTTTGTCTTATCCCCACCCCCCTAAATGTTGGCGACACCCGCAAACGTTATAAGGACCATGAATTAAGGATATGCACTTGGAATGTCCGAACACTATACAGAGATGGTACCTCTATCTAACTGGTGGATGACCTCGACAAATAGATATACAGGAAATTAGATGAATGGAACAGGGGTACATACGACGAAAGAACCTGTGACATCTTTTAAAGCTGCCATGCAGAAAGACAAGAATTTTGATGTGGTAAGAGTCGGCAAGAGACCTCGGCACCAGATCTCGCGGTTTAACCCCGTAAGTGGCCCAATAGCCACTATTCGCATGCGGGCGAAATATTTGTATATTACGCTGATTTGTGTACTCGCCCCGACGGAAGAGAAAGACGATGACATTAAAGATGCATTCTATAAGCGCCTGGAGGAGATATATGACTGCTGCCCTGCACATGGCATTGAAATTGTTCTGGAGGATTTTAGCGCTAAAATAGGAAGGGAAGATGCTCTTGGTTCAGCAGTCGGAAAATACAGTCTACACAACAACACTTCCGATAACGGATTCAGCTTAGTTAGTTTCGCGTCAGCAAGAAACATGGTTGTGAGTTGAACCAAATTCCCGCATAAAGATACCCACAAGGCAACCTGAATATCTCCCGATCAAAATGCAAGAAATCAGATTGATCACGTGGTAATTGATGGAAGGCATGTCTTAAGCGTTGTGGACGTGCGTGTGAAGCGCGGTGCATCAGTGTATCGGATCTCCACCTAGTTTCAGCCAAGGTACGCACACAATTAAGTAGTGCTAAAACCCTCGTAACGCAAAGGAAGCTGGATATCACAAAGTTGCAAACCACCGATATAGCCAATGCCTACTCCAACCAACTCTCACAATTACTTGAAACAAATCCCCCTAGTTCTGATGTTCCCCACACATATGGCAGCATGGCAGCTTATTGCGAATTCTATGACCACTGACGCAACGACCGTACTGGGTTATGAAAAACCACGCTCAGACAAGCCCTGGTACGATGGTGAATGTCGCGAAATATCTCAAGAAATGGATGCTGCATAAAAGGCAAAACTGCAGCCAAAGGCGAAGCGTGCGGTGACGGAGCGTTATAATAAAAAGAGGAGGGAGATGGAACGCCTGTTCAGGTGAAAAAAGCTTTTGTAGAAAAAAAGAGAGTCAGGATATTGAAAACTACAGGGATAGCCCGAAAGTTCTACCAAAAGGTTAAAAGCAAAGGTTTTGAAACAGGGATCCCCACCTGTAAGGACAGAGACGGAAATCTGGTCAAGGATACTCAAAGTGTGCTGCAAATAAGGAGGAAACACTGTCGTTCTCTACTCTTTCCCGAAGGCAGCATAAGTGACGAAATCGCACCAATCATCGACGATGAAGTATACTGCCCACCACCAAGCCAAAACGAGCACGGCAATTGCAAGGCTTACAAATAATAAAGCTGCGGAAGCCGATGGACTGCCGGCAGAGAGTTTTAAAACCGGCGGCGATGATCTGGCAACATGCATGCATTAGCTAATAAACACGATTTGGCTCAAGGAATCCATGCCTGATGATTAGAATATAAGTGTTCTATGTCCTGTGCTTAAAAATGGCGATCCAAGTGTGTGTGTACCAACTATAACGGAATTAGCCTTTTGCCCTTCGCATGCAAAGTCCTGTCTAGTGTGTAAACCTAGACCTGATTGGACCTTATCAGTGTGGCTTTAGACCCAGTAAATCCACGACAGACCAGATATTCACACTACGACAAATCCTGGAGAAGACCCAAGAAATGCAGATCGACACCTACCATCTGTTCATCGACTACAAAGCTGCATTTGACAGCCCGGTACGACAGAAATTGTTAGATGCTATGGCTGAGTGTGGTATCCCCGCGAAGATAATATGACTTTTCAGGATGGCACTGACTGACACGAAGTCTTCAAACTCAATTGGTTAATATCTGAGAGCTTTTTTCTACAAAGCGAGGCTTTAGGCAAGGCGATAGTCTGTCTTGCGATCTCTTGAACACCGTAATGGTGATGATCATGTTGTTGTAACAGCTTGTCTAAGTAACTGGGGTGATTATTCTTTATACCGGTTTTCAATTTATCGGCACTCGATCGGGCATATAATCCGATTATCATACGATCATTGTTGGCAACTCTGTTTCGTTCCTTTGTAGAAAAGAAGTTTTGTGTCAAGGATTGTTAGGTGTTGTTGTTGTGAGTTTAAATCGCCAAATTCCACCAAAGATGTTGATAAATCATTTTCCTTTTCCTTGGTCCTTGCGCAATCTGGATTTTTGTAGTGGAAGCATCTAGGATAGGTTTTGTTGGCTGGAGAACTCGAAAGTATTTGAAAAGTAATTTTACATCGATGTTGATGTTGCCAGTGCCCCACCGGGAATCGAACCCGGCACCTTCGGATTGCTAGTCTACGTCTCTTCCACTGAGCTATCGAAGGCCACGTTGATGATCATGCGGAAGGCAGCAGTAAACAAGAATGGTACCATCTTCAACAAAAGTCATATGCTGATCGCGTATGCCTATGATAAAGAAGTCATTGGGCGTTGTATGCAGGATGTTACTGCGGCTTTCTCGAGCATTGAAAATCAGAACAAAACTATGTTATTGTTTCAACGAACAAATAGTCCACACGTCCGGGACGCTGTGTGAACGTTGGCAACTATAACTTTGAAGTGGTAGATGATTTTGCCTACCTTGGTCCGCCATAAACATAAATAATAATAATGTCAGCCTGGAAACAAAAGTATTGATCGCAAACCGCTGGTACTATGCGCTAAGCAAGCGATTTAATGGCAAAGCGTTCTCTCGAAGAACAAAGATCCAACTCTACCAGACTCTGAACCTACCTGACGTGCTCTACAGAGCTGAATTGTGGATAATGGCGCAAGCGAGAAAAATACTTCTCAAAATAAATATCAATATAAATATCAAATCTTAACGACGAGTATCGTCGTCAGACGAACAACGAGATGTATGTGCAGTACAACGATATCGACGTAGTCAAACGGGTTGAAATTGACCTAATGCGCTGGATTGGACACGTTGTACGAATGGAAGAAAATGTTCCAGCTCGAAAAGTTTTCGTCTATAAACTCGTTCGGCGCCATAGGAGGGGCGACCAAAACTTCGTTGGATGGACCAGGTACAAGTGCTATTATCTACACTTGGTGTGACTAACTATCTACGAAGCGCAAAAGATCGAAGCGCTTGGAATTCTTTTCTACGTGTGGCTACTTCTGTTGCTGCTGCCAATAAAGAAAAATAATTATAGTTACAACAACGATTTGTTTTCTTAAATAATTTCATTAATTGATCGTCGAATGCTAAAATTTTTTGGTATTTTGATGTTAAAACTCAGTTTTGAATTTTTTTGTTGTTAGGCCCTTTTGCATTTCCAAAGACGATATAACAAAGAAATTGACAAAAATCTATGCAAAAAACTTAAAAAACGATGGACAAAATGGATCAAACTAAAAGGAGCCAATGTTTAGAAAAAAAGTTTTTGTTTTTGCCAAAAAGGCACTTTCCACTTCTAATTCAAAATTTGCTCAAAGCGCCAAAAAATTTTATATTTAAAACAAATCTGTTAAAGTGATAAAAAGAGTTCTTCTACTATTTGTCTATGGAGATTCTTGACAGTTTTGGCTACACATAAAAAACTTAAAAAATTTTGCTGGATCACATCAATAAAGAATAGTCATTACAAAATGTAATTGACTTACTCATATGACGAAAAACGAGCAAACATCTGAATTATGTCAGCTACAAAATCAAACGAATCAGCAGGCACAAATGTGGCCATCATAATGTAAGTGAGAAACAAATCTCACGCCTTAGTTAGAAAGATAATTGAAAATATAACATTGCTTTCAGAATTAAGCTACACTGGTGTGCTCAAATTTATTTTGACATTTTCTAATGTTAAAATATGTAAAATAATCGTAAATGGAAATTCAAGAACAAGTTGCTGTAGTCAACTTTAAAGCATTCCTCATATGTAGTTTTAGATTTCTAAATGTTGCGATGTACAATACATTACATATTCGTTATTCGTTTTAGTTTCATAGGTCTTTGTTGATAATGTTTTTTTTTTTTTTGGCAGCCACAATAAAGTAGGCATTCGAAGAGTTTAACAATAATAATAACCTCATTTACAATATCCCAACAAACCATCCGATGATATCATTCTCGAATCATATATCATTCGCATTTTATTCGAGAACGATACTCGCCAACGATTCGGGCGTGATACCGCGAGCGGGAGAAATCGTAAAAATAATGATATGATATCTCGAATCGTAAAAATGATTCTTTTATGAATCGAAAAAGCGATTCTTTAACGAATCCAAAAATAAAAACAATTCTATTACGAATCGTAATTACGTGTTCCTTGTAATTCCTTGTAAAGTTTTTAAAATTAAAGTTATAAAATCTGTATTGCATATTATTGATTCCCAAATTGAGTTTTAAGAAACTTTTGCCCTGCATGCCAAAAATTAACCCAAATATTGTTATGAATATACCAATTACTTATTTAAATGAAAAAAAAAATTAATAATCGAATTTTTATCCCTTAAACGATTGGTAAAAGAATCGCTTTTACGATTCGTTTGCCAATGTTCACCAGTGATTCTATGTTTTCATTTTCAAATGTTTTTTGGATTCTATCGCACTTGTATCGGCTTTAGGATTAGTAAACGAATCGCTTTTACGATTTATTAGTATTACAGCTTTATTACAATAGTCCTAAGCAATTTCACTTTTAGGAATGGTTTCCCATTCCGAAATGACCCTGAATTCGAAAACGTGAAAAATATCACTATGCAACAATTTGTCCAGGGGTTGAACGAAACCAGTATCAAACGATAGCATTTGATCTCAGTAACAAAACCTTAAACTATATTTTTCTCCACTACGTCACAATTTTTTTTACAGTGGTTTGAAATTTGATATTTTGGTCAAAAGTCGTCGAATCTAAGAACATGAAAAATCAGGTTTTCAAATACATTTGGGATAGTTCATGTCTTTGGAGGCGTATATTGAAAATTTCCGCGAAATATTTCCTCGCAACGAACGTTTTAACCCTATAGCTCCCACTCGTTTGGGATATTTTAGGTCTAATTATTAAAAACAGCTTAAAAGTTAACTTTGGATGGAGGTTAAGAAATAGTATCTTCGATAGAAATATTCTCGGTAACAAAACCTTGCTCTCCAATTTGCTCGACGACGTCACAATTTTTTTTTATACTGTTGTCTAACGTATTTCTATATAAAGGCCATATTCAAGTTTTGACCAAAAAAATCAAACTTCAAACCACTTTAAAAAAATTGTGACGTAGTGGAGCAAAATGGAGTTTAATGTTTTGTTACTGATGCCAAATGCTATCATATGATATTAGATTGGTTCAACCCCGAAAAAGTGTGTTGCACTGAGTATTTTAAAGAATTATTTTTAAGAAATAAAATGAAATGATTTATATTCAACTATAAAAATTTTGGTAAAATAATTTGATCCCTCTCAGTGGAATCTGTTTATCGACTCTTCTAAGGCAATCTAAGTGGCGGATCTACTCCATAACCGTTATGTACTTCCTACTGTTCCTGTAGCACACGAAATTAATATTAACGAAACTAATACTTATGAGAACATTAGTTTTAAAATCTGCGGCGATTTAAATGTAATTGCTTTCCTACTTGGACTGCAGTTAAGATATACGGAACTTTGCTTCATTTTAAGCGAACGGCATAGTAGTGACAGATAAATCCTCTATACGAGAAAATTAAGGCCTGATCGTAACTTTCTAGTTTCTGGACAGAACAATGACAAGAAGTTAACACTTGTATAACTTGCTGAGGTATTTGTTCCTCCACTCCTTATTGAATTAGTTCTAATGAAAATTTTAAAAAGGTGATGGATTGCGAGGGCAATTGATATTTGTATTAAAAAAAAAACGCCCCAAGAATATGTTTTCCTTAAAATTTTCTCCCTATCATAGAGTGTGAAAACCACACTTCGATTGACTTATAAACAATGCATCCGGACTTGTTGAAGTCGGTAAAGCGTAATCAGGGTAGATGGAGTCGAAAGATATTGACCGACTACCCGATTAACTGGCAGCCAAAAATTTAAAAAAAAACGTTGACTTTCAATTTACGAATTCTACTCTCTTCACATATTTCTTGATGTCTCATAAATATTGAATTTCAATTGACGAATTTTTAATTTTAAATGACAAGTTTTAAATTGCAATTGATCAGTTATGAATTACATTTGGTGTGTTTTGAATTTCAATTGATGTGTTTTGAAATAAAATTGATATTTTCAAATGTAAAATTTTAATTTCAATTTATCTTTACTGAATTTCAAATGGAATTTTTGAATATCAATTGACGAGTTTTAAATTTCAAATGGAATATTTAAATTTCAATTGATTTTCTTTGAATATCAATTAGTGTAGAATCATCCACTACGAAGTTACTGCCGACAACATCAATGGAGCCTTTGATCAATAAATGTAGACGACTGAGGCAAGCATCAAACACTGGTCTTCCGCGTGTAAGTCGCAAGTTCTAAGCATCGCACCACAATATAAAAGTTAAGAAAAATTGTTATTTACATTTAATTACATTTTTTTCTACAATATTTCTTTTTCTTTGTTATCATCATTAAAAAGTTACGAACTCTACGCTAGATTCATGTCGAACATTTTATTGATATAAAAAATGTAGACTTGGGATAACATAATATTTGTTAAAATTAAAAGTCAAATATAAGGTAAGGATAATAAAAGATCGACCTTTGATCAATTAAAATGAATTAAGTGATTTAACGGCAACAGATTCACTTTACTTCGGTTAAACATATATATGAAAAGAGTTCAGAACTTAATAAATCAATAAATATTTTTGACATAATTCATTTATAATTTCAAGTGTAGTGGAAGATCTGTAGTAGCGTATTTTTTTTAATGTAGTCAATAATTGTGCGATTTTATTGATCTTGAGAAAGCCAACATAATTCTCAATGACGTTCAGACTCGCCAAGGTTAACATACGACCGATATTGGCCGAGTAGACGTTCATTTACCCAGCGTGATTTAACTAAAATACTACTTCAATAGTGTAAAACAAAATTGGGTTCCGTAATCAAGTAAGTAATGTTTACTATGTGGTCATATGGATGAAGCCACACATAATAAGCTACCATATTAAATAATCTTGTCAGGCACTACTTCAATGCAGTAGACCGTATAAGGCATCAAAAAATTGATTGAACGCTATAAAATGTTTGAATTTACTTAATACACGCATTATATTTTGGTAGAAAGAACGAAATCGTAGTTGCTAAAAAACGTCACCGCAACACCTCTAACTACATTAGGATATACGTCAGTTTTACAAATGTAAAAAGATAAACAAATAAAACGGTAGAATTTAACATTTGTAAAATTTGCTGTAAATTTTGAAATAAGTGACTCGACAACTTGTGGCGATTACTGCAGCACAAGAAGAATTTATGAGCGGTGCAAAATAGATAAACCTAAAGTCCGTTGAAAGACCACTTTTTATAACACTTTAAAAACTTGGTCTGACGATGGCTTACATAAAATAAAATTTGTAATAATTTTCGAAAGGGAAACAGTAAAAGGAAAAGACAAAATAAGCAGACAACAAAATTTCACAGATATTTAAATTGTTTTAGATTAAAAAGATTTCTATTGAATTACTCCTCTTTATAAAGATATTTCGGTGAATTTTCGAGAAAGCTACGACACATATGGGTGCGTTTCGGTATAGCAGTTGAATATAAACCTTTTCGAATTTACCCTGTTCAATTAGTAGCTTTAAGTTAAGCATTTATTGTACCGAATATTTCAACCAATTGAATAGTTTTAAGAATGACTATGTGTGTAGCTGATACAGCTTTGTTGCAATTTTAAAAATGTATGTATTATACAACTGTTTATAACTGGTACTAAAAAATAATAATTTTGACACAAGTTTGATTTAGTATTTTTAAATTTTTACTAAATCTTTCATATTTGTGCATCATTTTTTAAAATTTTAGTTCAGAAAACAAAAAATATAGAATTTGAAATCATAAATCAGAATTATTATTTTCAAATAGGGAAAAAAATCAGGGACCATAATCATTATGAGTTTTATTATAAAAATTACATAATAATGATTATGTTTGAGTTTTAAGGATATTCTTCAATGATAATGATAAATTTTGAGTAATATTATAAAAATCAGCCTGTAATCATTATTTTTGAGGAAAAAAAATAAAACTCAAAAATAATAATTATTCATGATTTTTTTTCGCTCAAAATAAAACTCACATTCAATTTGCGACTTTTTTGTGGGTTTTTTTTGCCAATATCATTGCATATCCTCATAAAACAAGTTCAGAGGAACCAACTAAGGCTAAAAAAAATATTAAAAATTATATCGTAAGTTTGTTTTTAATTGTATTTGTATAAATGGTACGAACTTGGAAGCTTTGTTAATACATTTTATTTTTATATACTCCTACCTCACCAACACATTTACTTCGCTGGCACTTTTTTTGCAATCGCATATATTAATTATATGTCGCACGTAGAAAAGAATTGTATGAACTTCGATCCTAGGCATCATTAATCTCTTCGAACATTGGTAATGATTAATTTTTAGTAATATTATAAAAATCAGAGCATAACCATAATTTTTGAGAAAAAAAATAAATCTCAAAAATAAAAATAATTATGATTTTTCTTCTTTTTTGCTCAAAATATAACTTACTTTCAACTTACGACTTTGAGTAAAAAACAATTGAAATTCAGAAAAGATCATTTGATACAAATGAAAAAAAAAAACAATTGCATTTCTGAAAAGACCGAAAATTACACTGTTCGACAAGGGGTTTTTCTTGTGTTTCATTATGTGTTTCTAAGAGTTTTTAACATGGGAAATTCAAATACGTAATCAGAATTTTGCTATCAGGCATAGTTATTTGGCTCATTGCAAATATGTTTTGTTTTCCATTAACATTTGTATGGAGGCGATTGTTTAAAAATTTAGTAGAAACAGGTGCCAACATCACCAACATGCCTTTTCGGCGGCAATTATCGCCCTATTCTATTCTCTTTAAAATTTTTTACTTAAAATTGGTATGCTACATTTCCTTGAAAGTGCATATTTGCCGTCATATTTGGGTTTCTTTTATGAATGCTGCAGCGACGTGTCCGATTAATATGGTGAAAGGTTCCACAAAGACATTCTAACTTTAGAAAAAATATAGGAAAATATATGCCTACTATATTCGCTGACTGCTCCTGGAACATTTTTGGAGATAGAAGGATATTCAGCATAAAGTAAATAAAAAACTTTGTTAACTAATAGAAAATACATATTTGTTCTTCTTATTTTTTATGTTTTAAGCTCTGCTAGTATCGGTTATTATACTAAGAAAACATTCTGTTGGATCAAATAACAATTCAGACACCCAGAAAAATGAAAAATATTTTTATACCATTACCCTTAGGGATGAGGTTATATATCATTTGATACGAAAAAAAATGTAAAGCATTAAAGGAGACGAGTTAGACCCCAAGTATCTTAAGACCAAATTCGTTTCAGGACTTTTTAAGACAAGTGAGCTATGTCCGTCTTTCCGGCTGGCTGGATGACTGGTCAGCAGGATAACTCGAGTAAACCTTATCGGATCGGTATGAAAAGTTACCAGTATTAATATTTTTCAAAACGAACTAAAACAGTAAATGGACAGAATAGCCCAAACCCTTCAGGTACCTCCCATACAAAATTACATATTTTTGGATAAATTATATTTCTTTTATAACTTCCAAACGGACAATCGTAAGATATTTGAATTTGGTCAGTTTATTTATCTTGCAAAAGTATGCAAACCCTAAGAAAACGGAAACCTTTGCCATACCCCTTCTGTGTATGACCCTCATAGTTTTACAAATTTTGAGTATGATGATATAAAATCATTGTATCCCATTCCATACATGAAACTCACATTTTTAATTCTTTTCCATGCTGATTGTAGATTAAAGTATGTACATTATATAAGGTTGCTCTATGTGCAAAAATAAAAGTTTATCTACCCCTCCTCCCCCCCCCATGTTTAATTAATTAACATTAAGCTGATTGGACATTTCGACCACAATTTTAGTTTTGGAGTTTTTGGCCGTATGTAGGGAGAGCTATTGATTGATTTTTAAACCCTCTTTTTGTTTTTCACTAATTTTTAAGTTTCAATGAAGTTTTATTTATTATTTTACAAAATAGTGTATGCTTTCACGAGTGGAACCAAGATTTTTTTTTAAAATATCTAAATTTTTTTTGTAAATAGTTACACAGTGGTTAAATATTTAATTTCGTACTTTTTGGCTCTCCTGAAAAAACTTGATTTGGGAGTTAGCGATTCCTTGTGAAAAACTCAGAATTTAAGCATAAAAATCTGAAAATGTCAATAGGCATGGCAACCTGAGCTCATTAGACTTTATAATTTTTAAAAATGTCTTAATTGTTTAAATAAACTCCTAAATAAATTATAATAAATAATTAGCATATATATCTACATTTACTGTCAGCCCAAGTGTGCTCATTTATGGTCAGTGGTACTGACTGTCGTTCCACTATCGCTGCCATTCCAAAATCTTTAATGAAAGATAAGGGAATCAATATAAAACACATATCGATCATCTATAAATATCCAATTTTTATTCGTTTTTTGTTTTCTTGTGTTTTTCTTCTGTACGAATTTGTTCTATTGTCTGATTTGCACGTTATTATTCGCTTGTGGCAACACTGGCGCCTACTTATCCCGATCTTGGATGGGCATCGGAAAGGGCATAAAAAAAGTATTTTAATTGTAACTTGCGGATACACGTAAATGTGTGAAATGTTGTCAAGTTGCGGCATCAACCGAATTGTGAAAATGACAGTGGAAACGCCACACCCCAGCGTAATGGATACAATAACGCGTATACACATGTATCTGAGTAAGTGGTTTTTGGAGATATGTACTATGTGTTAGCATGACACTTGGTAGTTAGAAACCACAACGACGGTAGTAGTAGGCAACCGGATACTTGTGCCACAACAAAGGCGGGTACATATACGAATTTTCAGATAGTCAACTCGGCTTACATCCTAAGCCGCCACAAACAAAAAACGACGGCAACATAGAGCTCGCTTCCCTCATACGCAAAGTACATACAACATACTATGAATGTTCTAAATGTTAATTAATAACCCAAATACAAATATAGCTCGTGCCACGCACAATTAATTGAGTTATCCATTAGCAGACATAAAGTAGCGGTCATTCCTAGTTGTTTGTTGCTTGTTTTTTGCGCAAAAGTGACATAATCACGATCACAATGCGCGTCAGATACTAAACCCCAAATTATCCAGACATATGAAACTTAACTATAGCTGAAAACAGCAACATAATTATGCGACACTTTGATGGCCAGCAAATAAATAGATATAGATATGACGTGATCTATGATGAAACTAAAATATGTAAGAATAAACCAGAATTTAGGTGAACTGCTGGCGATTGCGCAAATTTACTGTACCCGCTTGAAGAAACCTTCTAACGATCATCTTTCACTAAGATTCCACATTTTGTTTGCGACAGACACAAACAGCAACAAAAACAATCTCAAACTTAAATGTTTACGAATATCCGGACAATATCAAACGAACACATATGTAGGTACTTGGATATGGACAGACGACACAAACACATTGGCATACATACTTACGTACGAGAGAAGGAAATAAGAAATCTTGTAGGAGTAGGTAATAGTAGTAGTAGCAGTGGCATTAGTACCCAGACACCCCAACAATTGGTCAGGGATTTGGGGTCATCTGGTCATTGGAAACCTAGGGGAAAGGATATGCTCGGAGCAGTCCCCTGTATACTTTCACATAAACATTATTTTTTTTTTTTGATGGTAGTCAGTGGTGACCACACCCCATCATCGAAATTCACATTCGTATTATCTTGTGGAAGCACTAAGCTTGTTGGTTACACACTATTCGTACGTACGCTAGACGTATGTATCTAATGGATATCTACGCGTTTGCACACAAACACACACACACACGTACACAAATGAGAAGAAGATCAACTCTTTGCTGTCACTGATTTGGAAAAATGCAAATTAGAGCAAAAATTCACTATTTGCAGCATAAAAATCACTTTGCAACTAATAAGTTGACATCAAAAAACATACTTTATACCGTTGGTCATCATTTTGAACGTTGTTTTGAAAAATCGCGGTCATTTTTGCGGCATAAATAAATATTTCTTATCACAAAATACAAATAATGCACGGAAAACACTTTACTTCTGTAAACCAGAATCTCGTTTAATTGAAACTGATAGAGACAGTAGGCAAAACAAACTCCCAACCAAACACCAGCTGATTCATTCCAACAAAATACTGGTGATGTCAAGCAACAACAACAAACAACATGCAGCCGAGTTGCCATATTGGCTGTCATTGCTGATTGGAAAACTGGAGAAAAAAAAACACTGGTACGCTCGCCACAGACAATTTTATCGGAGATATTCGAATTGTTATACTACGTTTCCAGTCCATGGCTCAAAACAGTAGCTTACACAAAGCTTGAAGTGTTTTTGATTCTTGTTTTAAATGCATTTGATATACGTATGTAGAAAATACAATAATTGTGCACAGCAAAACAATAATTTTTGTAAATTTTGTGGAAAATTTATAATTTTGAATGTATATGTATGTATATGCAAAAAATCGCAATAAGCCTAACATTGAGACATTCGACGTAGAATTTTTTAAGAAAATAAAAATCCGTAAGGCCTTTGTTTAAGAGATATATATCTTCGATATGTAACGACAGATCTAGATAATATGTATATACAATTATTTTATAACCCTATTATGGGGAGAAAAATTAAAGTAACCCATTAAAAAACTTGAGTTGTTGAAACTTATAAATATTATTTCCAAAAAATCCCTGTAATTTCCAAAGATCCCTATAATTTTTAAGCACCATATCAAGGGCGAGACTGTACGAAAAATTGTCGGAAAAATTTTCAGAAAGTGTCTAACAGCCGTGTGAATTACAATTTTTATCTTGAAACGCTGTCAGAAAATCATTATCAGTACATTCCAAGACACTAATATAGTTAAGGCTGAAACACATAGAAAACCTCGCATTCCTTCCATGATTTCTTTAAAAGCATCAGCCTCGCCTTTGAAATTTCTAAAACACATAAGCGGCATG
Organism: Muscina levida; assembly: GCA_964034835.1. Lineage (NCBI taxonomy): Eukaryota > Metazoa > Arthropoda > Insecta > Diptera > Muscidae > Muscina > Muscina levida. Next base: position 78,683,402 of record OZ035883.1, read on the forward strand.
CTTTAAACGCTTATCCCATCATATGTTTGTCGGTAAACACAATATTGGACCTCAGTTTTGTCGTATATGAAATGTTTTCCTCAAACATCATAAAATTCCTATAATTTAATTAACGTTTTATCGTTCTTTTGTCTGTTTGCACAAAATAAACTTCACAATCAGCTGATTTTAAATGTCAATGCTTGTGATGCTTACAAAATTTTTAATTTCTGTAAACTTTGCGCTTCTCTTGCGCCTGATGCTTTGGAGAACGCTTTTTATGTGAGCGCATTCGTAAGAACGAATGTAATAAAACAAAATTGACATATACTTGATGCGAGGAAAAGAAGAAACGCTTTCTATGTGTTTCAGCCTTTAAGGGCAGGGGCAGGCGAAATCACAGAAGATACTGGAATCAAAGAAAAAATATAGGGAGATATCGAAAATTCTTTCTTCGGACGGACCTATGTGGCGTTCAGGGTCCAAAAAAACCGGTAAAATAAAGGGCGAGTAAGATTCGTGTGTCGAATGCGTTTATTGAAATTATAGCTTAGCTTACTTCCAATTATTATATTGTTTATATTGTTTTCTTCGAAAATTCGAAGATCTAAAACTCTTCTTAACCGTAGGTGTTTTGAACAGTTTTTATTAATTTTTTACTCCAACATTTACATTTGATCGCTCAATTACTTTCCGTTAGTTCAACAATCACTTCGACACGTCTTTGCTAAAAATTAATGCATTGGATTACAAAATAATAATTGCCCCTTAAATAAATAATATGAAGGTCACTGTTTTGAGTTTTTGATGATATAGATAATTTTTTATGAGTAACGAAATCTCAGTGTTGTAAATAATTTGTTATCATGGTTTGTCATAAAACATAAATTTTTAGGTTGTTTTCTTGTATTTCATGAAAACTGTATAGAAAAACATGTAGAAACCAAGTGTTAAACGATAAACACTTTAGGAACTTGTTTGTTCGATAAATAAAAACGTATAATTAGAGTGTTCAAAATTGTGATTTATTGGTGGAGCCATTAGCGATTATCTCAAACTAGTGCGAATATACTCATTTGATTTAGTTGACCAGTTTTTTATAAGCACCAAAAAACAAAGGTTGTAATTTGTAATTGGTAAATGCGAAAAATAAGGCTGATTTGATTAAAATAGCCTAAAAGACTTGTTCAACTTTCTGCAACCTAACAATGCATTAATAATTTAATTTTCTAAAGTATCGCAGATTTTTTAATATATTTCAGTTTTATTGTTTTTTATGCAATTAATACACAAAAATCGTGTACATAAAACCTGCCTAATGGAGGTAACGACATAAGTGGAGTTGGTGTATTAAGCGGGTATAGAAAATTATTTGAATACATTTTTTGAAACCAAAATGATGCGATGTACACTGAACAAAATATTTGTTTTATTATATATACATTTAGAAATTTTTTTAAATTATTTATATAAGTGTTGTGTATAAAACAGTGGGTCTGGCACCCTAAATGATCGTTTATAGCCTTTTTACACCAAAAAAATCATTTCAAATTTTGAGCTGAAAATATGAAATGCTAAAAAGTGATTTTACACTGCAGTTTCGCATATTGTCAGCTGTTGTCCAGCTCACACATTTTTCCATTCGCTTTGTAAACCTGCAATGTTTTCCTGTCACAAACCTATGAACATTGTTTTGGAGGCAGTATTCCACAAGCGCGAATGCTTTTAACTAATTAGAATAATAATTTATTAATATTTTGGCAAATATGTAAATTTTTTGTCCGTCCATGTTGTTTGGCATTTTTTTCAAAAAATGTAAACAAACAACGAAAATGGTGGTTGCCTGATCAACATTACTGAAAAAAATCGCTTAAATTCCAATATTCAGAGTACAGTATTTTTCCACATCTTTTCCGGATGCGAAAATATGTTAACATATTTCCAAAAACAAAATACATGTAAAAATTTTAGTATTTTGGCCGCATCCATCAAAGATGCGGATTAACGCGGAAATAAGTTAAATGCGTTCCGGTGTAAAAAGGCTATAAGACACAAGGAATCTGTCGAAAGATTTGTCTGCCAGGAATGTTATCGATAATGAACTGCTATGACATTATATTTGTCGACAACCGTTCACACACAAAATTTTCTCACAGAATCGCCAAAGTCCGTCAACAGATCTGTGTGTCTGAAAACCGCCTAATGTTAATGCATCCTTCGTAATTATATTTATGTTTTATACCTCAGTTCCATTAGCGAGTTACCTCGCTATGTTTCGCAACTATTTTAAAGTGGTTACACTATGCTGATTTGATTTAGTTTGTAACAAAAAAAGCGCTTTTGTTCAAACTTGTACACAAAAAATTTCGTTGTTGAGTGGTTAGAAAAGTTCGTAGTTTATTTAGAAAATTACTTAAGCAACTACAATAGTTATTTTGAATTACGATATTAGTTGCTGATATGGTTTTGAATGCTTAATTTATACTGTGCTACACACAAAAATGCAGAGATTCTCATATAGCAATTCTGTTTTACTGGAGCCCATGGATTGCAGAAATACTTAAAGTTTATCTCAGTCACTACTTTAAGTAAGTTTTTGAACAAATTTCTTTAAATGGCGGTTTTACTAAAATTACAAGTTTAAAAATTCATAAGTTAACTTTTTATGAAACCATCCTTATCCTTAGGCGTTACATGAGACGTGTTAGTCCCCAAGTATCTTTAGACCAAATTCGTTCCAGGACTTTTAAAGATGATATGGCTCTGTCTGTCTGGCTGGCATTGATTCTTATGGAAATTAAGCAGTATTTATATTTTGGGATTCTTAATAGGCAGAATAGCTCCTCAACATCTGGTACCTTCCATAAAAAATTACCTATTTTTAGGAAATTAATATTTCTCCCATAACTTCCATCTTATAATAGAAGACAACCCCTCAGGAAATTGAAACTTTTGCCACACCTTTTCTGGTAACTCCCATACATACGACCGAAATCACCCTTATAGTTTAATCACCCTTTAACTTTTCATATCGTCACTGCGCCGAAAAAAACAGTCATCTGTTTCTCAATTACTTTTCAGGAGAGCCAAATAACTTGTTTATTTTGGAACATTTTTAATATATTTTACTGATCTTGATAACTTCGAAACCAATCAAGATATCGCGAAAGGGATTTTAAGGTCGATAAAAGAATACAAGAGCTTTAAATATTTATTGCAATAAAATAAATTCGAAAAAATACACATAACTGATTTGGGCGGCGCAGAGACAGTATATATCTTTGACTCACAAATTAATAAGGGATAGCCCTTCTGGTACCTAGTAAGAAGAAGTTCTGCATCATTCGTTTTGTCAAGTTAATAATTTAATTATGATTCGAAGTTAGTAAGAATCGTATTAGGGAATTTGTCACGTTTTAGGTTCCTAAATCAATGAGCTGAAAAATGTTTTACTGTTTAAGTGTCGAGTCATTCGCCATGCATAGTAAAAGCTTATCAAACAGTGACGTTCGCATTCGTCGATAAACAAGTGCCGTTAGTTGTGAATAAAAAATAAGAAAGCGTGTTAATTCACAACAACGCGAAAAGCTATCCCATACCTCATTCATGGGGTAGAAAGATTAAGTAAGTAAGTACTTAGAGTGCGGATATTTATCAGTCAGTTCATTTGAATGAAATTTCTGTACTGGTTGATTTTTCAAGTTATTCAAAAACTTTTAAAATGTTTCAAAACAAATAGCAAAGTAAGTTCACAGGTAATGTGTAACAAACTTTTTTTTTATGTAGACAAGAGTTTTGTGGACTACAAAGGAAAATGTCATAAAAAACAGTGATATAAGAAAAAGTGAAGTCGAAATACAAAATTTTTTAATTTTTGTCACTATTTTTTAAGTTTGCAGAATTTTTTTAGCCAATATTTAATTAAGTACACTTTTGGTGGACATATTTTGGTTTATTTGATAGAAATTGTAAAGTTTTGTAAGTTAGCCCTTTCCTTCTTGATTCGAAAAAATCTACTTAATGGCAATGATCTTTTGATAGGATGTTAATGACTTTGTGCCTCTTCTAATAGTGCACACTCTTTTTTGTGGTTAAATATGAATGTTAGGGAAACCCTGAGAAATTTGATTGCAAACCCCGCTAATGGTGGTTACGACAGTAGTGAAGTTGGGATATTACCACGTTGGTTTTTATTCGTAACGCTCCTAAATAAATAATTTTCTTAGTAGTGTTTTTAGAGAAGAACTTGTTAATCTTATAGTTATACTTTCGTATATTTAATTAATTTTTTAATAAAAATTATCTTCGTTGCCTTTGATTATTTAAATACTGATTATGTAGCTTGATTGTTGAAAATTTTGTATTGAATTGGTTTGTTTACATTGTTGTTGATTTTTATATTGACTATCAATAATTATTTGTTAATACTTAAAATGTATCGAAGGTTTTTGCTGCGTAATAGAAATTTGTTACCATAAACGACTACCAACGGTTTATAGAACATTATAACAGTCAATATAAATTAAATGTTGCACCGTTATATTGCGACATTCACATTGCCCCATCAACTGCATGGTCAATCAATGACAAAAAATTAGCAATATTAAAATATTAATATGTTCACCAGTATATTCAGCAAATTTTATCTGCAATAACAAATTACTATTAAACATAGAAATTTTTCCACAAACACCAAAATACATATTACAATATTATATTTTTTAATTAGCTATTGAATGACTCACAAGGATTTGATAAACATTGAGATAGCGCTAGCGCTGTTTTCTTCACACGTTGTATGATGATGTATACGATGATTCATCTCCAAGATTGCTAGTCGTAGCATTGCTGTTCCAAAAAAAACAAAACAAATAGTACTATTCTATCGCGTATATGATAAAACGGAAAACATCGAAATCCGATTGCCTAACCGAGTGCCATTACGTTGCCATTTTCCTCTCAGCCGATTCCAGGTAGATTTAAGTCAATTACTAACGGACGTGTGTAAATATTTTAATACTAAATTATAACAAGAATTGTATACAATCGAATTTGAATAAATATATTTGTATATCATAATAACAAAAACATATTGGTATAGTATAGTAGGTATGTTAATATTATAATATGTATATATATGGGCGCGTTTCCATACAACGTATGCTTTAGTGAATACATATATGTATGTATGCCTATGTACTCATATGCATGTATTAAGCATATTGGGATATGTGTACGTACCTATGTATGTATTTTTTATTCAAAACGTTTCATATGAATTATAACATCATTGATAGTTATTACAACGGTATTCTTTGATTAAAATTAAAATTATTAGCATCTATTAGGTGGCATCCATAAGATATTTTTAGTGTTTGGGTACCTACATATTTTTCCGAATGTAAAAAACATGAATGCCTGCCTGCCCGCTTGCCTACATTTGGTACATACAGAAGATCTTGTTGGTGGTATGCATGTATGTACATATCTAGATACACACAAGAATATAGCCAATATTTTAATTACTGTCACATATTTTTTTTTTGTTTTGTTCTTTTTTTCTATGGGAGAGTGATATCATTATATAAATTTGTTGATGTTGCCTACTTGCGCCACTCTAAATTTAATTTTGCAACTTTTTTTTTGATCACTTGGCCTGCCTTAATATTTAAGTTCACTTTAAAATATCTGGTGGATTTCATTGTTATTCATTATTCACTTACTCCCAAGCTCTGTAGCGATGGAAAACGTTTTTTCAACGGATTTAACATTTATATATATATTTTTTTTTTCTTTAGTTCGGTTTGTATTGGTATCAAAATGACAACTTCTTGCGTTATGTATATTAATATCGTGTGATTTTTACATTAAAAAATGTTCCTTCTATTGGCCGGACACAAATGTATACACCAGTCGATTTCAGTCGATTCGTAAAATTAAAATAAAATCTAAATTATTTTGAAATGTACAAATCGGCCAAGAATATTCTCTCTCTTACACATTACAAAGAGCATATTAATGTCCACCTAACGGTAGATATAGAGCAAAGAATTCTCTTAAATTGTCTATTTTTAAATTCTAGTGAGAGTGGTGGATGCTATTTTGTTGTAGACATATTCCACAAGATTGAACGATTTGAAATTTGCGTGTCTTCAAATGAAATAAGAAAAAAAACATCTACTACGAATCTGTATCACATAGTAACATTGCTGGCAGCTCTTTTTAAGAATAAACAAAATCGCCAAAACTCATTCAGAATCTTAAATTTTATCGATATTTATATGGACGTTTAAAAATATCATTTGTTAACACTAACTTCTAAGTTTGTAAAAATGTTATCACTATAAATTGAAATGTCATTAATTTGTTTCAAATAAAAATAATAGTTAAAACTTAATTAATAACCATGCTATGGAAATTAAATTCTTTCTTTCAATTTCAAACAATTGTATTGAAATCATACCAAATGTTAGAAGACTAATGACACTTGATTTAAAAATCATTTGTTTGAAAAATCAGTGAAATAACTAGTTTTAAGAGATCCAACATCTGTTTTGGATATTTTTGTTTATTTAAAAATTTATTTCCAAGACTAGACCCGGTGTCATATATTGCACGAATTATTGCTATATATAACACCAGAAAGTGTTTGACACAATAACGCAATTATTTATATTGCAAGAAGTCTAATACTGCGTTTCCATTAGGTGAAAACAGTTTCATGAAGTTGTTAAGCGTAAAACATATGTTTTACTACATGAATTCCCATGTATGTGAGTATTACACTTCGAAATATATTTTTCTGTTTTAATTTTGAACATGTTTTGGTAACACAACACTGCGATTTTATGAGTTATCGGCAATTATCGACCTTTCTTGACATCACTTAATAGAAAAAGTAAAAACTGATTATAATTATTTGCAAATATATATTTTAATTTCTATTAAGTTGGAAATTATTTATTTATATGCTTATTTATTTACTAGGGTACCCATTTATTCGGGTTTTTTGATTATTCGGTTAATCGTTCATCGTAAATTTCAATCTGACATTTAACCAAACAAAGTCCAATTAAATTATTCGATTAATCGATTAAAATAAAACGAGAAAAAAGAAAGCAGTGTTTAAAAATAACATTTATAAAAACAACACAAAACCGAACAAAAACAACTTCATTATATTAACTAACGGCCTTATTCATAAAAACTTATAAGAGGTTTATAAACCATTTTGAGTTTTTTGGTATTTTTCCTATTGGAAAGAGTTGTTGCATGTACTCATTGTGTAGGAAATTTTCTTATTAATCATTAGGCACATAGAAAAGTATCTAAATTGTGACTTTTCATTCAAGAATTCCTTTTGAAAAATAGGGAAAAAAAATTCTTTAAAAATAATTTGTAAATAATAAAATAATATTGGTGATGTATAAACAATCAAAACAAGGAAAAAAATGTAATCGGTATCCGATTATTATTTCAACATGAGGAAAAGGGAATATAATTTTTTATATAATTTATCCTTTAATGTCATGAGAAAAATTGAGTTACAAAAATGTTCATAGTGATTATAAATGAAAATACATGTTTCGTATCCGATTATAAAGCTTTTGAATTCGATTATAAAGCTTTTTTTATACATCATTACATCATAACGACCAATAACAGTCGGCGTTCTCCCATCCCAGCAAACCATCTAGGAGCGCTCCGAAAAAGGAGTCAGAAAATAGTTCTACTTATAGCCTTTTTACACCAAAAAAGCTTTTCGCATTTTGAGATGAAAGTGGCTTTACACTGCAGTTTCGCATATTGTCAGCTGTTGTCTCGCTCACACATTATTTCATTCGCCTTGTAAACCTGCAATATTTTCCTGCCACAAACCTATTAACATTGTTTCGGAGGCAGTATTCCACGAAGCGCGAGTGTTTTTAACTAATTAGAATAATAATTTATTAATATTTTAGAAAAATTTCAATTTTATTGTCCTTTTTTGGATGCTTTTATGGATGCTAAAATATGTTAACTTCTTTCCAACAACAAAACACACGTAAAAGTTTTAATATTTTGGCCGCATCTTTCAAAGATTCAGCACAAAGATATCCACAAGGCAGACATGCATCTAGTGTTATGGACGTGCGTGTGATCCGTGGTGCAAATATTGGATCGGATCATTACGTGGTTGCAGCCAAGGTGCGCACACCACCTCCAACCAGCTCTCCCAATTACTACGACACAACGCCTCTACTTCTGACGTTCCCGATACACAGTGACAGCATATTGCGCATTCCATGGCAACCGCCGCAACAACCGTGCAAGGATATGAGAAACGGCGCTCAGACGAATCCGGGTACGATGAAGAATGCCGCATAGCGTCTGAGGAACAGGATGCCGCTTATAGGGCGCTGCAGCCAATTGTAACCCGGGCTGTTAGGGAACGGCACAAGGAGACAGTAAGACAGGCGAGACAGCTATTTAAGCGAAAAAAACGTCAATTGAAGGAACGGGAGAACGAGGATATAAAGCGATACAGGGATAGAGGTGAGGCCCGAAAATTTTACCAGAAAGTAAAAGGCTACGGTAGTGGGCTCTCCTCCTGTAAGGACAGGGATGGAATTCTGGTTACAGATACGCAGAGTGTGCTGCATATATGGAGAGAACAGAAGGCAGCGCACGTGAAGGTATCACGCCAATTGACGACGGCTTAGATTGCCCACCACCAAGTCAAGTCGAGGTAAGAAGAGCAATATCGCGGCTGAAAAACAATAAACTGCAGGTGTCGATGGTCTTCCGGCAGAGCTCTTCAAGTCCGGTGGCGAGGAGTTTATAACGAGCATGCACCAGCTCCTACGCACCGTTTGGTTTAAAGAGTGCATGACCGATGATTGGAATTTAAGCGTACTATGTCCTGTGCTGAAAAAAGGTGATCCAAGTGTGTGATCTAACTATCACGGGATCAGCCTTTTACCCATCGCATATAAGGTCCTGTCGAGTGTGCAAAAGACTAAAGCCAGTGTTATCCAACCTGATCGGACCTTATAAGTGTGGCTTTAGACCTGGTAAATCAACAACTGACCAGATATTCACACTTCGGCAAATCCTGGAAAATCCTTTTCGTCGACTATAAAGCTGCCTTCGACAGCCCGATACGGCAAAAATTACTCGAAGCCATGGCTGAGTTTGGTATTCCAGCGAAGCTGATACGTCTTTGCGGAATGACGCTGATTGACACGAAGTCTTCAGTGAAGATTGGCAAGGACCTTACGGAGCCATTCTATACCAGACGAGGCCTTAAACAAGGCGACGGCCTATCGTGCGATCTCTTCAACATTGTGATGGTGATGATAATGAGGAAAGCTGCAGTTAACACGAGTGGCACTATATTCAACAAAAGCCACATGCTACTCGCGTACGCTGATGACGTAGACATCATCGGTCGAAAACTGCGGGATGTGACTGCAGCCTTCTCAGGTATTCAGAAGGAATCAGCGAAAATGGGCCTAACGGTGAACGAGGACAAAACGAAGTTATTAGTTTCAACGAACAAAGAATCTACTCGTTTGGGAAACTGCGTGAACGTTGACAACTATTATTTCGAGGTGGTAGATAATTTTGTCTACCTAGGCTCCGCCATCAACAAAGCAATATTGTCAGCCTAGAAATCCGGAGAAGAATCCTGTTTGCAAATAAATGCTACTACGGACAAAGCAAGCGATTCAATGACAGAGCCCTCTCTCGACGAACAAAACTCCAGCTATACCAGATACTGGTTCTACCTGTCTTAATGTATGGCTCAGAATCCTGGTTTATGACACAAGCGGATGAATCGGTTCTGACGGTATTCGAGAGAAAGTTACTCCTTAAAATATATGGGCCCATCATCGTTAACGGAGAGTATCGGCGTCGTATGAATCATGAGATGTACGAGCTGTACACTGACATTGACGTGGTCAGACGCTTTAGGTGCAGCGCTTTCGTTGTTGTACGCAAGGACGAAATTGCTCAACTTGAAAAAAAAGCTCATTCTGACGAGCTATTAAAGAGCTCCGAAAAAGGAGTCAAAAATAACTCTTTTCAGGCTCATATGATTTGCTAGGCATAAATAAACTACCAACAAACTATCGAATCTGTTTGAAATGTAATGTAATGTTATAAAATCTGTTCGCTAATCGTTGTCATATGAGTTGCCCCATTGTAGGAGTGCTTCAAGATCGATTAATCGCTCTGATTTGTTCGAGTTAATCATTATTCGAATAAATTAATTATTAAAATGTTCGGTTAATTTTTTGACACTATTAATCGAATGGTTTACCCTATTATTTACATATTATACTTACAATTAAAATTACTGTCCGCCATATTTTTTTTTCTTCAAAATTTGACCCCGGATTCAAAATACAGCGACGCCGAAAAGCCCTTAGCACCAAGTTTTATACACATTGGAAGTCTCCTTAATATTAAGTCCAAATTTTTCATAGATCCAAAGAATCTGCATAGGTTAGCCAAATTGCAATTATCCCTACTATAATCCAATATTTTTGAAAGCATGATAAAAAATAATTTTTATGTGAAAATTACATACGAAATGCATACAATGCATTTAATTAATGTCATTATGAATTATAGCCCTTTTACACCGGAATGCATTTAGCATATTTCCGCATTTTTGAAAGATGCGGCCAATATGCTAAAACTTTTACATGTATTTTGTTATTGGAAAGATGTTAACATATTTTCGCATCCATGAAAGATGCGAAAAAATGCACTAAGTTGTACTCTTAATAGCTGAATTTAAGCGATTTTTCTCAATAATGTTGATCCGGCAACCACCATTTCCGTTGTTTGTTTACATTTATCGGAAAAAATTCCAAACATGGACCGACGAAAAATTTTAATATTAATAAATGTTTATTCCAATTAGTTAAAAGCATTAAAATAAATTAAGTTATTCGCGCTTCGTGAAATACTGCCTCCGAAGCAATGTTAATAGATCTGTAGTAGGAAAATATTGCAGGTTTACAAGGCGAATGAACAACAGCTAACCATATACGAAGCTGCAGTGTTAAACCACTTTTTAGCATTTCGCATATTCAGCTGAAAATGCGAAATGCTTCTTTGGTGTAAAAAAGCTATAAAACCACTTTTTAGCATTTTGCATATTTAGCTTAAAATGCGATATGCTTTTTTGGTCTAAAAAGGCTATTAGAGACATATTAATGCACATAGTTCTTAAAGCGTATTTTATCTAAATGTATGTTTGTAAAATATTAACATTTGACCTTGTTGATCCGATTTGTTAAAGTGTACGTATGAATCTGAAAGCATGTAAATACCGTAGTTAAATACGATAATAATGCTAATGTTTAACATTAATTGTAAACGTATGTATTGTAAATCTAGTGCAAACACCGAGAATATATATCTAAAGGTATGTGTTACCACAATAGATTATTATCTTATTACTAAGCAATATAAAATAATTGAAATAGCTGATAGAGCATTTTATCGCCATATCCGGATGAACGAATATTTAAAGTGTTTATTTGCATTAATGTTTGTAAATGTATATGCGTAGATTTTCTATATGGCGGTTACTAAAATGTATACAACGCCGGAAAAAACTTTAAGATTTTTACCAGTAAACGCATACGACGCATAACGAAATGCAAAGAGTTGTCGTTAGATCTTAAAAAAAAGATAAAAAAGAGTCATATCGCCCATTTGTTGCAAGACCGGAGAAAACGCGCTAAAATCATATAATTCTTAAATAGAGTGTATAAATACATACATTTTTTACACAACTTTTAGTATGATATAACATCATGCAACCAAAATCATGTTTATTGACTTATGCCGATGTTGCAGCAAATGAGTAATATGATTGCTAAGGTATTTCCATTTAAAGCGTTATCAGACGAAATGCTCTTGCAAATATGTACCATGCATTGTATTGGTACTAGAAGTGGAATGTGTCAATTCTACTCAATACATATTCAAATGACTAGTACATTATTTTTTTATGACCTTTTATATTTTTTGCTTATCTTTATATATATTTTTTGCTTTCTCATTTTATCTTCAGCAGTATTGTAGAGAACCCCAAACCATTTGGGACTTTAAATATATTCCTCTGGTACATTCACCCTGACTTGGAATTTCTCACCCCCATATTGGCTGTTATTAAACCATAAACCTCCAATATTGGAACGATGAGCGTATGATTGATACCCAGCAGCGGAAAAGACGAGGCATTGTAAAAATATGCCTGCAAACATGCCTTCAAAGGCATTTTGTTGACATTCAAATACGCCTTCCTTTTCCAGGCATGTATACAGGCTATAATAAGTCCTTCACTAAGCCTTATAAAAAATTCCATGCACATTTCGCTTCTCAAATGAGACCTGCAATGAGGCCTCTTACTAGGATGAGAATAGATCCCGCAGACATGCCTCTTTCCTTCTTAAAACTGGCCTGTGAGCAGCCCTACTGTCTTACTTACTTAATTTCCCTTTGCACCCTATGAATGAGGTATGGGATAGCTTCTCGCGTTGTTGTGAATTAACACGCTTTCTATTTTTAGATTCACAACTAACGGCACCTACTTATTTATCGACGAATGCGAACGTCACTGTTTTTGAGAAGCTCTTACTAGACACGACGATTGAATCGACGCTTAATACTGCGAAGTTGCTGTCAAACAACATTCGAGGGAAGCCGACAATGAAAGAAAATTTTATTTATTTTTTTTTCTTTTTTAAGATGACTGGAGCCAGGTTTGAACCTGCGATCTCCCGCATGGTAGTCGCGTGTTCTAACCACAATGCCACGGCCGGTCCCAGCCTACTGTCTACCCCACAAAAATACCATAGATGTTCTCAAAGGACATGCAAATTTTCTTGCCTTAAACAGGCCTGTTGACAGTCCTATTAGTAGAAGGCAGAATTGACGTTCATAGCCATGCACTTGTCACTTCTCCGATTAGGCCTGTTGGCAGGCCTCTTAAGGGAAGGTAAGACAGATGCTGTTGTTTATGAAAACCACATGTATGTTATTTATCGTACAACAACTATACGAGTATCACTATGAGTACTGATGTCGCGAGTTCGATTCCCGCTGCTGGAGTTTAAAAAAAAATTTTAATTGTAAATTGTAATAAATATTGTATGAAAAATTTATAAAAAGTAGGAAATCATTTAATATGGAAATAATTCGCATATGTTTTTTTTTATTTAAGTCCTTCTATAAATGCTCTTTTGCAGGCCTGCAAGCTAGTCTGCAGTAGCAATGCCTCATAGAAGGCCCTTGTTATTAGGACTCCAAGCAGGACATACTAGGCATGCCTACTGAAACGCCTTCAATGAGAAAGGGAATGTGCAGGCCTTGCCTGCCTATGCCACCCTATGTTATTTTGAAATGAAGACTGCATTTGAAGGGTAGGGCTTCTGACTGCCTTTGTAGGCCTGTAAGAAGGCATGCAAAGTCCCATTTTTTGCTGCTGGGTATAAAATCCGCATAAAATTAATTTTACTCATACATACATGCATACATACATATCAGTCATCTACGGCAGTGATAGTTTTCGCTACTACTGGTGTACAAGTTGTTTTTGCGGCTGCGGTAACAAACTACCTTGGTATTTTTGTGTATTATTTTTTTTTTCTTTCTTTTACTAGGATAGTTTCATATCGCATCGAAAAAAAAAAACAAGAACAAAAACTCTTTGTTCTGTGTGACTTTTTTATGGTGGTGGTTTGGCTGGTGGAGCTTTACTCCACCGCATCAGTTTTCATTCGATATTTCAAACACTTGCGTATGAAAAATACTAAGTTCGGATGCGGAATACCAGTGGTTACGGTCTACCGGTTCTTTTCTCTGAAAAATATGAAGCGAGTACCATATGCAAACTCGTACAAACTGTACAATAAGTACAGTACTTGTGTCAGTGACGTCGTTCATTTTTACATGGACATATTAATAGAATTTACACTCTATCCACCCATATCCCCTATCTACTGTCCAATCTATGCGAACTAAAAATAAGCGACCAAACATCAAGATAATAAAAAATTTAAAAGGTTTGCCCTGAGAACTTCAAACCCTTTGGGTATATCACTATACTGACTAGTACCTTATGCTTCAGATTCTACCAAAAAGACCACATAAACAAAAAAAGGAAGATACACTCAAAAACAAATCAAGTATTCCGTACTTAAATTATTTCGTAGCGGTGTCAAAAGTACGGTAAGTACGGATTTTCTTAAATCAAGTACGAAATGTTGATACAAGAACGGAAAGTCCTAGCCTGGAATTCTTATTTGTAGAACTCATTAAGCCTAGTATGTATAGTATTTTAAGTGTAGAATTCTTAAATGTAGGTGTCATGAAGGGTGGTGGCGCACAGTGGCACCGCCCCATACATTTCTTGGAAAAAAATAGAAGGAGTGGTCGTACAGCAATGAAATTTTGCAGAAACACTTCTCTGGGCTTAATTAAGAAATTTGGAAAAAATCTTGGAAAAAAGCATACTGCCACACCCACCTCCCATATAACTGCACTTGCCAAAATTTGTATTTTTGGACCTCGGTACTCGAAATTCGGGACACATCTTAATTGAGTTCTCCTTATGAAAAAAATTTAAATATATTAGGGATGCCACGCCTACTTTGATTTTACGCCCATTGAAAGTTGTAGATTTTAGGTGTTTTTCCTCCATGTCTAGAATCATATGAAAATTCAAATAAGTTAAAAAATTTTAATTTTTATTCATAAGTTAAACATGTGTTGTCTCCATACAAAAGAAGAGAATATCCCCAACAACCCTCCGCGAAAGATATTAGCCTTCAAATACACCGAAAATATCGGACAAATGCATGCATTAAAATCGATGTTACTAAAAGGGACGGTATTTGGCGGTTATTTTTATTTTCTTAATTGAAAGTGCAGACTCGGACCTTTCATTTTTTTATAGTTAGAGGGCTAAGCAAGGCAAAGCACATAAAGTATTTTCCATGAAAAAGTGAAAAGTTGATATTTTTTAGTACAATTTTTGATACATTACTTTTACAGTTTACTTTTCCAATTTCAATAATTTTTGTTTTTTTACAAAAGAGTAACTGCTATATTTTCACTAAAAAATAAAACAAAAGCCATAGCTATAAACTTACACACGCAAAAAGTTCTTTATTTGGACAAAAATTTTAATCTAATTTCATTGAATAAATTTCCGTTGACTTCTGTTATCCAAAAACTTCTTTACAAAACCATATAATTAAAATTTTAATATTGGAAAGTTGAAAACCCTTAACATTAGATGTCATTAAGCCTGGTGGCGCTTGATATTTAAGTATAGATTTCTTAATTATAGATGACATTAAGCCTAGTGGAGCTTGATTTTTATTAAATAATATGCGGATAGCTAATTAGATAGTTGCCAAAATTAAATCCTGTTCAGCGAACTTTTTCGTGTAGGCAGACGAACGATTGCTACCCAGACGATCGAGTTTTTATTTGTGTTTTCTTTCTCTTTTCGCCAGGGAGTAAAAGCTCATTTCACTCATTGTCCTTCTTTCAAAGTCCACTGTTGCCGATGTGTTGTTTGGTCTTTTCAAAAGCTCTTGCTATTGAAAAATACGAAGTTTTTGCAAGATTGGGGCAACCCTGTCTTTAGTGAATACAGCTGACTGCGGATACACAAACAAATCAAGCAAACAACAACTCAAAGGTGTAAAGCCGTATTAATTAAAAGTTGTATTAATGAAAATCTATAATGATAACAGTAACAATATAACAATACAGAAATCGGTATTTTCTGTGCAATCTTACACCTCAACGATTGCTAATTTTTGATCGTCCAATATGACGTTTTGTTTCGCCCGTGTTTCAGTTTGTCGAACCAAAACTTTCCACCAATAAAAGCTCTTTTTTGTTTCAATCAAAATAAAGAGTAAAAAAAACCAAAAATTTTAATCGTTCGCCATTTGGCTTACGAATGGTTGAAAAATAAGTTACAAAAACAGGCCATTAATTTTTTTTTTGCTTCGCTTTTTTGCTATCATTACACACCTTAAGTGTCATAATCTCCACGAAAGTATCGATAAGTCAAAACACACTAGTGCGAAAATGGCATCAATGAAGATCACACGTCACTTGATTCTCACAAGCTCTACTACTCTACTCATACTTTTTTGGAGAATTTATACGCTTAAATTCAAGTACGATTTTTGCAAAAAAAATAAGAATTTTAAACTTAAATTTAGAATGCGAATTAATTGTAGGGAGAAAACAATAAGCTAAGAGAGTAAATGTTATTTCTCTCCCAAACATTTTTTTCTCAGAGATTTATGTAAGTTTTTTTGTTCTTACTTTAAGTCAAATAAAATTTGATATTTATTCTAAGAATTTTTTACTTGACAATGGACAATGTTAACCTTCTCCTAAGCATGCAAATCTACATTTACGTTTAAAATAATAGCATCAAGGGGAAATTCAATGTGGGACGTTTTTAAGGTAATTGAACTATTGAAATTCAAATAAGATAACTAGCGATTCTAGTTAAAATATTGGGCATAATAAATACAAATTTAAATAAAATAATCGAGATTTATTTTACTGACCTGAATGACTATCACAGTAGACTTAAGGAATAAAATAAAATTGTACGTAAGGCGAAACGGAACTGCTGCAGGCATTTCCGTGAACAGGAAGAACACGACAATGATGTTCGTACATACTTAGTTGGAGAATTTCATTCTTATTTTAATCATTTCTATGCTTACATTTTTGAACATCTCCCGTTTTTTACTTGTTTTAAGAATAATTAGTACTATTCGTACTTAAATCTTTAAGGACTTTTTCTGCAAAAATAAGAATTTTAAACTTAAATTTAGAATGCAATTTTTTTTCTTTGTAATATTGCACCATTTCACTTTGGCGATATTTTGTGCAGGTCTAACTTGCAAAAGTCACGCTGTTTAAAATTATGTAGGATATGCAACAAGTATTTGCAATTTTGTCAAATTTTAAGACAAATTACTAAAGAGTGTTATTAAACAAACATGTTAATAAAAATTTATTCCTTGGTTTATGCAACAAGCGGCCTTTGCCACGTTTACACTATTAGCTGAGTCCACGAGGGTTTTAGATAATGGCGTTTCCTATGGTAAAATCTACCAAATTGGATACGTCAGCAAGGACATACCCCACGTTTAAATTTCAATATTGGAACGATGTGCGTGTGATTAATCTTAAATTCTCGTAAAATTAATATTACTCATACGTTGTACAATGTATACGTAGCGAGTTTTAATATGGTACACAGTATACAGAAGACATTACAGTACTTGTGTCGGAATCGCCATTCAATATCATCATCAATGACCAGTTATTAGCCTTTATTTTTTTAGCCTTTAAGCTACAATTTTGCTGAAGAATAAGACGATGAATCATCAATGGTTCTTGAGTTATAGCTTAAAAACTAATGCCATAGAACATCCGTTAAGAGATAACAAATGTGAGCAACATAAATGGCAAGCATGATATTGACAATTCGATAATTCTGTTAAGAATTTAGTATATTTGTGTTTTGAATTTGCATGAAAAGAGCCATGCAGTAGTAGAGACTGTTAGTAAAATTCACAGTGTTAAAATTATCTTCGTTTTCGGACAATCAGCTGATTGTTTTCCTATGTCACATTAGCCATAGTTTGTTGCCCCCATATTATTAACATAAAAACTCATTGCATGATAAAATTCTGTTAACAACTTATCAAAACATAATTAAGTAATTGATGTTATTATAAAGCTCACAAAAGGATACACATACAATGCCTTTACATTTGTTATTGTTTTGATATTAAAATTTAAACCCTTTAATTGAAATACCCTATATTATGAGTAGGTATGTATGTACATACGTACATCGAACAACTTTCGAAGAATGAGCTCATTCCAATGGGTTCAACAAACTTCGATATAAATACTGTAAAGGACGTTAAAAGTTTGTTGCGTTGTGTATGTGTGTCAGTGGCGGTGTGTTTATAAACTTTTCCAACAAGTTACCGAATGCAAGTTTGCAGTTTCCTCAATATTTACACAGCCATGATGCAAAAGGAATCCGAGCACTGCCAGTGATGGTAAATACATTATCACACTCTCACTCTCTCTCTTGTTGTCTTTGTGTGTGTGTGTGCAACAGTGTATGTGTTTTCGGGAATATATGTTGGTCATGTACCTTCTATATAGAACAAATCAGTCCTTTTCACTCACACCACTGGTGTGTGATCTGGCGGGTATTTAAACACGCACTATTTTTCAGTATCCTTTAGAAAATCTTTCTCAGGAATTACGTCATTTCGCTGAGAAAGTAATGCGAATAAAAAAAACCTAAACGGAATTGTTGTGGATTTTTCCCCCTAAAGAGACACATACAGACATTTTCACACACACATACACACACTCACGCACAGGACGTCCTACGAAGTATCGCATGGATAGATTTCGTAAATTACATCATCATAGTACAAAAATGGATGAAATGGACCTTTGATAGCAAAGAAGAACTGAAAATGATTCATCGTATTACTGTCTAATCGTAATGGTGCGAGGTGTTTTTCATAATGGGTGGGCAATAATTAGATCAGATAAAACTGTATTACCGAGCTTTGATGACCACTGGGACAGTGTTCATGCTTTCCACTGCCAGCGGC
Source organism: Muscina levida (assembly GCA_964034835.1). Classification (NCBI taxonomy): domain Eukaryota; kingdom Metazoa; phylum Arthropoda; class Insecta; order Diptera; family Muscidae; genus Muscina; species Muscina levida. The sequence goes on from OZ035883.1 coordinate 78,702,079, forward strand.
GGCACTGTGTTTGCCTGGTCCATGATGTGGATGATGATGATGCTGCTGCTGCTGCTGTTGTTGCTGATGGTGTGGATGATGACCTCCTGCGGCTGGAGGAGATGACACGGGCGGTGGACTCTGATGGTGTGCGTGATGAGACGAGTGATGTTGATGCTGCTGTTGCTGCTGCTGGTGGTGATGATGATGATGTTGCTGCTGGTGCTGGTGCTGCTGATGATGAGACTGCTGGTGATGATTATGAGCCGTCGGTGGCGATGGCATATTATGGCCACTGTGGGGCAGATGCGATGTATGCTGCAGACCTACTTGATGTGCATGATGATGCGGAACATGGCCCTGTGAGGCCTCGAGCAAAGTCGGTTGTATATGGGTAACAAATTGTGCCATTTCGATATTTTTTAGTTAGCAACTTATATAATTTCAAAATTTTCGTTTTTTACTCTTTTTTTTACTTTACTAATGCTGCTGATTACTTCAGTAATGTAGGTATCTATCTACACGTACTTATATACACATATACTCAAATACATATATGGATGGATATATATTCATAACTCATATGAAATGCAACTTTAACACTTAACTTTTTGTGTAGCCATTTTTTTACACTTGCACTATTATTTTGGAATTCGCCAAATACATGGGTCAATTTTGCATTTTAATACATTTTCCCGGATGCCAAGTAGTAAGGGGCGGCGAAATCACTTGAATTTGTAAATTTTCCAAGTGAAAATTTGTAAGAAATTCTCTACACTTCACTACGTTTGGAGTATTTGCAAAATATATTTCACTTTTCCCGGGAAACAACCTTTTAGAAGGAGCAATGTCAAATAACTGATATCATTCTGCCAGTTGTTAAGCTCTTTGCTGGTGCTGGTGCTGCTGCTGGCGTTTACTACATTTATGCTCTGTGTTCGCATACCACCACGCGACCACCACCAATTTTGGTTCATCCCATCTAGTAGAAGAATTTTCTCTATTTATAATAACATACATACATATATACACATGATGTACACTTGTGTGTATGTGTGTGTGTATTTCCGCCAAAGTGAGAGCCTTAGTTCGGTGCTTTGGCTCTGCTGTATCCCTTTGTGGGGTCCTGCCTGTGTCGATTATGTTTTTAAAATGCATCCGAACACCCAACTTCCCACCCCACTACTAATCGTATAATGTTAACCTTCTTCTAAGCATGCAAATCTACAGTTACGTTTAAAATAATAGCAATTAGGGGACATTTAATGTGGGATGTTTTTAAGGTAATTGAAGTTTTGAAATTGAGTTAAATTAAACTCCTGCAATCTAAACAGAAACCTAATACGGCCCAAAATTATTTGATTCCACTTTTTGAGGCGAACTTCAATTAAGAAGACTAGCGATTTGTAGTTGAAAAATTGGGCATAATAAATAAAAATTTAAATAAAATAATCGAGTTTTATTTTACTGACCTGAATAACTATCTCAGTAGACTTAAGCTGCCATTAGACGACGTTTATTTTACACAAGGCTTGTCACTTCAAAAACCGATATGTAATTCTGCATGTCTGTCAAAATGAGCGTGTACATTTGGTTTATAATTTTTGCGTTCAAACGTGCTTGTGTATGTATACACGTGTTTATCATTAACAGCTGACTTTGGTGTATCTTATCATCGTCAAACACAGCTTTATTAGCCCAATTTAACTAAAAATATGTTGAAAAACACTCATTATTTGTTCTATTTACGATTTTTAATAAAATACTTTTCCTTTTCAAACTTTTGTGAGCAAAAGCTTTGTTGTTTTGTCAAAAACAGCTGATTGGCGATATGTATAACATATCAAAATAGAGCACTCTCTAAATGAAATGTATACATATGTTATTTAACACATTGATTTACACAAGCAGTGTTTGAAAGGGGTCACACGACATGTATAAATTTTAAACTGGGAAAACTGGCATGTCACATGTAAAATACACGTCGTCTAATGGCAGCTTTAAGGAATAAAATAAAATTGTAGGTACCCGACAAACCATTCGATTCGAGAATGATATCATTCTCAAATCATATATCATTCGCATTTTATTCGAGAACGATACTCGTCAACGATTCGGTTGACTCTGCGACTCTTTTATGAATCCAATAGGCGATTCTTTTACGAATCGAAAAAGCGAAATCTATAAATCATCCTTATTTATAAGTTATTCCTTCTTTTCTCATTCTCTTCTGAGGTATTGATAGTTTTTCTTTACTTTTATTTGATATATTTCATTTTATTTAAGTTTTTTATATCTGTGAACGACAAAATTTGGTTTTCAGAATAAAAAAACATTTATGTAAAATATGAAATAATTTTCAAAGACTACTGCATTGAAAACAATTGTTTTCCAAACACATGCCCGATCAAGTATATACTTAAACTTGTTATAGTTTTGAAATAGATTAAACTTTTCGTATTGTACTTTTCGATACAAAGTACTTTTTTTGTACCAAAAAGTACTTTTTGTTCCCTTCATGTCGTAACAGGCAGAAATCTCTGTTCCAAAACCTTTACTTTATACCCAGAGTACTTTTAATGCACTTTTCGGCACAAAATTCTTTTTTGTACCAAAGTACTTTTTTTGTACCAAAAAGTATTTCTAATGTACTTTTCAGCACAAAGTACTTTTTTGTACCAAAGTACTTATTTGAACAAAAAAGTACTTTTATTCGGCCAAAAGCACTTTTCTGTTATACATAGTACTTTTTTTAGCACCAGAGTACTTTTTTGTACAAAAAAGTGTTTTTATTGTACTTTTCAACACAAAGTACTTTTTTTGTACCAAAGAACGATTTTTTACAAAAAAAGTACCTTTATTAACCCAAAAGTACTTTTCTGTTGCACAAAGTACTTTTTTTGTACCAGAGTACTTTTTTGTTCCAAAAAGTAATTTTATTGTATATTTCTGTACAAAGTACTTTTTTTGTACCAAAGTACTTTTTTGTACCAAAAAGTACTTTTTGTTCCCTCCATGTCGTAACAGGTAGAGATCCCTGTTCCAAATCCTTTACTTTATACCCTTTGGTAGAACTTTCGAGCTTCGCCTATATCCCTGCAACTTTTGATTTCCTGCCTCATTTTTTTCCAGTGAAGCTTTTTCTGCCTAAAGAGGCTTTTAAAATCCGATTTCGTATGACCTGAATACCATGTCACTCCGTGATAATTGAAAACGAAAAAGATAATAACATTGCCATTACAGCAAGATGTATGAGAGAAGCTTTCTTGAACAATGCAAAACCGTTCGACAATGCAAGAGGACTCCTCAATCTGACCAAGTCCTACACTACGGACAATGATGGTCGTACATGTGAGAGCGCACCACATTCAAGATCAGTGAATGGTGAGTTGCTCTCTTCCCTCTCTCTCACTGTAGTGAAGGAAATATATATAATTTTATTAAAACTATGAACAAAATTTTAATATAAAAACCCAGGAAATAATTGATCAATTATTTCAAAAGGGGCGTGGCACTGCCCACTTCCCAGTGAGAAATATGACCTATTGAAATTTTGGTTTGTGTGGGCGGTGCCACGCCCCTTTGTCTAAATATATTTTCATGTAGCCTATTTTAGAGGCCCTATGGACAGTATCACTCATAGAAAATTCAATTGCAATCGCACCATTTATTTCGCCGAGATAACGATTTTTTCGAAAGGGGCGTGGCACCGACTTTTCATCTTTAAACCTATAATGGCTCGTAAGATAAGACCGATTGAAATTTCGGTTTGTGTAGGCGGTGCCACGCCCCATTTTCTAACAATTTTTTATGCAGCCTATAATAAAGGCTCTAAGGACAGTATCACACAACGAAAATATTATTGCAATCGGTCCATTTATTTGGCCAATATAACTATTTTTTAAAAAGGGGCGTGGCACCGCCCTCTTTCCAGGAACAAATTATTATTTCTTATACGTCCGATATACGTACCAAATTTCGACTTTGTACCTATAATGGTTTAAAAGATACAGCCATTTTAAAATTCGGAGTGATCAGTCAGTCACCCAAGCCTTTTATATATATAGATTTTATTCAAAAAAAAAATCTTTTCGAAAACAAAGTACATAATAATAGCGAAATTAGCAAAATTTATTTTATATATTTTTTATATCCCTTTCATCTTAATCTAATTTTAATGCCCTTAACTTGGGAGTTAAGGATTTATATTTTTTGACGCGAATTTACCCTTCGCGTAGCCACGTTAAGCTTTGAGTAAAGCTTTCGGTTTAAGATATGATCTGATATATACAACAGGAAAGGAGATAGGCTAATCGGTCTAAAATTACACCTCGATGGAATGTGCGACAACTGCAGACAGGCTATAAAGACTGTCTAAAGCCAGGGCGTCAATACGTCTCATGTAGATCCGCAGGAATAATACCATCAAGTCCCGGAGATTTAAGAGAGTTCAAACTTTTGATAGCCCATTGAGCTCGATGTTCAGTAATCGGTATGCCGGAAATATTAAAAGTATTACTGTCTGTCCATTAACTGGTAATCACACTACTGAAAGCCTGGGAAGTGTGCTTCTATCTGTACCTCCTAGGTTTCGCGACTGTTGCTCGTTCATAAACCATATGTTCTCTGTGTAGAACAGTGGCGTCACTAGGGTTGGTGTCACCTAGTGCGGTAACTCATGATGTCACCCCCCTCACGACAACCCATAGACCTTCAACAAGTCCGCCAGTGCAAAATAACGGAAACATACAGAATCCTTAGTAACGTTTATAAACATACATACATAGGTCCTATATTTTCAAAGGCAATAGAAGAAAAAATTAATTCAAGGTGTCAAGGTTGGTTAAAGATTGTAAGAAGTTAAGAACTAAGAACTACATAAATAGAAAATATTTATTATTTTTAGAAATATATTTTTAATTGGTATTTTAACATTAAATTTTATGTCATATTAAATCTCGACTACATCAAAACTTTCCTTTCCTTGCCTTTAGAGCTGCAAACTTGTTAATTACTTCATCGAAATCAACTTCTTTCGCCAAATCACTTTCAATTGATAATATTGCAAGATCAGAAAGACTTGACTGTCCCATGTTAGATCGCAAATAGTTCTTTATAAGCTTTAGCTTTGAAAAACTCCTCTCACATGAAGCCACAGACACACAGATCGTAAGAAATAATTGTAAGCTCACTGAGAGAAATGGACTGACCAGTCTTTGACTTCTTCGAGATCAATCTCTGCTGCCTTTAGGTGCCTTCTCAGCCTTGGTATTTCTAATAAAAGCTCTTCCACTGATAACTCATCATAGAAAGTGGTCAATTTTTGAATGGACACCAGTAACTCTTCTTCAGTGGCAGATATCAAACTCTTGGCTTGAACAGCCTCAAACATAGATGCTACTTCCTTGATGGCTCTTGATCTGATCTGGAGTTCAGAATGGAAACGATCAATACACTCAAGCATCGCTCTCTTGTTTTCTTCTTGCAGAGTTAGTCCAGCATCTCTCGCCTTCTCAAATGGCATCCTCTTCTTGAACCTGGGTCTGCTCTCTACTGAAATTCCATATTGGTCTGATTTTACAAGCGCCTGTTCAATTGCCTGCTCCACAAGATGATTGCGCTGCTCGTATATAAAAAGTCTTAGCGTCTCTAGCTTTGTCACTACCTTGTGAAGAGTTAAGCCCTTAGTCTGAAGGTACAGCTGTGTAAGATTAACTTCTTCAAGTACATCACACCAAAAGAAGAGGTAGCACAGAAACGTGAAATTGCAGACAGCAGGTAAGAGCCCTCGGGCTGTACCTCTTATATCTAAGATTTCCTCTGGATCACATAGAGCTTAAATTGCCGCCACACATTCATCGAATTTTTCTTTCACTGCCCTTACTGCAGCATGATGAGAACTCCAGCGTGTTGTTGATAATCTTTTTAATGAGACTCCAGTGCAGTTCATTAAAACATCCCATCGATGAGTGGAAGCAGCAAAGAAGGAAAACATTGTCTCAAGAGTTCCAAAAAAGTCACGCATGAAGCGTTTTCAGCAAAAGAGTGTTGCCCGCACAAGTTAAGCGAATGGTCCACACATCCATTAAAAACAGCTTTTCTGTTCTTTGTTTTCAAAATAGCTTGTACACCCCCATGGATTCCAGCCGCATTATCATAGCCTTGAGCGCGGCACATCATAATATCGAGTCCATCACTTTCCAGATTTTTGAGAATATCAGAACTGAGGTCAACAGCTTTTTTCCCCTTTAAAGGGAAAAATCCCAGAAACACTTCCCTTACTTCAACTTTCCTATTGTGAATTTTCACATATCTGATAACTTCGGACATTTGGTCAGTGTGTGATGTGTCAGGTGTGCTATCAAACATGATCCCAAAATACCTGGCAGGTTTTATATCCATGACAAGCTTCCCCTTCACATGATTTGCTAGGACATGTATAAACTCGTTCTGAGTTTTTGGTGCAAGATAAGATACTGATGCTTTGATTTTACATGTGCTTCGCTTTAATCTCATTAGGTGCTCTTTCAGCACTGGGTCATATTTAGAAAGCATCTCAACCATTTCGAGAAAATTTCCTTTATTCAATGAATATTCATCTTCATTGTGGCCCCTGAATGCTAGATTTTGCTTGGCGAGAAATATTGTGATATCGAGCAACCTATGCAGGATGTCTCTCCACTTTTTCTTCTCCATGTCCATCAAAGCAATATTTTCGGCGTCAATTGTTTTGTGCAGTCTTAGTTCTGCTGCCAACGTTTTCCATTTTTCAAAGCAATATAAGTGCTCTTCGGATGTCTCATGATTATGCACTTTCGGGCTCAGTTTCCACCACGTCTGAAACCCAGTCACAAATTTGGATGTCGTGTCTGAAGCAATAACGGTAAAGAGTCGGCAGCAAAAACAATATAATTTTTCACTGACGAGAGAGTAAACCATCCATGTTCGCAACACTTTCTCGCCATTTGGCATCACCTTGTAAAACCACTCTTTTGATAGCTGGCGAACATCTCCTTTTGCTTTCGAATCTTGCCTTGTCACAATGCTGAAAGGCCCATCTTTGTTCTGAAAAGAAGCACTTCCTTTTCTGATGATAAGAACCCGCAAATGATCTGGAGTTGGTACATCCCAATAAGAAGCATCATCTAAAATATTCCAACTTTTTCCCGTAAGCTCATTCATCATCACATTGTCAGTATCATGGTTAGAGTCACTATCAGTCCATTTTTCTGCTGCGACTTCATCCATTTCCTTCCCTTGTTCTTCTGCTTTATTTTCTTCTATTTCAACTTCCTCCTCTTCTGAATGCATACTAGTATCAGACAAATTAGCTTCACCAACTAGTGACTGAGGAACTGTGTCTTTGGATGAACCCTGGGCCTCATCCGGTCTTGCTTCTGCGTGGTGGATAACAACAAGTGAGGTAATCTTTACTCTTTCTTGTGTGTATTTTTTTCTATGCGTTGGCAAACAAAAAAACGTTAAAAGGGTATAGCTCTGAAAAAGTAACCGCAAATTTACAATTCTTTTTTTTAAATTGTTAAGAATTTATGCGTCTTTTAAACTGCATCATTCGTTTTTTAAATTTTGTACAAATTTTAAAAGTTATAAATCGATTTTTACAACAATTATTCAAAATTTACGAAAAAAATTTTACGAACCGCCATAATTTTGGTGTCACCCCTTGTGATGGTGTCACCCGGTGCGGTCCGCACCCCCCGCACCCCCCTAGTGACGCCACTGGTGTAGAATACTATGTTATTGTTAGATCTGAGGATAAAATCTTACGTAGCCGGTTTCGAAGAGTTTTTTACAATACTGCAGAATTTTCTGACTTTTGGTCTTACTAATCAGGTTCTTGAAGTTGTAAACTGAAGACTTACATGCGCTCCAGTTGCCGTCACATGATGAATAGTATCCTGTATTCCCTGCGTTTTCCCGCAATCTCTGCTGCAGGAATTGTTTTTTCCTTCAGCTAAGACGTAAGTCAATAACTCAACTGTGCAGTCCAGTGTAAACTTATCATCTAAATAGGCCTGACATTTGGGTAACTCTTAAAGATGAACCAACTTGTTTTCCTTCTTTTAATAGAAATTTGGTAACTATTTGGCTTTTCAAATTTAATCACCTTAAGAGTGTCAAATTTTGAGGTATTTTGCGTTCATGTTTACACGTGTAAGTTAACCACTTTAATTTAAGCTATATATTACAATTTTACCTTTTTTGGGAGAGGTTGATTTTGTATTTTTAACTTGAGAGCTTTATTGTGCTAATATTTGATATATGAAAATGAGGCATCGTCAGTCGAAACGTCCAAAAAACTCTATGAAAACGTATTTTTCCGCTTTAATATTCGATTATTTGTAAAATATATTTTTTTCGCCAGGTAGTAGAATATTTTGTATTTACAAACTTGAATCATTTTTATTAACGAACTTCTCGGTAGTCACCATCCAAAAATAAGCTTTTTTTTAAAACAATTGCTTTTTAAAATGTGCTGGAAAATCACCGCTAGTAAAATGTATAATAGGTGCGTTCATATTAACAAAACTTGTAACTTGTAATAATATAACCCAAAATCTTGTTTTATTGCCCAAGTCATGTCTACAAAACACGCAATTAATAATAAATGTAATTTTATTAATTTGTGCTAAATGTTGCTAAGAACGATTAATATTTATTGAAATGTTCTTATTTATACTGCTAGTAAAATATTCGCTTTAAACGTCAAATTACATCGTGTTTAAATTACGGACTGTCCCATAAGTCGTTTATAAATACTTTAATTTTAGATAGAAAATGGTTTAGACATCTCCTTTAACTTTTTATGAACAAGGCCTAAAACTGACATTCCCAAAACTGAAAATTAACCGAATGTACTTTTGACGCATTTGCTAGTACTATAACCGTTGTTGCCATCTAATTGTCATACCTAATATTGTTCTGCCGCATCTATATTCTCTTTATCGCTTTTGATTGAAATAATGTACTGCCATCTAGATGTCGTTTCGTACATTTTACAGCTACACCTGGTAAGTTAGGAATGACAACTAGATGGTATTGTGAGCCATAAATCACTTCAGAGTCGCAAAGGCAACAAGATTACATTGGGATCGTTCGATTTTCAAATTACCATCAGAATACACATATTATATAATTGAACTATGTTAAATTATTTGATATTTGTTTCACTACACTTTTTGCATAGAGCATATACGTAATGTATTGAATAGAACATAGTCGGGGCACTATCTTCGTATTTTGAAATCAAATTTTATCTAAGTAAAATCTTATACAAATTAATTTATTAAAAATATTCTAAATTTATATCAAGTACTAATGAAATGAGTAAGCCATACATATATTTAAGGCATATTTTTAAGAAAGGACTTTTTAAAAAGATTAGTTTGGGTGGACCCTTGATGTAGAATATAAACGTGTGCTTAAGGTAAGTTTAATTGTATAAGCAAAAGGCAGTGTACTTTCTCCGACACTGTTAATCCTCTAAGTTTTTAGGATTTTACAACCACAATAAACGGCTCCTTAACTGATCTTGTAGCTTTCTTCACTGCAAGACATCTGAGGATATCTGCTGCCAAATCCTCAGCCACAGCAGCAGAAGTACGAGAGCAATTGAATAAGTTACAAATATGTTGATTTCCTAAGCATGCTTTACGTTTTTATTCACAATTAATTGAAAGTATCCAATATTTACAAGCACTGTAGTAAACGGTATAATGAAAATGCAAAACACGAAAAAATTTGTAACGCATTAAAGAAGACGTGGGCCTTTTCGGAATTGCAACACTGCACTGCATATGTTGCGCGACACTGATTAGTTGACGCTGTTGTTGCAGGTCAGCTGTTGCAGATACTTGTTTGTTGCGTATTTTGTTTGCAATTTAGAACGCGAAAACTTATATATAATAAATTTAATTTGTGAATTAGAGAGTCAAAGATGTGTAATTTGGAGAAAAAAAAGCTTTTAAAGTATAAAAAGAGAAAATTATTACTGCAAAAAATATGCAGGAAGAAACGAAGAATTCCAAAAGTTTTGGAATATTTTAATTAATTTATTATTAATTTAGTAAATTTAGCATCCACCTTGACCCGCCAATGGCTGGTGGGCCATCGAGGATAACTCGAGTGAACCTGATCTGATCTTTATAACACTTTACCATTATTATTATTAAATGAAGTAGGGGGCGTCGGGAGTGTGATGCAAGGTAAAGCTTCTGATCGGTTTAACTTGGCAAACCCAGAGTGATCCTTGCCAATTGCACTTCAAGTCTACTCACAGAGCTCCGTATTCGTGGTACTACTGCGAACGGAGTACCTCCACGTGGTGACGAATGGAAACGTGCTTCTGACACCCGTCAGAGCACGGCTAACTGTGAGGGGTGAAACCTAAAACCGAGGCACGTCAGCTCAGAGTGAGCGGTACCCTGGTCAGCGTCTGACCCAGAATGGGCGGCTGCAATAGAATCCTGGCAGGAGGAGAAAACTGCGACGTGGTGCGCTGGGCTTGCAACCCGCCACTGACGTATAAACTATTGCAATGAAAATAAGTAAGATAAGAATAAAACGGACCCCCCAAAATGTTGAATACCACCGCAAACGAATTAAGGACCATGATTTGAGGATATGCACCTGGTTAGAACACTGTATAGACCAGGTGCCTCCATCCACTGGCGGAAGTCCTCGAAAAAAACAAGGCTGACATAACCGCTTTACAGGAAATCCGGTGGACGTGACATGGGTGCTCGCGCAAGAAGACGTGCGACATCTACTATAGTGGCCATGCGGACAAGCACGAGTTTGGTTGTGGATTTGTGGTTAGCCTCAAGGTTTAACCCGGTGTTTAAACGTATAGCCACCATAAGAGTCAAAACAAAGTTTTTCCACATAACACTTATATGTGCCCATGCTCCGACAGAAGAGAAAAGCGATGAGGACAAAGACGAGTCCTACGAGAGCCTACAAAATGTATATGACCGTAGCCCCAGCCATGACATCAAAATTGTACTAGGCGATTTTAATGCTAAAATAGGCAGGGAGACCGCATTTGAGCCTACAATCGGAAAATTCAGTCTGCACACCGAAACGTCGAACAATGGCATCAGACTGATTGATTTCTCTGCGGCAGGAAATATGGTAGTTAGCAGCACTAGATTTGAAAATATTCATAAGGCAACATGGTTATCTCCAGATAATTTGACGAGGAATCAGATAGATCACGTGGTAGTCGATGGAAGGCACGCATCGAGTGTTCTGGACGTACGAGTGATCAGGGGTGCGAACATTGACTCCGATCACTTCCTTACCACAGTTAAGGTACGCACTAGGCTAAGCATGGCGAAAAACGTACGTAACCAGGCACAACGAAAGCTGGACATCGGTAAACTGCGGACCACAGAGGTAGCGGACGCCTACTCTAACCACCTAACTCAACTGCTGCGGAATGCTAGAACGGACTGCGAGAAGCGTACTTGGGTACTCAAAGCCGTCTTAAGAAGATGCCTGGTACGATGATGAATGTCGCAATGCCACGAGAGAGACGGATGCTGCATACAGGGAAAAACTGCAGCCAAAGGCAACGCGAGCTGTTCGTGAACGGCACAGGGAGAAGAGACGAGAGGCAACTCGTCTTTTTAGAAGAAAAAAGAAGGAGCTGAGGAGGAGGCAGGATGAGTGCACTGAGTTGCTCCGAAGTAGAGGGGAAGCCCGAAAATTCTACAAGAGAGAGAATGCGTGGAACAGGGTTGCCCTCCTGCAAGGACAGCGATGGTCAGCTAGTGACGGACCCGGATAACATTCTGAAGATATGGAGAGATCACTTTAGAAATTTACTGGATACTGACACCACTCCAGAAGATCCCGCTCCAATCCATGACGATGGTATTAACTGTCCACCTCCGAGCCAGAGCGAGATACGTATGGCCATCTCCCGCCTTAAAAACAACAAAGCTGCTGGAGCCGATGGTCTCCCTGCTAAATTGTTTAAGGCTGGCGGGGAGGAGCTGATTAGGAGCATGCATCAGCTCATGGAGAACATCTGGCAAGAGGAGAGCATGCCCGGGGATTGTAGTCTCAGTCTGTTATGTCCCATATACAAGAAAGAAGATCGTAGTGAATGTAAGAACTACCGTGGAATAATCCTATTACCAATTGCGTACAAGGTCCTTTCAAGCATATTGTGTGAACGTCTAAAGCCAACTGTAGAAAAACTAATTGGACCAATTGGACCTGGAAAAAACCCATGAAAAGCAGTTCGACACCTACCACCTCTTTGTCGACTACAAAGCTGCCTTCGACTCTCCGATAAGGAATAGGCTTTATGAGGCTATGTCTGAGTTTGGTATTCATGCAAAGCTAATTCGACTTTGCAGATGTACCTTAGAAAACACCGAAACCTCGATTAAGATTGGTAAAGATCAGTCTGAACCATTCAACACGGAAAGAGGTCTCAGGCAGGGCGATAGCCTGTCCTGTACACTATTTAATATAGTTATGGAGAAGGTGATGAGAAAGGCTGGTGTCAACATGTCTGGCACCATATTCCACAACAGCCACATGCCACTAGCCTACGCCGATGATATAGATATCATTGGCCGAAATCTGCGGGAAGCTACTGCAGTCTTCTCATCACTAGAAAAGGAGTCTCCAAAAATGGGTTTAGCGGTCAACGAGGACAAAACAAAAATATTGATTTCGACGAACAAAGAGTCCTCTCGATGGGGACGCAGCGTCAACGTTGAAAATTATTGTTTTGAGGTAGTAGATGAGTTTACCTACCTCGGATATTCCGCCAAGAAATTAAGCGGAGAATAGTGCTAGCCAATATATGTTTTTACGGACTTCAGCACCACTTCAGTAATACCACCTTATCTCGGAATACTAAGAAACAGCTCTACCAGGTGCTAATCTTACCCGTTCTTTTGTATGCCGCCGAATCATGGGTGCTTACGAAAACGGACATACAAAACCTGGGAGTATTCGAGAGAAAAGTACTCCGAAATATTTATGGACCTATCTGTGTCGACGGCGAGTTTCGCCATCGGATGAACCATGAGCTGTATGAGCTTTACCACGACATCGACGTAGCTAAAAGAGTCAGAATGCAACGACTACGATGGCTGGGTCATGTTGCCAGGATGGATGTAAATGCTCTAGCGAGAAAGGTGTTTGAAGCGAACCTGAAAGACGGCGTAGAACAGGGAGACCCAAACTCCGTTGGAAGGACCAAGTGGTAGGCGACGTGCCACCATCTGGTAGGACTAACTGGAGAACACACACACAAGACCGAAGCGTGTGGAATTCTTTAGTACTTCAGGCCTCAAACTTATGAACCACGTTTGTAAGTTGTAATGGGCCACTTAAGTAAGTAAGTAAGTAAGTAGGGGGATTGTAAATGGGCAGATCAGCCCCAGTCCTTCTATTACGTCCCATACAAAATCACATTTTTTTGTAAAATAATGTTCCTCCCAGTTTAATTACCTTATAATAACAGACAAACCCTCAGAAAACCATAACATTTGTCACACCCCTTCGGTTTCTCCCATACAAATGCCCAAATTGACCTTCATAGTTTTACAAACATATCTTTTTTGTAAGTTCATAGAATTCATTTACATTTTCCGTAAGATGTACGTTTATGAAAATTTCACTCTGAAACGAATTTGGACTATATCGACCGACCCATTCTGTTACCTTCCATTCAAAATTACCTTTTTTTGTGAAATTATTTTTATATATCTTCCAAACGGACAACTCGAAGATATTTGAATTTGGTCCGTTTAACTATTTTCGAATATTAGGCAAATACTGAGATAACCGAAGCATTTTCCAAACCCCTAAATGTACCTAAAACTTAATATGTTCATATTTTGTGCAAGGTATAAATTTATTGAAATTTGACTCAGAAATGAATATGGACTATATCGACCAACCCCTTCTGGTACCTTCTACACAGAATAACCTATTTTTGGAAAATTAAAAATTACCACAAAAATTTTTTGAAAATGAGCTAATTCAATTCAATTGTGAAAAAATTCGAAAATATTCAATCGATTTAGATTTTTTATGATTTTTTACAACAACAAAATTTGCTACCTTCGCGTAAAATATATTTTTTTTGCTTAAATTTTTTTATAATTATAACTCCTAAACTACTGAGCCGATTGCAACGCAATATATAAACAGATAATGGTTATTAAATCTTAATTTTTCTAATTTTATTTTAATTATATCGGACTAACCCTCTTTGAGTTATCATTAATTATGTGGAGAAACATCGAAAAAAAATCATAATTATACTTTAAAAAATTTTTAAAAAAAATTACTGGAACCACAATACATCAAAATTGTATAGTGGTTTTTGAAGAGTACGACGATTTTTCGAATTTGTGTAGATTTTTATTTTACTAAAAAGCTTTTCTAAACTTTTAATACAATATTCAGATTTGAAGCATTTTTCCAATCTAAAACATTATATGTAAATATTTCATATTTCAAATTGTCATATGATGATTTTTTATTCTCATGAAATCGTCAATATGATTATAAAATGTTGGCTGCGCTGTAGACACTTACCATTCGACAAGAATAGCGTCAAAAACAAAATCGAAAACACAGGAGGGTCCAATGTCCGCATATGATAACACGGCTAAGTGGAATACGTTTTGACATTCACTGGCTCATTCGTAATCGTGCAGCTGTTTAACGTGGAGTGTGGTTTAGTGGCATACCGGAATAGATTTTACTTTGTTTTACGACATAATATTACAAACAAAAAATAGAAGAATATGTCTCTTTTAAATAGAGTGAGTACCCCAGTGTGATATTAAGCCCTTCACGGCAAAGATACGAAAACAATTAAGAATTAGGGCAAGTTCGACGTCATCATACAACACCAAAATAACAAACATACGCGCATATTTGTGTATGCGTAGACGTTTCATTTCACTTTCGTCTATATTGCAGACACAGAAAATAATATTCAGTCATATACAATGTTGTGTGTAATCACATAGGCTATGTCCAAATTAATACATACATACATATGTTCGTAGATACGTGCAAAAATATTGTACTTTGACCCATATACATACATATTTATATTGTGATTTCGCCGTTATTATCATCATTTTGTGTGTTTTGCATGAGAAAAAGTGTAAATATTTTCTAAATTTTTTATAACAAATGTTATTCAAATAATTTAAATTCCAGTTAAATAAAACTTATATTAAGCGGCATTATTAAGTTTCCGATGCAACACTTAAATAATAGATTTATAAAATATTGTAGTTTCAATGTAACAGCTGACGTAGTTGCATTTGTCGAATTCGAATTTGGTTTTAACTAGAAATTGGATACGCATTTTTAAATCAATCGAAATTTAACCTATGGGGTGTTTTGTATTAAACGTACTTTCCTTTAGCATATGAATGTGACATGGTAAAGCTTTTCCTCGGGTTTCGTGTATTACAATGCTAACAGAATGCTTCACTTTGGCAAATTGATTAACTCCATACAACATAACGCTGATATTGTTTTTTTAAAACTCAAATAAAATCAAATAAGTAATGTAAAAAAATTTAAGGATGCAGTAGTGTTAATTTTTTATTATTGGAGATGTTTTTTTTAATAAACTAAATATGGAACCTGTCAGTAATTTGAAATTTAATTTGAAAAAAAATCAATTAATGTTTTTAATAGATTTGGCTTTTGAGCCATTCACATTTTATTAAGGTTGATTGTTATTATTGTTATTGGGACCGGCAGTGGTTAGAACACGCGACTACCATGCGGGAGATCACAGGTTCAACTCCTGACTCCAGTCATCTTAAAATAAAAAGAAAAATGTTCTTTCCTTATCGGCTGTTGTCGAAAGCAACTTCGCAGTATTAGTGTCGGCATGTCTAGTAAAAAGCTTCTCAAACAGTGACGTTCGCATTCGTCGATAAACAAGTAGGTGCCGTTAGTTGTGAATCTAAAAATAGAAAGCGTGTTAATTCACAACAACGCGAGAAGCTATCCCATACCTCATTCATGGGGTGTAAAGGGAAATTAAGTTTTTTAATGTTATTCTAGTAAACTTGCCACGTTCCTTAAGAATTCAGGCAATATGCAAACATTAAAAAACACGTACCTATATGGAAAACATGTTTGAGTGTTAATATGTATGTACGCCGACAAGTTTTTGTACCATAACTAAATTTTCGAAATAACTTAATTGGTGTTTAAAATCTTATGTGATTTTATTTACATCCATAATTTATTTACTTAATTAATTTAAAAAGTCAATACATACAAATTTGACCTAAAATGGCAACAAAACGATCAATCCGCTTGAATCGAAATTCTAGCTGATCCATTTTTTAAGATAAAAGGATTTTTTGTTTTTTATCTCCGTTTTGTGATGTTTTTAACATGTAACGTTCTTTGCCCCATGATTCCACCATCAAATCGTAGAGATATTATATCGTGATATATTTGTATATCGTGATATATCTCAAGGGCTTCAGCTTAAAGACACTTCTGTTCGACTGTATCTGTTAGTTAGTTTTGCGGACAAAAAAACTTAAAATCTCTTATTTTTATTTTTTTCCAAAAAATAATAGCTGTGTTCGTTTACTTTGCCAGTAATAATTTGCAAGATTGTAGTTTGGGAGAGTAAGAACAATTTTACTCTCTTCATGCAAAATTTGCAAAAAAGTACTCGAACAACATCCAGTAAAAATTTGCAAGAAAACAGCTGATGTCATTTTATTTGATTTTCATTTGTGTGTTTTTGTACAGGGGCCGACGTCTTTGTTGAGTTTGAATATATAATCTTCATCCCTAAAGACCCCGATGAAACAATGGAACCCATTTTGGAGTTGGAAAATTCAAATTTCTAACAGTTCTATCTTGCAAATATTGGTCGGCTAATATTTATCCAACCAAAATTTGCAACTTTTTAGTGTTGAGCTGTCAAAATTTTACGCTCTCTCGCTCTTATTTACTGAAATTTTGGAGTAAACGAACGCAATTTGCAAAAATTGCACAAATTTGTGCAAATTTGCAAGTAAACGAACACAAATAATATTTTTCAGTTTAACTTATTTATCCGGATATATATGCAATTTTATTATAACTACACCATGTGTATTTTTGTCATATGTACCTTATTTATTTGAAGGCAGTATAAATCTCGTTTCCTAAATCTATTTCAAAAACTTGGTCAAGTTTATTTCCAAGTTATAATAAAATATGTGAAGTAAATAACTTAATAAAAAAATAAAAAATACTATTGATTATAAAATCAAAAGTACATCAAACCTTTATAGTGATTTACATAAAAACCTTATTTTGATTTTGTTTGCTTGTGTAATTTATTGAATACAGTTTGGCTTCTGCCGTTGCTTGTGAAGATGAGAATATCAGTATCTGGCAAGTTGTTTACAGTGCCATTTAATGATCAATAGTTGCTAGGAAACTTTTAAGCCATGCACCAAAAATCAAATTATATGGGGCAGTTAAGTCTTTAATAATCAATCTTAAATGCGTTATTCGAGGCATACCTGTAAAATTATTACTAAAAGATAAACATCATAAAGTAAACTGTTATAGGTATGACCTAAATAAGCTTATCTACAACTTTGAGGGCCCAAACATGATTATTCACAAATCGTAGACGTAAAGCATATACTATAGTCCAGATCGTTTGAACATATATTTTTCTTGCTTAATTTATGATAAATCCAATTTTGTGATGTTTTTTTGCAAATTTTTTTAATAATTTAATATTTTTTTTCATATCTAAAGAAATAAATCTGATCATAGATTAATTTTGTGTCCTCCAAAACCATTCAAGAAATAGTAGTTTTACAACTAACTTGAAAAACATCTTACTAAATTTATTATAATTCTGTATGCCCTCTTCTCTCTTTCAGCTCGCTACGCAATCTGTGCGCAAATTGGCCAACCGTGGGCTTGCCTCTGTAAGCCATGTCTCAGCCAGTGGTCCGTCCTTTGGTTTGACTGAAGAACAGAAGCAAATGCAAGATATGGCCCGCAAATTTGCTCGCGATGAAATTATTCCAGTTGCTGCGAAATACGACAAGACTGGCGAATATCCTTGGGATATTGTGAAGAAAGCTTGGTCATTGGGTCTTATGAACAATCACATTCCTCAGGAGTTTGGCGGTCTGGGCTTGGACAACTTTACAACTTGTTTGATTGCCGAAGAGTTGGCGTACGGCTGCACTGGTATAATGACTGCTTTGGAGGCCAGTTCTTTGGGTGTAAGTAAATCGTTTGAAATTCCCACCCACGTATGGGCATGAGTTTAATTGAAATTCAAATATTTTTTTTTTAGCAAACTCCTATTATTCTCGCTGCAAATACTGAGCAAAAAAAGAAGTACTTAGGCCGCTTAATTGAGGAACCTTTAGTAGCTGCATACTGTGTTACCGAACCTGGAGCAGGTTCTGATGTGGCCGGCATTAAAACTCGCGCCGAGAAGAAAGGTGATGAGTACGTTATTAATGGGCAAAAAATGTGGATCACCAACGGTGGTGTAGCCAACTGGTACTTTGTTTTGGCCCGCACAAATCCCGATCCCAAAGCTCCTGCAAGCAAGGCCTTTACTGGCTTCATTGTAGAGCGCGATACTCCCGGTCTAACCCCCGGTCGCAAAGAAATGAACATGGGTCAGCGCGCTTCAGATACTCGAGGCATTACATTTGAAGATGTTCGTGTTCCCAAAGAAAATGTTCTGATTGGTGAAGGCGAAGGCTTCAAAATCGCCATGGGTACTTTCGATAAGACGCGTGCTCCCGTAGCTGCTGGCGCTGTAGGTTTGGCCCAACGTTGTTTAGACGAAGCCCTGAAATACTCATTGGAACGTAAAACATTCGGCGTACCAATCGCTTACCATCAAGCAGTTCAGTTCATGCTCGCCGACATGGCCATTGGTGTCGAAACCAGTCGTCTGGCTTATCGTCTAGCCGCATGGGAAGTTGACCAAGGTCGCCGCAACAGTTACTTCGCTTCAATTGCCAAATGTCATGCTGCCGATATGGCCAACAAGATTGCCTCAGATGCTGTACAAGTCTTTGGCGGCAACGGCTTTAACTCTGATTACCCCGTTGAAAAATTGATGCGCGATGCTAAGATCTACCAGATCTACGAAGGTACCTCCCAAATTCAGCGTTTGATAATTTCACGAAACATGTTCGAAGCTGCCAAGCAGTCGTAAGACATTCATTCTTAAATGTACATTATTGGGTCAGACCCTAGTTTTAAAGTTGTTAAATTACGAATAATAATAATGTGTATGTATCATTCATATTTTGTAAAATTTCACTTGATATTAAGTTTAAGTTGTTGAAAAGAGATCTATAATATAAAAAATTTTAAATAATATTAACTGATTATATGCGTTTACTTTTACTTAAGAGATAGAATTTTACAAATTGAAAAATTTGTTTTTAAAATGTATGTTAAAAATGCTCTCAATGATCAAGCGATGTCGGCCTCAATTTAAATGAATATGCCATAAATATTCCAGTTACTTACCAAATTTGTTGCACACCATGAAGAATAGATCACTTTTATTGCAGTTTGGCTGTCCACACAGAAAATTACTCATCTGCTAGTATTGATTCCACATCCCAGTGGGCTCCGCAGCCTACTGAACAGCATTATATACATCAGCTACAGTACCATATTTCATATTGGATCCATCCATAAAGACAAAAATAGTCACCATATGTCATTCGTATATTTCTGACCACTTTACGAAAATTCACACGTTCTTCAACCAGTTAAAGGCAGCAGACGACCAAAGTCACCATTACCCAAAAAGCTTTTGTCGCTAAGGCCGAGTAGTCTTGAAATGGTGGAAGGCAACGGAATATATAAAAAGCCGCTTGCGGTGAACTCTTCCAGTCCTAGTGTTTGCCATAGCAGTAATCATTTGAACCTTGTCGTGCATTTTCCAATGATTAATCTTGGGAGTACCTTACCCAACATAACCAGACATCTGTATGTAACTATTGGTCGGACCATCGCCATATGTAGCCACATTGTTACTATTGAATCCTGAATCCTCTCTCTCTTTCACATTTCCTCAATGTTCCTTGACCAAATCAGTTTGTGACCGAGAACAACATTGGTAATATATGGGTGAAGTTAACCAATTCTGTTGTCTGGGGGTTCATCCTCAAACAACATGCCCAGCGTAGCTAAAGGTGAGATATTCCCCAATTTATAGACAAAAAAAACAATTTGCACCACTGTGTGACGTTTGCATCGCTGCTTAACGAAATTTCGAGGTGTCAAGTATTTGCTAGCATATATTATAGTAGGCCTCGTTCTCCGAATCGAAAAATAGGAACTCATCTCGCACATTTCTTTAGTGACAAAAAGTTATCCCAAGCCTCATCTATGGTATTCTAAGGAAATTTTTAGTTTTTTTTCTTGTTTGTGTATATTTATTGGCCAATTGTGTGACTACAAAATTTATCGCGACACAAAACACATATTATAGGACACTTAAATCTTTATCATTTACATACAAAATAACGTTCTTATCATACATTTTCATCTTACCTTTATCACCCCAATGAGAGCGCCATAACTGAGACAATTTCTGGCTAAGCTCATTTATCAAGTCATCAACTAAAGTAATTGACATAAAACTTGGAATGTGTTGCAGTTGCGATAGCCGGTCCAATTTGTCATCGCTTATTAGGCGGGTACAATTGTTTGCCACTAGTTTTCGCAATTGGGTCATCTTATCGAGAATAAAATGCAAAGAGGAACTCGATAAACGGTCATTGTCGGATATGTCAAATAGTTCCAAGTCGTTGGCTCTGCTCAGGCACTGCGAAATTTTGTAGATGTCGACATCACTGAGTTGGCTGCCAGCCACTGCAATTCGTTTGAATTTTTCACACGTCCCACTCTCGAAAAAATCCACTAAATTTTGGGCATAAGATCCGACATTTGCCATACCATCTTCCGTTCTTCTCAGCTTGACAAAGCTTAAATCAATATTTTGCAAACGGCAGGAATTTAATTTTGAAAGTAATGTTCTTAAAGAATCGTCGGTTAGCTGATTAAAACTAATATCAAAATCCAATAATTCATTGTATGACAAATTATAATCATACAATTGCGTAATACTACATTGTGATATATGTAACTTTTGTAATGATTTTCCAGCCGTGCTGTTGCAATAACGATCCAGGGCGCGAAGGGAATTGTTACCCAGAGGATTTCGGCTCAGAATGATTTCCTCAATACCATTAAGGCTGCCCATGCAAGACAACAGAACTTCTAAGCCATCGCTAGTAATGAAGTTACCACTTACATTTAGCGATTTTAATTGTTTCAAAGTTGGTATGGCTTTTGCTAACTGTCGACATCCTTCATTTTGTATAAAATTATTGCTTAAATCTAAACATCTTAAATTAGTTTGATGCAAAATGGCTTTAAATACTGCATCAGTTTGTGTGGGAGACAGCCATTTATCTTTTAGTTGTATTGAATTTGATATTTGGGCTCGTTGTAAAACTTCCATGACATCCTGGTTCACGTCTGCAAATAAAACCAAACTTAAAATGTGTACGCACTTAATTTAAATGCATTTGGATATTCTACCTTTATGAAGCTGTATACACATCTCCTCATAACGATGGCCAAGAGGAGAAATTAGCCACTCTAATACTGTCGCTGTAATCATATTCTGTTCTATAGCCACAGTAACGGGATCATTTTCCTCGTAAGCAAATCCATCTGCTGTTTTAAGACGCAATAATGGTTTCAATCCCACTAAACTACAAGAAAAATTGCTTAGTTAGAAATAAGATACTAGATATGGTCATGGCGATAAAACTATAAGGTTGTAATATGCAATAAGATACAAAGTACTTATATTAGTTTTTACAAAAAACCATTTCGACTTACTTATAATATCTGCGAGCAGCCTCTTCTGCCAACCAACGTATGTTTATATCATTTAACTTCTTTCTTTCCACGGGCACTAGTAACATTTCTTCTTCTATTTTAACCTTAAAGGATATTGTAGTAGTCAATGGCAAAGTTGTTGCCTGTAGTTTAATGGGCGAAGCTTTACTTGGCGATATAAGCAGCTGTATGGCCGTCGTAGTCGAATCAGGTTCGGTAGTATGCATATTTATAGATGTTAGTGCGTCATTGGATTCCCCACTACTTGGTTGCGGACTCTCACTACGAAAACGACAAAATCCACTGTCCAACAATGATGATTGTTGTTTTTGCCTATTACGTTGTGAAGCGTTGCTGCTGATACTCGATGACCGCGAAAGACTGAGTTTTTTTGCTTGTTTCTGTCTTTGCTGGAAACTAGTACCTGTAGCGGCATCTAGTAGCACTTGAAAAGCGTCATTTTCTGGAGTTAACGAATCTCTCTGTCCGGCACAATGTCCCGAATCTATGGATAGCATTTGATTTTGAAATTTTGAGGGAGATTTTGAACTGTTGAGAGAGGCGCGAGATTGTTTCGTTGGGGTTGTTGTTAGATATCGACGTTTCTTTTTATCAGGTCCCAAGTCATCAATAAGCCAAGCATCCTGATCCACTTCTTCGTCGTCCATATAGGCGGAACGCTTTTGCTTGCTACTACCGCCAGACGAGATAGGTGGTTCATCGTCCGCATCAAAAGAGTCAAGACGGTGAAGTGGTCTTTTAATATTTTCTATGACACTTTTATACACAGCACTCGCACTTGACTTGGTTCTTTCAGATGAACGATTTCTCCAAGAAGAAGTTGGAAGTAAATTTTCTTCTTCGTCGGAGCCACTGCTATTACCGGCGTTATCCTCATCACTTTGGAGCTGGGTTTTACAGCTTTTCGAATGTTCATGTCTTGTACTGCTTACGTTTCTATTGGTTAACGGCTTAATATTTTTCGACGAACATATTCCAGTTTTGGACAAGGTTTTTATAAGACATCCCCTCACTTGTTCATATTGCGCTTGCTCGCCTTCTTTTAGAGTT
Organism: Muscina levida; assembly: GCA_964034835.1. Lineage (NCBI taxonomy): Eukaryota > Metazoa > Arthropoda > Insecta > Diptera > Muscidae > Muscina > Muscina levida. Next base: position 78,725,086 of record OZ035883.1, read on the forward strand.
GAAGACTTACGCCACTTGTCCAAAGCACTCAAACATGTATCGCCGTAATCAGTTTTTACCGTTGTGTCGGCACCTCGCTCTAACAACAATTCTACAACATCTAGATAGCCATTGGAACAAGCATCGTACAAGGGTGTGATGCCATCACAACTTGTTCCACCTTTGTCATTTATGGCAACAGTAGCGCCTCTATCTAATAGAATTTCCACAATGTCCCGAAAACCATGATTGCAAGCTTCATGTAACGGCAGCCAGCCTGCGTGGTCACGCACATTTACGACATGTCCCTGATCAATCAATCGACGTACTAGCTCAATATTTCCAGCTATACAGGCCTGATGCAGCTGTGTTTCACCTTTGTTATTACGTTTGATTGTTAAGGATCGAGTGCCTCGTGTTGGACGGTAAGGTCGAGGTTTATCTGTTTCGTCCAGATCGCTTGTATCCGAATCGGTAAGATCATCAAGACAAACATCGTCACCTAATTCTGGGGTGTTATTTTCAGAGTTTACATTTTCGGATTCTGTATCGCTATCTTCGTCTAGAGAATTCACATCGATGCCTTAAAATATAAATGTTTTGGTCGTATAAGACTGTAATGTGAGGTATAAGAAATAGCAATGGTATTCTATTAGGTACTCGGGCAATGTAAATACATATGTAGAATTTTAAATTGTTTGTTATGATACCTACATACCTTTACTTACTGCTTCTTGTGCAAGTTCTTCAGCCAATATACTCATTTTATGTTTTATTTGCAGTTTTCGTAGTCTTGCATACACAATCTTCTCCAATTTAAGCTGGGCATCGCCCGCCTTTGTGGCGTGTTCCTTTGCTTTCTGGTAGACGTCTTGAACGGTCCAATACGATTGCATTTGAAGCTCACATATCTCAGCAATACTGCACAATGTAGAAACGGCCTCTTTTGGAACATCTTTATTTAAATCGTACTCCTTCCAAAGAAATTCCAAAGCTTCGTCATATTGTTTGTTATCTTTGTATGTTTGGTATAAACTAACGTAGATAGGTATTAAGGATTTCCCACTTTCCTTGTTGAGCTGTGCACATTCCAGCATTTTCTTGTAATATTCCAGGGCTTTAGGATAGTTGAGCAGATGACAGCAGCAGTCACCAAGTTTCTCATACAGTCCTTTGCGCTTGACATAATCCACCGAACTAGTAGTTACCAATTCATCTAGTATTTCGCACACCTTTACAACTAAAATGAAATATAAGCACATCTTGAAGAAATTAATATATTACATTCTAAACCATAATAATAACGGAAAATATGCCTTAAATTCAAATAGTAGCTGTAATGATGATATTCACGATCCGAAAAAATTCGAATATTTTTAGCACAAATATAGGTTTTTGTTTTTCTTTTAAAGTTCATGAGTAACACGAATAACATATGTAAGCATTTCAATTATTTACCAATTCTTAAAGATTTCTCGATAGTAATCCGATCATTTTCGTCTGGTGTATTTTTCTTGTATGCCTTTGTCAAAATTTGTTTAGCGCTTGCAAAATCGCCAGCTTTTATTAAAATCTCTGATTTAATTATAAGCGTTTCGCAAAGTTTCTTCACTTTTTGTGTTAGACGTTTGGCGGTGTCTAGTGCTAAACTGCAGTACCTCAAAGCTGACGTAGGATCGTTCATCTTGCAGTGGTACAAAAGGCTCATGGAAACGTAGCACATGTGGGTAAGTTCGAATATATCATTCGATTTGCTTATCTTAATTGCTTTCTCTATGTATGCAATTGATTCTTCAAAGTCTTCCATGTGCTCTTTAACGACACCGATATTTAAGTAGCAGCGGGCTTGCATATCAAGTTGCTCCAGTTTCGATATTTGACCTGTTAGCCTAGAAAAGAATAAGTTGGAAGTCTATTCACCCATTCATTTCACTTGACTCAGCATACTCACTCTTTTGTCAAGAGAAGACTTTTGAGAAATGACTTTTCGGCTTGCCTAAGTTGATTCATAGCATCTGATGCCGACGACTCACTCAGTGCTTGTCCATGCAGGAGATGTGATCGTCCCAATGTAGCATACGCCCTTTGTTCTTCTACCTTATTTTGCAATTTCTTGACGATCTCTATAGAAGTGCACAATAACAGTAGTAAAAGTACAAAGTGTAAAAGACAGCTAAGCACAATTCCATACTTAGATATATGTTTATGTTTTCCTTGGCATTATCGAAATCGCCCAACAGCATGAACATCTCGCCAATCATACGTTGGGCTTTAGCCATCTCCAATTTCTTGTCCATTTTGGAGTATAATTTGGCCTCTTCCTGGTATTCTTTGACAGCATTTTGATAGCGTCCCTGTTGATTGTAAAAATCGCCCAAGTGATTGCAAGTTTGCGCAACCAATTCCCGATTTCCATCGCCCAGTGCCTTCTCCTTCCGCTTTAGGTACTCTGTCGGATTGTAAACGTAAAATAGCGGCGACTAATAAAAAAAAGTGCCAAATTGCAACTTACTCTTCTCCTCCATACTGAGTGTTTAACCAGCCACCAGTTAAGACGAACTGCTTCACTAGTACTTACTAATACTAAATTAAGTTGTTATGTATTTTAACTTGTCTTGTTGTTTAGCGAAAATTCGTAAACAAAGAAGTGCAAAATTGCTTAATACTACGATCATAGTGATCGATACAATTATTGTTGTGAAATTCTTTAACGAGTATTCGGTATTGTTTTCTTTGGCCATACACCGTAAAAAACATGATGTCAAAAACAGACCGATTAAAACACACACCAAATTAACTACACAAGGAAAAAAGGCTGAACTACACTTCACCATCTTATAGCCTTTTTACACCGGAACGCATTTACATTTATCGAAAAAAATGGCAAATAACAAGGACGGTCAAAAAATTTAAATATTTGCCAAAATATTAATAAATGTTTATTCCAATTAGTTAAAAACATTCGCGCTTCGTGGAATACTGCCTCCGAAACAATGTTAATAGGTTAGTGACAGGAAAATATTGCAGGTTTACCAAGGTGTATTTAATAAGGTGGTCGCACTAGAACAACAACTAAAGACTTTGCAACAACAACATGTACACTGTTGTTGCAAAGAGTCCCGAACTGTCAAATTGAGTTGACAGAAGACGAACAAAAAGTAAACAAATCGCACTAAGCGCAAGAAAATTTGACAATCTAGGTCCAATTCGAATGAAAAAAGTTCAAATCACCTGACTAGTGCGGCCACCTTATTAAATACACCTTGAGGTTTACAAGGCGAATGGAAAAATGTGTGAGCTAGACAACAGCTGACATTATGCGAAACTGCAGTGTGAAACCACTTTTAAGCATTTCGCATTTTCACACCTAGATCTGCTAATCCGTTGTGATCGCCCGTTACAGAGAGAAGAAATGGAAGGGAAAAATAAAGAAGAAGAGAGGGGAGAGATATAAAAATAAGATAAAATCGTGTCAATTATAATTGCCATATTAGCTCAGTTAGCCATGGAAGGCACCTTAACAAATATATTAAATTCCGACTGAGGGTATAGACTCCAGATGTTCCATATAACCTTTCCCTTAGTATCTTAGCCTACAACGGGCAAGAGCGGCACAGCATCTAAGAAGATGTTCCATCGTCTCAGACTCTTCGTCCTCACACAGACGGCAGTAGTCCGGTATGGTTCTATCCCATTTTCCTGTTAGGTGCCAAATATTGCAATGGCCTGTTAGATTTGCACAGGCCAATCATGTACATCTACTGTATTTGGCCACAACTATACAGCAGTTATACATTTGGTTCTCAAAATCCAACGTCCGCTGGCTGTTTTCCACATCCACTCCTCCAGTATGCCAAAGAGGTAATGGGTGAATATCTTCTAGATAGTCATGATCAAACATAGTACAGCCTTCTCTGGCCAATAGGTCTGTTGATTCATCACTAGGAATCTCGCAATGTCCTGGGACCAAACAGGCCGACCAGTTCCTCACCAACTTTAATTTATACAATGTAGAATTGATTGCTTTTTTTGCAGTTTGGCTATCCCCACAGATGGTTATCTGTCTGCTAATATCAATTCCACATCCCTCCGTGGCTTTTTGAATTTTCAGCACCTCAGTCTAAAAAAACACTGCATTCATTATGTAGCCTGAAAGAGAGGCTTAGCTGCAGGTCCTTGTTGTATACACCAGCTCCTGTGCTATGTTCCATCTTCGATCTGCAGCAAAGATATAAGGATTCACCGTTTACATTACGGCAATCCACACATTTTTTCAAAAAATCAGTACTAGTACTTCAAAAAATCAGTAAAAGAACGTCATCACCCTGATAGCCCATCGGAAGGCCCAGAAACACATCCAAAGCCGCTTGCTATTTCTATCGCCAGTAATCCGCATTGCAGCCATCTTCAGGATTGTACGACACTAAAACTAAAAAATGAATCACATTTAAAACTTAAAAACTTGGAACCTCTGAAGCTAGACGAGTGCACGATACCTCATTGTAAATATTGAAAACACCTCTTTCAATCTTCGTAAAAAATTATTACCCTTATATAAGGAATTTTTGGAAATAAAAATAATATATTAAAAAAAAAGTCATGGTCCAAAATAGGTTAATTTTAATTTTTAGCACATAATGAATTAATAAATAATTTTTCTATGCACTGTTGGAAAGCTTTTCCAGAGAGCTTTCCATTGATATATATAAGTCTCGATCCGTCATTATATAACGGATATATATATATATATATATATATATATATATAGATTCCAAATATAAAGGGGCGATATCTCGTAAACTATAATTTTCCCCCAATAAAACATAGCACTATTTGACTCATTATAGCAATGTTTATATTCACTTAAAATTTTAAATCAATCGGACTTGCGTCCATATACTAGACTTAAGCCGTACATTAATTTTATATATAAATTTTTTTTTTGGCTATAAACCAAAAATAATTTCGTGTGTTTTCTGATAAGTGTATCGACATATGTAACATGACCAAATAATTGCGCCGGCTATCTGAGTGGCGAAAACCTACAATTTATATATATATATATACATTAGTTTGCATTGGCATCACTGACATTGGCCGCTGATTACATACTCGCATACTAAAATTTGCAACCATTGCGGTTATCGATAATTTTCCGATTGCATCTTTTTTTCTCCGACAAGCATTTTAACAGGGATTCACGCGATTTTTCCGAAAGATTTTTTATTGGAAAATTTTGGTAATTATATATATTAAGTGCTAAATTTTGCAATATTTCTTTTACTGTACGTAGAGCAATTGATATTTGCGCGATATAAAACAATTTGCACACTAGTAATACATGACGCAAAGTAGCTTTTTTGTACGATACCGCAGAAATCGTCTAGAAAGAACATGAATGTGAAAAGCCAATAAGTATCAGCAGAAGAGAAATGGTGGTGGAAGACGAGACGACGAACCCTTCATGTTGTGCCGTCTCATAAGTGAAAAACACGAATGTAGTGTGTAATTTATTACAGAGTTTCTATTGCATTATTCTAGGGTTTAAATAATTGTTACACCTACCCGGGAGTACTTCCACACACTACAGCGGGAACGTTAACGGCGAGAATACAAAGTTTGGTGCCTGCGGAGAGAAGAAATAAATTAACCGGCTCATCGTAAGGGTTTATTTAAACGAACGAGACAGACGACGAGGTAATTTGGTGTGTATAACAAAGTTGCTAACGTCGCGTCGCCATAGTCGGTCGTTTTGCTGCCGAGAGCATCGGAAGAAATCAAAATTAACAAGAAAAAAGTAATTATTTTAAAGTTTATATAGTTTTTCGAGTATTTGATTAGGATTAGTGATAGTTTGTTTGCACTTGGAATGATTGATGGAATAATTGAACTTAAACTCTAGGTTGCCATGGCGAACAACTACGCCGGCTTTAGTTATGGAGGCACGCAGTACACGTCCACTGGGGCACCAGGTACGTACAGTTCGAGTTCTGTTTCATATCCGGCTGTAACTAATGCGACATATGCTAATGCTGCCGCTTATCAATCTGCTGTAGCTGCTGGAGGCGGTAGTTATGCAGCTGGAGGTGCTGCCGCTGCTGCAGCCGGTTATGCGGGATATGGGAACGACTACGCATCGCTGCAGGCCTATGACTCTTCCAAGACATTTTACCAGCAAGCAGCCTCCAGCTACAACACCGCTCCAACATCTACAGTTAGTAAGACTCATTATTCGGCACCACCAGTAAAGAATGCCGCGTCAATTGGGCCCAAGTCGGGGGCTGGAAAGGACAAGGGCGGTCCCGGAGCTCAAGGCAAGATAGGCGGGTCTGCAGCGCCAACAGGATCTGGTTCCTATTCGAGTTATGATGCTGCTTTATACAGTGCCGCATCCATGTACGTGGCCCAACAGCACCAACCCCCTCAGCATGGTCCTGGCGGGGGCAATCCTGGCAAGTCAAATGGCGTAATGGGCGCCGGTGGTAATTGGCCTCCATACCGCAAGGGCGGACCAGGTGGTGGTGGTCCGGGCAATAAAGTCTCTCGTCCTAAGCAGCCTCCACGTCCTCAGCAGTTGCATTACTGTGAGGTATGCAAGATCTCATGCGCTGGACCGCAAACGTATCGCGAGCATTTGGAAGGTCAGAAGCACAAGAAACGAGAAGCCTCCCTAAAAATGCAGGCCAGTGCCCAAACAACCACCCAAAACCGGGGCAATAATTATCACTGCGAATTGTGTGATGTCACTTGTACTGGCACCGATGCCTATGCCGCTCATGTCCGTGGAGCCAAGCATCAGAAAGTGGTCAAACTACATCAAAAGCTCGGAAAACCCATTCCAGCCGATGAGCCCAAGAAAATGGGTAAAATTAACTTTGTCCCAGCCAGTGGAGCAAACAACGCCAACGCGGAGGGAGCCGCAGCCACCAAAGAAGGCGGAGAATCTGCCGATAACCAAACGGAATCAAACAAAGCAGATGGTTTGTTTTTCATCGCAATACGCCTTCGATAAATACGCCTTAATCTTTTGTTTTTCTGAAATGCAGATAACCAAGATGACAGCACTGAAAATCTAGACAATATTAAGCCTGTGGGCGGCGAATACATCGAAGAAGTCAAAGATGAGGAGGGCAAAATTCTAAGTTTCAATTGCAAACTATGCGATTGCAAATTCAATGATCCTAATGCCAAGGAAATGCACACTAAAGGTCGCCGACATCGCTTGCAATACAAACGCAAAGTTCAGCCAGACTTGGTGGTTGATTTTAAACCAACGCCTAGACAACGCCGTCTAGCAGAAGCTCGGGCTCAGCGTGCGCTTATGAATTCTCATCGTGGCCAGAATTCAAATTTCGGTGATAAGCAGGGTTACTGGGGTGATGAGCAGAGGAGGCGAGCACAATTTGATGATGAATATGACTACAATAACTGGTTGGCGCGCAGCTTTGGAGGTAAGTGGTTTCTTTTAAGAAAATATGTACAATTTGCAGTGATAAATTCCAAATTAGATGAAAATTGTCGTAAATTATTATTTTAAAAATTAAAAATGATATAATGCAATGATATGCATTAGTAACGTTATGTACCGTATGTGCATCAGAAGTTACATAATTTGGGTTTAACTTGCGTACCAATTGCGTCGTACATGGGGAAAAAGTATAACTTGTGTAAAATACTTTGTAAAGACCACTTTAGGCATCGCTTGGTGGAAATATATGGTTTCTTCTCATTACTAGTTTGCACTTGAGGAATCTTTTTAAACTGCACGACGTCTTCGGTTATAGACATCCCCTTGTTGCCGGAAACCATGACCCTACATGCAAATTTCTATAGTGCTAGATGCCTAGGTAAATGCTGACTTATCAAATTCACAGCAGATAAACAAGTTTAACTTTGTACTAAATAGTATAACATAATATTCAGTAGTTTCCAAAATATTTAGGTGCAAATGGAATATGCTCCCTCAGCCATAGCTCTGTACAATATTTTCACAGTAATATATGTAGACAAGTTAATTTTTAAACTGCCGCGACAGCACTTAGCTAAACCGGATCTAGAAAAAATAAGGAATATTTCTACCGATTAAACACAATCAAAAGCCCACGATCTAGTCTGCCTTTGTTGTTGGAGGAAACGAATTCAAATTAAAACCAGTGCCGAAAAAAAATTTCCACAACGAAAAAATTTAATGAATTTGATGTTAGTTAAGGCGATAGACCTTTGTCGATGTCAGGATCAGTAAATAGGCTGTTAATTAAAATTCAGTATTCTAAACGATTATGACCTTAGTATCTTAAACTGCGACAATTGACTAAAATGTTCCATATCAAAACTAACTTGTCTTCCAAAAACATTTATTGGTAGGTAACCAACGAGGCTTTGGAGGTCGCATGGGCAATGGACCGCCACCATTCTTTGGCATGATACCTGGAGGTGCTGGTATTCGCCGTCCTGAGAGTAACGATGATCGTCACGCCATTGCCCGCCATGCGCAAATTTATCCCAAGGAAGAGGAACTACAACTTATACAGCGAATAGTTTCTCACACCGAGCGTGCTCTAAAATACGTTTCAGATACTTTGGCTGAAAATCCCAATGACAGTGGTCCTTCCTCCGCCAAAAAAGACAAAAGTGATGGCAATGCTGTTAAGGATGGCCGTGACAATCAAATGCTATCTTTCCAAAAGGAAGCCGATACCGGCAATCTACGCATTTTAAAGGGTGTTATGCGTGTCGGTTTCCTTGCCAAAGGTTTGCTGCTACAGGGAGACAATTCAGTTGAATTGGTTGTCTTGTGCTCAGAAAAGCCGACTATTGGTCTGTTAAAACGCGTTGCTGCTGAATTGCCAGAAAAACTTAAGGAAGTTGCAGGTAAGTTGCAGCCACACATAACTGTTTCCCCAATTTTGTTTGTGTAAAATCTTTTTATGGCTTATAACAAATTATTTGCAATCAGAGACAATAACAAAACAAAAAAGGTCGAAGCTACATTCTTGTGCACAAGAATGAGCCCCAGACCCTTTTGAGTAACCAACTTTTTCCAAAGAAATGGCTTGAAATGCATGTTATCAATGAACAATTTTTGTTGTTTCCATCATTTCAATGTAAGACTGCATTGAAATGATCCTGTAAGTGATTTAAAATGAAAATATTCATTATCAATAAGCATATGACCGGTATACAGATGAATTGTTTGTCAACTATATTTAATGAAATGAAATAGAAATTCTATAGAATGGAGTGTTTATGATACATCTTTGTGAAACGATGGCAATTTGTATGGAAAAAGTAGTAAAAGTTTGGAAAAGAGAAATTTGTGGTGGCATTAATTAACATTAGATGCAACGACAAGAACAACTACAACAACTAAAACAATAACTGCGTAAAAGCAATAAACAAAACATATGTATTTGGTGTTTTCAGCTCTTTTTCACAGGATGATTGCATAACGGCCATGTTGAGATTGCTTCTAATCATCCCTTCCATGCACCATTGATCCAACCAAACGGTCTTAGAATATGTCTCGGTATGTTCGGTAGCTGCTTTAAGGACCTCTTCACGGTAACACAAGAACGCTTCGTGTCTCACAAACGAGTGGACTGTTCACAACTAAATATATGAACAAAGGAATATATTTATACAAAGTTTAGGGCTGCCCCTCTGTCTGTACTCTCAACGAGATTACAGCCTTTTCCCCATCACGTTCGATGTATCCAATTCGCTTGACTCCGTGTTCACTGCTTCGCATTCTTTCCGCTCTATAAATAGTAATAAAATGGAATAAATGAATAAAAACTTTGTGTAAATAAAGTCCTTTGCAAATTGGTTAATTGACCACAATTAATCAGCAATAAGATGTAATAATAACCAATCACACAAATCAAGCAAATATATCTATTCAAAATTAGTTCCTTTTTTGCGTTCCAGATGTCCACATTGCCTTTCGCTCAATTTTTGGGGCATATTTCGAATGCTTAATATTTGTGTGATTTACTACAATCAAATTAACACAATATAGCGAGTGCAGTGTTCCAATGCCTGTAACTACACTATATTGCTTTAAATTAGATGCAATAGCCAAACATAATAATAAAAAAATTGAGACCGAAATTCGAGAATGGTAACATAAATATGCACACATTAATATTTTATTTTTGTTTCTATCTAACCAACTCCTCTTTATGGTATCAATTTAACCAAAAGATAGTATTCCTACAATGTGATGCAGAATGACATGACAAATTTCGGTCAAAGTTTTTCACGATAATTTACAACTTAGAACTACATATTAGAACGACGTAAATAGAGTTGCAAAATGGGATGATGAAGAATATATGGTTTTATATATTCTATTAAAGGATTTTTGCGTATGCCAATAGATAGATAAAATGTGTGTTAACTTCCGCTCTTTAAGGTTTTGTTCGAATTTTCTTAGAAATTATGTAGTACCGTTTTTACAACTATCGGCAGACCTTAGGGGATGGCAAGGCTCTTAATGGTTAAAAACAACAGGGCGAAGAATAAACTGTGCTTAAGCTCATCACATCAATGGTTAGATTGGTAAAAAAAAATTGTCAGCAAGTTAGTAGTAATGTACATAACATAGCAACACTAGTGACGATAAACGTGTTGAAAAATGTCTTGCAGTTCAAAAATAATTTGAACCATATATGAACCATATATAATTTGAACCATATATAAATTGTTTAAATTTTTATTTACAGAAAAGCCTTTTACCTTTATTTTAAACATATTATATTTTAGTATGTTTAAATATATTTAAAACTCAGACACAATACTCCGACACATGCAATACAGTACACAATAACTGACTTCAAACAAATCAGGCACTTGTTTGGAAGGATGATAAATTGCTTTTCATATATCCAACAAAAATAATTATAAATACGGTCAAAAACTTTATGATAAATAGAGTCCCAGTGATGAGAGAAACAACGATTTCGCCAAAAAATTGACCAACCGACTGACATTAGAATAATGATTAATATTAAAGTAAACTAAGAGAACCAAAATCTTTCAAGGCCCTTATATGTATGCATATATGATGAATTTGTACCACACAATGGAAAATTTAAGAACTTACAAAACTCTACAAATAACGAAATTCCTCGTGAAGGGAATTCGTTACAAAAAGGTAATCGTTACGAAAAGTTAATTAAAAACATGGATTTTCGGACATAAATGGGATAAACGGTTTACGTTAGATACGTTACATCAAAAAGAGTAACTAGAATAAGAGATAACCACTCACCCAATGCGTGCTGTTATATATCAGGCCACTTGGTTGAATTGTCGCAAGCAGTAAATTTGGATTAACATCAAAATCATTATAAAGCCCCAATGCCTTAATGCAACTTTTTAAACCTTATTTTCTTAAAACTTTAGACAGCTGATGAAATAAAAGTCCAACTTGCTCGCCAGTTCTACCAATACAAGACGTTATAAAAAGATTTATTTTAATAATGAAACAGCTAAAAAAATACGAACGGTAAAGCACTTCGGTTGTAGAAATAAGGTCCATTCATGTACACGTGCGCTGTACCACATTTATGTGTTCTTGTGATTCAAACAGTTTTGTCATATTTCGATTTGTGTACCAAAATTTCTATATTGCGACGTTACACAAATCAATTAAATGTGTAATAACATTTTGTACATGAATGTGATGTGTTGATGTATCATCTATTAAATTTCTAAGAGTATGGAAATTTATAACCCTTTAGACATAATCAGTGCTCGTCGCCGAAGGCTCAACTTAAATGATGCATAGTATGTAAGATTTGTTTTCGAACAATCACAAAAAAATACAAATTCTAATAAACGTTGCAGTCATGACAGGCTTCTTTTCTTATGTAAGGTTGAAGACGTTAATATATAAAAGGTTTTTTTTAAATATTTTTAATTTAGAAACAAATTCTTAACAGTTGTAAAAGATATTATGTAGCAATAATACACATTTGTACATCAAAGGTTTTTAGCTGTCAACTGTTTTATATGGTACGCATGCTCCTTGTAGTTAAATAATTTGCCTAATCAAAGGGTGGGAGAACACTACTATTTTGGTGTTTTCGTATTGAACTCTTTATTCTGAGTTAAGCTTTATTAAGCAGCCATTAGGCAACTCAACGTTTTCTCGCAAAATTCTTTATATTTTTCTAATAAACCTGGTCAAAACACTCATATCCATACAAATTTATTTTCATTGCTGTTGATATATTTCATATTTTTTCTGATTATTTTTCATTGATGATGATAAGTTTTAGTTAAGATAAATTTCGCTCACGTTAATTTTTTTTACTATCTACGATTTTTGCAACTCTTTTTACAAATTTCAGCCTTGAACAACAACTGGGTAAAAGTTGTATCGGTAAGAAAATTTCTTAATAGAAATTTTCTATTCCCCCATGTTCTTTTACTCACGACGTAACTAAGAATTGTGTAATTATTAATTTAACTCTTGCAGTGTGTTTCATACTCATACTGAATAAAACAAAAACAAATAAAAAATGCAACGCCAGAATTCGCTTGTAACGACCTCTTTTTAAGATACATTGCGTACTACCTTTTTGCATTAATCTATTTGAGATGAAATATAATCTTTCACCCAAAGTCGATATAAACGGATTCTGTTATACCTTTATTTATAATTAAATATAAAATTACAGCAATATTACCACAAAGCTGTGCGTGCACCATTAAATGCTTTTATTATTAATTAATCTTTTATACATTTTGAGTATCATATTAAGATGTCATTCATTAAACACACACACACACACACACACAAAATTTGATGCAAATTTATAAATGTAAATAATTTTTACCAGAAAAACGTCTGTCTGCCTGCCAACTTACGAATGTACATTGATGTATGTATCAGAGATTATAGACCATCATTTAGATATTTACCTTTTTTATGTTAACAATATAAATTTCGGTAAAATTACCATGTCCTAGCTTATTATTTTGTCTTAAAGTTTTTTTATGGAAGAAAATAATGTGCTCAAACTTACGTTCATAAAAATTGCAATTTTTGTTCAATGTTTGAATACATGACAGGATAGGATGTTTAAAAACCACAGTGATTTTTAGACATTGGTCTTCCTAATAAGTAATATCATTGTTTTTGAGAAAGGGAATAAATTAGCAGAAGAACAGTCAGATATGCATTATCGTGATCCAAGCAGTGCCTGTACAATTTTTTTGTCCGAACATTGAAAGGCGTAAACGTTCAAAAATTTGTTGCTCAGTATAATTAGTTGCATTACTCTTTCTTAAAAATCCCAATGGAAGCATCGTCTTCCCTAGGTTAGTTTTGAGAATCGTGTGATCTGGTGATAAACCATCTCACACTACCCTTAGTGATCTGTTGATCCTTTGTGATTGTCCGGTAAAGAGAGAAAAGGGAAAAGAAAAAAGAAAAAATTAAGGAGTATAGAGATAGAATGGTCTAGGCACAGATAATGAAGGAACAGAAGATTTTGAAGAACAATTACAACAGTTGAACATAAGTCAAGATGTATCTAGGTCAATCTCACCGAACGTTGTGAAAATAATTACTTTTGCCGATATAGTATTTATAACTTTGCATTTTTATATTTCCTTGGCAATATTATTAGGAAATAGAGATTGAAGTCGAAGTCGTTGTAAGTGTCATACCGCTTGCTAACAGCAAGCATAGCGGAGATAATAAATTACCTTATTCGTCGCATAAACAATTTTAGGCTAATAGTATTGAAGAAGTAGGAAGAATATTTCCAAAACATTTCCCACAATTGATACAGATTCAATCAAGTGACGTATTGCCTATAAATCGAATTAAGGAGCAACAATGCACAACACATTCTGAACTGTTGTATTCAATGCAAAGCATATATGTTTGAGTAACATTCCAGGCAGTGGTTGAAATTGACAGACTAGACGCTTGTTTTTTAATTGTAAATTACACCTTACATATTCTTGGTACATAATCATTTTATACATATTATGAATTTTTTCAAATACTGTGGGTATGAAATGAACGCTGTTTATAATAGATAGATATAAGTATGTTTACCGTAAAAACGCCTACACCTTATTCAAATAAGTATTTTTAATATTTTAAATGCTTTCTTGTGATTTTTAGGTGAAAATCCAGTTGATTATAAGGTTGAAATAGTCGTAGAAGATTCGGCTGTAATGGTGCAAGATGAAGCCGTTTCTGTCAAAATATCTCTTACATCGCCTCTTCTGCGCGAGGCAGCCGATGGCGCCAAGACTACAGATAGCGAGAACGAAGGCACAGGAGATGCGGCCCTCCTTCCCCGTGAGCCTTGTCTTAAGGTAAGAAGTGCTGCTATGGCTTTAACAATCGAAAATTTTAAATGCTCACGTATATTTTGTCGATCAATTTCATTAGGCTTTGGCTGAACTACGTCATGCTAAGTGGTTCCAAGCTCGTGCAACGGGCTTACAGTCGTGCGTAATGGTTATACGCATTTTACGTGATCTCTGTCAACGAGTGCAATCCTGGCAAGCTTTGCCTCAATGGTCAATGGAATTGTTTGTGGAAAAGGTTATATCATCTGCTGGCTTTCCCATTTCTCCCGGTGATTGTTTGCGTCGCATTATGGAGGCTTTAGCTTCTGGCTTCCTCATAAATGGCCCCGGCCTTTTGGATCCTTGTGAAAAGGAACCTCAAGATGCTCTGCAAGAGCTCTCAAAGCAACAACGTGAAGATCTTACAGTATCAGCTCAATTGTTCTTGCGTTACATGGCATTCAGGCAGATTTTCAAAGTCCTTGGTATGGACCAACTTCCAGCACCAAAATTTCCTCTACGCCCTTGGCGTTTAAATCGCAAACGTCGTCGTTCTCAGGGCAAGGACAATGCAGACACCGAAGGCAATAACGCAGATGCCGAAGACTGTGCTTCGGACGAGAAAATTCCCAAGAAAGATGCTACTGAAGCAGCCGCCTAAGGACTTGTATCACAACATACATGCAATTAATATTTAAATTACTCGTATTACTATGCGTTAAATAATACAATACCATAGAATTTTAATCTAAAAACAAACAATAACAAAACAAACACAAGAATCCAACATTAAACTTTAATTGTCGTATCTATAGCTGTAGTAGAGTAAATTTCTATAAACATTACTCTTCCTTCTTATGATAGTAACAGGTACTATCATCTATTACATATTTCAATGGATGTTTCATTTAACAAACTAAACACATGTGTATGGCTTGGTACACACACTCACACATAATGATTACTACATTAAATCAAATGCAATTCGATGTGCATATATATTATATTATATAATCTAACCCCAATTTATGATATTTGATTGATGTATATGCGTTGCAAGCAACCAAATCAGATTTATTTAAAAGCAAAACAAACCCAATTGTTAGAATTTTAATCACTGTCAGATTAGGAATATACCTATAGAATGTATGCATTAAATAACTATGATGATGATGATGATGACACTCTTTCACTTCTCCTATAGAAAACGGTGAAGAAACGTTTGAAAAATGAATTTCTAATATGCAAAGAAGCACTTCTCAATATTTCTTTATTTTTTAATATTAATATAACTAGAATTAAACAAACAAACAAAGAAAGAAAACAAATTGGTGTTTTATTTCACATGATAGATTGTGGTGGGTGTGTATATACATATATGCAAAAAAAAACAAAATTGGGTTGGATAACGTTTTACCATTACGTTAGGGTTATGATGAGAACGAAAACCATGGGAGAAGAGTATGGGCAAAAAGTATATATGATTAGAAGAGGTGCCAAGTCGATAACAGGCCTTAAAAATTACCACCAAGAGTACGTAGGCGCAATGTAGCGTATTTGGAAATTCAACAGAAATAGCCAATTTTATGGCTCATAACTTACAAGATAGATTGATTAGCATGCGTTTTAATTTATTTTTTGTTGCTCAAAACCTTTTTATTTTTCATTAAAAAAGCCAATATATAGCCAACAAAAAGTGTACTAAAACTACTTTTGCCTATGCTTGTTGAACAGTTTTACCGCCTTGACTCCTCTTCTTATCATATATACTTTTTGAGTATGGGTAGTGAGAGTTAAATTATATAAGGATCCTCCCAAATGCAGTAAAATTAGCCGCCTGATTTTATTAATTTTAGTTATTAACGAATTCTAATATATAGCATTAAATTGTTGATATGTTTTCCTTTGTTATTTTTGAAGACAATTAAAGCATGATGCATGAATTCTGTTCGCCAGCAAAAATAAAGAGATCAAATCGATGTGATTATCATGAGTTTTTTCGAAATATTTTTGATAACTTTTTCTAACAAGGGAATTTTACAAATAACTATTTTTTAGCGTTCGACTAAAATTTTGGACATGTAGTTTGATTGAATACATTAAAATTTTGACTGAAGTGCAGAATAAGTGGCCGAAGCCCAATAAAAAAATGCCCTCCTCATCTTGGTCCCCAAACATCGGAATGGTAGGTCAAAGTTAGTGCTGGGGCCCGTGGGGGGTCAAAAAAAGGGACCCTTTTGGTTGTATAATGACCACCATTTGCGGGTACTCAAATGAAAGAGTATGGTCATAACACCATTGCATTCGTCTCAAAACTGTCTTTCATTTGAGTACCCGCACATAGGGATCATTTCGTCTCGGACATAATTTGCATTTGAGTACCCACACATAAGGGGTCATCATAGAACGCAAAGGGCTCCATGGCCCGGTGCCATCTTTGAGCTTGATTTTCGGGTTTTAGGGCGTATTTAGGAGGACGCGGCATATATTTTTTCTTATTTGGGCTCCCGACACATTCTGCACTTTTGCCAAAATTTTAAAAGGCGACCTCACATTCAGTAAGAATTATACAATAACGGTATTCAGGTTTTTTGTTTAGAGTTTTAGTGTTGCATTCTTGCAATTCTGTATATTTTGTTGTTAGATTCCAAACGAAAGCTACAATATTTTGTATTTGCACATTCGCGTGACCATTTGCATCAAACACTGGATACCGCAAATTATTTTTCTAAATTGTCTTCCAAAAATAATTAATATTCGAAGGAGTACGTACGGCTTACGTTAAAAGATGCAAGTTTCTTTTTTTAATCTTGCGGTCTCCCCCATAGGATTCTGTCAAATCCTAATTGTGTCGAACCCCCGCTGACAAGTCTCTCCTCCCCATTTAAAATAGCAATTCGGCGGCCACGCTAACATTTTACTAATATCAATTGTCATTCGCATTCATCTTAATTCCACATGGGAGAAGATAAGTTTCAAATTCGACTTTTTTGAATTCTTGAATTTTTTCATCCTCTCCATAAACAGCATTTTCAGACCAGTGTGATCAGAGAGTAAAATGGTACCTTCTGGTCCAATGGTATGAAGCGGAATGATCAAATTGTTAATCAATTATTTTACCGATGAACATTTTTAAACTAATTTCTGTAACGAAAAAATATGAAAAATGTTGACAATTAAAAAGAGTTGTCATGTGTTAAAATGTCAAAAATGTTGTCAAATTAATAGAGCTGCCATGTTTGTGAAGATAATTGAATGGAAAATTTGTTCTAAAGACGGTTGCCAAATCTTACAATATTGCCCAAAATATGTCCAACAATCATATGCACTTTAAATTTTTGTATGGCAACGTTTGCAGAAAAAGCATAGCCGATAATCGTGGCAACCGCAAAATGTTACCACTATAAATTATTGTAAAATAATTGCAAACATATTTAATTTGCAGATGTGCGAAGTTTATCCATCTGCTAAATTCGCCATTTGCATAGAAAGCATTGTCCAGGTAAGTACATTGCCAGTGCATTAGCAGATATGGAAATATTGCAAGATCTGGCAACTGTCTATGCAGAGCCTAACAGATGCAATTTAATTTTTGTATATTACATCTATAAAATTTCGTAACAATGCAGGACACAAGCATATTTACAAAAACATTCCGTTCTCTCTTGCATTCATCTTAACTCCACATGGGAGAAAAGTTTCAAATTTGACATTCCTGAATATGAATATGAATGCTGTGTTTTTTCTGCATTTCAACATTCGCTCTAATTAAATGTAAACAAATAACGAAAATGGTGGTTGTCGGATCAACATTACTGAGGAAAATCGCTTAAATTTACCATTTCAGAGTACAACTCTGTGCATTTTTCCGCATCTTTCATGGATGCGACAATATGTTAACATCTTTGCAGCAACAATATACAAGTACAAATTTTAGAATTTTGGCCGCATCTTTCAAAGACCGACATTCAAATCGTTTTTATATCTGCGAGTAAAAAGGCACCTTTACGTTCAATGATATGTTGCGGAAATATCAATTAATCCATAAATTATTTTATCGATGAAAATTTTGAAACTAATTTTTGTTACGAAAAAATGTGAAAAATGTTGACAATTAAAAAGAGTTGCCAAGTGTTAAAATTTGAAAATTGTTGTCAATTTATTAGAGTTGACATGTTTGTGAAGATATTTCGATGGAAAATCTGTTCCAACAGATGCCATTTTATTTGTTTGTATATCACATCTAAGAAACTTCTTAATAATCAAAAGGATATGCAGGACAAACCCATATTTATTAAAATATTCCGTTCTCACTTGCATAATCATCTTAATTCCACATTGGAGAATATCGATTTTAAATTCGACTTTTTTGAAATAAGAATTCTATTTTTTTTTTTTTGTAATCCAACATCCGCTCCACATCATGCCTATTCAGACCGACACTCAAATCGTTTTTGTATCTGCGAGTGAAGAGGCACCTTCACGTTCAATGGTATGTTGCGGAATTATTAATTAATCCATAAATTATTTTATCGATCAAAATTTTGAAACTAATTTTTGTTACGAAAAAATGTGAAAAATGTTGACAATTAAAAAGAGTTGCCAAGTGTTAAAATTTGAAAATTGTTGTAAATTTATTAGAGTTGACATGTTTGTGAAGATATTTCGATGGAAAATCTGTTCCAACAGATGCCATTTTATTTGTTTGTATATCACATCTAAGAAACTTCCTAATAATCAAAAGGATATGCAGGACAAACCCATATTTATTAAAATATTCCGTTTTCACTTGCATATTCATCTTAATTCCACATGGGAGAAGATAGGTTTCAAATTCGACTTTTTTGAAATAAGAATTCTGTTTTTTTTTCTGCAATTAATCATCCGTCCACATCCGGCATACATATAAATACCGACATTCAAATCGCTTTTATATCTGGGAGTAAAATTGCACCTTTTGGTTCAATCGTATGATGCGGAATTTTCTATTATCTATCTAAACATTTTATTGATGAACATTTTGCAACTAATTTTTGTTATGAAAAAATGTTGACAATTTAAAAGAGTTGCCATGTGTTAAAATGTGAAAATTGTTGTAAATTTATTGGAGTTGTCATGTTTGTGAAGATATTTGGAAGGAAAATCTGTTCCACCAGATGCCATTTCATTTGTTTGCATATGACATCTAAAAAATTTCGTAATGATCAAAAGAATATTCTGTTCTCACTTGCATATTCATCTTAATTCCACATGGGAGAAGATAGGTTTCGAATTCAGTTTTTTTGAAATAAGAATTCTGTTTTTTCTGCATTTCAACATCCGCTCCAATTCCTGCATATTCAGAACGACATTCAAATCGTTTATATATCAGTGAGTAAAATTGCACCTTCTGGTTCAATCGAATTATGCGGAATCGTCAATTATTTTATCGAAGAAAATTTTGAATCTAATTTTTGTTACGAAAAAATGTGAATAATGTTGACAATTTAAAAGAGTTGCCATGTGTTAAAATATGAAAATTTTTCTCAATTTAATAGAGTTGCCATGTTTGTGCAGATAATTGGATGTAATATCTGTTCCAACAGATGCCATTTTATTTGTTTGTATATCACATCTAAGAAATTTCGTAATAATCAAAAGGATATGCAGGACACACCCATATTTATTAAAATATTCCGTTCTTACTTGCATTCGTCTTAATTCCACATGGGAGAAGATAGGTTTTAAATTCGACTTTTTTGAAATAAAAATTCTGTTTTTTCTGTATTTCAACATCCACTCCGACCGACACACAGTGATCTGATTCCCTGATCTAGCGTAACGAAATTAAAAAAGACATTCGAAATCTACCAAAATTTGATTTCCCGACGATAACTTACAGTTCATTTAGCAAATCGATAACTTTCAAATTTATAAATTTGCTATAATTGGTTAACTGTCGGCTTTCAAACACAACAAATGTCAAAACAGCTGAAACATAAACATTTTGGCGCGTTTTTCAAGTGTGCAGAATGTGATGAAAAATGGGGAAAACTCATATTACTAAATATTTTTTGTATTATTTTAAAAGGTAAAGGTATGTAGTTTCCAAAACAAAAATGTATCGTGACCTGTGCAATATATGAGTTACTAGAAAATTGTGGTAGAAATCAACACTTGTTTAACCCTTTTTGTGGCTGAATTTGAACTTCTGCCGGTGAAGGGACTGTTCTTTTATATTAATATATTTCGGCTACTTTATGAAATGCCAATGTTTTTGGTTGCTTTTTGCTCACTATGTTGCATTTTGTAGGCATAATGTCGGTCTGCAATTGCAACCTTTTTTTAGTAAGGCAGTCCGAGTCAGAGTGGAGTATTGACTCGAAATAATTTAATAATATAATTTAATAAATCTACAAATTAAAAAAACATTGTAAAGAAAAAAAGTTTTAAACAAATTTCAAAATCAAAAAAAAAAAAAAAATTGGTGAAAAAAATTTTTTTTTTCACTTCGTTGGATCTTGTTATATTATTCTTAAAAAATTTCGCTTATGACAAAAATTGTATTATTTTTTATGTTATTGATTTCGTTACGCTAGATCAGGCAAATGGACCACTGTGCGACATTCATTCATTCGTGTAATATCTGAAAGTAAAATGTGCGGTATTATCAATTAATCCATCAATTATTTTATAAATGAACATTTTTAAACTAATTTTTGTTACGAAAAAAACTGAAATTTTGTGTTTGTTTTTTTTGAGCGATTGTGTTTCTAAGATCACCAAGCTACGTTACCACAGCGGTAGTTTTAATAGGTTTGTTTTGCTGTATTTCCGTCATACTCATCTGACTCTGTAAACTACATCAAGTAAGAGCAAGGAAACTGCATCATTAGTTATTGGTATGATGCGTAGAACTTTCGTACAACTTCTTTTAATTTTAATGGATTTGTTTCGACGTTACCAACTTTTGGGAAATAAACCCTACATTTTAAACCAGGTTTTGGGGTCCTATGATACAGAACATTGACAGAAAAGTAATATACCGAAATTCATTGTCAGAAATCAGATTCTTTTGACAAATAAGGCAAAACGTTTCACAACGTAACTTTAAATGAATTTGCTTATCTCTATTTTCAATTATTTAATTCCAACAAAGATCAGCCAAAATTGAATGAAGGGAACGACGACTTTTTCCACATGCTCAACTGTATGGATTTGTGGAATTCTGCCAAACTTCACTATCATGACAATACGCAAACTTCGCGAAAGCAGTGAAAAACAGGAATGACAAAATTAAATATTTCAAAAATATCGCTACAGATCCAGATCGCAGGAACCTCAAACAATATGAGAAAACTGCATCAGTTAATAAGCCGTTTATTACTTGATTTCGTTAATTTTAACGGTAACTTCTTTTAAGCCTTTGATATTTGTGTTTCGTACGAGTTTTGCTATTTATGGCAACAAGACCCGTCTTAGAATCTAATGTTCCGCAGGGAACTTAAGCCACAAATTTAAACTTTTTTTCTAGGATTTGCATAACAAATTAGCTGTAAAATTGCATTTTATTGAAAAAATATCATTCAAATACAAAATTATTTTATTTGACGTTCTCTTTTCTTTTCTATATGTATTTTGTTTACCCCTGCAATAAAAAATGTTGTCACATTTTTATTTTGACTACTATTTTGAACAACTTATCCCCGTTAAGCTTAGCATTTGTATGGCTAAAGCTGCCATTAGACGACGTGTGTTTTACACATGGCTTGTCAATTCAAAAACCGATATGTAATTCTGCATGTCTGTCAAAATGAGCGTGTACATTTGGTTTATAATTTTTGCGTTCATACGTGCTTGTGTATGTATACATGTGTTTATCATTAACAGCTGACTTTGCTTTATATTATCATCGCCAAACACAGCTTTATTAGCCCAATTTAAATAAAAATATATTGAAAAACACTCATTAATTGCTCTTTTTACGATTTGATATAAAATACTTATCCTTTCAACTTTTTGTCAGCAAACGCTTTGTTGTTTTGTCAAAAACGGCTGATTGCCGATATGTATTATATCTCAAAATAGAGCACGTTCTAAATGAAATGTATACATAAGCTATCTAACACATTGTTTTCCACAAGCAGTGTTTGAAAGGGGTCACACGACCTGTATAAATTTTACACTGGGAAAACTGACATGTCATAAGTAAAATACACGTCGTCTAATGGCAGTTTAAGCGGATATAAGTTACCAACAAAACGCTACCTATAGTTTGGGGTCCTTGCAATACTAGTGCTGCCAGATGCAAACTGGAGCTTCTAATCGGAAGTTTGACATTTTTCAGCATAAGCATACATAGTACGTTTTAATTTGCGAAATCAGTTCTTGGACCGAAATCAGTTCAGTTCTTGGGTACCAAGCCTTCCCTAAAGCACCCATGGTATGACCAGGACCAGGAGTGTCGTGGTGGTACTGAAGCCGAACATGTGGTACTCATTGGAAAACTGCAGTCAGTAAAAGCACGTCGTGCGCAGGTGAGGTACCAGTAAAATGAGAGAAATGGAAAGACGTGTGTATGAGAATATCGAATGGTCATGACTCAGAATGAAGTTCATAAATTTTACCAATTTATTTGACGTAGAAAAGATAAAGGATAAAGATAGTGTTCTGAGGATAAGGAATTACCATTTTTCCCAACTGTTGGTATCCGGTTGGTATCCAGTTCGGTTTTAGACCTTGTAAATCCACCATCAATCAGATATTCGCACTATGCCAAGTTCTGGAAAAGACCCAAGATAAGCAAATTGACGCCTACCACATATTTGTTGATTACAAGGTCGCTTTCTACAACCCTATACGCTCAAAGGTTTTTCAAACCATATCTGCGTTCAATTAAGGATGACCTTAATTGATACACGGTCCTCAGTTAAAATTGGAAATAACCTATCCGAGTTATTCAACACCAAATGAGGTTTTCTAAAAAAAATACGCGATTATAAAAAAATAGCCAGCCGCTAATCCTTCTATTTTTTTAATGAGTCATTTTTTAAATAAAACATTTATTTTATTTGACCGATACTTCTCACAATCTTCTAATAACATTAATTAAACCCGAAAACTTAAATTTTTTAGCCTCTGGCGAATTTTACCCTTTCTTTTCGCATTATTTATTTCATTAAACCATATTTAGAATATCACATGTCACCATTACGCCCAGAAAATAGCATACGCCATCTTTACCCCTTTCTTTCGTATTAATCCCCTTAATTAACCCTTTTTTAACTTTATCATTTACCATTGACTTATACCTGGTACATGGTTTATATGATATTACGCTCATTTAGGATTATACTACAGCTGAAATTTATACAATCTAGTACTAGTATCAGGTTCAAAATATTAATAATTAGTTATTTACCCTATTAATATAGATATGTACACATATAACCAATTTAAAAATCAGTAAATTTAACCTTTAATATCTCTAGTGTACGTTGAGCTACAATAAAGAACCGTTCCTCATTGAAAAGAATGAATATACATACATCCTTTATTGATTGCCAATAACACAGTGATACAAATGTGAAGGAAAAAAATATACAGGGGTTCTCATGTAGCATTTCTGTTAGACTGGAATCCATAGAATAAAGTGATACTTTTAGTTTTTCTCGATCACTTCGTTAAGTAATGTTTTATAGCAATTTAAGTGAAATGACGATATTCCTAAAATTACAAGTTCCAAAATTCATAAGTCTTTTCTTTGTAAACCGATTTTCAAAAGTTAACATCTGTTTTAAAGCAATTTTATTAAAAAAAAGAATTTTGAAAATCGGTTAAAAAATAGTGAAACGGCAGCAGTTTAAGCAAAACAACCCCGAAAAAAAATTGCGAATTCTCATTTTCCCAACGCTCTCAGTTGATCATAAAGCAGCGCAATGTATATTTTTAAAGTAAAGTAGCTTTCTAAAATAGGTAAGTTTGTAAGAATCGGTGGAAAAATGAATGAGTTATGCTAATTTTTGTAATATATTTTTCGACATTCTTTGAAATATGTAGTACGAATTACTTGTTGTGATACGTATACGTCATATGTATTTGTACAAAGTGACACACACACTCTAAGTAAAAACCACAAAATGACGCGAACATGTTATTACAAAGTAAAGCATAACTCATTCATTTTTCAACCGTTTCTTATAAACTTACCTATTTTAGAAAGCTACTTAAATATAGCATAATACAAAAATAAAAAATATACATTGCGCTGCTTCATTATCAACTGAAATCGTTGAGAAAATGAGAATTCGCAACTTTTTTCCGGGGTTGTTTTGCTTAAACAGCTACCATTTCACTATTTTTTAACCGATTTTCAAAATTATATTTTTAATAAAAGGTGAAAGTCATGGCTTTACAACAGATGTAAGCTTTTTAAAATTGGTTTACAAAGAGAAGACTTATGAATTTTGTAATTTTAGAAATATCGCCATTTCACTTAATTTGCTATAAAAACATTACTTAACGAAGTGACCGAGAAAAACTAAGGGCCGTTTTCTCATTAGGCGATTATCTTTTTTCTTAACGAAAAACTGTAGATTAAAGAAATTAGGTTTTCTCAAAGTCCCATTTGCTTTTGTTCTATCGCAAAGCTAACCAGCCCTCATCTGCCGGTTATTTATTTGCCGTACAGATAAACTCAATCAGCTGACTGCTGTTCATAGCTTTTTTGTTTTCCATGAGAAATTTTTGATTTATAACAAAAACAATAAGCAGCAGGTCATCTTCAGTGGTAAAATGTTTTCCACATTGCTTTTATCAGTCATGATTTAAGTTTTATTTCGTTTTTATTAAATGTATGTGTTTTTTTTTATTTTTTAACACATCGAAAATAACTGATTTATACCAAGAATTTGTCAACTGTCTCATCTATTTTTCGGGGTATTGCCAACTGAAAAATAATTTTTTGTCGGTATATTGAGAAAACCAAAATCGTTAACGGACAGTTTATCATTCTAACAAATTTATTTCGAGATTTAGTAACAGGAAGTTTGTCGATACATTGAGAAAACGGCCATAAAAGTATCACTTTACTCTATGGACTCCAGTCTAACAGAAATGCTACATGAGAACCCCTGTATATTTTGTGTGTAGCACAGTGTAATTATACCGTTATACCTATAAGAATTTCCATTTATTAAAATAAACGAGGTCTAAAATGGGTTAATATTAATTTTCATCACATAATGGGTTCATACGCAAATACATGTTTGTTTGAATCTTATTTTAGCCTAAATCCCTACATTAAAACAAAAATGTAAAACCTATGTCGACTGTTCATTTACTAGACCTGTTCCACAGGCGACGATATACTGAAGTGTTTAGAGCAGCAGCAACAACAATAAACTTTGACCTATCATTCCGTTGTTTGGAGACCAAGACGAAGAGAATTGCATAATTGTTTGTTTATTTTGGCTGCCGCTCCATATTCTACACCATCCTTTATCTAAACAGCATAAGTTGTGTAAAACTGGTAACACTGGTCAGCAGCCCCATCGCAGTGTAAATGTGTCATTTTACAACACTACAATTTAGTACGGAAGTAAAGTACTAAACGTGTCATCCCTAACCAGATTGCCAGTTTTTGTAGTACACAACTTTTCAATCAGGATGAAAACATAAACAAAAATCATATGTAGACGTATACAATTCAATTGAGAGAAAAACGACGGATTTCACCACCCTTAACAATTTAATAGATTCTAAAACAAATAAAAAAAGGAATATGTGGACGAAGCAGTGCCAGCCAACACATTAATTTGGGTCGAAGCAAACTCATCGAAACAGCGAAGCTCATCGTCGAACGATTTGTCAAATAAGAATTCTTTTTCGGAAAAACTCGAGTTGAATCGGAAAACCATCGTGTGAAATGTCAAATTGGATTTCACAAAGATAAACGAGCGATTTTGTGTTGTCGTACAACGCGAACGCATCTGCACCGTAATTTCCCTGAAAATCCCGAATTTAGAATAAATAACACAACTATTAATATGGATAAGCTGAAAGTGAAAACAATTGGAGTACTCAAAGAGCGTGAAGACAAAGCAAATAATGGGGAAGATGACAGTATCGTGAAACAGCAAACGGCAGCAGCAACAACAGCAAATGCACCTGCTGCAGTCGGGTCCAGACAAGCTCCCCTTAAAATGTCGGCTATGGATATTTCTGGAATACTAAACTGTTCTCGACGTCTAGAATGGACCAAGGAGTGGATCAGGAAGAATCAACACGAATTTTTGAATAAGGAAAATTTGCGCAAAGAATTGCTGTTTCGCAGCAATGAAAGGTATCATTTGAACTATTTTTTCAACATAACCGAGAAGCAATTTCGATACCTGGTGAACATCTTGGAGCCTTTAGTCACAGTTTTAGAGCCGCAGCGTAAGAGGAAGACATTTAGTGCAGAAGAACGCATAGCCATCACATTGAAATATCTAGCAACGGGTGAGTTTATGTTACACAACGACAGATTAAACCGAACTATTAGGACAGTGAATCGTAAAGCATATATTAGGGTGCGACGTGTATATTGTTTAATGTAAAGCATCGGTATTGATTTTCTTATAAGGTTAATACTCTACAAGCAGCACAGGACTATGTATGTTTATTAGGGATATAACTTTTTGCAATTTTTTGCAAATATCCAAATGGCCCTAGCATAGTCGAATAGGCCATTGAAAATTATATAAAAAAATAGTATTACTTTTTCGCAGTTGTCAAAAAAGTTCACCCACCAAACGCGGTAAAGTTTTTGAATGATTTTTTTTATTTATTTAGCTAAAAAGCGCAAAAAACTTATTTTTTTATCAATATATCAAGCTGCATTTATCATTTGTGTAAATATTCAGGAAGCTGAATGTATCATTGTTAATTACGTCATGTACTTTAATTGTTTTTGTTATTCAAAGAATATTATATTCCGAGTTTGTGTTTAATACTTAAAAACAATCGATTTTAAAAGAAGCCCTTTAAGCGTTTTAAAAAATGCAAAAATTTGGACAAAGGCTTTGACCAATTTTAAAGATAGCACAATAATGTGGATTAACATTCCAGATATCTTTATTCCATTACATCAACTGAGCAAAATGCCAACAGTTTACTATTTTACTTTATTAATAAAGTATTTAAAATTTTTTATTTAAAATGAATGTTTTTTTTTTGGGAGATTTTAGAAAATCGTTTTCGTGGGTGAGGTTTTTTATCCAAAATGACCCCAAAATTATTTTTTCGTAAATAACACAACCTTCGCCATCGCGTGGTGCTAGGGCCAAAATTTGGTTATACCCCTAATGTTTATATATTAGAACATTAGGAATTTATTTCCACGCTACTCAATTATTATCATGAAAATATTTGTATAGAAGTCCTAGGCAAATATATTTCTTATTCGTAAGAATGAAATTGTGTTCATTCCTAGGAGTGTGGTTATAAATAACGTGGTTATGATAAAAAGTACCTTAAGTAGTCTTCTACTTTCAAGCGTATCTTAATAAAACATTCAGCAGTGTGGGTTTTTAAACCATTGTGTATTTTTCATAGGATGCCACTACATCTAATTTTATTATTTTGTTTCTGCTCTCGAGCACTATAAAGAATTTCAATGCATTTTTTTTTAAATTCTAAATATCTGCTCTTTTTCGGTCAGTTGTTTTGGTAATACTAGAACGGTTTGGGTGAATTCTTAGGCTTTCCGTTTAGAAACAATTGGGGCAATATTGAAAGAAGACTAACTTTTATGGAGATACCAGAAGAAGTGGGCTGATATTTCTTCTTTGCATTCTTAAATGATATATCGACAAGCGATTCCATTGCCTAAAATTTGACCTGATTCAGTAAAGGGAGGTACCAGGAGTGAAATGAGAGAAATAATAATTTTCCAAGAATATGCCCAGTAGGGAAAAATACTAGCCCGGAACTAGTAAAGTACTAGTTCTCCATAGGACAGTGAACTAGTTCACCTTCCATACAAACAACTGTCTCATTTAACACGTAGTTGTCCTAGTCCCTTTTGTACTAGAATAGAACTAGTTCAGAAATTCTAGTCGGGCGGTAATTAATTTGCCTCCTTTGAACTACTTTAGAACTACTTCAAGAAAGAACTAGTATTATTCTAGAAAATTTGAGCTAGTACATTGCTAGTATTTTAAATACAAAATACGAAAAACAAACATACGACGTCCAAAATACATTTAAAAGTGGGTGAAAAACACTATTATAATTAAATACATACAACAATTAAAATATATATTTTTCATCCAGTCATTTAGAATTATTTGTCTTCTCGATATATAACTTATAAAATTATAATTAAAAATTCGGTACTTATGAACTAGTTCATTTTGGGATTAGTTCACAATTCCATACTTTTGAACTAGTACGTTTTTGAACTAGTTTGGCGATTCTCTACTGGGTGCTTAATTGTATATGTATTAACAAAAGGAGTAGGCCGATATATCCCTATTAAAATCCCCATAGATAG
This sequence comes from Muscina levida, assembly GCA_964034835.1. NCBI lineage: Eukaryota > Metazoa > Arthropoda > Insecta > Diptera > Muscidae > Muscina > Muscina levida. The sequence goes on from OZ035883.1 coordinate 78,753,899, forward strand.
TGCAAAGTTTTCAGATGATCCAGCCAGTCCGCCACAATAACATTGCTCAATCAAATTAAAGTCATATTACACATTTCATTTTTATTATTAATTTCGATTTCTTCTGGGTGTAAATGAAATATTAATTGTATAGAGAAGATAGAAAAGGGGCGAGAACATATCCTTGGTGAAATCCAAATCTACGATCTGTTCGATAAATATATAAATATCGATGACTTACTCAGATTTTGTTGTTTTAGAATCTTCTAGTAACAACTCGGATTCGTGGTAGGTATATCGAATTAGGACTCTGTTAGCGTATACATATGAAAATATATTAATTTAACAAAAATGTAGTGGGATAGAGAGTGATTATTTATAAGATAGATAAGTAAGTACTCGTATAAAATGGATTAAACATAGAAGATAAAATAGTATTTTAAACATACTTCAATATCACCAAGACTAACGCCAGATGTGGCTTTGCATTTTTTGCAAATAGTTGACCCTTTTTCAAAGAAAACAACAATCTAACTATAAAAATCTATAATTTGACGGAAGAAAATTCGGGTTTTTTTTAGATTTAACCCCTTATCACTCTATAGCTATGGTTTTTCGGTTAAAAATCACTGTCTCTCGATATATTATATATTAATATACATATATTGACATTTTAACATACATATATTGAAAAAAAATTATAAAATAAAAAAAATTGAATGGGGACCACCGTAAGGGCTAAAGATAAAGGGTAGATATGTTCTGACAAACTGTCATACATTTGACTTCTCTAGGGGCACCTTTGGGGAAATTGCAGCAGTGGAAACAAATTTAAAAAATTGTATGGGTGCACTTTCAGTGGGTCATGTTTGGAGAAAATGTTAGGAGGGACAAATTAGTGGGGGTATGTCATACATTTTTCCCCTCTAGGGGCTTCGGAGCAGTTGCGGAACTTGTTGTGTTTTACACCTTCCTAACCAACTTGGACCGGCGTGGCATAGTGGTTAGAACACGCGACTACCATGCGGGAGATTCCCGGCTCCAGTCATCTACATTTTTTTTTCATCGCCGGCCCCCTCGATGTTGGCGACAGCAACGTCGCAGTATAAGTGTCGAGTTAATCGGCATGTCTAGTAAAAGCTTTTCAAACATTGACGTTCGCATTCGTCGATAAGTAGGTGCCGTTAGTTGTGAATCCAAAATGGATAGCGTGTTAATTCACAACAACGCGACAAGATATCCCATACCTCATTCATGTGGTGTAAAGGGAAATTAAGTTTTTAAGTTTTAACCAACTTAGACCACGATGCGCATTCATTGCGCCCGCCACACCTCCACCATTTTTTGGCTCATTAAATTTTTTCCCAACCTCATAAAATTAGGGGTCTAAGTTGGGAAGGTGAAAGATCCACAACAAGCCCCGCAACTATATATCATATCTGACCATTTGACCTTCAGGGCAGCTTAAATAACACCACAGTTGTTGTCCAGTTTGAACGGCAGGTTAAGCTGGAGATCTTCGCTGTAGATTCCCGCATTAGTTCCGTAGCATATTTGAGCCGTCAATGTATATGGCCACGTTGCCATTATAAGGTTCTCCGTCGATCTAGCTTACTCGTTCCGGAAAGATGATTTTAACCGAAGTCCAGTTCCGGTATCAATAAGTCGGATCTTGTATCAAAAATTTCTTCACTAATTTCTCTTAGAATTTTGAAATGACAGATCTAACTAATTATACTTATCAAGGCTCAGTACGATGGATTCAGGTGCAGAGTGTTGTACAATGTCAGCTTATCAGAGGGCGTCAAGGCTGGTTCATGCCACCTTTGTTATTCCACATGCAACCTTCGAAACCAATTAGAAGATCAAACATACGCACATGACATATCGTCGTCCCGAAGTTATCTTCACGTATCTCCAGAAAATTTTTTTGTGGGAAATTGGTTCTAAAGTTTCAAAACTTAATTCAAAAAAAGTTGTGTGAAAAAAGTATTCCAATATTTTTGTCAGAAGTAGTGCTTGAAATTCTACATATATTAGTGTAAAAAAAACCAAAGCCATGGAAACTATTTTCCGAGTTATAGCTATTTTTACATCAAATTATTTTGTCACATTTTGTTGTATACGCCACTTTTTGGGAAATATTTATTTTTTTATGGCACATACGTGAAAATAACATGAAAACCCGCGTTCATATGTTTTTACTCCGAAATTATCTTCACGTATATCCACTATACATTCAGTAAGTTGCAAGTAGGCAATTGATCAATAACAACGTGAAACATTTGCGCATTCTGTACAACGTGGTACTAAATTTTACCGAAATGGGTTATACAGTCATTAGAATAGAAATATATATGTATCGTCACCTGGAATGTAAAAAAAAGCGAAACCCTCATTTTCATAATTTTAGAGGAGAAGAAAAAAACTTTATAACATGAAAAGTATTAAATTTTTGGACACGAATCTGTGAGTACACAGATTAAAATATTTTTGGAAAATTATTTTTTTTTAGAATTTCTGAAGTTATGTGTGTTAGTTTTTTTGATTGTTTATGCAATAAAACCGTTATTGTTGGACCTTTGACGGGACGTGTAGAATCGCCTAGTATGCCATATTTAATCCAAAAAAGAATTTTAATTTTTTTGAATTTACGGTTTTTGCATTTCCATTGATGGTATGTCGAATTGTTAATTGTTTGTTTTGAAAAATTTTATTGATAACACACTGCTACAGTATGGAAAAAAATTAAGGAAATTGGAGGAGTGACATGTTGTAAGTGTGATTAAGAACAACATGTATCTGTAACCTATATTTCGATAACACCCTCAAAAACTTGAATTACGGGTAAAAACCCGATCTCCACTTCAGGGCTTATAACTCAGTCAATTTTTACCGTGTTTAGTTGCTTTAATGGTCTGAAAAGAAGAAGAGACTACTGTCTTTCAAACGATGTATATATTTAAATAAATAACTTGTCAGATATGTCTGTGTTTGCCTTGAAACCGCAAACTTGTAGGAGTCAGGATTTTTGTAGTTTAGGGAACTTTGGTATACTGGTTATTGCTGTACTCGATATGACATACAACATGCACTAGTTTACGTTCTAAGTTCTCATTGACTGTAGCACGTTGTAATTTATTTTTCAAAATATGTCACATTTTTCTGGCACATACGTGAAGATAACTTATTTTTTTTATAATTCGAAATTTTCATATATTTTTTATTGTATATCCACAACAATGGTTCATACGGCATCATGACGCAAAAATTTTTCCCCAAAAGTGGATATACAACAAAACGGTTGCTCAATATCTCAGAAACTATAAGAGGTAAGGACCTGGGAATTAAATAGATCGATAGATCTAACAAATTTATCCAAGGAAATGATCTTATCTCAATTTTTTTGATTATGTGATATACGTGAAGATAACTTCGGAACGACGATATGTCTAATGTCAACAAGACATGTCGATATGCAAAATAAAATCACCACCCTTATCTCTGAAATTAGTATTGGAGTTAAGTTTCGTCGAAAACCAAAGCACTGAATATAAACGCGATCAACCTTGCAGCATCTTTCACAGCTGGAGATGACTTTATAGAGAATGCTAACTCACATACCTTAGAAATGTAATTTACTCAGATTGCGGAAGATCAAACGACATTCTTAGAATATCTAAGACTCAACTTGTCTCTTCACAACTGTAGAACTCCCTAGACGAGTGCCCTCAGTGGTGCATTCCCTTAAATGGTATTCACCGAAAAAACAATAACTTCATCACCAACATTAAATTAAAAACGAGTTCGTTGGGCGTAACAAAATTTTTCAATAGATAAATGTAACCATGCCACGGAGGATTAGTTAAAAATTTCCAAGCAAAAATACTTTCCGCGTCTTTTACACTATATACATAAGGCATGTGTAAGTTATTAGTAATCTGAAATAGCCCATAAGGCAGAAAAACTTAAAAAACGGTCAATAAGTATATATTTTCAACTAAAGTAATTCTTGAATGCAAATACAACCATTTTACGGCTTCTACCTTGAAAAACAAAAGTATTACAAAAAAAATCCTACACTTAAGCACAGAAACTCTCAAAACAACTTCAAAGTTATCGCTTTAAGGTACCATGAACATGGCAGCTATTTGTAAAGGTTAATTCATTTCATTTCTAAATAGTTCTTTATATATTTACTTGAACTCTACTGTTGAATTGTACTAGTGCTATAAGCTTTTGCGAAATATTTTTACTTTATTTTTTTATTCATTCTTTATTTTAGGTGAAGTTAACTCTTGCCGCAACTATTGCTTCCGGGCGTCAAAACCAGTTATTCTTAAGATGATTGCTGACATTTGTCAGAAAATGTATGAGCTTTTGAAAGATCAGTACGTGTATTTGCCTAGAACAAGTGAACAATGGATACCTATTATTAATGGCATGCAGCATAAACGCCACATTTCGAATTGTCTGGGCAGTCTGATTATGCAAGAAATAACCTTTTATACGCAAACATCACGGCCACGTGGCCAATTATGGAATGCCGATGAAGACAAAAGTTGTGCTCAAAAGCCGCCACTAATACTAACAGCCATAGTAGACGACAGTTATAATTTTTTATATGTCGATGTGGACAAAACAAAGGCGCAATTTTATGATGAAATCTTTGAGAAGTCACCGATACGAAAACTTTTGGAAGACGGAACCATCACCATACCCACATCCATCAAAAAAGCCAATGGAGCCTGTGAGCCTTGCGCCTTTGCCGGCAGTAACTGTCTGCCTGATAAGCCATACCTTAAGTCAAAATTAAAGCCAACAACTGAGCCGATGGATGCCGATGCTAATTTCCGTGAAGCGAAAGACACTTTGTGTATGCTGTCCAATATATTTCCAGTGCTGGGGCAACTGTTGAGGCTGTGTGAAAGTGATGCTCAAAAAATCATAATGGGTTCCATTGCACTCTTTAATTATCTGCGCAAAAGTGATATTGATTATTGTAAATTAACGCAGACTATTATTACCGGTCCAGATGATGAGCTTGAATCGTTTGAAGACGACGATTGCATATTCGTCGAAAGTGATGATGACCGAAAAGAACGATATGAGTTTACACCGAAATTACACAATTCGACATGCTTTAAACCTTTACGCATACAACGTGGAGACCTTCCAGCTGGTCTGGAGTGGGGAAACAAACAACTATCAAAACAATTTGCTTCACTTTTGAATACAACGAAATAAATAATTACTTCCGTTTTTATAATTTATCTTATAATTATTTCGCATGTATTTAATACTTTCAAAATTGTTTTTTAGAACTGTAAATACATATGTATAATATAAAATACTTGCGTAATTTTCTTTTTTACTACGTTAATATTGGGACATTGATGATGCTTATAAAATAAAAGTAATTTCAGTTACATTCCATGTGCAGCCATTTCTTTAAGGTTTTTTTTCCCAAACTCTTAATTACCATATACTTAATAGTAGTATGTATGTACATATTATGTTGTGAATTAAAGAGATGTAACGAAAGAAATTTTTTTGTTCTTTCGTATTAGATAGCTACTCAATGTGGTTTTTAGCTTTTGAAAATCGATGTTGGATTTTAGTCGGTGCCACCCCCAAAAATGATAAAAGATAAAAGCCCCGCCGTTGGGGGCTTAAAGTTTTAAAGCTTGCTTAAAAATGCACAATAGATTTTGATTCGTAGTTAATTTGTTCACTGAATACATTTAATTTTTAATAAAAATTCATCACAAATAGTTGAGAATTATTTTTATTATATTATTATTTTCTTTACATTTATAAGATTCAGACTATTGATTAATTACTCTACTGTAAACAAAATTACATGAGTGGATTCAATGGAGTACTTAAACTTTTAGTGAATAATAAATATTATGTATACGCCTTCACAATAATTTTTCCACATATTCTACATTTCCGCTATTGAAATCTTGATCAATATTCTGTTTATGAATATATGTGATTTTAAGAAACTGTCTTGTGAAGTATAAAACTTGCTTAGTGTTTTATTTGTGAAAAACTAAATATTATTTTTTCGAATTTATATGGTTTTTGAGGGAGTTAGAAAGTCCAAGTAGTATAATGTGTGTTGAATTTAAAAGTCCCACCGCCCTTTGTTTCAACGTTAAAAGTTTTTTCGCAATGCTATCTGCTTTGTCATATTTGAAAAGTTAAACGCTAATTGACTATTTCTCTTTGAAAGTACGCATTGCTTCAGCCTCCTCACTGTTACACTAATTCACAACTTTCCTTTCGTATTTTGATAGTTCTGCCAAGTAATGGGTGGAACTTGACGACGGAATCCTTACTATAAACACAAAAATAATATTTTGTTTAGTCAGTAGCGGAAACACATACTTTGAAAAATACAGCCTTTGTAGAAGATATTAATTCTTTAACAAAAAAAAAGGCGTCGCCAGTTGCGCAAAATTATAGAGATTATCTTCCCACCTTAAGAAAATAAACAGGTGTTGTCAAATTCTGCGAAAAATATACACGAAAAGATATAAAATTACCTAAAATCCCCAAAATATGCTTTTATATGCATAAACGCCCAAAACATGCCTGTAAGACTGTAATATGCATTAGCATATGCATACTTTTGTTGGCCCTGGTCATTACTCAAGAACGAATACTCCAATTTTGGTGAAAGTTATAAATTTATTAAAAAAAATTCATCAAAATTTTTTCAAAATTAATATAAATTCCAACACGGACAAAAAGAATTGACTCTTCTATAGGGTGGGCCATTTAAAATTTGAATCGGCTATTGAAAAGAAAGTACAGATAATATATTAAAATTTCTAGTTTTATTGGAAAGGTTGAACTTTGTCATTTTATAACGGAACAGAATATCATTCATATGACTACCACGACTGGCTCAGCAGCACCTCATGGGATCAACCCAATTTTTCAGTACATTTTCGATTGTTTCGGATCGAATTTTTTCAATGGCAACTTCGATTAAATGTTTCAAGGTTTCAATTGTCTCTGGAAGCTTTGCGTAACATTTATCCATAATGACTCCCCACAGAAAATAATCCAAAGGGGTCAAACCACAGCTCCGAGGTGGACAATTGACATCACAATTCCGGCAGATTATTCGATTTTCAAAAGCATAGCGTAAAATATCGATGATTGCGTTGGTTGTGTGACATGTGCCCCCGTCTTGTTAAAACCAAATGTCGTCGATTTCATTCTTTGCAAAGAAAAATGGCCCAATGATACCGCCAGCCCAAAATCCACACTAAACAGTGACTCGTTCTCGAGATGAGAATGTGCTTCATCTGAAAACACGATGATCGGATGAGATACTGCCGATCCAAAAATGACAAAGTTCAACCTTTCCAATAAGACCAGAAATTTGAAAATATTTATAGTACTTTCTTTTTTATAGCCGATTCAAATTTAAAAATTTTAAATGGTCCACCCTGTACTTAAATGTAATGTTTCATTACCTATGAACAAAATGACACATAGATCATGAAAATCGATGACCGCGTCCCGCTTTTAGGTATCTGATTTTGAATAGAATATTGATTTTTGTTTCAATGAATAATGATAATTGTACTGAATGAATTAAAAAAAAAATTCTTTAGGTTATGTACAAAATTCTTTGGATAAAAACTTCCAAGACTTTGTATGATACTAATAATAAATAAAAAGAAAGTTATAACCAAAAGGTTATTTAATTTTTATGATTGCAACAGGTACTCCGCACGGTGCGATATGTTTTTTTTTGGCAAAAATTAAATTTTTTGTTTGTTTCGTAGATAAAAGTCTTTAGAGAGTATCGGCGTGTGGTTAACAAACCAATCTCAGCAACAATAAGAGAGAGAGAAAGAGAGAGAGAGAGATACAAATTCTCCATAAGGAATTCCAGGGTTTCAGTGCTGGCATTCCTCTACCACATACACTGTAAAGTAAATGAAGCTAATGGTTTAGTTTTGATTCTCTGCAAAATGAACTTTTGAGCTGGCCTTTCCAAGCTGTCGTACGAACTCGTAAATTACATTTTTCAGCAAGGGATTACGTCTACTCACTCCAGTAAGGGAACAAAAGGTCGTTTTCGTTCAGAAAACGTTGAAGTCTTACAGGCGCCAGCGTGTTTCCATGGCATGAACCCTATTAAAATTGTATGGTGCATACTTGTTTATAAAATGTACTCCAACAACAGACAATACAATAGTGTTGCAAAGCTAAAATCGGCAGTGGTAGCGGCTTGGGACACCTTAGAAAGTCCAACCCCAAAAACCCTAATAAATAGTATAACCGAAACAAATTTTTGTACATATTGATTTATTTTTTTATTTTAAATTTGGTTTTTGTTTTAATAAAATAGTTTTATTTCGTAACTAAAAACCACTGCGTATAATTTCATGATCACCACATAATGTAAAGAAATGCTAAAAACATAAACTTAACTAAATACAATTTTGTTGTTGTTGGATGTAAAAGTGAAGTTTTTGATTCTTTTTCATTCTTCATATTCGGTTTTTGGATTATGACCCCTTAAGTACGTCTGCATCGAAATACAGTGAAGCGTATAATCTTTCATCATAAGAGTAAAAAAAAATAATATTTCCACATAACACTTATATGTGCCCGCGCTCCGACAGAAGAGAAAAACGATGAGGACAAAGACGAGTTCTACGAGAGCCTAGAAAATGTATATGACCGTAGCCCAAGCCATGACATTAAAATTGTACTAGGCGATTTTAATGCTAAAATAGGCAGGGAGACCGCATTTGAGCCTACCATCGGAAAATTCAGTCTTCACATCGAAACGTCCTCTGCGGCAAGAAATATGATAGTTAGCAGCACTATATTTGACCATAAAAATATTCATATGGCAACATGGTTATCTTCAGATCAATTGACGAGGAATCATATAGATCACGTGGTAGTCGATGGAACGCACGCATCGAGTGTTCTGGACGTACGAGTGATCAGGGGTGAGAACATTGACATTGGCTAAGCATGGCGAAAAACATATGTAACCAGGCACAACGAAAGCTGGACATCGGTAAACTGCGGACCACAGAGGTAGCGGACGCCCACTTCAACCAGCAAACTCAACTGCTGCGGAATTATATAACCCCTGATGATATAACCTTACAGTGGCAATATATGGCAAAGCCGTCTCAAGAAGATGCCTGGTACGATGATGAATGTCGCAATGCCACGAGAGACGGATGCTGCATATAGGGCGAAACTGCAGCCAATGGCAACGAGAGCTGTTCGTGAACGGCACAGGGAGAAGAGACGAGAGGCAACTCGTCTTTTTAGACGGAAAAAGAAGGAGCTGAAGAAGAGGTTGGATGAGGATGAAGCCCGAAAATTCTACCAGAGAGTTGAGGCGAGAATGTGTGGAACAGGGTTGCCCTCCTGCAAGGACAGCGATGGCCAGCTTGTAATGGACCCGGATAACGTTCTGGGGAGATCATTTCAGAAACTTACTGGACGGACACCACTCTAGAAGACCCCGCTCCAATCCATGACGATGGTATTAACTGTCCACCTCCGAGCCAGAGCGAGATACGTGTGGCAATCACCCGCCTCAAAAACAACAAAGCAAGTGGAGCCGATGGTCTCCCTGCTGAGTTGTTTAAGGCAGGTGGGAAGGAGCTGATTAAGAGCATGCATCAGCTCATGGAGAGCATCTGGCTTGAGGAGAGCATGGGAAGAGCCCGGGATTAGAGTCTCAGTCTGTTATGTCCCATATACAAGAAAGGAGATCGTAGTGAATGTAAGAACTACCGTGGAATAAGCCTTTATCAATTGCGTACAAGGTTATTTCGAGCATATTGTGTGAACGTCTAAAGCCAATTGTAGAAAAACTAATTGGACCATATCAGTGCGGCTTTAGACCTGGCAAATCTATGACGGATCAAATATTCACTCTACGACAAATTCTGGAAAAAACTCATGAAAAGCAGATCGACACCTACCACCTCTTTGTCGACTACAAGGCTGCCTTTGACTCTCCGATAAGGTATAGGCTATATGAGGCCATGTCTAAATTTGGTATTCCTGCAAAGCTGATTCGACTTCGAATTCGGCTGATTCGAAAACACCAAATAAAAATGGTAAAAATCAGTCTGAACCATTCAACATGGAAAGATGTCTCAGGCAGTGTGTTAGCTTGTCCTGTACAAGCGATTTGAAAGCTAGAATTCAAAAACAAATCTATGTATTAAATATTTAATTATTGTTACACAGTTCGGTTGAAGATCATTTACTATTGACAGTTAATGCCAATAGAGTTTATTTTTTATAAGATTTGTGTGAAATGTTTTATGTTCGATAGTTGCCAAGTTATCATCATCAGCACCCTTTGCTGTGACTCCTACACTTTCATCACAAACCTTAAGTGTTAATAGCTCTACGATAGAATCGAGAATCTTAACACACCGGTGCGAAGAAAGCGTCAACGAAGACCACACGTCAACATAATACACACAAGTTCTTGTCTATGCACTTGACCATCGGACCTGCGCCAACCCAGCGTACCTTCCGTGTTTGTATTTTTCATTTTTTGCTTTGTTGATCTAATGATTTCATAGTTCGGTTGAAGATCATTTACTATTAATGCCAACAGGGTTAGTTTGTTTTTTTTTATCGAAATTTCTATTCCACATATTTTACTTAATATTCTAAAAAAAAAACCAATAAAAAACTAGATATTCTACTTAAGAAAAGAACAACTTATAATAAGAATATCCAAACGAAATCAAAAAATATATATATATATATAAATTGGAAAATTTATATTTGTAAATAAAAATCTGTTTTAAGTCCCTTACATCATTTGGCGTAATATACTTTTAACGACTAGTACAGTGAAATCATTAATTTGTATTTTTTTTTATTTCATTAAAAGTCAATCAATACGTCTCAGTATTAATTTAAATCATTGACTAAACGATTATTCAAACAATTCCGATTATATTTCACTTGACCACTTAGGCCATTTTTGTACTTCGGTATAGAGAGCATCACCGGGACTTAAAGAGGGTGATAATTGACGGTGGCCAAAGAGCTTGTAGTCTTCCTTTAATTTTTTATCTGTCTTCAACTTTTCCAACAGCGATTTGGCTGCTTCCAAAGCAGGCTGGCTGGGTAAGTCCTTAAGAAATGTGCCCATAAAACCGATGCCTATTGAACCAACATTGAAGCCTTTGGCGAGAGCACCTTGGGATGAGTCACCACGGCCTTCGTAAACATTACCATCATTGCCAATAAGATAGTTATATGATATGTCATCGAAGCCAATTTTCTGATGAAAGTTTTGAATGCCTTGCAATTCCTGCACACATGCAGCCTATAAATTGACAGAGAAATCATTTACAGGATATAATATTATTACACTAACAACAGGGACCCACCTTTGTGTTACATTCCTTTCCGGCTGTGTGAGCAATAATAATGCGTCCAACGGGCAATTCAAGTGGTGTCATATCATGCAGGGCAGGCTTTGCCTTCCATTCCGAACGAGGCACAATATTCAAATCGCCTAGGATCGTTTGCGCAAGACAAGCGAAAACCAGCAGTACTCCACAGAGTTTGTTTAAAAACATTTTTAATAAGATTATTGAAAACGGCAAAATTATAGACGTTTCTCCACTCGGACGTTACTATATAAAATGATGAAACAGCGTCAATTTCGATCTCTATTTATTACCCGTTCACATACACATATACACAAGGGCATGCATATGTATAGCAAAGCTGTGTATTGAGAAACAGTCAACTTCTCATGAATTAGAATCGCATTGACTTCTTATCACTTGCAGATAGGTACGTTTGTTGTTGTTCTGTTGGGATTCACACAGAGGGAAATGAAATTTTGCAGAAACAACTATTTTAGCGTTTATTAAAGCTAACTATTCTATTTGATTAGTTATGAACTCTTTACATCTGTCCAAACATGCTTGCTCAATAATATAGCAAAAAAAGAATTGTGCGAATTTCATGCCAGATTATTTTTATTGTTAGAATTCTTGAATTTGAATTGATATATATAAGTATTAGGTTACATTAGGGACACGTGTGGTCTAGTATAAATTAGCTCACCTATACTTCGTGAGCTATTGATCCATTGTAATTGTCTGACGAAAAGGGGAGAGTAAAGGAAAGTCAACGAGAAGTAGTTATATATATATAACACTGATCACTGATGTCAGCTATATTTATTAGCAGTCAATGATTATTCTCTCGCTTATATTCCTGCTTAAGTTTAACATAAAAGTGTCATAGGCTGTTTAATCGCTGCGATCATTTGTATTTCGATATCCAAATACCTATGTAATTAGTACAGAAATTTCAGTCAGGTAAAATAACTGATAAATACCCTCACCAAATGTAAGATACTGTTTAAGTCTTCGATTATTGAAATTAACCGATTTCAAATTGAAATGACTTCTTTATTACACAGTACAACACAGTTCTCAATCCTGAGAACTGCACGTGAAAGTAGCCGCAAAAAGAAGAAGTTCTACATCATTCGTTTTGTCAAGTTACATGCCATAATAGTTTAATATCGATTTGAAGTTAGTAAGTATCGTATATGGGAATTTGTCACGTTTTTGGTTCTTTTGTTATATTGTTATATGGTGATTATCATAAGTAATATTCCACGTAAATCATACGCCACGGAGTACAACGAGAAAGATGAAAATTTCCTCCACCAAATCATCGGCTACACATGGACAGCACAAGTGAAGAAGCAGCTCAATGTGATAGTCGATGGCACAATTCCGACCGCCAATTACGCCAAGGTCCTTGGTGTCATATTTGACAGCCAGTTTCAACGCGCACGCCACAGCAATCTGCAACAAGATCAGAAGTAGTAACAAGGTCCTCAAGTCGCTAGCCGGCAGCACTTGGGGAACTGACAATGAAATGTGGTCACCGAATGTGAGGGAGACGCAGTGAAAGAACCTGCAGTCATGGCAAAAATCCGCCCTGAGAACTGCGACAGGGTGTCTCCTCATGTCGTCCATCTTATAGATAGGCTCCCTTCCCCCAGGCAGGTCAGGAAAGACCTTTATGATCTAGAGCGTGAGATCCAACGGTATAAGAGAGAACCTCTAGATCAAAGATCAGTTCAGGCAGGCTTAGCGGACATTCACTCAGACACAGTCGTTGAAGCCGTGAGTAACTACAGAGTGAGTGTCGTGCTCGGAGAACACTCTCTATCAGTAGCTTCAGAGGAAGAGGTATTACCGCGGCAGACAAGAGTTGTTTTGGCCCAACTAAGATTTGGCTGGTGTAGCCGCCTCAAATCGTACTGGGCAAGAATTGAAGGCAATACGTCGAACGTCTGTCCCGCTTGCAACCAGGGACCATACGCCACTGTCCTGCCAAACCAGGTCCCTTTGAACCCCTCCTGTGGAAGTAGCCACCTTCCTTGGCCTGGAAACAAACGCAGCAGAAAATAGCACACAAGGCGGACCAATTAACACCTAATTGACAAACAAGACACATATACTGATACAACAACAACAACCAAATAGTGCAACACCACACAGAATTTTTGGTGAAGGTAGTTCCTCCTGTAAAGACAAAGACGGAAACCTAGTGACAGATACGGAAAGATATGGAAAGACCATTTTTGTAACCTGATGGTATCAGATGATAGTGGGGATGAAGATACACTTTAACCAATCTTTGAAGATGGTGTCTAATATACAACACCCTACCAAAATGAGGTTGAGAAAACAATATCCCAGTTGAAGAATAACAAAGTTGTCTGTGTCGATGGACCGTCGGCAGAACTGCTTTAAGCCGGAGCCGAAGAGTTGTTAAATATCCTGCACCGACTACTACTATTTGATTGGAAGAACGCATGTCTACTACTACGAAGAACGCATGTCTACCGACTACTACTATTTGATTGGAAGAACGCATGTCCGATGACTGAAACTATGGGAAAGCTATGGGCTATGGGAAAGCTCTGTGCAAAGTGGGTGACGCGCGAGCTTACTTTTGACCAAAAACAACGATGAGTTGATGATTCGGAGCAATGTTTGGAGATGATGAAGCTTAATAAACCCGAGTTTTCGATATGTGACAATGGATGAAAAATGGTTCCATCATTTCAACTCGAAGTCCAATCGACAGTCATCCGAGTGGACTGCACAAGATGAACCCGCCCCAAAGATTGGAAAAACGCAACAGTCGGCTGGCAAGGTTATGGGGTCTGCAATTTGGGATGCGCATGGAATAATTTTCATTGACTACCTTTAAAAAGGAAGGACCATCAACAGCGATTATTACAAAACGTTATTGGACCGTTTGAAGGACGAAATTGCCGAAAATGACCGTATTTGAAGTAAAGTCACAAGTCAGTAAAAACGACGACAAAAATCTATGAATTGGGTTTCCGCATCCACCGTATTCTCCAGACCTGGCCCCCAGCGAATATTTCCTGTTCTCAGATCTCAAAAGAATGCTTCCTGGGAAGAAATTTTCGTCGAATGAAGAGGTGATAGCCGAAACTGTGGCCTATTTTGAAGCAAAGATGGTATCGAAGAGTTGGAGGGTCGCTATAATCAGTGTAGCACCCTAGAAGGGAATTTTGTTGAATAAATAAAACGAATTTTGCCAAAAAATATGTGTTTTACTATGGTAGGCCGGGGACTTTTCAATTTCCCTGTTATATTTTGTAAATAATATTTTATATTTTGTAAGGCCATAACTTCAATTACTTTCAACTTGCGCCATCACTAAAGATTAACAACAATTCATCTAAATGCCACTGAAGAGTGTTTAGGCTGATGGTATATGTCATTTGGTTGATGGTATATGTAAGTCAGTGCAATTGCACTGTTAAGTCAGTCAGTTAACTGACTGAAACTTCTGTACTAATTAATGTTATCCATTAATTTGATAAGTTGTAAATTTTTCAGTAGTAGAATTCCCTAACGTTTTATGTTCCAACAAAATTTGGCAAGATTTTAATCGACCCATGCTGTACATAATATCCTTTAGTATTTACATATACAGATATCTCATTTAATTTGTAAGCAACATAATACTATCATCGAATACTGTATGGAACGGAGGTTGATTTTACTGATAGCCTTCCATGTGTCTTATTTATAAATTACCCTACAACTAATATTGTTATTTCGAGTAGCAAACAATGTTTAATTACTCATCATCACTGATGACAAGTGTTGTGTGGTTGTTGTCATATTGTGGTATTTGATTTTTTTTTTCTACGAAATTAGAAGAAATGGGTTTGCTTGATAAATAAGGGGATTCCTACAAATGTAAACTTGAGCGTAGTCTGGGAACCACGCTGGGTGGAAAGTCGCGACAAAAATCAGACAAGTTGGCACTTAATTGAAGTTCAGTCATTATAGTTGTGTTCTTAAGGGTAAGGATATTATTGCATAAGTATTAAGTTTCAACAATTTAACCCCATCGGAAATTGGTTAACATTTTGTAAAGCAAAATGTATTTGATAACCTGAAACTATTTTTTGGTGCTATAGCAAAACTATAATTAATATTAATAAGTTTAGTGACTAGAAATTGGTCGAGAGGTTTTTGTTGTAGCTGGTTCCAGTCACCCATATTTTTCTTTCATTGCCGGGTCTCCTCGATTTTGTCGACAACAACAGTAAAGTATAGTGTCGAGTCATGTCTAGTAAAAGTTTCCCAAACAGTGACGTTAGGATTAGAATTAGACAAATAGTTGTCGACAACCGTTCTCACACAACATTTTCCCGCAGATTTGTCAGATAGATAAAAGTTGGCAAAACTTGATTTTTCTGAGCTGATATGTTCTTAGGTCTTGATGAGATTTCAAAACTTTAAGTTTGGCTATCTGTAAAATCATGACAATTGGACATATCGACTATTGTCACAATGGTACAGAATTAATTATATTCTATATAGGATCAAAAATATCTGTGCAAACACATGAGTTACAATCATCGTTTCTATGTCTATTTGTATAATTTTTTTTTTATAATACCACATAGATCCCCATTGAAGTTTAATTTCTGTGCAAGTGCATTCTTTTTATTTGTAACAACAAACGGCGACAGTAAAACCACATTCGCGGTTTTTGAAATCCTAAAGTAAAAACGGCGTATTGAAACTGCCATGTTACTAAACATTATAAAAAAATTTAGTACCGAAATACATTTCAACCAAAAATTTTTTCTTATAAAACTTGTTTTTTGCCATGAAGGTAACATATTGCTTACTACAAAAAAATTGTAAATAAATCAATTAAAAAAAAGATTATTAGCTAAGCTAAAGAAAATGATTATGCATTTTTGAAAAGAGGGGTGGAAATTTGTATGAGCAATTTCAAAAATATAAAATTTCTTAAGTAAGGAATAAAACTCAATATCATAATTTTTTATTTTTCCTAACATTTTTAGAATGTCACTGCAGTTTTATAGGCGGGAAACTTAAGTCAAGCCAATGCTCGCCATGTACAGAGGGGCAACAAGGATATAAACACGATGGGTGAGTCAGTCTTAGAGTCGACCATTAGAAATGGAAACATAACTGACAAATAGAGACGCTTTGATTGTTATGGGTTAGAGGATCTCTGGGGGATTTTCCTTCTCAGGTAGGTGAATGCCAAAAGCCATATATGATTGGGCGCAGTTCCGGGCCCAAATTCCTGCTGCAGAGAACTCCCTGG
Organism: Muscina levida; assembly: GCA_964034835.1. NCBI lineage: Eukaryota > Metazoa > Arthropoda > Insecta > Diptera > Muscidae > Muscina > Muscina levida. The sequence goes on from OZ035883.1 coordinate 78,770,588, forward strand.
AGAGAACCTGTAGGACAATTGTGGAGGTAAATAAGAAAGTGGATGTCCTGACTAAAGTATGATTTACACGCTATTTACCCGTATCTACCCATATCCCCTCAAACACAAAAGCGAGATAGCCTAATTAGAAAACATGAAAGAGTAAAGGTACGGTCAGATTAGGCAAATATTTGACGAAACCCGTCACATATTTCTTTGCCGCAGTCTGACCACAAAACATTTTTGTGTGGCAAACAACAAAACAGCTGATTTTGGTCAAACGAAATTATTTGCCTTCAAATAAAAATATGCTCAATGTGACCAAAGTGTGACCACCAAAGAGCAAATATTTTCCTCTTTTTTGGGCAAACATTTATTTGATCTTACAAAAGTTTTGTAAGAGCAAACAAGGGTAAATAACAGCTGTTATCAGCGGTGTTGTCAGCTAACCGACAGAAATTAACAAAATGAAGAAAAATATCGCCAATTTAAATAATAATAAATAAAATAAAAGGAAGAAATGGTGAATATAAAATATATTTTGGTAATATTGTGGAACTGTTATAAAATTTTATGCATAATTAAAAGGGAAAAAATTCTAGCTTTGTTAATTATCTCAAATCGACTGTAAACCGGGTAAGCTGCGACTAATAATGGTATAAAAAAGATAAATTGGCCATAGTTTAACCGGTTACAAGCAAATCCAACAAATATCGGTTGTCAGGCAGTTTACACTCTTGAAAGCCCGTGGTAAAGGTGATAAATTGTAGAATATGGGAGTCAAAAAATCACAACCCCCCGCTCCGGGGCTCATGTGTGTCAAAAAGGGGTTCTATGAAGATCCTCTATGTGGGTGTATCCAAATGAAACAAATTTTTGAGACTAATTCAGCAGTAATTCAAGAACATACAGGTCCCAATCAGGGAACGGTTTGAGTTCCTTATTGTACGCTTTGAGTGCACTCACAAAAAATATGCCTTTTGTTGTCAATCCACATAATTTCAGTAAAACATGTCATAGATATTGTGAGTTTGACGAAGACTATGCATTGCTTATTTTTTTGTTAATTTTACCTTAAATAGTATAAATGTTCTTAATGCTGTTTGAACAAAAAGAAAAAAAATATCTGTGAAACACTTTTATATTTTTGGTGTTTTTTTTTATTTACTTGAACATTGAGAAGATTATAAAATATACTTTCATATTTAATTATATAAAGCCTGCCTGTTCAAGGGTAAATAACAGCTACAATAAATTTCTATAGGAAATGTAAAAGCCAACAAATACTGAACAGAAAGTGTGATTGGTGTTATTGTTCTAATGTGTCATCTTTTCATTCCATTGCTTGACATTATTATAAAAAAAACTTGACCGTAGGATTTTTTTTTTTGGCCGAAGCTTAATGTGAAAAACTTTTACAAATTATACAATACATTATATTTTTCTAAAAAAACTTATTATTTATTTCTAAAATAAATGAGATAAAGCAAAACGAAACAAAAAAATTATTCAGTTACAAAAAAAGCCTTCAACACGGATAAATTGTGGCAGAATAAAATTGTTTCAGTATTTATTCCATGTAAACTAGCCCTTCTTTCTAAATAAAGCCGACCAGCGGCACTAAACGGCAACACTACTAGTTGGAGCACTTAAAAACTTGACAGATGCATATAAATAGCAACGGCATTAGTTACTGTTGTTGAATGCATGGAAGAAGCAATAAAATTATGAATACCCAATAGAAACAAATGCATTCATTCTTGTCTCTAGTCCCAATGACCCTATTACACCTAAGTGCCACAGGCAAAAGAAAAACGCCGCTATTATTTCTAAATAAAATTGGTTATTAATTAATTAACATTTAAATTAACATCCAATAGTTCGAATTTCGAAACATATGTATTAATTTTTTTTCTTAAATAATGTGTTTTACCCTACCAAAACAGTCGTTGGAACCTAAACTAGATTCGGCCAAAAAATTCTAAACTCTGAATATGTAAATTTTGAAACAAGAAAAAACCCCGGTTTCATAGATTGATCGATTTTTAAAATTTTCAATGTAATTTCCACTAGAAACTACATAATAATATGTATGTAGTCTAAAAAAAGGTTGTGTTGACCACACTTATAGCAAGAACATCTGTTCGAACGACAAAACAAAGAATAAATAAATTGAAATCACAAACAAACCGTCGCCAATTATGTTGAAGTTGAAGAAAATATGAGGATATAAGAAAATACGCATCACAGTTAACCAAAATATTTGCTTTTTGTTTCAAATTGTTAAAAAAAAATTCAGAAAAAAAAAATTATTTTCTGTTGGCTTGCTGAAGGTTTCTGAGAAAACAAAATTTATTTGCCGGCAAACAAAAATTTGTTGCAAATATTTGTTCAAGTGTGACCGTAGGGCAAATATGTTTTCCCTAATGTCCATCTGACACAGTTTGACACGTGTTTGATCAAACAAAAGGAGGCAAACAAATGCGCCTAGTGTGGACACAAAATCAACTCTGTATTGCTTTGACAATATTTTGGGCAAATAGGGGAAAACATGTTTTGGTCAAATATTTGACTAGTCTGGCCGTACCTTAAGCATAGGCAAACACTTCAAAATTTTAGCAAAATAAATATTGAATTATAGGAAGGTGGAAAGGAAATCAAAATTTACTGATTTGACAGTAGATAGGGGATATGGATGGATAGCGTGTAAATCAGCCTTAAAGCTCTCAATCTTTGCATTGCTGAGTCCTGCCCTCTTTCTTATCCTGGTAAGAGATCGCAGCCAGTGTGATGAAGTAAGCATTTGGTAACTCTGCGCAAAGCTACTACATAGAAAGATTTTTAACAAATATCGGTATAAGATTAGGACTGAAGCGCTTATGGAACCAGTTTCAACAATTACTAGAGACATTAAAAGGTCAAACAGAGCTACGTTCCAGTAAAAGTTAAAAATAGCAATCGAGTACAATTTTTTAGGCAACCGATTCCTTACTCGAATATCGAATCGATTCTAAATAGTTAGTTCTTTAGATTTATAGATTAGATTCACTGAAAAAAAATGTTTGCGAGTAATTTAAAATATGTGTGTTTGTAAAGCATATATAGAAATTGGCAACCAGAAAAGTAAGAGATTATATGGGAATGTGCTTCCAAGGTAATGTAAATTTTTTGCCGGAGTGTATTAAGTACTGCTAGTACATACTCGATTTTCCGACGCCCTATGCTCAAATGGGAGTTAGAGGAACACATATTTATATATAGTACATACTCTGTGGAAACTTTGCCGCCCGATTCAGAAGGGTTCTATCTAAGGACTCCGAAACACTGGAGGTACTTATAGATATACACTTCTCGGGCTGTTTAGATGCAGATAATGCGGTCGATAGTATGAATCCACCTACGTTGGTCAACTATTTGGACTTAGATGTGGGTATGGTGGGTGAAGAAAAGGTGAAGTGGGCTATAAGTACTTTTGAGCCCTACAAATCGCTTGGTGCCACAAAGGACTACAGACCAATTAGCATCTCATCCTTTTTGTTGAAAGTTTTATGTATATACCCAGCAAACCACAGTCGGCAAAATCTTCCGATATGGGATCCGAAATTGTTACTAAAAACGTATGGAGTGGTTGACACGAGTCTGACCGACACAGCTGAGGGAAATCTGATATTAAGTACGATATGTCGTACCGATGTCAGAACAATTTCTGAATGTAAATCGAGGGAAATTCGACTTGTCGTAGCGAATTCAGACCGGTATATTACCAACTACCTGCCGAAGCGTCATACCGATTTTAATAAAAATAAAATAATAATCCCTCTGATAGAGTTCCGAAATCGCTGCAAACTTGATCAGAGATGTCGAAGTAGAATAAGTAAAGATACCGATATATTGTCGGAGCATTTGGTTTGTTGGGTAAGTACATATGTAAGCCCTCACACTCTGAGCACCTCTCAGCATGCGTACCAGAGAATGACAAAATGTATAATAAGAGTACTGTTGAAGTATTAATGTCCAAACACCCTGCAAACATTTTACTGATTGTTTTCATCGCCATCTCAAAATGTTTACTTTTTCGTCACTCCGAAAAGTTGGTTCTAAGATAGAAAACAAATTTACAAAAACAAAATGCAGGATCATCGTATTTTTATCTCTAAATATTTACTTTAACGACTGTTTGTCTATTCAGAATTTACAACTACTTAAAACTTGAAGGAAAAAGAGATTGAAATATGTGGCCAGTAACATTGTAATTGTTGAAGAGACCAGTTCGTAATTTGCTAGGAACATTTTTAAAAAATATAAATAAAGAAGTTATAAATTCATTATTAATTTGTATTCATTGTCCTCAAAGCAAACAGGTATTTGACCAAATAAAAAAAATTAAATAAAATACAAAAATTAAAGACACCTTTTCGACCGTTTCAAAAGACACCTTTTTGACTCTTTTAAAATACACTTTTTTGACTCATTGTTCATGATCATTATCGTAGATAAAAAACTTCATAATTAAGTTGAGTCTGCTTCGGCTTCTGACCTCGTGTGCGTCGAGTGTATTTTGTGTATACTTGTGTATGAGAAACAAAAGTAAGGGTAGGTAGAGGTAACGATCGTTATAAATGGTGTGCAAACATGACGTGGTTGGCTTTACGGAGCTCAATCTATATTCGGGGAACTTCACTTTAGCTGTCTTCCTGGATATAAAAAAAGCTGTGACACTTGTTTTACCACTGCCTTTATTTGGCTACTTTCTACTACCTCGTTGCTGCCGATACAATGCGGTTTGTTTTATTTCCAAGCTCCTCACGGTTCATGTTTTATAGCTGTCTAAGGTTGGTCATCTGCAGCATTTTTGTGAAAAGATAGCTTAGTTCAGGTTGGAGCAACCTTTGAACGCAACATCGGATTAAGACGATCATGGTATCGCCTGATAGGATTTCACTTCCTCCAAAGGAATGAAGGACAAAAAAATTTTCATTCTGATAATAAACTTTTAAAAAATTTTATTCATCGAACGTCCCATACGTATTTAAAAAAATAAGTTTACTCAAACAAATATGTACGTGTAATATAAAAGATAAAAATTTTTGTCCAGTTTTGGGATACCGAACATTAAAATACAGAACGAAGTGCCTAAGCATCTCTATGCTTAGCCAACTTTTAACAGATACATCAGAAGGTTTACATCAACATAAGATGTAAACATTTCATATCTATGATTAAGTAAAATTAACTTCACTTTGTCTTTAACAGAATATCTGTCAACATAGATGGCTCATTTAGTCTTAACTAAGGTGTTAAAATACCTCTTTTTTTTAAAAACCCGGTTTCCGAGTTATTCGAAAAGTTGATTTTTTAGAAAAATCGGATTTCGAATACAGCAATTGAAATAAAACCGGTTTATTTCGGTTTTTTCCTTATAAGTTAAAAATAAAAATAATTTGGTTTAAAAAAATGCATTTATTTACAAAAAATAAGAAACGTGTTGTTTTATTTTGTGTTTTTACTTTTTAATAAATTTTTGGAATTAAATTGCAAACTATTTCTTAAATACTATTTACGTACGTAATTACGTCAGTAGTTTTCGATACAATACACATGTTTAATGTAAACTTACTTAAACTTAAAAACTTAATTTCCCTTTGCACCCCATGAATGAGGTATGGGATAGCTTCTCGCGTTGTTGTGAATTAACACGCTTTCTATTTTTAGATTCACAACTAACGGCACCTACTTGTTTATCGACGAATGCGAACGTCACTGTTTAAGAAGCTCTTACTAGACACGACGATTGAATCGACGCTTAATACTGCGAAGTTGCTGTCAACAACATTCGAGGGGAGCCGACAATGAAAGAAACTTAAACTTACTTACTTTCCCTATAAACCCCATGAATGAGGTGTGGGTAGAGTGTTCAAATACCTCCTTTTTTTAAAAACCCGGTTTCCGAGTTATTCGAAAAGTTGATTTTTTAGAAAAATCGGATTTCGAATACAGCAAATTTATTTCGGTTTTTTCCTTATAAGTTAAAAATAAAAATCATTTGGTTTAAAAAAATGCATTTATTTACAAAAAATAAGAAACGTGTTGTTTTATTTTGTGTTTTCACTTTTTAATAAATTTTTGGAATTAAATTGCAAACTATTTCTTAAATACTATTTAAGAAAACAAAATTAGAAATATTCCAAAAATTTATTCATTTCCAAAAATACTACTTTAAAAAATATATCATTTTATTTTTTAAAGTCGTATTTTTGGAATATATTTCATTTAATTTTTTAAAGTAGTATTTTTTGGAAATGAATAAATTTTTGGAATATTTTTAATTTTGTTTTCTTAAATAGTATTTAAGAAATAGTTTGCAATTTAAGTGTTCAATTTTATTTTTCTGTTTCGTTTTTATAAAGCTTGATATAGAAAACATGCTTTCACTAATTGTGGAAGTAGGATTTATCGACAAAAGCGCTTAAGATTTTTATGTTCTTTTATTAATTGTTTTCACTTGTAGATTTTGGATGTTATTTATTGTCCTGTTTAAATCGTTGCAAAGACTACCATTAGGGGAATCCTCCATCTCACAATCTAAACTGTCGTTGTTAGGAAAATTGCATGATAACGTCTTTTAAAAAGTTCGTTCGCATATTCCGTCGTTTTCGCCTTTTTAGAATACTTCACACATGATGAGCTTGAAGGATAATTGTCGGAGCTAAGATATATAATTAGGGTATTCAATGTTTGTATTCTTTCCTTAAATCTTGATATAATTTTATTTCGCAACTCCCGAGCATATGCGGAGTCCATATTCTTGAGCTGTTTCAGTATAAACTCATATACTCCTTCACTCGATTAGAGTCGCTGAATTATTTGATAATCTTTTGATTGCGAGCGTTAAAGGCTGAAGCGCTCAGCTTAAATCGCTCAAAATTTTTCATTTTAACTAAATGGAGTTTCTCCTGCTGGTTGACACATGGTTAAATTCTTAGAAACTGTTCAATCATTGCAGATAAAGAGCTCCAACGGTGTTTCACATCGACAATGATCCTTAGTTTTTAATTGTGCTCCTGGAAAGCGTAGGTCTGCAATTTTCTTTGTTTTCGCTCGACTTGTTAAATGAATTAACATGCTTCCGCAATTTTGCGATAATTCGGCGAGATCCACTTCGACTTGTTGATCCACTTTTTTGGCATAAATAACGTCCATAACGCAAAGATGCATCGCATGATTTCAGCACAATTGGAATTCCGGTAGTATATAAGCTCCATATTTCTTCATTGTAGCTGCTCTATCATGTGTGGAAGCTACTATATCTTTGTCAACGATAATTCCAATTTTTTAAGTTTGTTGTCAACCAAATTTTGAATGTGGGTTGCAGTTCCGGCATGTTTTAACAGTTCAAGTCTAAGATTAATAAGCTAGTGATTTTTTTTCCGGATCATAACATCTCAAAGTGACATTTACGTGTTTGAATTTGATATGTCGTCATCAACTACAAGCGAAAAACGACCGTTATTTTCTATTATTGACTGCAGCTTGTTTATCATCTCGCTTTTTTTATCCATATAAAAGTCATCTTTTAACGCCATAGCGTTACGTCGCTTGACGGGATCACCAGACCTTTATAAAGGCTACCAGCCTGGATTTGTGAACGGTTTTTACTGACATCCCATCTTCAGCAACGAATCGAGCAATTATTTCTCCAATACCTGCAGCTTTTTTTTCTAGTATATTTTCCCAAAGGACTTGTAATATCTTTTGCTGTTGTTAATGAGTGTGCGACTTCAGGAACTTTCCTTTTTTCAATCTCAATTTTAAATACTTTTTGCTGATGATTTGATGAGAGATGATGTCGAAGAACCTCTACAGCTCAAAATTTTAGGACACTGAAAGCATTTTGTAGTGAAGCAATTTAAAAAAAAAACGAGTACCCGAAGGAAAAAACTCGGTTATTCGAAAATGGCATTTTTGCAAAAACCGGCATACGGTTTTAAATAAAAAACCCGGTTTACGGTTTCGGTTTTGAATACCCTAGTCTTAACTGAGTGATGCCGCAAAGATTTACGCCTGTTGCATTTAGCCCTCACCCCTTCCATTTGGTGGGCAACTTGAGATGCTCGCTGCGCTTGCACTACATACTAAATATCTCTAATTTGGAATTTCAAATCTTTTGTCAGTTATGACAAAGTAACATTATTATTTAATTGCCGGAAGGTCAACACAATGGATAAACTTGAAACCGATATTGATTTTGGTTGTTTCCAAAGCGCATGCGCGCGTGTACGTTGAACTAGAACTCCAATAATCTTCAAGTCACCTAAAGTGCATGTACACACACAAATAGACTTGCACTTGCGTGCATGTTATCTTAGTATGTCCATGCATGCCAAAGTTCTCATACATTGCGTTACTCTCTGTCTTTGGAATGTTGTATTTTTTGGTTTGAAGACAAATGCTGGCGCTGAGTATAAATTACTGTTAGGTTACAATTGAGAACCAAACCTAAAATAAAGCGTCAAGTGGTATGTCACGGGAAATCCAGTATGGAAATGTGTATAATATTGAATATGCATTCTATATGCATATGTATATGACTTCTATAGCCTCCTGAAATGTGTTGGCATGTAGGTGCCGTATAGTCTGTCAAAAGTAAACATAGATGGCATAACGGTTAGGTCATGCGACTCCATAGGGGGGTTCTAGGTTCGACTCCTATCACAATCATTTATATATATTTAATCGACAGTATTTGCCTGGTAAAAACTTTTTAATCATCGGTATCGTCGTTAAACGGTAGTTTTCGTTTGTGTATGTTTAAAAGTAGAAGTAGGAAGCCACTTGCTTTCGTTTTTTTGTTTTGACGAACAAGTTAAACGCCAGTAAAAAAGTTTCAGTCGGTTAAACCGACTTACATATACCTCACTTACCGACTTACTATACTCAATTTCTAAAATGTGAAAAATATGGAGAGAACAAACTGCTGGTTCCAGAAGACAGCGCATGTGAAGGTATCACGCCAATTGTCGACGACGGCTTAGATTGCCCACCACCAAGTCAAGCAGCCGGTGCCGACGGATTTCCGGCAGAGCTCTTCAAGTCCGGTGGCCAGGAGCTGATAACGAGCATGCACCAGTTCCTGCGCACGGTTTGGCTTAAAGAGTGCATGCCCGACGATTGGAATGTAAGCGCATTATGTCCTGTGCTGAAAAAAGGTAATCCAAGTGTGTGCTCCAACTACCGCGGGATCAGCCTTTTACCCATCGCATATAAGCTCCTGTCGAGTGTGCTATGTGAAAGACTTATGCCAGTGTTTTCCAACCTGATCGGACCTTATTAGTGTAGCTTTAGACCTGGTAAATCAACAACAGACCAGATATTCACACTTCCGCAAATCCTGGAAAAGACCCAAGAGAAACAGATCGATACGTACCATCTTTTCGTCGACTATAAAGCTGCCTTCGACAGCCCGATACGGCAGAAATTACTCGAAGCCATGGCTGTGTTTGGTATTCCTGCGAAGCTGATACGCCTTTGCGGAATGACGCTGACTGACACGAAGTCTTCAGTGAAGATTGGCAAGGACCTTACGGAGCCATTCTGTATCAGACGAGGCCTAAAACAAGGCGGCGGCCTATCGTGTGATCTCTTTAACATAGTGATGGAGATGATAATGAGAAAAGCTGCAGTAAACACGAGTGGCACTATATTCAACAAAAGCCACATGCTACTCGCGTACGCTGATGACGTAGACATCATCGGTCGAAAACTGCGGGATGTGACTGCAGCCTTCTCAGGTATACAGAAGGAATCAGCGAAAATGAGTCTAACGGTGAACGAGGACAAAACTAAGTTATTAGTTTCAACGAACAATGAATCTGCTCGTTTGGGAAACTGCGTGAACGTTGACAACTATAATTTCAAAGTGGTAGCTAATTTTATCTACCTAGGCTCAGCCATCAACAAAACTAATAATGTCAGCCTCGAAATCCGGAGAAGAATTCTGCTTGCTAATAAATGCTACTACGGACTAAGCAAGCGATTCAATGACAGAGCCCTGTCTCGACGAACAAGGCTCCAGCTATACTAGATACTGGTTCTACCTGTCTTAATGTATGGTTCAGAATCCTGGGTTATGACTAGGGCGACCATTTTTCAGCACGAAAAAAACGGTTTTCAGTACTTAAAAATCATGAAAAATCCTTGAAATAAGCACGAAAGATATTATATTCAGCATTTATTAACTTGAAAAACAAACAAAAATCAATTTCACATCTATTAAAGAAGTAATAAAAAACAATAAGTAAATTAACAAAATTATTCAGTCGGGTAATCATTCATAGAGTGTAATTTTCAAACTAAAAAGAAATCTTAAAGTGAGATTATACCTTGGTCTATGTCACGATTACATTTAAGCACTTAGTGCAGTTAAGCCCATGTCTATTTAAATTTGGCTGAATTGGCCATTAACTCAAAACAATGCGATCATCGTGGCTCTCACGAACAACTCTGTATTAAAGTAGTTTTGTTGTAATTACTGTATTAAAACAAAAACGGCCATAAAATTTAAATAATCAATAACTCATAAACACAAATATATCTGAATCTAATAGGTTGATAAAGCGTTTCCTTTTAATAAACCAAAATACAGTTCCTATTAATCAAACAACATTTAATATATTTTTTTAATTTTTATTAAGAACCACAAAATATAATATTCAAGAGCATAATTTTTTTGCATATTCAATATACAGTTATAATGTGTACATAATAAATAAAATTTGTCTGAATAATACTAAATCCTAAAATATGTTGCCATGATTTTTAACTTATGTCGTTGAATTGAATTCAACTTCTACAAATTACATCCTTGAACTGGTACATTCCCAAAAATTTTACATTTATGAAATGATACTGTTACAAAATGATTCGACGCAAGTAAATGACAATAGCAGCCAAAAATTGACGCATAAACAATTGTTGTTAAACGACTACTGCTACTGCTTCATCCATGAATATGAATTGAAAAAAATGAAAAGAACCATTTACACATAAAATGATTTCGTCTGCAACAATCATTACTTCTCAAACATACAAGTCGATAGCAACAGCAACAATCACCCCTATTCCCGTAGTCGTCGTCGACATCGTCGTCGTTTTTATATCAACATCACTTCGATTCAACATCGTGGTCACATCAATGCTATTTTGGTATTCTGTAACTACCTTGAGACGACGTCGACTGGTAATCGTTAACATGAAAGAAATGACAACAGCTGATGTAACATTTCTACATCAGCTGATTTATTTTAATTTTTATTGTGTTTCATGAAAAAATATATTTGTGCCCGAATTAAATTTAAGCGATGAGAAAATCAACAAATGTCTTATGGAAAGGAAAATACTTTGACTATGATCCGATATCTTAAACTTGCCAAATAACAAGTATGTACATCGGTGTTGTAATTTGAGGTTACCTGTTGGCCGGCCCTCCAACTTTTTTTAGATTCGAGAACTACTTAAGCCTTAATAAGGCAGCATTTAATTACGTAATAGTTCCTATAGAAATAGTTCCTATAATGAAAAGTGAACTCAGGACATATGTTTCAGCCATAATTAAGTTGTCAGCAACATTGAGGTCCTATGGACAGGGACCTTACAACCTAAGTGTGAGTGCAGCCAGTAGCAAGGGCGTAGCCAGGATCTCATGTAGGGGGGGGGCAGTCGGTTTTACATTTCATATAAATAGTATGTCTACAAAAAAAATTAAAACTAAGTACCTAACAAAAAGTCAATACTTATTTTAGTTGTTTTGTTTTTTTTTGACATGAAATATAAGGCCGCATTTCTTGAGGGATTTTAAAAATTTTTTGAATGAAAGTTTTTTATTCTGAATTCCTTATCTTTATTTTTTTTAATGTGTCAAAGTCGATGACAAAATATTTTTTGAATTTAATTTCAAATACCTTTTGGATTACATGTCCAAAAAATTTTGAACTTCCGCAATAATTGTGAGTATATGATACAAATTGAACTAAGTAAAAATATCAAGAAAAACTATATTGTTCTGCTCACAATTATTATCATATTATAACAAATCTTAATATATAACATGGAAAATAAATGTTAAGTTTTAAAAAAGTCTTCTGTAAAAAATATGTCAAATTGGTGAAAGTCACTAGAATTTTTGTTTGCATATATACAAAAAATTCAGTTTTAAGCTGCAAATGCTATTTTGTGTTTATAAGTATGCTAAGTATTGTGCTTTTCATTAAACATCCAATGCCATAATATGTTACATCATCTGAATATAGAAATTTGTTAAATCCAAAAAATATTTGAAATTTAAATCAAAAATTTATTTTTTCTTGGAATTAGACAATTTAAAAAAAAATTACGGTAATGAATTTAAAATAAAAAAAATAATACAATAATACAAAAAAAAAAATGAAAATCGGTCAAGAATTGCGACCTCAAATTTCTTATGGCAAATAAACCCTTTTTACCATTGTGGACGGTAGACTTAAAACAGTTTAAGGTTGCATGAAAATGACGATAAAAAGTGTAAATGCCACTGTATTGTGGGTCGATCGTACATCAAAAAATGATTGGATTGAAATCCCAATGATTATAAAATCTGTTTTAATTATTATTCATGATTTGTCTTTGATTATTTTAACATTGCTACAACCTGGAGGCTTAACGTGCATTAAGGTAAAAAGAACTTAGTTTGGTAGACAAAAAGAAGAAATTTAGCATGCATAGAAACATGAAATAGCCTCCAATTAGGAGAAATACAGAAAAAAATGGTTCAAACTTCTATATCCTTTAAAATATTAACAAAGTAAACGAAACCGCGGATGAAAAAGTGAGTATGCAGTTTTCCTATACAAGTTGTATATAGTTTTGATCATGGGTCATAATTAGTGTCGCATGGTGTCATATACTTGGTGTTGGGTAATGGATCTCAATTACGAATATTAGTTTTTACTGGTTTTCTGGATCAAACCTGATTTTAGCGTTAAGGTTTGTTTCCAAAAGTAGAAGCAGAAAATATTTGGAACCACTTTCTAAAAACATTTTATCGGTACAACCAACCGCATAGAAGTTAATGTATGTTAAATTGAATCAAAATCAAAAAAAACCCACCATTTTAGTAAAAACAACAATTTTCTGTGAAAAGTCGTAGTAACTCAAAAATCTAATGATGCAGTTCGAATCCTCGTGTCCGAATTAGGTGAAAACCGTTGAGTCCGGTCTAGTTATTTTTTCGACTACCACAGTGTTCTTTTTCACTGCATGAAATCTACAAATCCAAAGAACTAATTATTTAGTCTTATGTCTTGTTAAACGAATCGATTAGGAAATCGAGTAGGGAATCAGTTGCCTCAAAAATTCTTAATACCACACTCGATTGTTTTTTTAAAATATATTTACTGTGTTCGTTCAATTGGCTACATCGGCTCTCATCAAAGTTGCTCATTCTGTCTCCCAAATTTTCCAAGACTTTATTAATGGATTAAAATAATCTATGATCTTTATTTTTAAATCAAGCTCGAGGTCAATATTTATTCGTATAATTTATTTATTTTTCAATATTTCGACTCTCTTCATTCTAATAGTGTCAGAATAGAAGACATAGACGAGAGACTACACTTACACTCATTTTAATTTAATTTTTGTTTATTTGTCATTCCTGAAGATGATCCTCAAAGAGGGTCGAAATATTGAAAAATAAATAAATTATTCGAAAAATACTCATCTCGAGTTTGATTAAAAAATAAGGTAAGTAAAGATAACTAGAAAGATCGAATTTAAAGAACAAAACTAAAACTAAACAATCTATGATTTCAAAGCTTACTTGTATTTGGTCCACCCTCTATATCATTTGACACGATAAAAAGTGTTACTTATAAAGGAGACACGTTAGAGTTTAAATACCTGAAGAGCGAATTCAATTTTGAAGCCATGTCCCCCTGCCTGGGCGGCTGGCTGGTGTGCAGGATAACTCGAGTAAACTTTACTGATCCTTTTAAAGATTCAACAGTTTTATTTTCCAAAAAATTATTTTCCTAATGAAAAACATAACTTTCTAATGAAAAACTGGATGATATTTGGATTTGGTCAGTTTATTTATCTTATTAGACAATTATCATTTACTTACATCTTTGTTGAAAGTGCAGTAAATACAGTGAAAATTTTCCACAATCTTATCGCTTATTGAACGTTAACTTAGGAATAAAAAAGGGGCATCGTTTTGCGTACTAGTACTTCCAATACAAGGTAGTCTAAATTTTCCCAATAATTTTAAGGAGGAACTCTTAATGTTTTGTGAATTCATTAACACTTTCTAAACTGTAACCATTTCACAGTTTTGATATATTCCTGTAAACTTCTGGCCAACAGTTACCACTGCACAAGCAGGACTATACTGCCCTCCTAAGAAAAAAAGTCACATCTCCATTTTAGTAGTTTTGAGATATTTAGCTTTTATGTTTTTTATCTCTCGCGTCTTAAAATTAACCAAGAAAAACCAAATTCTACAAATAAGTTCAAATTTTTTTTTTGCATTTTTTTTGCAAAAATAATAGTGTCTTTACCTATATTAGTTGCAATTTTTAATTAATATAATAAATAAGGTTGTGTCATGTTGCTAGAACTTGAGAAAAAGTCATAGTATCCAAAAATATCATAAATACTAAGGAAAAAAGTTTTAAAAGCCGCTTTTTATCATAGTAAGTGGCAGATACGACTTTTTTGACTAGGAAACACGCTAGAAGTGGCAGATTTGTTCAATTTGCTTAACGGTTTTCGGCCAATTACAGTTGAAAATAAGTCATTTAAGTTTAATGCAAAAATCAGAAACTAATTCACGCTTTCGAATTTGCCATAATCTCAATTTTGGAATTTTGGCGCTTATGACTTTTTTTTTTCTTAGGACTGCCCTATAATACATAATACAATACATAAGTACTTTTACTTAAAAATCAGTAAATTCATTGACTCAGAGTTAAAAATATCCACTAGAATTTTGGAGAATGAACATAGGGTGAAACTTTTTATCAGTCAGTTGACCTTAGTGAAATTTCTGCACTGTTTAATTTTGATTTCCATGTCCTCCGGGATTTTGACAGATTTTTCAAGCTGTAGGGGGGGGCAGCTGCCCCCCCCTGCCCCTACCTGGCTACGCCCTTGGCCAGTAGTTGCAAGATTCCTGTCGAAGCCCTGAATGCATTAGAGTAGTCATTTGTCCACCTTGGATACAACTGGAAATAACTGAAGATGACAAATCGGAAGCAAAAACTAAATTTTATAAACAAATGGGGATTTTATGGAGTTATTGGATATGTCGATAGAACCCATATCAAAATTTTCGCTACAAATAAAGAAGACCAGAATCGTAACTACAACCGCAAAGGATTCTTAAAGGCGGTCCAAAGGAATTACGTTTTTTTTCGCAAGTTTCTCACATTGCCCCTTAAAATTAGACGGAACTGTTTCTCTCCGAAATCCTTGTTACCCGACATTGTCATTCTTGACGTCATTAAACAAAACCTTTTTTAAATTTATAAAAACTAAAATTATTCCTTCAAATTGTTTCAAGTCGTTACTAACAACTGTGACGACAGATTCAGAGTCGTTTCGATTCAACTTCGTCGTCACATTTCCTTACAGAATACCACATTTGTGTCAATAGTTACCGATAGTTATCGAAAACGACTACGAGAATACCGATTTTACAGCGTAGACACAAGACGACGTCGTTTTGCGTCGACGACGACTACGGGAATAAGGCCGATTTTTTTCTATTATTTTTTAAACTGCTAATTCTAAAAATTTAACAAACAAATTGTTGTCTGCCAATAAATGTTAATAAATTAATATGGAGTAGTTTTTAATAATTTATGCATATTGTAATTTATATAATATTGGCCAAGAGGCTTTAATTACAAGATAGTAAAAATAAATGAAATGAAAATTGATTACTATAAAAAAACAAAACTTAATTTCCCTTTACACACCATGAATGAGGTATGGGATAGCTTCTCGCGTTGTTGTGAATTAACACGCTTTCTATTTTTAGATTCACAACTAACGGCACCTACTTGTTTATCGACGAATGCGAACGTCACTGAGAAGCTCTTACTAGACATTCCGATAATACTGCGAAGTTGCTGTCGACAACATTCGAGGGGAGCCGACAATGAATGAAATATTTTTTTGTTTTTAAGATGACTGGAGCCAGGAGTTGAACCTGTGATCTCCCGCATGGTAGTCGTGTGTTCTAACCACTATGCCACGGCCGGTGATTACTATATGCTCATTAAGGTGGGTCGTTTCATTTCAATTTTTTTTTTTTCAAATCATTCTGCAGTCAAAGTCACCAACGCATATTGCAAATGAATATGAGTTAGCAATTTTAAACCCTGATTTAAAGTAACTTTTCGATGTCTTTACTAAGGTTCATTGGATCTGTAGTAGGGGCATAACGATTGACGGGTATTCCCTCCTTGTTAACCAAAAATTTAGTAAAGTTCCACTTGATGGCACTGCCCAAGGTACCAGTTTGCTTAGCCTTTAAATATTGATACAAAGGTGCAGCATCAGATCCGTTTACATCAATCTGCAAAATACAATAGAGCATTTCGAAATAAGCAAACGAAAATACAATGACATCATCATACGATTACCTTTTTGAAAACATCACCAATATCAGCCTTGGCATCACGCAAATGGCACACCATGGCCTCTCCGTCTCCTTCGGGCATTTCTGAACCGAATTGATTACAAGGGAAATTAAGAATTTTCAGCCCCTTGTCGCCATATTTCTCACGTAATTCCGTTAGCTTCTCGTAGTTGTTCTTTGTCAGACCACACTGGGATGCGATATTAACTACAAGGACGACATTGCCCTTGTACTTTTCAAGCGATACATCTTCGCCGTTGGTGTCTTTTACGGTGAAATCGTAAATGCTTTTGGCGTTCTTGGCTTCCTCAGACATGACTTTGGACTGAAATGAAACAAAAATGTTTATTATGTTCTAAGTAGTTATCAGTTAAAATATAAATAGAAAAAATAAGCACTTCTTTATTAGATAACTTTTTCTACAACGCATGCAATGAAAATCTAAAGTTAATGGCTACAAATTTTTTCACATATATATTAATGGGCACTTAATCTGGCAGCAAGACAAAAAACAATCCAAACCTTAGTTATAATATATTATTCTTGTAGTTAGAACTATTCGAACTATGGGCTACCCTACCAAAATTTACTTGTCGTAAGAGGAAATATATTTCCTTAAGTATGTTTACCCAATTACTGGGTATAACAATAAAATTTTAAAGGAACTAATTATAGGATACATTAAATATAGGTGACAGCGAACCATTTAAAACCATTCTCTAGTCTCATTAAATGCTTTTAAATGCAGCATGAATATAGGCTTCTAAACTATTTTGTCTAGCAGTGACTGAAGGATGTCTAAGTTGGGGTTCATTATTTAAATAGAATCCTTTCTACATAGCACATTTTTTAAAAGTCGGATATTACCAAAAAATAATGTCTAGAAAATGGTCTGTTTACTACACATATAAATTGTTAATCGATGTCACTGTTAGTTTTTCCGGTACAATTAAACTGATTATGTGATCGACAGTGGACTTAGGGGGTAGGAATCCAGCATGTTTCTCCTGATGTCACCTTAGAGTAGATCATTCAGGTAATTATTTAACAATTAATTACCTTGTTGATCGTACAGCGCGGAATTATACCGCACCAATTATTACGGTATGTGAGGTGGCCCTTTTCGGTATACAGTGGG
Source organism: Muscina levida (assembly GCA_964034835.1). Lineage (NCBI taxonomy): Eukaryota > Metazoa > Arthropoda > Insecta > Diptera > Muscidae > Muscina > Muscina levida. The sequence goes on from OZ035883.1 coordinate 78,788,383, forward strand.
CCCTCGGTTAACGAACACAATTCGTTCCAGAATCGTGGTCGTTATGCGAAACGTTCGTTAAGCAAAACCATTATTTCCATATATATCAGTGCAAAATAAAATAATGCGTTCTAAGTCGGAAAAAGTACATACTAACATATTTCAACATCAATATTTATTGAAAGTAATATAACAAATCTGCAATGGAAAAAACGAAAAAATAACAAAAAAAAAAAATAATTTCGTACGATACCTGGACGCATACCTAGTTCTTCTTTAACAAAAAACTGTCTAGACCCGTTTGTTTTTGGCGACGTTTTAAAATTTGTTGAAAATGCGGCACAGCATTATCATTGAATAAATCTGTTGAGCGTTTAGCCACTGTCTGATTGGGGTGATGCTTTTTAATGTATGATGCCACAGACTCCCATGCCTTAAGCATTTCTTTAATTCCACTAGACGGCTGTTGTTCTTCTGTAACCTCCTCGGTTGATAAATTCTCCTCCACATCTTCTTGCTGTAAAGCACATTGCAAGTCCATAAGCTCTTCGGTAGTCAGCTCCTCACTGTGCTCTGCCACAAGCTCATCGAAATCATTGTTATCTACCTCTAGGCCCATCTAGGTTAGGCAGAAATATAATTTCGTTGGTTACTGGCTCCGTGGACACCGCATGGAGCCCCTCAGATGCGCATATGGCAAAGCGATTCGGTATTTCCCATTTTGCGTTGGTCGTTATACGAACCTTTGTTCGTTAAGCGAAACATTTTTTTTCTTTATAAAAGTGTTCGTTGTGCGAAACGTTCGTTAAGCGAGGCGTTCGTTAACCGAGGGTCGACTGTATTTGTTTTCGTTAATAAAAAATAAAATTCACAAAATAAATCTGTTTTCTTACTAACTTTTTATGCTCGAACGGAAAATCGACTAGAGCATAGGTTTTTGAAACACCACACAAACTTACCCGTTCTTAATGTTTATACGCGGAGGTTTATTAAAAAATGTTCAGAGGCGTAGAAATATGCTGGTTGTTAGTTTTTATGTTATCAATGTTATGTTATCAATTCATCAATCAATTTATTTAATATGAAGTCTGTCGGTGAACTTTGATTGTCTCTTTTCAATTTTTGATTTTTTTTCTATACATTTTTCTTTGCATCGTTGTTTTTGTATTTATTTTGTCTGTTAAAATGAACCAGGGGTTTTGAAAGAAGTTAATAGCAGAATGATATTCTCATAATGCCAGGCAATCTGTACAGCTGTTTCGGATCCAGCCACGAATCCTAATCAGCAGATTTTAGTATAATGATTGCAAAATGTTTATCAAGTCTTATGCACAAGAAGTCACAACAAAATGAGAATTCTTTCTTGAGTGCATAGACTCGAAAAACTGCACAACCATTCACTATGAGAAACCATTTGCTAAACTTTCTTTGATCAATATCAAAATTTGATACAATCGGCCTTATTCCCGTAGTCGTCATCGACGCAAAACGATAAAATCGGTATTCTCGTAGTCGTTTTCGATAACTATCGGTTACTATTGACACAAATTTGGTATTCTGTAAGGAAATGTGACGACGAAGTTGAATCGAAACGACTCTGAATCTGTCGTCACAGTTGTTAGTAACGACTTGAATCAATTTGAAGGAATAGTTTTAGTTTTTGTGAATTTAAAAAAAGTTTTGCTTAATGACGTCAAGAATGACAATGTCGAGTAACAAATAGGCGTTTGGAAACAAAATCCCTCATAGGTATAAGGATTTTGTCTTACGTGAGAAAATTGGGGGAAAAAAACTTAATTCCTTTGGAGCGCCTTTAAGAATCCTTTGCGGTTGTAGTTACGATTCTGGTCTTCTTTATTTGTAGTATGGGTTCCATAGACATATCAAATAACTCCACTAAATCCTGTTTTGTTTAAAATATTTAGTTTTTGCTTCTGATTTGTCATTTTCAGTTATTTCCAATTGTATCCAATGTGGACAAATGACCTCTCTAATGCATTCAGGGTTTCGACTGGAATCTTGCAACTATTGGCTGCCCTTACAGTTAGGTCGTAAGGCCCCTGTCCAAAGGACCTCAATGTTGCTGACAACTTAATTATGGTTGAAACATATGTCCTGAGTTCACTTTTCATTATAGGAACTATTTCTATAGGAACTATTACGTAATTAAATGCTGCCTTATTAAGACTTAAGTAATTCTCGAATCTTAAAAAAGTTGGAAGGCCGGCCAACTGGTAACCTCAAATTACGATTTTAACACCGATGTACATACTTGTTATTTGGCAAGTTTAAGATATCCGATCATTGTCGAAGTATTTTCCTTTCCAGTATAAGATATTTCTTGCTTTCCTCATCGCTTGAATTTGATTCGGGCACAAAAATATTTTTTTCATGAAACACAATAAAAATCAAAATAAATCAGCTGATGTACAAACAAAGAACGTAAATTATAAAAGAAGTACATTAGCTGTTTGTTTTGATCATTAAATAACACTACAGTAGGTTGGTAGAAGAAGAGAGCAGATTGGAAGAAGAAGAGCGTAGGTTGGTGGATGTGAATATGCAAAAATTAAAAAAACAAATTATGAAAATTTAATGCAGATTTAATGTTACATTTATCTTTTTGCCTGTTAGTGCATATTCTTTTTATTTCCATCGATTTTTATACCGTGCTACCAGTTCAGTACCGATCTACTAGAGTGTTACTTAAGGGCGTAAGTACACTACATTTCGCCGGAGTCTTATTTGACTTCTTGTACAATTTACTTTCTTTGGTACAAATGTAACATCAGCTGTTGTCATTTCTTTGATGTTATCGATTACCAGTCGACGTCGTCTCATGGTAGTTACAGAATACCGAAATAGCATTGATGTGCCGACGATGTTGAATCGAAGTGATGTTGACATAAAAACGACGACGATGTCGACGACGACGACTACGGAAATAGGGGTGAATAGTTTTGCATTCTTCCATATGAAAATAGAAATTTTTGTAGTACCATAGATGTAGATTTTGAAAGAACATTTTACGTCCTAAAATAATGAAAATAATGCCAATTGTTGGTCCAACAAGGAGGTTTGCGTTAAACACGCTCGTATTTGTACCAAAGGTACGGCAAAATTAAAAAAACACAAGGTTTATTATGAAGAGTACACAAGGCGAGAGTTTTATTTCTAGAAAAAGAGGGATTATTAATATAAATGAACATAAATACACAACAAAATACCTACCGCAGTTTTGCACCTCCTTCCACTTTGACTTCTATTGACCAACAGAATGATATGGCGATCAACTTTATGCCGAAAAGTCATAGAAGACAAGTGCAAAGGCAAAAATGCATAAGTGCGGTAAGTTTGTCTCCATTCCACTACACCAAAAAAGAAGCAACAATTACGGGAATGAAGACAATGACGACAAAACGTAAATGACGATAAAAAGATAAACGATTAGATAAATGATAATGATAACATCACAGGGTAGTCTGTAACACCAATGAACAGCGTGTTTCATAGAAAACCATACCACTAAATCGTATTTCCTTTAACGAATACAATTTCATATTTGTTAATCCATATCTAAATATTGAGAGAAATATATTTCATAACAAAAATACATGTCATACAAAACTGTCTAAAGGCCGGTACTAAGTACGTTCATACGAAAATTGTGTAGCGACATCGATTTGTTTGCTACAAATTGTGTCTAAGTATTTTCAAAATTTACTGTGAAAATTTGAACTTTTCGTGTGAACAATTTAGTACTCCTTCGTCAACATTTATTTCGAAACAAAATAATTTGTATGGGATTTGACATTTCGTACGAAACACTGAACTCACAACTAGCCTTAACACATAACAAAGAAGCGATCTTTTCAAAATTAATAAAAAAAAACAGTGGATTTTTGCAGTTTGCTCCTGAATAGTGCCAATCATCCTTAAAATGTTCCCTAACATCATTCATGTTTAGCTCTACATAAATGACTAGCTGAAGTATAATTAATTTATACATTATCTAGATTCCTGATTTAAACATTTATTTTGTGTTAGTAAAATTTTCCATGAAAGAAATCATAATTGAACTATTGAAAATAAAACTATAAATAACAATTGCATTTACATTTTTTCACATGGTCTAAAATGTGCGTAAGTCATTAATTCCACTGTACACTTTTGTATCTACTCACGTTGCTGTGTGCCGTCCTCGCATTGGCCGTTGGTGGCGTTAGAGCTGCACAGCCAACTTTGGTCAACGGCAAAAGGACTAAACACAAACGACGTTTATTGTTACAATTTAATCGAGGACACATGGTCATATACTCATTGCGTTGCTGTTGTTGGTGTCGTAATGGTTGAGGCCGCCTCTTTGCGAGTAATTGATCAATGTGGCCGACAGTGTAACGCCGCTGATTAGCTTTTATAATATTTGTCACCACTCCTCCATTGAACTTTATTGAATTCGTGGAAAACATTGCAGCTGCAATTATAATAGTCAAAATAACTTAATTTTAAGCACATTTAGTTAGTCATGATTTCATATGGAAAAGTTGATATGAATTTTGATCATCGAAATTGAAGAAAAAAAAGCCTAGTGGGATGGAGACATTTGGGATAACGGAGCACCCGGAGTAGAATTATACGTGAATTTTAGCAAGGGTGGGTCAAAAATATATAAAATTAGGTAGAGTATACGAGTTACTTTAAAGAACTAGGGATGTCTAACTCTCGGGTACTCTGTGATCAATGTAAAGTACACAAGACGGAAATATTCGCGTTAAGGAAGTTGGCTAAAGAATGGTAGATCGGCAGTGATATTAGTTAATGTATTTTCTGAATGTTCAAAATTACAAAACTATAGATTTGGTACAAATGTTTTTAAGAAATATAGAATTAGATGAATGAGTACTTCAGTTACTTAAACATAGTGTACTCATTAACAATCTCTGGTAGTCATGTCTGAAGTTATCCAACCACCGAGCCACTGCCAGTCCCAATTAAAGATTAGTTTATTTATTGGGACCGGCCGTGGCATAGTGGTTAGAACACGCGACTACCATGCGGGAGATCACAGGTTCAACTCCTGGCTCCAGTCATATTTAAAAAAAAAAATTGTTTCTTTCATTGTCGGCTCCCCTCGAATGTTGTCGACAGCAACTTCGCAGTATTAGTGTCGAGTCAATCGGCATGTCTAGTAAGAGCTTCTCAAAACAGTGACGTTCGCATTCGTCGATAAACAAGTAGGTGCCGTTAGTTGTGAATCTAAAATAGAAAGTGTGTAAATTCACAACAACGCGAGAAGCTATCCCATTCATGGGGTGTAAAGGGAAATTAAGTTTTTAAGTTATTTATTGCATAAATTTAATGATTAATGTGTAAATTTCATATTGTTATCGAAACAAAGAAATCACACTAATTTTTTCTAATTTCTTTCTTTAATACACTGGTTGATTAAAAAAGATTTATTTTAGAAGCGTCACATTACTATTGCATGAGCTCGCTGCTAGATAATAAGCCATGTTCCTATATGTGCATTGATATACTGTGCGGCGAAACCTTCCATCTGAGCAACAATTAAGAGTTTAATTGTCATTACCACATAATTATCTAGTTATATGTAATCAAAACCCTACGGGAAAAGTGGTGTTAATTTACCTGAGTGTACCTATCTCAGGACGGGTGAAGAGGGGATGTGTCACCAAACTTTTTCTAAAGTGTTAAAGAAAAGTCAATTTGATTGATATGTAGTATTCTGCGGCGTTGTGTTTCCAACGGCGTTGTTTATGAATAAATAGAAAAGTCAGAAAAATATAAAATATTTATGTATAATTTAACCCTAGAGAACTAAATAATTTATAAAAAAAAGTTTAATTTTATTTTGCTGTCTTATTTTGGGGCATATTAACAAAAAACAGATATCACACTGTCGCCGTCATATCGTGTTAATGCGACGGCTATCGGCAGATAAACAGAACGACGCCGTTATTTACATGTCGTTTAGCTGAGGTGTGTATAATGTAAACAATTATAATTCGCTTACAATTGTTGCAGAAAAAAGGAAAAAGAGTTGAAATTTGTGAAAAATTGTGAAATATTTGGTTTTTTTAACTAAAAATAAATGAAAAAAAGCTTATATGTATTAAGTACCTTTTAAGAATTGGTGTGGTGTGGAAAATAAATAAAAAAAAATGTCCGGAAGAGGTTCGAGCAAGCGAAATATCAGACGTTTAATTAAAAAGCAACAAATTAAAAACTTAGAATGTTTGCATTGTGTTTCTTCAAATATCAAAGGCAATTTCGAAATATTAAATGAGGCGCCACAACACAAAACACCATTTCAACAGAAAATGGCTCCTCCGAAATAACAGAAGATATTGAAACTACTACAAGTCAATATTATGCAAATTTAGGAATATTAAATGATGGAAGCGATACAGCAGAAGGGAGTGGGAGGCGTATACCTTTGGAAAACAGTTGCTCGCAAAATGTTTTCGTACCTTTGAAAGAAAAGCTTAAGAACTGGTATGTACGAAATAAACCGACACGAAAAACTGTTGAGGAACTGCCTATTATTCTCCTCTCAGTTTAAAGGCCTTAATTCCTAATAAGGAAAAAGCAGTCGTTAAAAGGATTTCACCTGGGTATTATACCCATTTCGGTATTATACATCAACTTAGAAATGTTCATCATTTGCTTTTGGAATCCAATAAAATTATTATTGACATAAACATAGATGGCATACCTCTATTTAAAAGCTCAAGAATACAATTGTGTCCGATTTTAATTAAAATTATAAATATCAAGAGCATTTCCGTATTACCAGTGGGCAGTTATATTGGAAAGCAAAAACCAGATGATATTTCGGAATATATGTCTAATTTGGTTTTGGAGAAAAAGGACATACATAATTGAAAATGGTATCAGGGTAGACCACAAGATTCTCCAACTTAAAATAAGAGCCATAGTTTGTGATTTGCCAGTAAAAGCTTTTCTTTGTGGAATTTTTGGGCACACTTCCTCTAATGGTTGCACCAAATGTGTCCAGGCCGCCAAACAAATTGACAAAGTTTTAACTTATTCTGCAAAATCCGGCATACTTATAACTGATGACAATTTCAAAAAAAGGAGTCCAACAAGAAGAAGCATCAGTTAATTTGAAATCAATATACCCCTTGAAAAATATGAAGACTTGATTGAATTGGATGGAAAAATTAACAATGATAACAAACATTTATCTGTAAGGTTCTATACATAATTTACATTTCGTCTTCTCTATCTCTATTGTATTTTTTACTAACATACGTCTTTCTATAATTAGGTGACTACAATGAAAGCACTGATAAGAAATGACTTTTGTAAAAATATTGGCGTGATCATAACAGAAGTTTTGGTAAATAGCTTTAATATTGACGGAACTCATGGAAAGAAAAGGATGAAAGATTTTAAAAATGTGTTTGCCGCAATCGAAGGTAGAAAAAAAAACATTGTGTACAAAATATAAATAATCAGAGTTTATTTTTTATTTAGATGCCGTAGGGGCCAACCCCGCCATTACTGATGTCGAGGGAAATATTAGGAAGGCTATATATTTAGCGAAAAAACCCCATCTCAAAAAAAACTCGCCAGGAAACAAAAACAGCAGTGAAAGTGCATTTGAAATGGATGTATAATATGTACTTTTTCATTAACTCCTATGTTCAATTGATCTCACTATTTTTGTCCTTAAAGTTGAATTAAAAATAATTTATGTTCTGTGAAAAATTATAAAAATTAAAAATAAATAATATGTATGGATCTCATTTTTATTACTATAAAATTAAAATTGAATATTATATATGATTTGGCATTCTCATGAGGATGTCATCGAAAACCGATGCAATTCGGAGTCATTAGCGACTGCTTTTTAGTGAATCTGTTATAGGGCTTGTACTGTTCAGCCGGTTTAAGACACATCACAAAGTATCAGTTAGGTAACTGGGTTTTACTGAACCTGTTATAGGACTTGTACTGTTGAACTGGTTCAAGACACATCACAGAGTATCAGTTAGGTGTCAATTGACACTTTAGTCTCTACATGTACATACATACATATTAAACATATGTAACTACACTGCAACAACACCATTACCTATCTCAACTAACGATATTCCACAATGTTCGATTCGATTTCAACACTTACACTATTTAAAACTTTTGATTAGATAAAAAATATGTATAGATTAACTACAGACCGTGAAATGTCATTACATTCATATGGACGTAGTAATAATATGATCCCACACCAGTGACTATGGCTCCAATCAAAAAATACATCATTGTCCTTTCGCTCATTTTATGATGCCGGTTCAGAGATGAAGGAGTAGTGTCTAAAAAAGCCAAGTGATTACACATTCCTGAGGTGACTTTGGAAAATTTCATTCAATTCATGCTGACTAACCGAACTGCAGATTGTTCTTTCCCTCTAGTTTTTAATGTGACAATTTCCACTGCAGGGCTGTCGATTGCACTAGCTCATCAACACCTATCTACTTCACTAGTCCTATGGTAATGCATAGAGGGGACAGTTCAACGGGTTTCATGTGTATTCTGTTGTAGATCTGCAACCCACCCTCACGATCACAACGTGTATTTGGACATTCCACGAAAAAATACCGTTCTTTTTGGCTCCTGTTGGTTTTTGTTTTGACTAGTCAAATGGCTATTACTTGTGCAATAGCTAAAGTACTAGCACGTTGGTAATGCAGATGGGGGACAATTAACCTCGTCCAATGACATGTCAATGTTAAAGTAGATTCTTAAACGCATTGCGAGGGGATAGAAGCGGAACTAGATCTGTACTCTTGGGGACAGTAATTTAGCTAGTTTTAAGCTAGTTCCATTCCCTGCAGGGTTATACATAGTACATAAATACATACATGCGTATGGATACTTAACGCAATGAACATTCGAGTGCAAAGTTCAATTCCATTAAAGTCAATAATCTGCTTTAATAACGATTGAACGAGTGAAACTCTACCTTATTTAAAATTGATGTAATCTGTTTGTGTACATCTTAAAATATTGAATTATATGTTTGCTTTCACTTACATTTATTTTTAGATAATATTTGTCGTCAAAGAATGATTTTATTTATCGTCAAGAATGTACTAGTTGCCGGCTATACTGTCGGATAATAACAAACCCGAGAACAATTTTTAGTGAATCAAAACAGATGACAGACAACAACAGGCGCCAGAGTTGTTTAACGAAGGGCTCTTTCATAGGGTGTGTCACTTTTCATTCATCTGAGAGTTTATACCCTGGCACCACTATGTGATTACAACAGTTACGCCTTTTTCATCAAGTATTTATGGTTTTCAAACGAAAATATTTTTTTTTAACAATAAAAAAAAACTTAACTTTCCTTTACATCCCATAAATGAGGTATGGGATAGCTTCTCGTGTTGCTGTGAATTAACACGCTTTCTATTTTAGATTCACAACTAACGGCACCTACTTGTTTATCGATGAATGCGAACGTCACTGTTTGAGAAGCTTTTATTAGACATGCCAATTGACTCGACACTTTTACTGCGACGGTTCTGTCGACAATATCAAGGGGGCCGGCAATGAAAGAAAAATGTAGATGACTGGAGGCGATCGGGATCTAAGGCATGGTAGTCGCGTGTTATAACCACTATACCACGGCCGGTCTGATATAAAAAAATTAGTATATTTATTTTATTTGGATAATTTAATAATCCATTTATTTATAAAACCAGTAAGAAAGTTTCAGTCGGGCAACACGACTTACATATACCATCACCCTTAGTAAAACAAAAAAAATTCTATTATATTGATATTATAACTCGATTTCTAAAGTGGAGGTATGGGAGGTACCAGATGGGTCGTGTCTACACTTCTAGATTTTTTCTCCAAAACTTTATCCTGTTATAGCGATGGGTGTATTGATAATATTACTCCATCTCTAAAGTGGACGGAAAGGTACACTTGTATGGGAGGTACCATAAGGGGCGTGTCTAGACTTTCAATATTTTTTCCAAAACTTTATCCTGTTATAACTTAACAAAATACATAATTTGGGCACGATCGTGTCGTGTATATTGATATTATAACTCCATCTCTAAAGTGGGCGGAGTGGTACATTTGTATGGGAGGTACCAGAAGGGCCCTGTCTAGACTTCCAGATTTTTTTCCAAAACTTTATCCTGCTTGAAATTTACTAAATACAGAATTTGGGCACGATCGCGTTAGATCTATTAATAATATTAATCGATTTCTAAAGTGGGCGGTACCAGATGTGTACGGGAGGCACCAGATGGGGCGTGTCTAGACTTCCAGTTTTTTTTTCTCCAAAACTTTATCCTGTTATAGCTTTACTAAATACAGAATTTGGGTACGATCGCGAGGGATGTATTGATAATATTACTCTATCTCTAAAGTGGCGGAAAAGTACATTTGTATGGGAGGTACCAGAAGGGGCGTGGCTAGACTTCCAATATTTTTTCCAAAACTTTATCCTGTTTTAACTTAACAAAATACATAATTTGGGCACGATTGTGTCGAGTGTATTGATATTATAACTCCATCTCTAAAGTGGGCGGAGTGGTACATTTGTATGGGAGGTACCAGAAGGGGCGTGTCTAGACTTCCAGATTGTTTTTTCCCAAAACTTTATCCTGCTTGAACTTTACTAAATACAGAATTTGGGTACGATCGCGAGGGATGTATTGATAATATTACTCTATCTCTAAAGTGGCGGAAAAGTACATTTGTATGGGAGGTACCAGAAGGGGCGTGTCTAGACTTCCAGATTTTTTTCCCAAAACTTTATCCTGCTTGAACTTTACTAAATACAGAATTTGTGCACGATCGCCAGGTATTACTCCATCTCTAAAGGATTACAGATTTTATAGAGATCACAATACTAGAAAAATTTCACGAAATTCCACAAATAAAGATCTATTTAATATATTATTGGCAACGTCAGATCCGTTTATCTCCAGTATTCGAAATCAATGGAAAGTGGAACATCGGGATTTAGATCAGTGAACGGCAGCCCAATACTACCACAATATGAGTTTGTGTTAGTAAGTTGCTCTCTTCCCTCTCTCACATAATTAAGAACAAAATTAAAATATAAAAATCCAGGAAATAATTGATAAATATTACTGCTATGCGCGTGGCAACGTACATTTACATGTTAGAATTTATTTTTACTGAAAAAAATGCATTTCTTTTATTGCCGTGCTAACAACAACCCAGCTAGCATTTGGATGTTTGTTTTACGATCACGATTGTCGGAGCAGAACTATATTTCTCTTTGCCTTAAAGACTTTGTGCTCACGATTTGTTTTCGTGTTTACTTTGTGTCACAGTCCCAACTAGAATTTTCAATCGTGCACGACTGGAAGCACTCTTCCGACGATTATATTCCAACGAGTCGTATTCCAATCGCGCACGTTCAGAGCAACTGATTGTTATTATTATCTTTTGCAAGGTGAATTTAATTTTGTTATATCTACTCTTGGCTCGTTATGTCTCTTCGAAATCCTAACGGTTTTTCCAATAACTGCTTAGCAGAAAAAGAAGAAAAAAATCTTTTTTGCTTTTTTTCATTTGAGTTTTTAACAAACAGACAAGCGTCAGAAGTGAAAAATTTTAAAAATAAAATAAAAAGTGGTTTTTTAGGTGGTAAAATAAAATAAATACAATATATAAATAAAAACAAAATATATTTATAATGCTATCGACAAAAGCTTTAAGGTTAAAAAGCAAACGCGAAGCAAAAAAGTTAATGGAATCTGGTTATAATGAAACGGGATGCAGCTCTTCCAAAAAAAAAAGCGAAAGTGGGAATAACATTTGAGTCTGATGTTGTTCCAGTTGCATGTGAGAAAGACAGCTGCATAACTAATGAAACAGAACAAGTCATAGATCTCCCTGAGACATTATTTGATCGTCATAATTTTAAAGTGGAAGAAGTGAGTTGGTCGAATAATGAAAGTGAAAAAGACAAAATTGAACTTTGGGCAATAAAGCATGGGTTAGCTACAACTGTGGTTAACGAATTATTGGAAATCCTCAGGGATTCTGAAATTAATGTTCCGAAAGACGTAAGGACGCTAAAAGGTACACCAAAAGAGGTAGAATCCAAGCCAATGGGAGATGGAACATATGTTCACTACGGCCTTAAAGACGCATTAAAGGATTTTTTTCGTAAAATTGATTATAAGGAAGATATTATATATCTTTATTTTAACATTGATGGCTTGCCGTTGAGTAAAAGTTCTAATCTTCAAGTGTGGCCGATCCTGGCTTCTGTATCAAATTATTGCGAGGTCTTTTTAACTGGAGTTTATGAGGGGCGTTTTAAGCCGAAAAGTGCAAATGAATTTTTGGATGAATGAGCTAGTTGAAAATTAGTTTCAATTTAAAGCAAAATCATATGCATTTAAGGTTAGATGCTTCGTAATGGATACACCAGCGAGGGCATATGTACTAGGTACAAAAGGCCATAGTGGGTATTTTTCCTGTACTCGATGTGAGCAAAAGGGAGAAAATATAAAAAATCGTCTGGTTTTCCCTTTTGATCTTAGCTGCACCCCACGAACAGAGCATCATAAAGTCATGACTGCAATTGCTTTAGAAAATATCCAAATAGACATGGTGCACCAATTTACTTTAGATTACATGCATGTTGTATGCTTGGGAGTAATGAAAACTTTAGTAAAAGCTTGGGTTAAGGTAAGAGGTGAAAACTATTCTATGACTTCCTGGCATATAAACAAGATTTTCGAACATCTAAATATCTTGGGCAGCTCCATTCCATACGAATTTTGCAGAAAACCACGGCCTTTGTGTGAGATTGACAGATGGAAAGCTACAGAACTTCGACAATTTTTGCTGTACACTGGCCCTTATGTATTAAAAGATATTTTATCTGTTGAAAGATACCATCATTTTTTGAAACTATCAGTAGCCATACGAATTTTGCTAGATGATAAAGATTGTAAAGTAAACAATATATTTGCGCGGAATCTGTTGGCAAATTTTGTAAAAGACGTGCCTGTTTTGTACAACATAAGCTTTTTAACGTGCAATTTCCACAACTTATTACACTTACATGAAGACGCCAAAGAGTTTGAATCTTTAGAATCCATAAGTGCATTTAAATTTGAAAACCACTTGCAAAAATTAAAAAAAAACGTTAAAAAGTTTAATAATGTAGCTGCCCAACTATACAAAAGACAAGTGGAGATAAGCAATGCGATAAAGCCTACCTCATTAAAAGCAGATTCCGGTTTCGTTTTGGAAAAATATGAAGGAGAAAGCCACACAAATATTAAAACAATAACTTATTTTCTTTCCCTGCTCGCGCCCAACAATGTTTGCCTAGTAAACAAAAGCATTATTAAAATAACTAAAATATATTTAATAAATAATTCACCTCAATTTGAAGGAAACACTATAATCAATTTAAAACCACTTTTTGAAAACCCAGTATCATCTGAAAACTTGCTTTTTTTTTCGACGTATGAAATAAAAGAAGGAAACAAAATTTCCTTTAATTTAAATAACATTGAAAAAAAGTTTGTTTGGTTAGACGATAAAACCAATAAAACAACTGTTTTCCTTCCCAAAATTCACCATGGAGATCGAGATGATTTGGCGTAAGTTTACAACATAATTTTAATTTATAGTTTAATAATTGTTTTTTTATTATCACTTATTTTCAGTTAACCAAGACGTAATTGAAGGCGTGCAGTATACTCCTCTAATTATCTTAAACGGTAATATTTTATTTTTTTTTACTCATCTGAGGTCGTTTTTCAGATCAACAACAACAACCAACAAATTCACAACAAATACAAGACAAACAGAAAGAAGATAACACGAATGGTATGATGACATTATAAACGAAGCCATGGATTATTTGCTTACTTTATATATAATTGTTTTTCAGATAGTACAAAAATAGCAGAAATTTTACCGATCTCGCAAACACTTATTTCAGAAATGCGAGCTCAAAAACAGCAAATAACCAGGCTAACATAGGAAGTTATAATACTAAGAAATGAGATGCGACAAAGCAACAATAGAGAAAGAGGATATTATTGCCCGATTGGTATGTTTATTTATCTTCATCTATCTACATGTACCTATATCTATCAACTCGTTCATTAGGAACGCGTTTAAAAAGCTGCTAACCGATGAAGTGGCTACAAAATTAAGCTGGCGTGGAACTAACGAAAAGCCCAGCATTCAAGAGTTCTGTATTAAGGAAATTATAACCAGTAAAAGACATGTGTCATTCAAAATTCCCAGAATCGAATGATTCTTCAATAAATAAAGCAATCCAGCAACACTTTGTTCATGCTGCAGACCGGCTTAGGAAAGCAGACCGAACAAAAACAATTAAATAATTTAAAAATTTTAATTTATAATACAGTTTATTTTTATTTCCTGAATTAATTTTTTTTTATATAATTGAATTTTTAATAAAAAGGTAGTTCTATCAAAGAAACAAATAATAATAAGCCTTTTTGTTTAAATTTACCACTATTGTATTTTGCGCATCGTCGACGATTGGATTTTTCTCATCATCGGCGATTTGATTTCGCTCATCGTCGACGACACAACCGCATCGGACGAATGCTCAAGCGAGACTGAATGGATTTGTTTGTTTTCGTTCAAAGTGTGTGAGAATACATGTGTGCACAGTGGATGCATTTGTATGGGGGCTGCGACAAAAATAGTTAGAATAGAGGTATCGATCTGAAATTTTCAGAATATGTTCTGGGACATCCATGTATAGTTATCAGTTTAAATGGGTGTGATCTAAATGTCCTAACACCTATTTATGGTAAAAATATCTTAAAATAATGACAACTGTTTTAAATAAGTTTGACCAAAAAACACATAAAATGTATTTCATAATTAAATATATATGAAAACTAAAAGGAAAAGCAAATAAACAACACTATCTGTTTTCGGAATAAAAAGCAATTTATTTGTAACTCATATAGAAATAAACCCTTAACAATACAACAATACAATACCCTTTTTAATACAAAAGAAAAAATATTAAGACAATCAATGTAAAATAATATACATACATACATATGTGCACACATTTATATTGTATCTATTTTTAGACATCTTCCAGCAAATCAAAAACAGACTTTAATAAAGTAGGTTTTTTGGTGTATGGCAACTTTCTCTGATCTGTGACAAATGAATCTGAGCTGAGGAGTAATCGGTTTAGCAAATCCGTATATGTTGTAACGCGGGAGGTTTTTCTGGTGTGATAGAGCATAAATCTCTTTATATCTTCATTTTTAGCTTCTGCAACTTCCTCAAAAAGCTCACTAATTGTTACTAATGCATAGTCAATAACATCGGAATCATGTATTAAAACTGTTGTGTACTGAGGGTTGAAGATAGTACCAGGAATATTTTTCTAACAGTCCCTTAGCAGTACCGAGTGCATATTCGTTAAATTTATCTGCATTAATTGCATACCCTGATGACATAGCTTGCACATCTGAGAATTAGGTCTTTACCAAGCCCCGTTATTTAATATCAACACAAGATTGTTTACGGATTCATCAGATATATCGTCCAGCACTTTACTTTGGAGATCTAATATACGCGAAGCAGTGTGATCAAGCAAACTTTGTAGCTCAACTTCTGCATACGATTCACTCACGTTAATTTTATTGGGATAACTTTTCCTCTTTTCCTTTAAAACCTTCTCATAACTTGGTAACATACTGAATGAAAGTTTTGAGTTTATAAAATCCCGAATATTTAAATATTGATGCTTTGATAGATTAGTTTCCATTATGACTGATAGCACTTCTGTAGTATTTACTTGCACATAGCAGTGTTTCGGTTGTAAATCTGCACCACGTAAGGCACCGGCAGCAGACTCATCAGTTTCTGCCAGTTCTGCTAATCTGCGTTGTTTAGTTCTCTTCGAAGAATTTAAAAAATCAGATTTAGGGCGCCCACGCTTTTTACTTGAGGATGGTTCTTGCATTCTATGAGTAGTTTCTAAGGGAGTGGGTTCTCTTTCTAAGACAATAACTTCTCTTAAGTCCAACCATTCGGAATGGTTATTTAAAACGAATGTTTTAGTGCGTTTGTTCTTTTGCCAAAACGCTACAATTTTCTTACAAATGATACGATTTAATAACTCAAAAAACATTTCTTTGCCACCTTCTATTCCAATCTTCGTGACTACTTCATCGAACACCTATCGAGCCTTCTCAGAATCCTTCCCTTTTTTAGAACACCAAATTTCAAAAACGAACAATCGAGAAAAAACGCATTGATAAGATGTACCTATTCCAAAAATAAATAAAGAAGAGAATAATCAAATTTGACAACAACAATAACACTTTTGCTCATTTTTATGTATCAATAACAACACTAACAACACTAACAACATACACGTAATATAACACACACAAAAAACTCAACTTCAAAACAATGAGGTTGTGTTACTATATTACATGTCCCTGCAGAAGAAGGTAGAGGCATTGACTCCTAACGAGTGGTGCTGTACTGGAATAAAAGCCAGTAGTCGCGGCGGATACGATTTATAGACGGGTGGGAAGTACTGGTAGAGTAGTCGCAAATGCTAAACTAGTTTTTGAACTTGGCAACACTATCAACATACGTTTAGGTTGGCAGTCCTATTTACAGCTGTCAACAATTGTTTCCTTATTACATTCAAATCAGTAATTGTGAAAAAAACATTCGTACGCTTAATTAGAAATACAAACCAAAAAAGTAAATAAGAAAAAGAAAAGAAAAATGAGAAAACGTTACTCGACAAATGGTGAGTTAATTCGACCATAAAGTAACAATTTTTATAAAAATTTTAAATTCAGGTGGCTCAAAGTGTGATGGCTGTGCAGAAATACATAAAAAACTTTACGAGATGAAAGGTAAGTTAGATTATTCTTACAGCAGTTTAAACCTCTAATTATATTCTATTTAAAATCTTTAACAGGAACGCTCGTAGAACAAAAACAATAAAACAAGCAGAAGGCAAAGGAAAATCACGCTCAGCTAAGTGTGGATAACAGTGACGAGCCGAAAGACAGCAACAGCAACCAAAACCTGAATGAAGTGTCTGTCTCATTTTATTTAATCTAAGTTAATTTTGATGTTAACTAGTTTTAATCACTTTTAATAAAAATTTGAAATGAACGTAAGAAAACATAAACTTTGTTGATATTTCTCAATATTAATTTACCCAACAAACTACTTACTCGTGGCGACTAGAAGAAAATTACTCCCAAACTCTGCAGTCGTGCACAACTCCCAAACTCTGCAGTCGTACACCACTCCGAAAGCGACACAAAAGCGAGTAGTGGTTTTCGTATGACAGCCCTATGTAAAAATCGTCACTTGAAAGCATTGAGGGGGAAATGAAGAGCGACTAGTCGGTATCGCTTTGCGACTAGTAGAAGAGTACTTCTGCAGCACTACTTTCTTCTGAAGGGGTTAAACAAATTCTGGCAAATATTGGCATTTCAACTAAACTTTTTCATAATATACAGGCATGTACCGGTATAAAAAAGTAAAAATTGTAGTGGGAATCGGGGGGGAACACATTTAAAACTCTAAGAAAAATTTGAGTAGACTCCAAAAATTGCGTTAAAAAACTATTTGTAAAATTTCGTATTTTATTAAAACTACACACTTATTTCAATATATATAAATATTTAAAATTTATGCTAATACCATTCACATTAACTACCATTATTGGTATCTTAAATTTTGAGTCTTTTTTATTTAGTTCCTTTCAATTGAAACTTGAATTTTTTTTGTGTTATTTTCAATCCACTAACCACTTGAATGCATACTTATACTTCTGTAGCTTATATTTCAAAAGTCCCATTAGAAATCCAAAAAAGAACTTCAGTGTAGTGGAATTTGCTGTGATTTTTTTATTTTTTTTAACTTCGATTTTTTTATTTTTGTCGTATGGGCGCCACCACAGTGGTGTGGCTCTCTCGCTCATGTTGCCGAAGGGCTACCTCTCGCGGTTCGCTGTTTTAGATGAAGAAGCCAAAAAACTACTAAAGAACAAAAATAGCTCAGAAAAAAATATGGAATATTTGCAATCAATATTTGAGTCAAATGAATAACAATTATAAATGAATTTCATTGTTATTTAAGTACGAAAAACATAGTATTAGTAAAAAAAATAATAATAAACAGAACCTACGATTTTTACAAATGCTATACAAATCTAATGCAGTTTTTATTTTTAAAATGTTTTTTAAAATTGTCAAATTTCACAGCAAAAAATAATACATTTTTCCGTAGTAATAGCAAGATTTTTAGATAATATTACTAACATTTTATAAGTGTAAACATTCTTTGAGCGTAAACAAATTTGACAGCATAATTTTTTTAATTTTTCTGTAAAAATAGCAAAATCTGTAGTTGATTTTTCATTATTACAAAAAGTATTTATAATGTTCCAAATATTAAATTTTTTCATAAATAAAAAAATAATAAACCTACATTTCACTCTAAAAGTTAAAAAAAATTAAAAGTTCAACTTTGACCTAGAATTCCTTAAAAGTCCTAAATCAATTTTAATGTAATTAAAACATAGTCAAGCTGAACTAGATATCTATCCATTAAAAAAAATTCTTTCAATATTTTGATCGGTTCAAAAGTTACAGAATTTTGGCCAATGAAAAACGATTTTCAGCCACTGTGCGTCGTGAAGCACCTTGCCGGACTGCAATACAGAAATTGGTGAAAAAATTCGAGCTGTTGGGACAAGTTAGTGACGTGAAGAATAAAACAAGTGCACGTCGCTCAAGAACAACTGAGAATATTGCTGCTGTAGCCCAAAGTGTTGAAGAAAATTCCGGTTTGTCCATTCCTCGTCGTTCTTTGGAATTGGGTATTTCGCAAACGTCATTACACCGTATTTTGCATAAAAACTTGGATCTTAAGGCTTATAAAGTTCAGTTAACACAAGAACTCAAGCCGGCCGATCATAAAAAACGTTGTGTCTTTGCTTATTTGGTCCTTGAAATGCTTGAAAATGATCCGGAATTCCATCGATAAATCGTCTTGACTAATGTGACAAAAGTATTTGATGTGAAATGGTTTAACTCGGAAAATAGTTTCTATAACTTCGATTTTTTTACGCTAATTGATGTGGAATTTCAAGCACTACGTCTGTCAAAAATGGTGGAATACTTTTTGTACAACACTTTTTTGTATTAAGTTTTTAAACTTGAGATTTAATTTCCCACAGAAACATTTTCTGGAGATACGTAAAGATAACTTCGGGACGATGATAAGGTAAAGGACTTCTGGCTACCAAAACGTAATAGGGTGGAACTGAAGCTCTCAACGGAGACCAAGTACCGAGGTGATGTCAGAAGCTAAATTGGTCAAGGAATATCGATGTAAGTTTAAAGAGGGGCGTCAATCCTCTTTATGCGCACCGAAACTCTATTCGTAAAAGTTGGGGACTCAGCCCGAAGCTCACAATGTGGCTGTATACTAGGGTAATCTGGCCAATTATTACTATGGATGTCTGGTTTGGAGGGAGGGCCTAGATAAGAGTAATATGTTAAACTATAATTTATAAATCATTATTTATTTATTGGAAGTAGATTCCTTCATAAAGATATCCATATGGCAACCTGGATATCCCCGATGGTCTGCCGGCAGAGCTTTTTAAAGCCGTCAGCGATTAGCAGGTAACGTGCATGCACCAGCTCATAAACACGGCTTGGCTAAAGGAGTGCATGCCCGATGATTGGAATCTGAGTTTTCCATGTCGTGCACTTAAGAAAGGCGGCTCAAGTGTGTGTACCCTTTTCCCATCGCATACAAGGTCCTGTCTACTCTTTTATGTGAAAGACTAAATACCATTTTAGCGAACCTGATTGGACCTTATCAGTGTGGCTTAAGACCTGGTAAGTCCACAACCGACCAGATATTCCTGGAGAAGACCCAAGAAATGTCGATCGACACCTTCCAAAGATGTATTCGATTATCGGATACGACAGAAATTATTAGATACTATGGCAGAGTATGGTATCCCCGCAAAGCTGATACGACTTTGTGGGATAACACTGACTGACACGAAGTCTTCGCAAACCACAGCGCACAATCCTGGGTAATGACACATGCGTATCAATCTGGGAGTGTTCGAGATAAAAACACTTCGCAAACTAAAGAACCATAAGTTGTTAGAGCTGTACAACGACATCGACGTAGTAAAGCGCTTTCAAATAGATCCAATGCCCTGGCTTGGACACGTTGTACGAATGGAGGAAAACGTTTTAGCTTGAAAAATATTCGACAATAAACTCGATTAGCGGTGCAGAAGGTGGCGACCAAAACTTCGTTGGATGGATCAAGTAAAAGAGCTACATATTATTTAAGCTTGGTGTGTCAAGCGACTACTGATGGATGAATTTCTGTTGCTGCTGCCAAATAAGATAAAGAAGCAGCGACTACGTTAAGATAGGGTGCCTCTAAATGCAAGAGAAGCCTGACTTATCTTTTACAAATGTCTTGTACATTCCAAAATGATTAGAATATTACTTTTAAAGTTGTGATATTATTAATGTGTTTTTTTCAAATCAACCGCACTCTGTTACTAATTTTTTATACCATCACCCTTAGGGATGAGGGTATATATCATTTGATACGACCCAAAAGTGTAACACATAGAAGGAGTCACTTTAAACCTTAGGTTTCTTTGAACCAAATTCGATTCATGACTTTTTAAGTCGTTTGAGCCATGTCCGTCTGTCTGGCTGTCCGGCTGGTGCGCACGATAACTTTCGAAAGATGCTGGCACCTCCCATACAAATACATCATTCCGCCCACTTTAGGGGTTGTACCCAAATTCTGTACTGAGTAAAGCTATAAAAGGATAAAGTTTTGGAAAAAATATTGGAAGTCTAGCCACGCCCCTTCTGGTACCTCCCATACAAATGTACTTTTCCGCCCACTTTAGATATGGAGTAGTAATATCAATAAATCCAACACGATCGTACACTTATTCTTTATTTGGTAAATCTATAGCAGGATACAGTTTTTGAGAATACTGTATCTATAGCAGGATACAGTTTTTGAGAATACTGTATCCTGTACTCCCCTTCTGGTACGCCCCATACTCATCTGGTACCGCCCACTTTAGAAATCGATTAATATTATTAATAGAACTAACGCGATCGTGCCCAAATTATGTATTTAGTAAAGTTCAAGCAGGATAAAGTTTTGGAGAAAAAATCTGGAAGTCTAGACACGCCCCATCAGGTACCTCCTATACAAAAGTACCACTCCGCCCACTTTAGAAATCGAGTAATAATATCAATATAATTGAAATTTTTTGTTTTACTGAGGGTGAGGGTATATGTAAGTCGGGTTGCCCGACTGAAACTTTCTTACTGGTTTATCTTTCTAAACATCTAAACAAACTCAGAAAACGGAACATCTAAACAAACTCAGATGGTTGTGATTGGATATGCGTTTGGTAGGCGCCCCGAGTGGTTTAAATTTACAATTCGGTCCAATTGGACAAAGGGGCGTGGCACCGCCCATACAACTTGAAAATCAAAATTGCTGTATCTCATGAACTATCAGAGGTATGAAGATGAGATTTGGTATATATGTTGTTGGAGCAGTATTAATTACAGCCAAGGTGGAAGTGGGCGGTGCCACGACCTCTTTTCTAAAATCGCTCTTACGGCTTTTCTAATAGACCGATTGATACGCAAATTTTACCAAGTGGTACTGTTGATCTGTGGATAGTCTCTGGCTATAATAGGTTGTGATTGGATAAAGGGGCGTGGCAACGCCCCTACAACTTGAAAATCTCATGAACTTTCAGAGGTATGAAGATGAGATTTGGTATAAATGTTGTTGGAGCAGTATTAATTACAGCCAAGGTGGAAGTGGGCGGTGCCACGCCCTCTTTTCTAAAATCGCTCTTACGGCTTTTCTAATAGACCGATCCATACGAAAATTTTACCAAGTGCTACTGTTGACCTGTTGGTAGTCCCTGGCTATATTTGGTTGTAATGGGATAAGGGGGCGTGGCACCGCGCATACAACTTGAAAATCTAAAGGGCTATATCTCATGAACTGTCAGAGGTATGAAGATGAGATTTGGTATATATGTTGTTGGATCAGTTATAATTGCAGCCAGGGTGGAAGTGGAGGGTGCCACGCCCCCTTTTCAAAAATCGCTTTTCCAATAAACAGATCGATACGAAAATTTTACCAAGTGGTACAGTTGACCTGTCGATAGTCTCTGACTATATTTTGGCTGTGATTGGATAGAGTGGCGTGGCACCGCATATACAACTTGAAAATTAAAAGGGCTATATCTCATGAACTATCAGAGGTATGAAGATGTTACATATAATATGTTGTTGTTGCAGTATGAATTACAGTAAGGGTGGAAGTGGGCTGTGCCACACATCACTTCAAAAAAAAAATATTTTTTGAGACCTTCTGCGTAAAACTGACTTCTCAACAAACTAAATGAAGTACTGCAGAAGCTAATCTATGTATTGGTTAAAAAGTTATGGCCTCTGAGAGTTGGTAAAAAAAAATTTTAAAAATCATTTTTCAGAATATTGGGCAGAGTCCCAAAACATGTCAAAAATATACCATTCTCTTCGTCTTAGTCTCCAAACATCGGAATGGTTGGAAAAATTAGAGCCGAGCCCATAGGTCTGAAGTTTCCGATAATTGCTCATTCACTAGCATAGATTTCGATACTGGTATACGATTACCACGTTTTTTTCGACGTGAACAAATTGATCCGTCCTAATGAACAGGCTATTTGGAATAAGTAAAAAGCGATAATTTGATTTTTCGCAAAAAAAACATGGCAGTTCCACGAAATGCGCTCTTTGATGTTTGGTTGTCAAAAGATCTGAACTTTTCAGATTATATTGTTGATGTTGGGGCAAGTACATCTCGCGATATATCGAAGACAGGAAGGTATGAAAAAAACATTTGTGAATCTTGTATGCGTTCAAAGAAGCGAAAAGCTAAGAAACTTATGAGCAATACTGATAATGACCAATTGTTAATGGCAGCGGAAATGACATTGAGATTACCTGGAAAACGAAATTCTCCAAAAATACTACAAGACTTGCCCGTGACTTCTCCATCAAGAGGCACTGCATTAAAGAAAACTCGATTATCTAATGAGAACATGAGAAGTCACCAGATCAAGCACTTGCGATGATTATTGATACAGGTTTTTTTTACAAATGATTATAATAAAAAGATTGGATTGCAATCGCTAATTGATCATAGTTTAAAAAGATTATGTGCTGCACAAGAGGAAGTGTTGCTCTACGTTCACGAAATTGGTGATGTAAATGCAATTATAAAATGGGGATATGATGGTTTTTTAATTGATATGCCAAAACAAAAAGCAGGCAATACAAATGATGGTAACACGGCGAAAAGATTTTTTGAAGATCCTTAAATAACGTCCGACGTAACAGGACCAAATATAAATCTGTTGAAAAGGTTTCACACAATACTTTCCTGAATAGGTTGTGGATTTCATATTAATTCTATAGCTTTTGACCGCTTTGTCACAGATACCAGAGAACTGTATTTATCAGAATATGCATGGTACAATATGCCAGTGAGTGTGCATAAAATTCTTTTTCATGGAAAGGATATAATAGCGTCTTCCATTATTCCTATTGGTCAACTTTCTGAAGAGGCTCAAGAGTCCAGAAACAAAGATGCAAGAAATTATCGAGAACTCTATACCCTCACATCTAGAACTGAAAGTTATTTGGATTTGTTGCACAGATTACTCATATCGACTAACACAAAGCGACGAGCATTATCAAAATAAGTTATTGGCTTATTATCTGTACCGGAATATGGAAACGATATTGACTCGGAGTAATTATTTTTATTTCCAAATTGCTTTTTTTAATATGAAATTTAAATTTGTTTTCAAAAATATATATTAATCATCTCAAAACAACTACTAATTGAAGGCATTTGTGTGTATCTAAAAATTTAGTGAAATTAAAATTGTTATTTTGAAAATACACCTTATATGGGCGGTGGCCAAAAAAGTGGCCGGACTACGTCCATTTTTTGTGACCAATTCTTTATCGATATCATCATTATTATTTGCTAAATTTCATTGCCATATCTTCTTTTATTTGACTGTTACTTTTGGCATCCTAAAAGTGACAAAAATCACACTGTGCGACGCCGTTCTCAGCAACTCGGTCTCTGCAAATGCTGAGGAAAGATCTTGGCCTACATTCATATAAAATCCAACTGGTAGAAGAACTAGAGCCAGTGGACGATCACTTGTTTTTTTTTATTTATCATGTCATTGCACATTATTTGAAGGAGAAATGGTTCCAACACGACGGCGTAAAATGCCATATAGTGCGTGAGACCATCACTTTGTTAAGCCAAACATTGGTGACCGAATTATCCCAAAAAATGGTAATACGAGTTCAATACAAAGATTGTATTCGGGAATATATTTTGAAGACATGGCAAAAGAGGTTTTTATGGCTAAAAGCATGAAGCTTCAAACGAAATTTATATTTGCGTTCAATAGGGGGAGAAGGCATGACAAATTGTTTTGTACGCCAAAAGAGATAGTTAGTATACAGACGGTTCCCACTACTACAGATAAAAATAAAAATTGAATTTTGATCTTTAACGGAATGTCTGTTTCCGATTTGTGACAGATATGACTTTGATGATGATTTTTTTTCTATCGTCATAGAGCCTATGATATTTAGAATTTAAAACAATAAAACTTAATTTGGTAACTTTCATGTTAATGAATTACTTGAAATAAGTTACATAAGTTAATAAACTCAACATATTATTATTTTGCTTAAGTACCTTTTTCAAAGTACTTTGTAGACCTAAATGTGAAATATATTCATCAGTCATGACTTCACATAACATATCAGAACATAACATAGTCCAAAAGTAGACATTAGTGAAAACATAAGAGACATAAGGAAATCGTAAGAAATTACAAGAAATGAATAACTTAGCACTACAGAGCATTTCCCTTGATCATTTTCCGTTTTTTTTTTTTCAAAAGACTTCAACTTCTAACAAACTTAACCAATGCAAAAGAATATCGAAATAAATCAGCTTTATTTTTCGCCAAACATAGAAACATAAGGAGAATCTATTTTCTGCAGGCTCCAAAATTATTTTGTTATGTGATAAATAACTACATTCATGCAAATGTATGCAGTAGGTTTAATCAGCTGCATGTATGCCTTAGTTTACACAATATTTACGCCTTTTCATAAATACCCCAATTACCAAATGCCGGCTTTGTTTTTACTTATAAAATATATGCTGCCACATAACAAGGTTTAAAATTACGCCTTATCTAAAATGTTTAACATCTAATGATCTGACCAATGTGGCCAATTTTCAAAACTTCTATACAAAGCATCCGCTGAATTGGCCGTTGATGCCGGATCCAACTTATTTGCCGCCACAATTCTGTAGTCCTTTGAGAGTTTGCCCAAACGGACACCTTCGTTTAGCAACAACTTTGTGACATTCATTTGTTTGTCCGAAGGTTTATTCCTGTTAAAGGAACCAATAAAGGCCAAGGATATGCTGTCGTCGTTAAAACCGATTACCGCAGAACCTCTGTTTTCCCACCCGCGTCCCTCGTAGACATTGCCATCGCCTCCTATCATAAAGTTGTAGATGATGTCATCCTGTCGTTGTGACTCAATGTTGAAAGTTTGAGTAAAGCGGACCGTGTAAGTGCAGGCAGCCTAGTAAACGATATAAGCACAAATATAGGTAAACATTATACGACTTGGGTAAAATGTGAATGTTTGGACAAACCTGCGTTTCACAATTTGATGTCCTTGTTGGTATAACGATGACACGATTCACGGGCAAATCCAGTTTAATCCAGGGATTTAAGGGTGGCTGAGCAAGCCAACCATCGCGTGGCACAATGCGTAGAATAGTACCGCCGCCGACGTTGTCTTGAGCTACAATCAATCGATAATAGAGAAATTTTTAAAGTTTTTTAATTGCATAATTTTTTATTAAGTTTTAAATAGGTTCAATCCTTTCATATTCCTATATATCATTGTAGGGCATGGTCAGCTCTAAAAAAAGTCGTTATACCAAAGTGATGCTTTTCATTCAAAATAATAAATTTCTGCTTTGGTTTCTTAAATCATTCATTAGGAACTAAAACAGATCCCCCGGACAATGAAAAGACGCAATGTTGAGCCACATAAATGGAATGCTAACACCGATGCGTTTTGGAGAGTAAGTAACATAAATTACTGAAGCTCAACACAACGGCTCCCTTAATGCCGTTAGCAACCCCCAAGAAACTGAGAACGGAGGCGATGGCCTAAGGACCATGCTTTAAGGATATGCACCTGGAATGTACGATTTCTCTACAGAGATGGTGGCTCTATCCAATTGCTGGATGTCCTCGAGAAAGCCTGATGTTGAGCCATGCTGAAAGTTAGTCGGCAAGAGACTTCGACATCTGTTCGCGCGGTTTAACCTTGTAAGTGAACGAATAACCGGTATCCGCATCAAGGACAACCATTTTTACAATTCGCTGATTTGGGTACACGCCCCCGACGGAATACAAAGACGAGGACGATAAAGATGCTTTCCATGAGCGCCTTGGGGAAATATATGACCGCTGCCTTGCCGATGACAGTAAAATTGTTCTGGGAGATTTTAATTTTAAAATAGAACTTAAAAAACTTAATTTCACTTCATTAAAAGTCAAGAGTTTGGCAGAAGTGCAGAATAATGCCTGCGGCGCTACTCCAACCATCTCAACCATTACAACTTGAATTTAAAAAACAAATAATATTTTAAAGGGATATATAAAAAAACAATATTATTACAATACATAGCTTTTTTTTAAATATTTTTCAAATTTTTCTTCATTTTTTCCACTTTTATCCTTATTTAATCAATTTTCTTCTTACACATATTTCTCTTTGGACTTTTTCTTGAATTTTTTTTAAATATTTCTTGAAATTTTCCTTTAAAAACCTTAAAAAATTCAAAAAAATTTAAAATTTTCGCACATTTTTGTTGACAATTAATTTTTATGCGGAATTTTTCAATTCATTTCCTTAAATTATTAAAATTTTCCATGATTTTTCCCCATTTTTTTTAAATTTTTACGGGTTTTTTCAGAAAAAAATATTTTTTTTGAAAAAAAACGCGAGGTTTTTAGATTTTCTATTTTTTTTTAGAATTTTTTTAATTTAACTTTTTCCATGATTTTTTAATTTTTTTTGGTATATCCCGGAAATTTAAATGGCTCTAACTCGGTCCAGGAGACCCGTAGGAGTACCCACACATTCTGCACTTTTGCCAAGAGTTTTTGGCATAAGCATAATCAATACGTAGCTGTACTAATTTAAGTCATTAACTAAACGATTATTCAAACAATTCCGATCATATTTCACTTGACCACTTAGGTCAAATGTTTACTAATATTTACATATTACATGATGTAAATTTCAGCTGCGGAAATTTGCGGTTTGTGGAGTTACCTTCAATAGAACAAAGCTTCCTCACCGTTTTCGATGTCTTTTTTTGATTGTGTACTCTAAGGGAGGTCCTTGAATCCTTTGTCCGACATTGACCAAACTGTAGATTTAGTTATAGATTGATGAAATCATATATCATATACCGACTTTGGTATGCCTACTATGAAATTAAAATTTTCAGGATCTAACAGAGGTCCTTGAATCCTTTGTCCGACATAGACCAAATTTTAGATTTAGTCATAGATTGATGGATCAATGGATATGCCGACTTTGGTGTGCCTACTATGAAATTTAAATTTTCAGGATCTAAGAGAGGTCCTTGAATCCTTTGTCCGACATTGACCAAATTTTAGATTTAGTCATAGATTGATGGAATCAATGGGTATACCGACTTTGGTGTGCCTACTATGAAATTTAAATTTTCAGAATCTAAGAGAGGTCCTTGAATCCTTTCACAGATTTTAACCAAATTTTAGAAAGTAGTGTCATTAAAAGAGACTGTGAGATGTGCCAAATATTATTCACCTCTGAAAACAGCTTCCACTGTGTGATGGTGGCCACAGAGTTTGTAGTCTTCTTCGAGTTTTTTATCATTCTTCAACTTTTCCAAGAGCGATTTGGCTGCTTCCAAAGCAGGCTGGCTGGGCAAGTCCTTAAGGAATGTGCCCATAAAACCGATGCCTATTGAACCAACATTGGAGCCATTGGCGAGAGCACCTTGGGATGAGTCACCACGGCCTTCGTAAACATTGCCATCATTGCCAATAAGATAGTTATATGATATGTCA
The DNA here is from genome assembly GCA_964034835.1 of Muscina levida. Taxonomy (NCBI): domain Eukaryota; kingdom Metazoa; phylum Arthropoda; class Insecta; order Diptera; family Muscidae; genus Muscina; species Muscina levida. The sequence continues at coordinate 78,816,746 of OZ035883.1, forward strand.
TCGAAGCCAATTTGTTGATGAAAGTTTTGAATGCCTTGCAATTCCTGCACACATTCAGCCTATAAATAGACAGAGAAATCATTTACAGGATAGAATATTATTACTCTAACAACGGGCACCCACCTTTGTGTTACATTCCTTTCCGGCTGTGTGAGCAATAATAATGCGTCCAACGGGCAGTTCAAGTGGTGTCATATCTTGCAGGGCAGGCTTTGCCTTCCATTCCGAACGAGGCACAATATTCAAATCGCCTAGGATCGTTTGCGCCAGACAAGCGAAAACCAGCAGTACTCCACAGAGTTTGTTTAGAAACATTTTTGATAAGATTATTGAAAACGGCAAAATTATAGATGTTTCTCCGCTCGGGCGTTACTATATAAAATGATGAAACAGCGTCAATTTCGATCTCTATTTATTAACCGTTCACAGACACATCATGTACACAAGGGCATGCATATGTGTAGCAAAGCTGTGTATTGAGAAACAGACAACTTCTCATGAATTAGAATCGCATTGACTTCTTATCACTTGCAGATAGGTACGTTTGTTGTTGTACTCTTGGGATTCACACAGTGGGAAATGAATTTTTGTAGAAAAGCGTTTATTAAAGCAAACTATTCTATTTGATTAGTTATGAACTCTTAACATCTGTCCAAACATATGCTTTGCTCAATAATATAACAAAAAGTCTTGTGTGAATTTTATGGAAGGTTATTTATATTGTTAAAATTCTTAAATTGGAATTGATATACATAAGAATTAGGTTACGTTAGAGACACTTGTGGTCTAGTATAAATCAGCTCACCTACACTCCGTGAGCTATTGATCCATTACGGTTGTCCGAAGAAAAAGAGAAAGTGAAGGAAAGTCAACGAAGAGTAGTTATATATATAAAACATAGGCTGTTTAATCGGTGCGATAATTAGTAAAGAAATTTCAGTCAGTTAAACTTACTGATAAATACTCTTACCCAATGTACAACGTCGTTTGCCGGGTCAGCTATTGTTTTGTATTTTGTAAAGTCATAACTGACTGAAACTTCTGTACTAATTAATGTCATCCATTAATTTGATAAGTTGTAAATTGAGGAGTTCAGTAGTAGAATTCCCTAACGTTTTATGTACCAACAAAAATTGCCAAAATTTTAATAGACCCATTTAGTAGATAATATTCGTTAGTATTTAAAAATATTACCAAAATTACGAAAAACTAGTTAATAGCCATCTACATATTCAAATATCTTATCAAATTTATAAACAACATAATACTATCATCGAATACTGTATGGACCGGAGGTTGATTTTACTGATAGCCTTCCATGTGTCTTATTTATAAATTTCCCTACAACCAGGGTCGTAGCCAGGATTTATTTGCGGAGAGGGCCAAAACCAATTGAAACAAAAAATAATTAAATTTTTCACATATTAATCAAATATCAAATACTAGGGTGTTCCTTATATGGTATTTTTTGGAAATTTCGTTAAAAAAAGATAGTAGTAGTCGATTATATATATTGTGCGAAAATGCGCTTCGATTGTTTGGCATAAGAGTGTGCCGCAAAGAGGTCAAAGTTCTATTTTGTTTTCAAATCAGTTTATGAATATATTTATTAAGAAGTGAAGACCTATAAAAGTATTTGTTTGGACTTGCCATTTCTCTTACAGATGTCGAAATATTTGATTCAAAAAAGGACATATTTTTGAAAAAATAATAATAAAAAAATGTACAAATTGCATTAATAAGTAACAATCTATATGAAGTCAAAATCTGCAAAAAAAAAGTGGGCATATTTTCAATATCTCTATCCGATTCCCAGGTATCAAGCTTTAAAATCCATTTTTTGCATTAAATATAGCTAAGATTTATGAATCTATATTGTGATATCTGGGTTCATCCGAATACACACTGTGTCAACTTCACCTATTCAACGGCATATGATATATTGTGACGTATTTCACACAAAATATTCGAAATTCCATAAATAACAAACATGAGCTCCATGTCCAACTCCGCTACTACTATCTTTTTCTCAACGAAATTTCCAAAAATATAACATAAGGAATACCATAATGTACCTTAAAGTGCGCAGAAAAAGAATTAGTATTTTCCTTTTTAAAAATTTAGAATTGGATTTGGATTCAGAAAATTCAAAAACCTTTTAAACCTTTAAAAATAGAAACAGGGATGCTCTCATTAACATAACTCTGACAAATAGGGACACTTCAAATGTTAGGGATTAGAGAATCTCTGGGGAATTTTCCTTCTCAGACCATAGCTTCATCTACTTTACAGTGGATGTGGTAGTGGATGTGCTATATAGGAATCCGCGGAGAGCAAATTTGGCGAAGTTCCGCTGCAGTGAACTCCGTGGAGGGGAGCTGTAGTACAATTGTTGAGATAAATAAGAAACTGGATGCCATGACTAAAGCTCTCAATCTTAGCATTTGGGGAGTCTTACCACTTATCCGGGCAAGAGACCATAAGCTACTAGAAGGCTTTTCAACAACGCAAAGAGAACGGTATTAGAGGAGGACTGGAAACGTTAACTGAACCATATTTACGGAGTATGGTCAATGATGCCTCCCGATTCAGAAGAGTTCTGTCTAAAGATTCGAAAGGATTTGGGTTTCATGTAGATTGGGTCATGGACCGAGTTCAGCACTTGAGCTCCTTCTAGATACACACTCCCCGGGCTGATTAGATGCAGATAATGCAGTCGGTAGTATGAACCCACCCACGTCGATCAATTATATGGACTTGAATGTTGTGAATAATATAGTGGCTGAGGAAAAGGTGAAGTGGGCTATAAGTACTTTTGAACCCCTATTTTAATGGACATCTTCAAGGCTTGTATCCGACTATATTGTGTCCCAGAGAAATTGAGTGGAGGATGGTTTTTATACCGACGGCGGGTAAGCCCGTTCACGCCACCCTAAATGACTACAGACAAATAAACCTCTTGTTTGTTTTGCTGAAAGTTTTGGAGAGTTTAAATTTATATGTATACTGCCCTCCTAAGGAAGAAAGTCATATCTCCATTTTCATAGTTTTGAGATGTTTAGCTTTTATGTTTTTATTATCTCTCGCGCCTTTAAACTAAATGGTTTTAAAAAATTTCAAAAATAATTTCCAAATATATGATTTTTTCAATTTTACTATCGTAACAAACAGGGAAAATTTTGATGATAAAGTGGAGAAATATGACTTAAGACTTTTTCGCCTAGTAAAAAAAAACGCATTCTAAATTTTAGTTTACAATTCTAATGCTAATTATTCTTAAATCAAGTATAAAACGGGATATGTTCAAAAATGTAAGCGTAAAAAATCTAAAAATAAGAATAACATTCTCCAAATAAGTTTGTACGAACCTAATTACAGAATTTTAAGTACGAACTTCTTAACCTTTAAGTATAGAATTCTTCAATACAGATGATTTCATATATTATTAAGAATTTTTTACTTCAAAATCAAGCGCCACATGGCTTAATAACATTTAAAAAAAAGAATTCCAGGCTAGGATACGACTTTTTTTGCCTAGGAAACACGTTAAAAATGGTAGAGGTGACCATTTTGCTTAACCTTTTTCGGCCAATTACAGTTGAAAATATGTCATTTAAGTTTAATGCAAAAATCAGAAACTAATTCACGCTACCGAATTTGCCATTATCTCAATTTTGGATTTTTAGCGCTTATGACATTCTTTCTTAGGAGGGCAGTATACAGACACATCTTTAAGCCCACACACTCTGAGCATCTCTCAACATTTGTTGAGATCAGTTGGAGCGCTTTCCATGACATGGTTGGCCTTACGGAAGGCAACCTAAATTGAGGTGACTTCACTTTAGCCGCCTTCCTCGATATAGAAGGGGCTTTCAGTAATGTAACGTCATGTGCGAAAAAGGAATCCTTGTAGAACACTAATGTGTCACATCTGCTAGTGAATTGCGTGGATTGTATGCTGGAAAACGATGTCGTCCACACAGAACTTGGCGAAAGCTGCGTAAAAAGATAGCTACTAGAGTAACACCACAGGGGGAGTCCTGTCCCCTCTTCTATGGGTTCTTGTGAGAAACGTAGTATGTACTTTAATTATTCAATGAGGATGGTACAATTTGAAATTGTAGAATATAATGTTGATGTGGTCATCATGACAGGTGTGCAATTTTTACCAAAGATGAGTGACCTTGCAAAGCTGCTACGATGGTCTGGGGGTGAATCCTCAGAAACGGATTTGGTTCTCTGTACACTTACTTACTTTACTGGCAGCAACAACAGAAATTCATCTATCAGTAGCCGCACGTAGAAAAGCATTCCAAGCGCTTCGGTCTTTTGCGCTCCGTAGATAGTTCGTCATACCAAGCTTACTTAACAGTTCCGTCACCTGGTCCATCCATCGGAGTTTTGCTCGCCCCCTCCTTGTCCGCCCATCGAGTTTATTGCCGAAGACTTTTCGAGCCAGAGCGTTTTCGACCATTCGTACAACGTGTCCAAGCCAGCGCATTCGGTCTATCTAAACGAGCTTGACCACGTCGATGTCGATGTACAGCTCATGATTCATTCGACGACGATACTCGCCGTTCACGATGATGGGTCCAAATATTTTGCGGAGTATTTTTCTCTCGAAGACTCCCAGAATAGATTGATCCGCTTGTGTCATTACCCAGGATTATGCGCTGTAGAGCAAGACAGGTAGGATCAGAGTCTGGTAGAGCTAGATCTTTGTCCTTCAAGAGAGCGCTTTGTCGTTAAATCGCTTGCTTAGCGCATAGTAGCAGCGGTTTGCGATCAATACTCGTCTTTTGATTTCGATGCTGACATTATTATTTTTGTTTATGGCGGAGCCAAGGTAGACAAAATCATCTACCACTTCAAAATTATAGTTGTTCACGCAGCGTCCCAGACGAGTGGACTCTTTGTTCGTTGAAACAAATAACTTGGTTTTGTCCTCGTTTATCACCAGACCCACTTCAGCCGACTGCTTTTTAATGCTCAAAAAAGCCGCAGTAACATCTCGCAATCCACGTACAATAATATCTATATCATCAGCATACGCGAGCAGCATGTGACTTTTGTAAAATATGGTGCCATTCCTTTTTACTTCTGCTTTCCACATGATCTTCTCCATTACGATGTTAAAGAGATCGCAGGGCAGACTATCGCCTTGTCTAAAGCCTAGCTTGGTAGAAAATGGCTCTGACAGATTTTTGCCAATTTTCACTGAAGACTTCGTGTCAGTCAGTGTCATTCCGCAGAGTCGAATTAGCTTTGCGGGGATACCAAACTCAGCCATAGCATCCAACAATTTATCTCGTATCGGACTGTCAAATGAAGCTTTGTAATCGATGAACAGATGGCAGTCCATCGGCTCCCGAAGCTTTATTATTTTTAAGCCGCGCAATTGCCGTGCTGATCTCGTTTTGGCTCGGTGGTGGACAATCTACTCCATCGTCGATGATTGGTGCGATTTCGTCACTTATGCTGCCTTCGGGAACGAGAAGAGATTGAAAGTGTTCCCTTCATATTTGCAGCACACTCTGAGTGTCCGTGACCAGATTTCCGTCTCTATCCTTACAGTGGGGGATCCCTGTTCCAAAACCTTTACTTTTTACTTTTTGGTGGAACTTTCGGGCCTCACCTCTATCCCTGTAGTTTACGATATCCTGGCTCTCTCTTTTCTTCCACAGACGCTTTTTCCGGCTGAACAGGCGTTTCATCTCCCTTCTTTTCTCTTTATAACGCTCCGTCACCGCATGCGTCGCCATCTTGTTTTTTTCTTTTCTTCGTGTTTTCATAATAAATTTTGTTTAAGGAGAGTGGCTTATTAGGCCACCGCTCCCGATCCTAGTTTCTTGGGGCTGCCAAAGCCACTAAGAGAGCCTGTGTTGAGCTTCAGTAATTTCTGTTACCTACTTCCTAAGACGCATCGGTGGTAGCATGCCGATTAGGTTACTCAACATTTCGCCTTCTAACTTTAGCTAATTTCTAAGCGGTTGCTTTAAAGTCATTGCCTGTTAGTTGCTTGGACAGTGCCACAAAGGAATCGCTTCTGGTCACTCCCAAGTGAGTGACAATCAGTAACTTTCAACCTCTGTGCAAAGTCCCATTCCTATTCTCTGTTCACGTTTATATAAAATAGGACTTTAGGCCACCGAAACTCAATGAGTTGGATCTTAAGCTCTCAACGGAATATAGATGACAAGTTTAAGGGGAGTGTCAATTTCATTATGCCTCTATATGTAAAAGTTGATGACTCAGCCCGAATAATTTATTAAAAATGCTGAGCAATGTACAAAGGATGACTACAATGGGGATTACTGGGTCTAGAAGGCTTCCCTCGGCGATTGCCGCAATCCAAAAATGGCCATGGGAGACTCACCGGCTTTTGACTCTGAAGTCTTTAAGAGAGTTGGAAAGAACAGATATTGGCTATCTCGGTGATATGCAGCTTTGTGATGTGTACCTTCCTTTGCGTTTGGTTACAAGTTCCCCTTTTTCTGATGTTTCCGACTCACAGTGGCAGCATATTTCGAATTCTATGACCACCGCCGCAACGGCCGTACTGGGTAATGAAAAATCGCGCTCGGACAAGCCCTGACAGCAAGCAATAGCAACGAGTGCGGTGACGTAGCGATATAATGAGAAATAGACGAAGATAAAACGCCACTTCAGGCGGAAAAAGCTTCTATAGAAGAAAAGAGACCCAGGATATCGAAAATTACAAGAAAAGAAGTGAAGCCCGAAAAATCTAACATAAGATAAGCCGATGGAACGCCGCAGCTTTGTTGTTTTTTTTATTATCTACGAGCGACTACTGATAGATGCATTTCTGTTGCTGCTGCTAAATCAGATGAAGAAGCACCAACTACGTTGAGATAGGGTGCCTCTGAATGCAAGAGAAGACTGATGTCTCTTCTACAAATGTCTTGTGAATTACAAAATGATCAGAATATTTCTTCCAAAGTTGTGATATTATTAACGTTTTTTTTTCCAATCGACCGCACTGTGTAACTCATTTTTTTAGCTTTCTAAACATCTCAACAAACTCAGTAAGCAAAACTTCAACGTTGCACCACATTTAAAGAGACACATCTTCTTGATATGTAATCTAGATATAGCTGCAATTATTTTTTAATTTTGGAGCCGACATAGTCAAATGACTCGGTATATATTGTATTGGCAAACTCAAAATTGAAACGTCGTTGCTCTGTGTTTCAACTTTTTTATTATTAGGTACAAGTTTAATGTATGTACGTGTTATATATAAACCACATCAAAATGCCTATACAAATATATAGATAATTATTTTCCCAGAATAAAATTATAAAAAGATTTCACAACTAAATTGCTTTTGCATTCTGTTGTGTGATAATTTCGTTATCTTAGGTGCTGGGAAGTAACGTATTTTAAAATCTTTACTTATGACTGGGTTTTTGTTGGACGTCTGCCCTGATATACTGCTTAAGATTTTTCACATCATCTGAGAAAAAAACAACATGAATTTTTGTTTTCCTTATTATAATTGAATTTTATTATTGAAATCCAATATTACAGTCAAATGGGTTTACCTCAATATGTAAGAGTTGGGCGAGAGTATAGTTAAAATTTGACAGCAGCGGCGCTAAAAGATTTTGAATAAATTTATATCTTTGCTAATAGTCACTTATCTATATCACTTTATAAGTAATGTTATATATAATGTATATACACTAATTTCAACAACTAAAACATCTTCTTAATGCATTAATATCAAATAAAAATATCAGCGTACGTTTTTGTTTTTTAAACAATGTTCATGTTTTTTTCTTAAATAAACAATATTTTTGGGACATATGTTTTTATTTATTACAACAAAAAGTTTTAAAATGAGTGAAATTTTTCTTAAGCTACCGAAAAGATGCCGCTGTACCTTCGCTTAATCAGACATACTAAGTGTATAATCTATTAACAATTTGTTAAATTTTGTATTATAAACAAATACTTTTCATTATTACTTTTAATGCATACAATTACATGTAATCAATTGAGTATACCTTAAAATTAAATGTGTAACAATAGTTTCTATGACAATACATGGCTACGCTACAACGGCTCTCCGAAATATCGCCCACCGAAAAATCGCCGGAAAAATTCCCTACAAACGTAGGCAATATTTCAAATGATAAATAATACAATTTTGTGGACTTTTTATACCCTCAACCTACGGGTAGGAGGGTATATAGCATATACTACAAAAAAAGGTAACGCATTAAAGGAGACGTGTTAGACCCCAAGTATCTTAAGACCAAATTCGTTTCAGGACTTTTTAAGACGATTGAGCTATGTCCGTCTGTCTGTCTGACTGTCCGGATGTTACACACGATAACTTTCGAAAGACAAAACCAAATGTTTTGAAACTTTGCAAAAGTGAATATTTCCAAACTACTTACGGTATTGATAATGGGCTACATGTCCACGCCCCTTCTGGTACCTCCCATACAAATGTACCATTCCGACCACTTTAGAAATCGAGTGACAATATCAATATACCCAAAGCGTTCTTGTCCAAATTCTGTATTTTGTTAAGTTATAACAGGAAAAAGTGTTGGAGAAAAAACTGGGGGTCTAGCCACGCCCTATCAGGTACCGCCCACTTTAGAAATCGATTAATATTACTAATATACCTAATACGAACGTGCCCAAATTCTGTGTTTAGTTAAGCTCAAGCAGGATAAAGTTTTGGAGAAAAAAAACTGGAAGTCTAGCCGCACCCCTTCTGGTACCTCCCATACAAATGTACCACTCTGCCCACTTTAGAAATCGGATAATGATATCAATATAATAGAAAATTTTATGTTTTACTGAAGGTGAGGGTATATGTAAGTCGGTTGCCCGACTGAAACTTTCTAACTGGTTTTTAATATGAATAGTAATGTATTTGATTTATATTTTTTTGGGCAATATTTCATTGTTGTATTTTGGGAGCTGTTTCATTATTTTTTATTGCCCACTATGTTTTGGGCGATTTTTCGTTTTTATTTTTATGCGATTTTTAGGGGAGCCCCCTACAATATTTTGGGAGTTAAAAGCAGATATTTACATCAAACGAAATTTTTCAACCTAAGCTATGTATAAACGGTTGCCATATCTTGCAATGTTGTCAGATGGCTGATATGGACAGTGTTGCCAATATAATTATTTCTATGCTAATGGAGTATTTGTCAGATGTATAAACTTTGCACATCTGCAAATTAAAAGTGTTTGGCAATTAGTTTACAATAATATGATAATGGCAACATGTTGTATTTACACGATTGTCGGATATCTGGCAATATTGTTGTTTTACAATGTAATGGTAATACTTTTTCAGACAACGTTGCCGTACGAAAATTTTTAGTTCACACGGTTTTTAGACATTTTCTGAAAAAATTTCAGGCAATATTGTACGATTTGTCAACAGAATGTCATAGTAGACAGATCCATGTGTCTGAACACGCCCTAAGATACATTAAATAAATTGCGTTTCTCACTATTAAAAATTAAGTGTAAAACCAAACAATATACATACATATGACAACACAGTAACAACATACATACATATATGCAAAATCGTAAGGCTACTACCAATACTTTTTTATACCATCACCCTTAGGGATGAGGGTGTATATCATTTGATACGGAAACCAGAACAGAAATTTCAGTCAGGTAAACTGACTGATAAATACCATCACCCAATATAAGATATTGTTGAAGTCTTGAGTTATTGAAATTAATAGATTAATTAATTAAAATAAAATTACTTATGTATAATTTTTTCCCTGCTTGTGGTGTAAAATCGTCAAAAACTTGACTTTTTTGTGTAGGAGGTATTGGTGCCGGTTTGGAATTTATGTGAGAAATATTAATTTTTCAAAAATAGTTAATTTTGATAGGGGGTACAAAAAGGGGTGAATCGACACAGTCCTTATTCATTTCTGACTCAAATTTTCATAAGTACATCTTACGAAAAATTTGACTGCATTCAGTGTACTTACAAAAAAGATATGTATGTAAGATTATGGGGGTGAGTTCGGTCCTTTGTATGGGAGGTACCAGAAGGGTACCAATATAAATTAACCGACTAGTTTTCATAACCCCCCAGGTGTCCGTTTGGAAGTTATGGGGGAAATATTAATTTTCCAAAAATAGGTCATTTTGTATGGGAGGTACCAGAAGGGGTGTGTCAAATAGTTAGGTTTTCTGTGGTTTCACCTCATATCACAATATAAATTAACTGACTAATTTCCATTACCCCTCAAATGTCCGTTTGGAAGTTATGGGAGATATATTAATTTTCCAAAAATAGGTCATTTTGTATGGGAGGTACCAGAAGGGGTGACCCGATATAGTCCATATTCATTCCTAAGTCCCATTTTCATAAGCGAACCTCATACTAAAAATTTGAGTGAATTCAGTTTACTTACAAAAAACATGTGTTTGTAAGACTATGGGGGGTGAATTCGGTAATTTTTAGGGGAGGTACCAGAAGGGGTGTGTCAAATAGTTAGGTTTTCTAGGGGTTTTGCCTCCTATAACAACATAAATTAATCGAACAATTTTCGTTACCCCCCAAGAGTCTCTTTGGAAGTTATGGGAGAAATATTAATTTTCCAAAAAAATAGGTCATTTTGTATGGGAGGTACCAGAAGGCGTAAACCAATATAGTCCATATTCATTCCTGAGTCCCATTTTCATAAGCTAACCTCATACTAAAAATTTGAGTTAATTCAGTTAACTTACAAAAAATATATGTATGTAAAACTATAAGGGTCAATTAGGCCATTTGTATGGGAGGTACCAGAAGGTTTCGGTTTTCTTAGCGTTTGTCTACTTTTGCAAAATAAATAAACTGACCAAATTCAAATCTCCTACGATGATCCGTTTGGAAGTTATGAAAGAAATATAATTTATCCAAAAATATGTAATTTGGAAGGGAGGTACCAGAAGGGGTGGGGCTATTTTGTCCATTTACAATCCCATAAGTTCGTTTTGAAAAATATTAATACTGGTAAATTTTCTTGCCGTTCTGTTAAGGTTTACTCGAGTTATCCTGCTGACCAGCCATGGTTTTAATAAATCATCCTTTAAAAACATAATTTACATTTTATAACTTCAGGGCTATGTTGTGTTTCGGAGAAACAGAGGAAGTTAAAGCTGGATTTTACATCCAAGGCGAGCCTCTCATCCTTTCTGCTGAAAGTTTTGGAGAGTTTAATTGATATGTATATAAGGTAACCTTTAGGCCCTTACTCTCTGAGAACCTCTTAACATGCGTACATTGCAGGGAGACCAGTCGAGAGCGCTCTCCATGATGTGATTGGCTTTACGGAATGCAATCTAAATTCATGTAACTTCATTTTAGCTGCCTCCATGATATAGAGTGGGTCTGGGGGCGAATCCTCAGAAAATTTTATTGGTTGTTTTAACACGTAGATATAAGGTAATGAACTTCAGGTCACCGAAGCTGAATAGGGAGGAACTAAAGCTCTCAACGGAGGCCAAGTACCTAGGTTTTGTTCTTGATCAGAAGCTAAATTGGTAACGGATCAAGGAAGGGTTGAAGGGTGGTGACAATGCCCTTTATGCGTGCCAAAACTTCATAAGTAAAATTGGGGGACTCAGTCCGAATGTCACAACGTAGCTGTATACTGCAGTAGTCCGGCCAATTATTACCTATGGATGTCTGGTTTGGTGGGAGGACCTAGATAAGAGTTATTAGTTTAAAATGCTCAGGAAGAATCAAAGGATGTCTGCAATGGGGATAACTGGGACTAGAAGGAGCACACCGAAAGCGTCTTTAGATGTGTTTTAGGGCCTAACGTCCCTGGACTTGTACGTCAAGGCTATTTCATCAATCCATAGATGGTCACGCGAAGATTATTTGTCTTTTGGGTAATGGCGTTGCTTTCATCTGTCTGATTTGTTGAAGAAATGTGTGGATTTCCGTAAAGAAAACTCCGAAATTCCGGAATTGAATGACGGCGGGACTGCTTATAGTGATTCTATTTCTGTCTTTACTGACGGTTCGAAAATGGGACGGGGCACAGGAGTTGGTGTTTACAGCGAAGACCTGCAGCTAAGCCTCTCTTCCAGGCTATGTAATGAATGCAGTGTTTTTCAGTCTGAGGTATTGGCCATTCAGAACGCCGCGGAGGCTATTATAGTATGTAGAATTGAGTCTAGAAGACAGATATCCATCAGACTAGAATAAAAGCGATCAATTCAACATTGTTTAAATCGAAATTGGTGAGGAACTGTAAGGAGATGTTGGATGGACTAAAGCCTCTGGTTATAAGCCTGTGTTGGGTCCCAGGACATTGCGATATTCCTGGAAATGAAACAGCAAACCTATTGGCCAGAGAAAACTATCTATGTCTGATCGTGACTCTCTGAAAAATGTTTACTAGGGTGATGACTTTTTGATTTTTTTGTCTCAAAAATTATTTCCTGTTGCACGAATGAATGAACTTTTGCCTATTAATGACTAAAATAACGTTTATTCCATTTAAATATTGAAAAAGGTCTCGCACAAACCACTATGAAATTATATTTTTGTTAAAAAATTTAAATTTGTTCTTTTTTTAAAGCATATAAATCTAAAACGGAGAAAGTGTCAAGTCTTATAACTTTCACGAAAACCACATAACCTATGAACAAAATGAGACATTGATCATAGAAATCGATAAACATCGTTCGTTTTTATTTACAATTTAGTGCAGGTATCTCATTTTGAATCGAATGTACGTTGGAAAAACGTTGATTCTCAAAATAAAAGAAAAACCTTTGAGTGAACTCATGCCCCTGAAAAACCACGTCATTGAACGCTTCACATTTCTTGAAACCACTGCCAAAGGACGGAGAGAGAGGATCGGCCTAATAGCTATATATCTTAAAGCCCTATGGAAATAAACGTTGAACTTCCCGCATATATCTGATCAAGCCATTTGTACAAAACTAACAAAACTTCTGGAAGGAACTGTTTGACATGACCAAGGTAAAAGGCGAATGGATGTGCAAAGAGGATGAGAACCTCTACAAACTGCAAATTGAGAGCAAAGGCCGCGTTGGTTATTTCAGCGGCAAACCTGGTGGTGCCAATACCATCCACCCATCCAAGCGAAAAAGGGCAATGGTACAAGCTCAAAGCTGTCGTCTCACGGTGTGCCACCAGCTTTTCGCTGAGGGCATTGAAGTCCCAATTCCATCTTAGTCAGGAATCCACAAAGCTATCTTCAAGGAAGCTGCTCGGGTGACGAAGTACGTGCTAAGTACGCTTTATCTGGAGAAGTGGAGCATGAGCTTTGACGGCAAACACATTGAGAGCTTTGAATATCTGGCCGTGGTCCTCAAAAATTAATCTAAAAAAATTAAGTTGACTGCGCTCAAATTGAAAGATGGGAAAGCTCAAACAATCGCAGAAGGACTCCAGATTGTGTTAGATAAGTTTAACCTGTGGACTTGTAATGATTCTTGCCGATACAACAAGCGTGAATACCGGCAAAAAGACAGGAGTTGTAGTTCGACTGCAGTAAATGTTCGATGAGAAAGGTCATCCCAAACCCAAGTTCATCAGTTGCCAGCGCCATGTGCTGGATTGTGTTCTTCGCGTTGTCATGGAAAATGAGCTCCATGGGTCAACTAAATCACCAAACATCGAGAACTTCTTTGTGCAGGATTTGAAGAGCAATTATGATCAATTGAAAGAAGCCTTTAGCAATGGTAAAACTGAGATAAAGAAAACAGGCGGCTGGAGAGACGACATGAAGTATCTCTTCCACTTCACTAGTGTCTTCCGTCACTTCACTGAGAGAAGTGAGATCCCTTTAGTAAAGTTTAAGCAGATCCCAAACTCTGAAATGCACGCTGGCATTCTTGTGCCATTCTAGCTCTTGAGTTAATTCTGATGACTGAAACCGGAACAGGTTGGGTAAAATCTGTTTATTCATTTCTTACTCATGGGCTGATCATTGGTTCAATAGTCAATGCCTGAAGACCCACTGGAAAACAGATGCATCTCCAATAAACATTGCACGAAGCAACCAGTGCAGTGAGCGTGCGATCAAAGTTATGCAAGACTTATAAACTTATATTGAAAACAGCCAGCAGACGTTGTGGTGTCACCCAAATATAGCAGATGGCGATAGAAATACGCGATAAGCCTATATATGTAGGAGTGACTTGAGACTGGTCTGTCGAATTCTAACTGTCTACTGCAATATCAGGAATGTAACGGGCGAATGTGTCGTGTGTGTGAGGACGAGAAGGAGTCCGAGACTATGAAACATCTTTGTAGCTGTCCCGCTCTAGCTCGTTGGTGGCTAAGATACTTAGGGAAAAGTAATATAGAAGACCTAGATTCTCTTTCCTAAGTCCGTGTTGGCTAACTGGGCTAAGATACGATTTTCTCTTCTTTTTTTATCCCTCTCCTTTCTCCTTGTTTCTCTTCCCCTTCCATTTCTCATTTTTTTAAAGGACAATCACAATAGATCCACAGATCTCGGTGTTTAGACTAGATTACACGTTTCCACAACCGTTTAAACTAAATTTAAAATTTGGAAGCACTGAAACACAATTTGCAATTATTCCAAAGACGTTTCGATGATGTAAAATTTATATTTGTTTCAATTCGAAATTATATTGATCGACACAATATAATACAATTTAACATCACAAATTTTCGTGAGGTCAATTCTGAATGAGAATGGAATTGATTAGAAAAGTATTGAATAGTTGGGAAAATTGCAACGATTTCCTATCATGAGCATTTTTAATAGTTGATAGTTTTTGTGATTGTTTGTGGTAACTCTAAAAATATAATGGGTACTATTCTAATCGATTCTATTCTTATTGCCAATACTATGCTAAATTATTGTGACTTTTATACAATAAGGGTATTCACGAAAAGGCAATGATTTATATTGCAGTGTTTTAATATCAATTTGGATTTATGAATGTGCGATTTGTTCATAAATTTGAATGGTGAAATAAATACATTTACGTTCTTAGACACGTCGGACAGGGCACAAGTCATTGCTAATGTGCAAACAGTAAAGCTATGTAAAGTTTTTCAAAATTACATTTTTCATAAAATTTTTGAAAAATCAAATACAATTTCTGGTAGATGTTAACATTATGCTGCTGATGCACTTTTGAGACGTTAAGGACTGAAAACTATTAAATGTTTACATAAATAAATTGTAATACAATATTTATGACGGAATCTGTCATGACTTAACAAAACATATCAGAAAATAACAGAACATAACATAGTGCAAAAGTAGACATTAGTGAAAATAAATTAGGACCCCAGAAATAAACTTTCCGTCGATCATTTTCGATTTTTTTAATAGACTTCAACTACCAAACTTAACAAATTACTAAACAGCGATATCAAAATAAATCAGCTTCTAATTCCGCCAAACATAAGAAACATAAGAAAAATCTGTTTTCTGCAGGTTCCGAAATTATGTTATGTTATGTCATAAATAACTACTTTCCTGTAAAATGTATTTTCTAGGTATAATCAGCTGATCTCTTCTGCTATGTTATGTCATGTCAAAACTGATACCGCCATTAGTTTATGCAATAAGTGTTGTAACACTATTTACACCTTTTCGTGAATACCCCAAATACCAAATGCCGGTTTTGTTTTTACTTATAAAATATTTGCCGCCACATAACACGGTTTTAAACTACACCTTAACTAAAATGATTAACATCTAATGATCTGACCAATGTGGCCAATTTTCAAAACTTTTGTACAAAGCATCCGCCGAAGTGGCCGTTGATGCCGGATCCAACTTATTTGCCGCTACAATTCTGTAGTCCTTCGAGAGTTTGCCCAAACGGACACCTTCGTTTAGCAACAACTTTGTGACATTCATTTGTTTGTCCGATGGTTTATTCCTGTTAAAGGAACCAATAAATGCCAAGGATATGCTGTCGTCGTTAAAACCAATTACCGCAGAACCTCTGTTTTCCCACCCGCGTCCTTCGTAGACATTGCCATCGCCTCCTATCATAAAGTTGTAGATGATGTCATCCTGTCGTTGTGACTCAATGTTGAAAGTTTGAGTAAATCGGACCGTGTAAGTGCAGGCAGCCTAGTAAACGATATAATCAGAAATATAAGTAAACATTATAGGACTTGGGTAATGGGTCAATGTTTAAACAAACCTGCGTTTCACAATTTGATGTCCTTGTTGGTAAAACGATGACACGATTCACGGGCAAATCCAGTTTTATCCAGGGATTTACGGGCGGCTGAGCAAGCCAACCATCGCGAGGCACAATACGAAGAATACTACCGCCGCCGACATTGTCTTGAGCTGCAATGAATCGATAATAGAGAAAATTTTAGTTTTAAATTTTATTTTTTTTAAGTATTTAATAGCTTCATATTCCTATATATCATTGTAGGACATGGTCAGTTCTAAAAAATGTCGTTATACCAAAGTGATGCTTTTCATTCAAAATAGTAAATTTCTGCTTTGGTTTCTAAACTTATTCATTAAGAATTAAAAAGGATCCCGAAATGGAGAAGAAGCGAGGTCTGAAACAACTTTCTGTCCAATAAAACGCCCAGGTACGTGATACTTTCTACAATTTTAGAGTTTGTCTAAAGTGAAATGATATATCGCGGTCATTTTATATCTACAGGTAAAACGGACGAATTCGGTCTTGACTGAATATGAACACTAGATGGTGTCTCTCAGAGTAATGGTATTTGTTCCATACTACAATTGTCACATTGTCCGACAAACTTTCCACCCGAATTTTCGAGACATATCAAAGGTAGGATGCAACAAAGGAGAGGTAATATGACGGTGTAACAAACCGTTGGTTTGTTAATGGGCCAAATTCTGCGGTGACAAGTCTCTCGGAAATTCACTTCATAAATTATCCCCATAGTTGTTCTGTTGGTTTGAAGCTACTAATAGTCCATTAAATTTTTTCCTTGACAAACTTCTGATCCATGAGGAGCGAGGTATCCTTCAGGAATTACTTCATTCTGGGAGTGTGTGTCAATAAATAGAATAAGAGTATCTGTAGTGCTTGCCGTCTAGTGCCCGGCGGTGTCCTTTATAGTCTTGTTGTTCAAAAGTACTTCATAAAGATTCTTTAAATCACAAGAACATAATGCGTGGACCGGCCATGGCATGATAGTTAGAACACGCGACTACCATGCGAGAGATCTCAGGTTTAATTCCTGGCTCCAGTAATCTAAAAAATAAAAAAAATGTTTCTTTCATTGTTGGCCCCCTCGATGTTGTCGTCTGTAACTTCGCAGTATAAGTGTCGAGTCAATCGTCATGTCTTGTAAAAGTTTCTCAAATAGTGACGTTCGCCGTTAGTTGTGAATCTAAAAATAGAAAGCGTGTGTATTCACAATAACACTAGAAGCTATCCCATACCTCATTCAGGGGGTGTAAAGAGAAAATAAGATTTTTTTTACGTAATGCGCAGCGATATGCCCGTGCTCTTCTTCATATTGCCATCGTATAGTGTTAATCCCTCTTCTGAATCTGCTTAATTCGGAATGAATTCCCTCCTGACACCTTGTCAGCGATTTGTCTTTCCTTGGTCATTGTCCCGACAACTGGCTGGCAATTTTGAAATAATTTGTTAATTTTCAAGTTGAATCGCTTAAACCCATACGTTATTAACCTGTCAGAATATTTTTAAGATATAATAATTCGTTGTTCGGAAAGATATCACCGACGTCTTTCTATTCCAAGCAATTGACATGCTAGATGTATGTTGATAGTCCTGGGTTACAATCCTCAACTATGTATTGAAATCGTATTTACTTCATGTGTATATTTCTTAGAATCCAGGCATGCGCCCTTTCTGTGCGATCTATACTCGGTGCAGCCCCTGTCCAAACTTCCCAGTCTATGAGCAAATCAAAGTAAAATTGGCTTCCAAAAGTAAAACATTTTGCTAGACATTATCTCACATATAGACCATCCCTTACCATCCTTTGGACCGGTCACTTTAATTAATCTACCTAGCCCCTCTTCCTTCGTGACATTCAATAGAAATATAAATCGTTCTTTATTTAGATATAATACTTTATTTTTGTTATTCTACATTTTGTTTACAAAATAAAAAATATTTTCGAATTTATAGAATAAAAAATACAAAATAGAGAAACATACATTCACACAACGGCCTAAAAATATACATATTAATATATTAGTTTAATATAGAATAAAATATAAATCTAAGGAATTTATTAAAGCAGCAAGTATGATTATATCTTCGGTGACCAATGATCCCAATTTCTTATTATTCTATATAGAGCATCACCCGGACTTTCAGTGGCACTCAGTTGACGAGCGCCATAAAGTTTATATTCGGGAACTAGCTTTTTAAGCCGGACGCCCTCCTCTATTAGCAGACGGCAAGCATTGAGCTGAGCTTCGGTAGGCTTGGATTTTGTGTATGTTCCAATGAATGCTATGCCCACACTGTCGGAATTGTAACCCTTTGTGTGGGCTCCCACATCATCCCAGCCACGACCAACGTAGACCCGGCCATCGCTGCTTATAAGGAAATTATAGCCGATGTCATCCCATCTAAAAGAATTCATGTGAAATTCCTGAATAACGCGTACACGATCTCGGCAAGTCAACTGAAGAAAAAGAAACAAAAAGATATCCTCTATAAGTATGGAGTTACCAAAGGGTAAAGATTTCCCAATCGAAGGTAAAAGTAATTGAGTACTTACCACAGAGTCACAGGGTTCCGACGCCGTATGAGCAATGACGACCCGATGTAGAGGCAATTTTTGTGGATCCAATTTTGCAGTTTGTGCGTGAGCTCTCCACATATCTCGCGATACAAAACACACTTTTCCCTCGACGCACTCGTCATCGATAACATCGGTATTTGGTGGGTGGGTTGTATCTAGAATACAGTGGAATTTGGACTTTAAAAGAGGCGTAGACGCGTGGAATATTGTGCACAAGTGGATATTGAAAGATTGAGTAAATCCCAGTAAGTAACATGGCATCTTTTCAAAAATGGATAGATTGGGTGATTACATGCTATGGGCAAACATTTTTTGGATTCTTAATGGGTTTATTTGATTAACAAATAAAGGACAACTTGAACTTGAAATCATTTGTAAAATTCATCATTTGACTGCCTTAGCAAAAAAAAAAATATGTTTAGAACTTTTTGGGAGATAAAAATCCGATAAGTATTGGATTCTGTACCTAACATAGTCGTTACTTAAGAGTTTTGTAATATAAAAAAGTAGAAGTTTGATATTAGATTTAAAAAAAGCCCGCGCACTAAAATTACGAGGAGAGAGGCAAAAGCGCAGCAAAACAAAGACTAGCAGAATGTCTGCACAATCTTACGATATCAAATTTGATTTTTAATTGACATCACCATGTGTGTCCTCTATAGAGAAACTTATTGAAGTAATGCCCCTGAGTAGACTACCGGTGGACTGCTTTGTCGGATCTGCAGTGGCAAAATGCGGTAGCACAGGGAAGCATCTCTTCCAAAGTCCAGACAAGGAGTCGAACTTTGGTAGCTAAGGGAATCCTCTTACTGACTGTTGTAAGAGCATAAGTTACACAGGTAAATTGATGTAGTTTTGTTGCAGCTAAAACTATACAATTTTAATCCGGGGGTTCGACGTTGAGGTCCAAGCCTAAAAATTGAGCTACTTTAACTGGATTGGTCCGTAAATCTATGTATTTGGCTAAGTGAAGAAGAGTGTGCTGAACAGCTGAGTATGTGGTGGGTATCATGAGGACCCTGACCACATGCTGGACATATGTTAGGGACGGCATGATCTATGCGGGAACAGTAGGCGTTGAGCCTTTTTCGCCATACTGATCTCAGCTGTGCCAGAGCAACTTTTGTTTTCCACTTTTTCACCTAAGGGCGACATCCAAGTACGAAATTCATGCGGTAAGCTGAAACCGCAGTACTGATGGCGTATCTATGCATGTCATTTAAAGCTGTAGCATACGAGGTACGATTCAAGGGATCCTGCACATAATTTCTTATGCTCACCTCGTATACACGAAAGTCCTTTCTGACATGCCTCGATAGAGCATGAATGAGTGAATGTTGGGATGACTCTTCTAATGTCATCCCAGGAGTAACTGCTTGGTGAGCATGACATTATGTTGCCAGACAGGAAGGACCTCATGCATTAAATATTTCTACATTGGGTACCTCTCAGCGAAGGAAACCACACTGAAGCAGTAAAGTTAACCACTGACCCGCCAATTTTTTTGTAGATAGCGAATAAAGTTTTATTGTGTATACCCCAAGTGCTGCCGGCTAGCGCTCATGCCTTGCAGTGGCATTAGCTGAAAAGGTAAACAGGCTGTCAAAGGTGACCCTACAAATGTTTGGGTAGTTCGCAATCAGTATTTGGACATCATCGAATATGGCGCTTAAATTTAGGTTTACCTCCTTCGTCCAGGTTGTGAATAGTGTTGCAGAAGACTTCGCTGGTGATAATTTCAGATTACGTCCAGTAAAGAAGTTGTACATTTTTCTGAGATAGCTTTTCATTTAGCCCGTCACAATAATGGTACCGGCCGTGGCATGATGGTAAGAACACGGGGAGATCCCGGGATCGATTCCCGCCTCCAGTCATTTAAATTTTTCTTCATTGCCGGCCCCATTGATGTTGTCGTTAGCTACTTCGCAGTATAGTGTCGAGAAAAAGCTTCTCAAACAGTGACGTTCGCGTTCTTCGATAAACAAGTAGGTGCCGTTGTTTTTTAATATAAAAAATAAAAAGCGTGTTAATTTACAACAACGCGAGAATCTATCACATACCTCATTCATGAGGTGTAAAGGGAAATAAAGTTTTTATTTATAATAGTACAGTCGTACGCATAAGATATCCTTCCTGCATCACGTGGAGGTATAGGGAGTTTAGAGAGACACAAGTTAAACAATAGGAGGATAGGAAACCGCCCCGTGGTACTCCTTATTAAACTCTACGGGGTTTGGAGCACTTTTCTCTAAACTTAAAGAACATCTGAATCCATCCCTTGAAAATGTTGGACATGGTGGACTGCAGGATGTCCTGGCCTGCGACAACTCCGCAGCCATTAGGAATGTCCTTTTACAAGGACTCTGGTGATTTAATCCCTTCGATATCTGAGTGGTGGTACTGTGTCTTTTACGGAGTCCTTGCTGGTTCCAGGTGGCTGGACAGCTGGGGTCTTCAAGAGTCTTCGCGACTGGTGACACGAGGGAAGTCGGCCTGTAGGATTGTCCTTCAGTCGCGTTCTTCCCTGGATTAAGTAGCGGGACGATTTTACCCATTTTCCAGGTATTGGTTATTATCAGGCTACTTATTGACTGGTTCTCCCAGAAGCATTTATCTGTTGGATTTGGCAACCAATTCCAATTCATCCTTCTTCTTGATAGCGTAAGAGTTGGAGGAACCCTTAGCAGCGTTGATCAACTTATCGGCCAAGCACTCAGCTATGGTCTTGATGTTTCTGAAAGCGGCTTCACCAGTGCACAACAACCAAATGGCTTGGTTGACGAAACGGAGTGGCGTTACATCGACGGCTTGACGAACGGACGGTACCAGTACGACCGATAGGGGTGGAATCTTCAGGGGGGCCAGAGTTAATGATGGCGCTAATGAGAATTTGCAAAGGATTTTCACTGGTGCGTTTCTTGCCATTGTTGCGACCCTTCATCATCAAGGAGCAGGTCAGACGTTCAACGGTGGGGCGTTGAGCCTTGCGGAAACGTTTGGCGGCATAACGACCAGCAGAATTTTGCAAATAACGAGCGAATTTCTCATTGATGGAAATGTAATCCTGCAAGGAGATGTCGTTGACGGTGACATCATCACAAGACCGACCAACGTCCGAACAATTTTAATTCGAATAATTCAGTGGTGGAAACAACGTTGGTCTCTAACAGGGTTTCAGAATCCTCGGTTTCAATTGGAGATTGTTCCTCGAAAGTCATAGTAATGTTCCCAGCAACTTCAGCCATTTTGTTCACTAAGAAAAGCTATCCCCGATGCAAACAGCAATGGCGTTCGCCAGGAAAACGTAAATACCACATCCAGCCTAAAGTGACTAATAGCTTCAACGCCGTGAACAGCAACTTCCTACGATGATTATTAACAAAGGACTTCGGTTAAAAGTTGGCAAGATCTAAGTCTTTGAAGATTTGAATTAACGCCGCCAGATTTGAATTTACGCTTTAGTTTCATTGCTTCGATTGCTTCGTAAATAACCACTCTTTTCGCGCCGAATTTGGTTGAATGACGAGGTACATTTCTAGCTCTGTCTAAATATTTCCGCAATTGGGCTACATAGTTCTTAAGAACTACCTCTTACCGAGGCAATGCTGGCAAAAGTGATCGAAAGTTGGACCATCCTAATAGATCACCTACGGTGTAGTCGTGGCCAACATTTAAATGGAACTGTAAATGTCAGCGATTGTTGTTTGGAATCATCATAATGATTCCGACATCCCATTCAATTTCAAACTATTAGCTTACAATTTAGAAAATAATTTCTAAATGAATCACCCTTTGGTTATGTGTTGACATGTCTAAATCCTTGTTAAGGATCCCAGCGTTACTAGGAATCAAATTCCATAAAAGACCAATACCTATATCTATAAGATTAAAAGTTTAAATTGTGTATAACTGCTTCCCTCCCCTTTGTGGTAAATACGTTGTTTGACTTTGAAACTTTCTTTGCCTACACACCAATCAAAATGGTTTCACAGCCCCGCAAAACCTATGCCGGAACACTAATTGCAAATATACTATCATATTAATATTGGGATTGTCTTGCTACAGAATCCAATAGTGCACAATAATCCTGACATAAGATATTATAATCCGAAAATATCTGTCGAAAAATTCCATTCAACTTAACTTTTGGCTCAATGAGATCTCATTTCACTATAATTGTTTAGAGTTTCTTTTTTAAACTTAATATTACACTTTAAGGACCAGTCCAAAATAGACGACGTACAAGGACTAAATGTGTTTCCCTCTACTACTAAATATTGATACACAAAGATTAACATTCATATTGTACTAATAAGGAGAAACAACTGTATAAACTTCTTAATTGCTATTTATTTTGTTTTAATTCTTATGGATGATAAAGTTCTAGTAGATTTTATTTCTAGTGTGTACGTCGTTTATTTTGAGGACGATCTAATTTAAAAAAATAAACGCGTTGAAGAACTGAGCCAAACGGATAATATCGAGGTACTCCATTAAAATTATATAAGAGGTCGAAGCAAAAGAACCAAAAACAATAATGAACTGCAATTTGCGTTAATTTCCCGTTCCGTTTGGCTCCGACCAATGCTCAGCTTTAGTACAACCCGAAACGCAATTAGTCGAGCATATCACTCGCGTTATTTCAATTAAGCGGACAAGAAGTAAGCGGAAACATTTTCTCTGAACCTTTGCTTACTTTCAAACTGTGAGTGAGAAATAGATAGAGAGTGAGAGAAGAGATTGTATGAATACCTATTGTTGAATTGATTGGAATATTCTTTCTCGATTCTTCGCTATTGCCGAGTACATTCTTACTTTTGATGTCACTAGACGATGCATCAATGGCCAAAACAATGGCGAGCACCAGAAGTGCGAGAACGGCGAGAACACCTGGAACTAGAAACTTTTTGCGCTTCCACAGCTTTGCATACGGCCCTCCCGACGACGACGATGCTGGCGATGAGTTTATATCTTTGGCTAGAAAGAAAGACAACGAAAATCGATTAGAACTTGTTGTAGTTTGTTTGTGATTGTGTTGAAATTGAAATTGTTTGTATACATTGAAGTGTTAATGAAATTGTACAGATATTTTTGGTATAATTACGCATACAGAGCAAAAGAGCCCAATATGTTTATAATCATAACTATTTCGGATGAATTTGCGCACATCGCACATTAATAGCTGATGGGGGTTCTATTTACGATTCTTAAGGTGATGATTTAGTTGCACCACACATTTGTATTGCAAATTTATTTGAATAAACTAAATGATACCAGCCACAATATTTGTTTTAGGGCTTTAATGATGGATATAAGAGAAAAGCTTGCCAGCTCTTATATCATGCCAAGGGACCGACTGTGTGTGACCTGCATAAGAGTTCTGTACCTGCCTTCTGAATTGTTTTGACCGCCTATTTATCTTAGGCAGCAACTTTCAAATAGTCGAGTCAACCGGTATTAATCTAAAACTAGCACTGATATTTCAATCAGGGGAATTGAGTGATAAATACCCTCACCCTAAGTATGATATTCTTTAAGTCTCGAGTTATAGAAATTAACCGTTATTTAAACGAAATTACGTATGCCTGCTTATGATGCGCAAACGGTGGGAGATAGAACTTTCGGTCGTATGGAGTAATGAATTGATAGGTAACACTGTAAAAAATTTTAATGAATTCGCCGACATATGTAAAAAGTTCTACTCAAGAACTCTGAGTCTAGGTTATATTGTATGGTGGTCTTTAACGGTACCAGTTAAAAACTAATGAATACGTACTAATATTTAGAAAGAAATTAAAAAATAATAAAATAGTAAGAGTTTCAGTCGGGAAACCCGACTGACTTCTCACTGTATGAGAAGCTCTTACTAGACACGCCGATTTACTCGACACTTATACTGCGAAGTTGCTGTCAACAGCATTCGAGGGGAGCCGACAATGAAAGAACAATTTTTTTAAGATGACTGGAGCCAGGTTTGAACCTGCGATCTCCCGCATGGTAGTCGCGTGTTCTAACCACTATGCCACGGCCTTAGTAAAACGTAAAATTTTCTAGTATATTAATATTATTACTCGATTTCCAAAGTGGATGGGATGGTACATTTGTACGCAATAAAAACCCATTCTAAATTTTATTTTAAAATTCTTTTTTTTTGCAGAAAAAGTACTTAAATATTTAAGTACAAATAGTGCTAATTATTCTTAAATCAAGTAAAAAACGGGATATGTTCAAAAATTTAAACGTAGAAATTATTAAAATAAAAATTAAATTCTCCAATATCAATTTTTGAGAAAAAAATGTGTGGGAGAAAATTAACATTTACTCTCTTAGCTTAATGTTTTCTTCCCACAATTAATTCCCATTCTAAATTTAAGCTTAAAATTCTTATTTTTTGCAAAAATCGTACTTGAATTTAGGCGTATAAATTCTCCAATTAAGTATGAAAATCTTAAGAGCTTGTGCGAATCTAGTGACGTGTGATCTTCGTTGATGCCGTTTTTGACCCCAGTGTGTTTTGACTTCTCATTAATTTCGTGGAGAATATAACACACGGGACCGGCCGTGGCATAGTAGTTAGAACACGCGACTACCATGCGGGAGATCGCAGGTTCAAACCTGGTTCAAGCCATCTTAAAAAAAATTGTTCTTTCATTGTCGGCTCCCCTCGAATGTTGTTGACAGCAAATTCGCAGTATAAGTGTCGAGTCAATCGGCGTGTCTTGTAAGAGCTTCTCAAACAGTGACGTTCGCATTCGTCGATAAACAAGTAGATGCCGTTAGTTGTGAATCTAAAAATAGAAAGCGTGTTAATTCACAACAACGCGAGAAGCTATCCCATACCTCATGCATGGGGTGCAAAGAGAAATTAATTTTTTTTGTTTATATAACACTTTAGATTTGTAATGTTAGTAAAAAAGCAAAGCAAAAGGGTACTGATTAGATAGTTTGGCAACCATCTAATTAGCTATCCGCATATTATTTAATAAAAATCAAGCACCAGGTTTAATGTCATCTATATTCAAGAATTCTTTACTTAAAATTCAAGCCCAAGCAGGCTTAAGTCATCTATTTTTAAGAATTTTATACTTTAAAATCAAACGCCACAAGGCTTTATAACATCTACAAATAAGAATTCCAGGCTACGTTTTTCCGTTCTTGGATCAAGCATTTTGTACTGGCTTTAAGATAATCCGTACTTACCGTACTTTTGACACCGCTTGGGAATGATTTAAATACGGAATACTTGATTTTTTTTTGAGTGTATGGGAGGTATCAGAAGGGGCTTGGCTAGCCTTGCAATTTTTTCTCCAAAACTTTATTCTATTATGGTTTTACTAACTACAGTGGGTGAAGTGGGTGGAAAGATACAAAGGGCGTGGCTAGGCTTCCAATTTTTTTTCCAAAACTTTATCCTGTTATCATTTTACTAAATACATAATTTGGGTACGATACCTTTGGGTGTATTGATATTATCGCTCGATTTCTAAATTGGGCGGAATGATGTATTTGTACCAGAAGAGGGGGGGGCACGTAGCCCATTTTTAATACCATAAGTAGTCTTGGTAGTCTTCAAAACATTTGGTTTCGTCTTTAGAAAGTTATCGTGCGAACCAGCCGGACAGCCAGACAGACAGGCAGACGGACATGACTTAAACGACTAAAAAAAGTCATGAATCGAATTTGGTTCAAATTCTTTTTGTTTTTAAACAATGTTTCGACGACCAAACTAAGTAAATTTAAACGCAAAACGAAAACAAATACAATTTGTGTTTGTCTTGTTGTGCAGGAGAATTTGTATTTACTTGTATTTGGAAAAAGTAAACACAATAAAAAAACGTATCAAAAAAAGTAAAGTATGCAAAGGAAACAAAAAATACTCGAGTATTTGTCAAAACATTTGTAGTATTTGTAAAAGTATTTGCTTTTGGGCCGTAAATTTTAAAGCATTTTATTCAAAAGTGTACAAAAACTTGTGACACATATTAAAAAAGTTATGCAGAATCTTGAGGTAAGTTTTGGTTATTTAAGACATTATTGATAGAAATATATTTGTAATATATTTTTGTAATTTTTCGATAAATCATTTTTCGGTTAGAAAAGTAATACTGAAGTAAAAGAAAAGCTTAAGAATGGAGAGTTTCGAATTATTTTAAAAAGAGGGCTTAGTAAGGTTTGAAATGTTTTTGGCAGAATTCAAAATGAAAAAGGGGAAGAAATACAGAATGTCGTTGGATGCAGACTTTGTTTCGCAGTACTCAATTTAATTAAGATATTTTTTCTTGTTTGTTATATAATGTCTGTGTTTTATAACGTTGTTCTGCCATACAACTTCGGATCCGGCAAACTTCGTCTCGCTCCTATGCTAAAGCCTTCATATAAGCTCTAGGATTATATTAAAACACAGATAGTTCAGATTTTAATTTAATTTATTTGAATTTAATTTAAATCAGTGAAGATCGATCTGATAAACAATGTTTTTCGAATGAAGGCGGTTTGCCGACACGCGAACGTACAGCTGACCGTGCGAAATCACGACACTTCGAGGTTGATCTCACAACCTTCCAACGAAGCTCTTTGCGATTTATTGATTGTCATCATGAGGAATTAAATTAGCTAGAATTGGAAGGGACGGTCGGTTGGAATAATATGAATTCGTGGAATAAGGACTTCCTCTCCTTTAAATTTGCCCTTGATGATCGTCGCTTTAATCACATTGTTTATCAGTTTCTTGACAGACAACCGAGTACCGTCGAACAATTTCGGATGATTCAAATTTCGCAACATGATTATGATCCCACCTTCAGCTGACACATCTAGGGAGTTCAAAAATTCTGTCGGATAGTTGGTCGCCTCATTCTCGTCGGTCACGAACGATTTAACGCTGGTATTCCCAATTTCGTTAATTTCAAAATTCGATGTTGTCGTGCGAGCTCTGTGCAAACTGTCGTTAGATATCTCGTTCTTGTATTTGTCCCACAATGCTCTCGGTTTCGACGTTTGACACGTGGCTATGATGATCGCAAACAATATACGAATTTGATTCGCTGAAGCAGAAACAGTTGCCTCGGCGAGCGTTGAATTTCAATGCGTATCGTTTTCGAGCAAATGCAAACGTTTTCAAGCTTCTCGCAACGTGGCAACTGATTAAAACGAATAAAATTGAGACGCTCAGTTTCGACCTTGACGTACATGTCAACGCTGTACTGTTTAAATAACCTGCGATATCTTTACAGACGATTGTCACCATCTTTCCGAATCATCAATCGATAGGCATACAAATCCATTAAGCTATCCTTTTAATTCGTTGCTTCTCCTGAAATACGAATTCGAACTTATATGGAAAATAAAGAGATGTTATGACTTGTAAACAAACATTTCGTTGTATTGACCATCTTTAAATTGAGATGATAGCCATCCTCTCCACGGCAGAACATCAACGGGTATTGAAGTGCAGTGTCCGCTATCCCGACGCTTGAGAGCAATTTCTCCCCAACAATTACCACTGCGACTTCATTATTAGAGGGAGCATTGAATTGTCTTCCATGGCCTCCAGAGGTTCTTTCGTCTGCTCTGATAAAGTTTTGTGGTCGTCAAAATGCATCGTATCCAATGCGGTTTTGAACAATCTGACCAATGCGTTATGCTAATGTAGAAGATTTTGCAATTGACCGATCATTTCGAGTTTAATCGCAGTAAAAATTGTACAACTTTGATCTAATACAATTGCCAAATCACCAACGAAATATATCTGAAGGAACTTATGATCTTCGTTTGGTGGTGGTAACAAAGCTCCCGCTCGATGGTGTATTTGCCCTTCAATCTGAATATTTAAAAGCAAGTTAAAATACACAAAATCTGACTTTTTCGAAAACATCCTAACGTTGAGTAAACGCTAGCTTAGTTAACACTTTGCTAAAGATATTCCTAGAATAGTTAATTTTAAAAAATATTATACCTTCGTAATTTTTTAAAAAAACAACGAAAATAAATGCAATGTTTCGGCCTATTTTAAAAAAGTGACAAAGATTTAATTTTGTTACTTTTTAGAATAAGCGACGAAGACATAAAATTATTTGAAATTTTCTATTCTTGTCGTACTGAGCTAAGGTTTTACTCAGCTCCAGTAATACTATCAGACACGCATAACTACGTTTGTGTGGTTTTTCACTGTTCCACTGTGAAATGAGACGCCATTACCTTATAAGTCGGATTGTAGCCAGGTTAATCAACAACTTCGGCTTCAAATGACGTCATTTGAAAGCATCTGTTATATTTTTGTGTCACGCAAAACGTCTGTTAACATAATAAATTTCATAGTAATCCGAAACTTTCCACGCATCATAACGAATTTTCCACTTTTAAATCAACTGTATTCATTAAGTATTTTTTCTAGTTTTTCCGGAATTTTCCGAGTTTTCCACCAAAAATGTTTATATTTTTCCATTTGAAAAGTCATTTAGGAATAATTATCAGACATTTTTCACATTAACATCGTCCAAAATTATCAAACTATACGTTAAAATGCAAAATTTCGTCGAAAAATATCCAAGTTTTCTAGTTTTTCCGGAATTTTCCGAGTTTTCCACCAAGAATTTTTCCATTCGAAAGTCATTTCGGAATAATTATCCGAAATTTTTCACAGTTACATCGTCCAAAATTTAATCAAAAAAAAAAAATATTTTTTTAAAATTTTTCCGGAATTTTCCGAATTTTTTTACAAAAATTTTCTATTTTTCTATTCGAAAATCCATTCCGTATCAATTGCATACAAAATTCCGTACAAAAAGGCAATTTTCGATTTTTCAAATTTTCCGACTTTTCCGGAAGATTTTCCCAAAATTTTCTTTCGTAAAAACCTACTCCTGGCAATTACGAATAACTGTGTTAACTGTGTGTGTTACGCTTAGCAACACATTCAGCGACTTATTTTTATATTATAGATATATGTATGTATATTAATTATAATCCCTTAATACACATGTATATGTATAAAACTGAATTTAAAAATAAATTACAAAAACTATTTTCATGAAATTTAGCGCTATATTTATCGATTGGTTATCGAAAAACAGTGTTTTGAATGAATTCCAGGCTGGCTTTCGAAGGGAGTATTCTACGGTTGACAATATACTCGTATTTAATCTGGTTAATGTTGTGAATTTGAACAAACTAAGTGGTAAATATACGTATGCATTTTTTGTTGATTTTTCATGTGCATTTGATATGATTTCCAGAAACAGTCTGTTCTATCCAGTCTGTACAGATCCTTTTATATATTGATACACCTAATGGACTACAGGATATGATTAATGCTCTTCAGAGTTATTGTTCCATGTGGAACAATAATGCTGCACCTTCCAGCTAATGCTCCGAATTATGTGCAGATATGTTAGATTACCTCGTGTACTGGCGGAAACGATAATAAGAATGAACGTATTTTGGGCTAGAGAATGGGTGAATTTAAGTAATACGGTAAATTTTTCTCCTCCTGATAATGACAGTCCTGTATGTCTATACTGCAAAGAGATCGTAGATTTAGTGGCGATTAAGGAGAGATAAAAATTTGTCGTCGATGCTTCGAATTCCCTGTTTCACGATCTGTATTCTCAGCTTGACTACAGTGTTACGCCATTAATGACGGCCGAATTTTCAACGCGGGCTACGAGTCAGATTATAAGAGCTAGGTGCGGGCAATTAGATCTGAATGCTAGATGCTTCAAGAACAATACTAATGGCATTTGTACAATGTGCAACATGCACGAATCAGAAAATACATTCCATTTCATTGGCATTTGTCCTATTTACAGAGAAATAAGACGAATACATTTTGGCTATATTTCCCTAGATCATAATGAAGTAATTAATATATTAAATGGCATCAATTTTAACTCGCTATATTTATATCTAGAATAATGTTTGAAATTTAGAAACTTAATAATGAAAGAATTTGAGGTTTAATCAATTATTATATTCCATTTCCATTACATTTAATACGTTTACATTATATAAAGAAAGGAAAGGAATTATAGTTCATAATTATATTAACCAATAATACTAACACTTATATTGAATTGTAATACATAATATGAATCTATTAATAAAATAATAATAATATTTATCGATTTGTGTGGGGCGTGGTTGATAGGTTTGTTAAATTTTGATGAAACGTTGAAATTTTCTTAGTTCTATCATTTAAGGGCTCGTTCTAAAAATTCATTTCTCTAAGACCTCTTTTCCTATTTTTGTCCATCAATTGTATTGGAAGGATGCACTATGTGGTCCTTTATAAAAAAGTAAAAAAGCAATAATAGAAAATACTATTTTTTTCTCATTTTTATTTCTCTACAAATAACAGAAGCCTTTCCTTGAATTATATAGTCCTGATATTCAAACAAAACCAATAAACGTTAGGCAAAATATTTGAGTATTTAAACAAAATACTCGAGTATTTTACCAAATTCATCAAATATCAACTACAATAAATTGAGAGAATTTGTATTTACATTGTTTTATTCTTTCATATACACGAGTTTATTGTATTTGTTTTCCAACTCTTCCATGTCTTAAAGTATTTGTTCGAGGGAAACATTGTAAAACAAATTATTAAAAAAAATACAAAATGTTTTGAAGTATTTATAATACGTACTCTTGCTAAGGCCTAGTATATACATATATAAATATCTTATATTTGGTGATGGTATTTATCAATCAGTTTACCTGACTGACATTTCTGTACTGGTTCTTATATCAAATGATATAAACCCTAATCTCTAAGAGTGATTTCTATACTATAAATTTGCACAAGTTTACATTTCGGTCAACTTTTGGATCAGAGCTGATAAGATCAGATCTTAACGGTTTTTGAGACGCTAAATTTGAATTCGGATTTGGATTTTCAAAATTGGTCCTAGTTTTTCAAATCTCGCATATAAGCGGCACTGTGCCGGTTTTTACATACTGAAGCAAGTTTTTTTCCTCAAATAATCATAACCTAAAATCAAAGAGGGGATATTTTTCAGACCTGATTAATTTTAGAAGTTGAATAGGCACCATTTCACAACTTTCTCGGTAAGCGCAAATTCCAGGAATTAAGTAAATAATCGATAGTTTGTAGCTAAATTATTGCGAGATTGGAGCCAGAACGTCTCCAAAAATATTTTATTTTCATTTTCATCTCGTTTTTTCCCTAAAAACTTAGGTAATGCGAAAGACGAGCAAGGTGAGCAGCTAGACTAAGATTGTGCGAAGTTCGAGGTTTTTGAGACGAGAGCATGATGACAAATTACTGTTGGATCCTAATTCGAAAAACTGATCCCAAACAATAGAAACGACTCAGTTAGACTGCACACCATTTCTTTTTATTGTATAATACAAACTTTTAAAAAAAAATTTTTTAAAAAATTACTTTGCTGAATATCTTCAAAACTGGAACCAAAAACGGAATACATATTTGAATTCAGCGCCCCAAATAGGCTTAGAAATAACTTTTAGTCGCTCTGACCCAAAACTGTGTATACTGGTTTTATAGAGAAAAAGGGAATACATTTTAGAATGAACCGCGTTTACGACGAGGAGCCTATTCTTCTACCGATATTTTTTTGATGTTTCATTAAACGCAATTAAAATAATATAATAATTTTAATAACGTGTGTATCTCTTACATTTCTTGCCAAGTAATCTAGTGGTAAATGTTACATTCTCCAAGCGATTCAAACGATTCTGCACATCCGAGAGCAGACTCTCTTGGAATTCAAACTTTTTCATCATTCGAGCGATGACCACTGTGTCGGCCCCATTTGTCCATTGCTGGGGGGACAATAAGCGTGTACTGCACTTATCACACGTCCATCGAATATTATCGGATGCAATTATTAGCGTCAATTGATTCTCACTAAGATTCACACACGAGATATGAAATTTGGTTAAACAAGCTCCATGACAAACGATACTATGATCTAGTTCATGCGTTTCGACGACAGTTTTACACTTTCCACACGATTCCATCGTCAGTGATCGTATTAGTTTTTACGTTTTAGAAAGTGGAAGTAACACGTATGGCTCCGTCTTAACACTACCAATGCGTCCGAAATGAACAAGTCTTTTCAATCAACTGGCGAGTCCAGTGCCAGTATCGCCACCGCGTTGATTATTCTGGTTTGCGTTAGTTGTTATTGCCGTTGGTGCAGTATTTTTTGGATAATCAAATTCATTAAATGGTATAATTAATACAGACAAGTAAAAAAATCCCCTACGGACAGACCGAGAAGACAAGGCAGCGATTGGTTCACGTTCGACTGGTTGTAATTACTAGAACAATGAAGCGTTAAACGCACTTTTTATAAACTGGTTCAATTCTCATCTCAACAAGCACCCAAATTATAATTATTTCAAAACATTCCCTCTTTACCCAAGTGGAAGCAGGCGTTCAGGTGTTAATGGCTGGCGGCTATGGAGAACATTAATTTCATATCAAAACAATAATTTTGATTTGGTTGTGTTATCTATTTTTCTAACACTTATGTACATATCATCATTAATAGATCTTTAAAGATTTTCAAACCAAACATCCACTGAAATTGCTATGTTTTGTTCCACTTAAAAAATGTTCAAATTATTTTTCAAATTTGCTCATCATTGTTATGTTGTACTTCCATAGAATGCCACCACTTATGTGAAGAAAATTAAAAAGGGGATTTTTTGGAATAACAAAATACATTGACCTAGACGGCAAAGTTGGGCCTGAGGAAATTTGCACCTATGGAAAGCTGTTTGTTTGTGTGTTGTAAACAAGTGCGTGGTATCACATTAGAATTGGTAATGTTTTCTATTAAATCGATTAAAAAGTATGCGCATTTATAATCTTGAATAATTATTTCCACTGGAGACACCTAACAATTACCAAAAAAAAAAAATACTAAAGCTAAAATTCCCCGTTGTTTGGGTTATTAATGAGGCCGAATGATAACCTATTAAAGACACTAAAGGGTGTCACATACTATTCAGTCATCAGCTAAAGCTTGAGTTATCGCCAAAATTCATTGATATCTCAAAAGCTTACTATTCGTCACGTTTTATACGATTCCGCATACAAAGTTAGATGGGGCATTTCCTTATTTGAGATTTCTGATCGTTATTCACTTTTTTCCCAGAATCTCTTCCAAAAGATCTCATGTTCCCCGGGCAATGCCACTAAACATCTGTTCAGTGATAGCAAATGTTGAGCAACATAAATGGCATGCTACCACCGATGCGTCTTAGGGTAAAGGTAACAGAAGTTACTGAAGCTCAACACAACGATTTTGGTAGCCCTGAGAGACTAGAATCGAGCACGGTCCTTAAATAAAATACTATTATCGATACACAAAGAAAAGGAATGGAAAAGAAGACAGGAAAAGCGATGGAAGGAACTGGGTTGCATACGACGAAAGAATTGCGACACATTTTACAGCTGTCAGGGAAGAAGACACGACTTTGGATTTGAATTCATAGTCGGCAAGAGACTTCGACATCTGGTCTCGCGGTTTAACCCTGGAAGTGTCCGAATAGTCACTATTTGCATCAAGGCGAAATATTTTTACATTACGCTGATTTGTGTGCACGCCCCGACGGAAGACAAAGACGAGGATATTGAAGAAAATATATGAAAACTGCCCTTGCCTTGAAATTTATATTGTTCTGTGAGTTTTTAATGCTAAAATAGGAAGTAAAGATGCTCTTGGTTCACGCAAAGAAAACTAATGAGAAGAGAGACGACACGCCTGTCCTGGCGGAAAAAAGAAAGAGAGAGGCAGAATATTGAAAAGTATAGCGATAGAAGTGAAGCCCTAAAGTTCTAACAAAAGAAGAAAACCAAAAGTTTTTGAACCGAGATCCCCACCTGTAATATAACTAGTAAGGTGATTATCTTCACCATTTGTAGCGAGTAAGAAAGTTTCAGTCGGGCAACCCGACTTACATATATCCTCACTCTCAGTAAAACAAAAAATATCCATTATATTGATATTATTACTCGATTTCTAAAGTGGGCGGAGTGGTACATTTGTATGGAAGGTACCAGAAGGAGCGTGTCTAGACTTCCAGATGTTTTCTCCAAAACTTTATCCTGCTTGAACTTTATTAAATACAGAATTTGGGCACGACCGCGTTGAGTGTATTAATAATATTAATAGACCTCTAAAGTAGGCGGTACCACATTTGTATGGGAGGTACCAGATTTTTTTTTTCTCAAAAACTGTATCTTGCTTTAGCTTTACTAAATGCAGAATTTGGGTACGATCGCGTTGGGTGTATTGATATTATTACTCGATTTCTAAAGTGGGCGGAATGATGTATTTGTATGGGAGGTACCAGAAGGGGCCATGTAGCCCATTTGTAATACCGTAAGTAGTTTTGGGGAAATATTAACTCGTGCAAAAGTCATGAATTGAATTTGGTTCAAAGAAACCTAGGGTGACTCCTTCTATGTGTTACACTTTTGGGTCGTATCAAATGGTATATACCCTCATCCCTAAGGGTGATGGTATAAAAATGGTGATTAAACTAATTATTTAACTTTTTAGAGAGGTCGAAGTTACTTTTAGCTTTACACATCCATTTTTTCTGCAATGTTTCGCTTAGAGGACAGAAGTTGGCATACCAAATTTCAGCACGAAAGCTCATAAACTACAGGGGCATACAGACGGACACCCCCAAAAAGCAGGAGTTTGTATGGAAGGTGGAAAAAGTATTCGTCCGATCTTGCTCATTTTACAACGCAAGCACCTATTATGGGATAAAAGCTTGCATATCAAATTTCAGGTCGATATTTCCTAACCTACGGCTTTAATCGCGGGGGCAGTTAGGCGGACACCCCAAAAAGGGCGAGTTTGAATGGGAGGTGGGAGTAGTTTTTGACCGACCTAGCTCATCTTAGTAAGTAGCCTCCGATTAGAGGATAGAATCTTGCGTACAAAATGTCAGCTATATACCTTGGGACAGACCCCAAAAAGGGAGAGTTTGTATGGGAGGTGAGAGTAGTTCTTGACCGATCGGTCTCATTTAATATTTAACCTCCGCTTAGAGAAGGGAAGCTTGCATACAAAATTTCAGCTTGATTTGCTCTTAAACTATAGCTGTAATCGTAGGGATAGACCCCGAAAATGGGGAGTTTGTTTTGGAGGTGGGAGTAGTTTTCGACCGATCGGGCTCATTTTAGAACTTGCATTTTGTATGCAAGAATTTCAGCTAGATTGCTCTTAAATTACTGCTGTAATCACGGGGACTGACATACGGACACCCCCCAAAAAGAGGGATTTTGTATGGGAGGTGGGAGTAGTTATTGACCGATCGGTCTCATCTTACAACTCAACCTCCGCTTAGTGTAGGGAAGCTTGCATACAAAATTTCAGCTTGATTACCCTTAAACTACGGCTGTAATCGCAGGGACAGACCCCAAAAAGGGGGAGTTTGTATGGGAGGTGGGAGTAGTTTTTGACTAAGATGCTCATCGTAAGATGAGGATAAGATTGAGGATAAAAGCTTGCATTCCAAATTTCAGCTCGATATCTCTTAAACTGCGGCTGTAATCGCGGGAACAGACAGGGTCCGAAGGCAGCATGAGTAACGAAATCACACTAATCATCGACGACGAAGTAGGTTTTCCAACACCGAGCCAAAACGATATCCGTACGTCAATTGCCCGATATATTGAATCTGAGTGTTCCATGTCCTGTGCTTAAGAAAGCCGATCCATGTGTGTGTACCTACTACCGCGGGATCAGCCTTTCACAAAGACTAAAGCCCACCTTAGTGAACCTTATTGGACCAGGTAAATCCACGACTGACCAGACATTTACATTAGAATAAAAATTATATGCAGATCGACACCTACAATTTGTGACGAGACAAATTATCTTAATAGAATTTACACATGCATTAACAACTCTCCTGAGCAACTGTCGCCACTCTTGGTTTGTTCAATCTGTCGAGGACTTAGTGTGAGCAAATCACAATGAGATCATTATAATTCTCATTCACTTTAGGCGCTACATTGTATAAGTATACTGGCTTGACTAGCAGTAGTTGTCAATAGCTAGCCGAACTTCGACCAGTGCAGATCAAAAGCAGCTATGGGCAGGGAGCTTTCTCGGAACTTCAAGAGCATAAGAATTCGTATCGATACGAAGAAGTCACAACAAATAAAACATTGAAAACAAACACATGCAAGGCTTTCAATGTAGTGGTGCCCATAGCTGATCATAAGTCATAAGTTCTTTTCAGAACTTGTGACTACAATTTTGTACATCACTTGTTCCTTCTGATCGGGTGATAATACATACTCACAGTGACTTCGGTCATCTGTTCCCGCCACAGCGACAAATGTATGTATAACAAGTGATAACAATAAATGGTAGACCGAAGACGAGCTTATGCTACAACTTGAAACCCGTAGTCGTAGCCGAGTTTATTCGACGACCCCGAGCTTAGTCCACGATCCCGTACCTGCTATTCGAATCCAATACCCGAGCTGGTCCTAAGAATTTGGCATCCGAACCTAAAACCCGAATCCGAATAACGAAACTGATCCTGGTAACCGTACCTAATGCCTGGATTCCATTAACCGTCCCAGTACTGGGTTATTTAAATAGTTCACGACTATCTGCAAATCGACATCATTAGCGACTCGCAAGTGTCTCCAGTGCCGATATTTTGATTCAGCCCGAAAAGCAGTTGTTTGTTGCCGTAAACCAATAACTTATTTGTCGTATTCCTATCACAAGTGTATGTTATGAAAATCAAACCATAATAAACACTATTTAATTGCCGTAGTCAGGGAAATCACATGTGTTTTTATTTCGTAAGGTTAGTGGGCCCTTATGCAGACCCTGTATGAGATTGAGTATACCCCAGCCAAAGAAAACGTGGGTTTATCGACTACAAATCTGCATTCGACAGTCCGATACGACAGAAATTTTTAAATGCTATGGCTGAGTTTGATATCCCTGCGAAGCTGATAAGACTTTGCGAGATAACACTGTTCGACACGACATCTTCAGTGAAAATAGGCAAAACATCAAGCAAGGCTTTATGCAAGGCGACAGTCTGTCATGTGATCTATTATACATCCTTATGGAGATGATCATGAGGAAGGCTACAGTAAACAGGACTGGCACCATAGGATAGTTCGTCACACCAAGCTTAAATAACAGCTATTTCACCTGGTCCATCCATCGGAGTTTTGGTCGCCCTCTCCTGCGCCGCCCATCGAGTTTATTGCCGGAGACTTTTCGAGCCGGAGCGTATTCGTTCATTTGTACAACGTGTCCAAGCCAGCTCATGATTCATTCGACGACGGTACTCGGAGCGGAGCCGAGATAGACAAAAGCATCTACCACTTCAAAGTTATAGTAGTCAAAGTTCACGCAGCGTCCC
Organism: Muscina levida; assembly: GCA_964034835.1. Classification (NCBI taxonomy): domain Eukaryota; kingdom Metazoa; phylum Arthropoda; class Insecta; order Diptera; family Muscidae; genus Muscina; species Muscina levida. The sequence goes on from OZ035883.1 coordinate 78,854,928, forward strand.
AAACCTGTAAACTCTTTGTTCGTTGAAACAAATAACTTAGTTTTGTCCTCATTAATCACCAGACCCACTTCTGCCGACTGCTTCTCAATGCTCGAAAAGGCTGCAGTTACATCCCGCAATCCTTGGCCAATAATATCTATATCATCGGCATACACGAGCAGCATGTGGCTTTGCCTTCCGCATGATCATCTCCATCATCATATCATCTTAAAGAGATCGCATGACAGACTATCGCCTTGTCTGAACCCTCGCTTGGTAGAAAATGGCTCTGTTAGATATGTGTCTATTTTCATTGAAGACTTCGTATCAGTCAGTGTCATCCCGCAAAGTCATATTAGCTTCGCGGGGATACCAAACTCAGCCATAGCATCCATCGATTTCTGTCGTATCGGACTGTCGAATGCAGCTTTGTAGTCGATGAACAGATGGTCGTTGTCGATCTGCATTTTTTGGGTCTTCTCCGGGTTTATCGTAGTGTGAATATCTGATCGGTCGTGGATTTACCAGGTCTAAAGCCACACTTATAAGATCTAATAAGGTTCGCTAAAATGGGCTTTAGTCTTTCACATAACACACTAGACAGGACCTTGTATGCGATGGGTAAAAGGCTGATCCCGCGATAATTGGTACACACACATGGATCGCCTTTTTTAAGCACAGGACATAAAACTCTCAGATTCCAATCATCGGGCATGTATTCCTTGAGCAAAATCGTGTTTATGAGCTGGTGCATGCACGTTGACAGCTCATCGCCGGCGGCTTTAAAAAGCTCTGCCGGTATTCCATCGGCTCCCGTAGCTTAACTGTTTTTAAGCTGTGCAATTGCCGTGCTGTCAATGATTGGTGTGATTTCGTCACTTATGCTGCCTTCGGGAACGAGTAGAGATCGAAAATGTTCCCTCCATATTTGCAGCACACTCTGAATGTCAGTGACCAGAATTCCGTCTCCATTCTTACAGGTGGGGATCCCTGGTCCAAAACCTTTACTTTTTACCTTTTGGTATAACTTTCGAGCTTCACTTTAAACCGTTTAATTTTTGATATCCTGGCTCTCTCTTTTCTTCAATAGACGCTTTTTCCGAGTGAAGAGGCGTGTCATCTCCCTTCTCTTTTCATAATAACGCTTCGTCACTGCACGCGTTGCCATTGGCTGCAGTTTTGCCCTATATGCAGCATTCATACCTTCAGAAATTTCGCGACATTCCTCATCGTTCCAGGGCTTGTCTGAGCGTGGTTTTGCATAACCCAGAACGGTCGTTGCAGCAGTGTTCATAGAATTCGCAGTATGCTGCCTCTGTGTGTCGGAAACATCAGAATTACAGTGGGGTTGGTTTGAAGTAATTGAGAGAATTGGTTGGATTAGGCATTGGATATCTCGGTGGTATGCAGCTTAGTGATGTCTAGCTTCCTTTGCATTTGGTTACAAGCGTTTTTAGCACTACTTAATCGATAAGCGATATTCACTTTACATTACACTTTTTCATGTAACCGAATAGTTTTCGTACATGACATGAATTGACGTTAGAAAATGTTCGGCAACACTCTCTTTTACAGTAAGAATGTTTTAAGACCGTGATAATAAATTTTTTCATTTTAATGTTAATTATTTTACCATCAGTATTTTGTTATACTTTTTCACTGATATATACGATACAAACATACGATATTCTGCAGGCAAATCTCAAAAGATGCATTCATTAAAATTTCCTTAAGCAATAAAAGTCGTCGGTATTCATATGAAACTTTATCGGCAACTTTAACCTGAACTCAGTGCTCAAAAAAGCAAAAAGGAGCTCAACTTATGATCACCATACAATAGTTAAATATAAATTATATGATATCGAACGACTCTATGTACAATCAAACCTTTAGGATGTGTATCATCCATAGTTACTTACTTACTTTCCCATGGCATACCATAAACGAGACATAGGAAGTGTTTAATACTGTAAACATATTAAGTAAATATTAGAACTTATCAGCAAAAGAATTGATAGTTTTAGTACGAGGGAAAAATCCCACATAGATAAACCAGTCATAAATTATGTGTTTTATGGCTCACACTAATGACTGGCATACACAAAGGGTTTTGTTTATTTACTGTGCACACCACATGTCGGCAAGGGTCATGATTAGAAAATGTGTGTGATCGTGCAGTAGGTAGAAAATGCCTTTCTTAAAGATTATAAACTGTGTATTTAGTATATAAGAGAGAAAATATCTTTGAATAAATGTCATTCATTTAAGAACCGCAGTGAAGAGTGTTTCATTTATCTCCTGGTTGAAGGAGTGGTTCGAAGTGGCCGTACGTACGTAGAAGTAGTCATCGATGTGCTGAGTCGCACATTTTGGTGACCCCGACGTGATAATTCACGTATAAATAATATTTATCTCCTGGTTGGAGGAGTTGTTCGATGTGCTGGAGTCGCACATTTTGGTGACCCCGACGTGATCGTTCACGTCAACAATTAAATTGTACGTAAAAAATTAAATTCTACATTATAAGACTTCAAAATGGATGGAAGGAAAACTCCAGCAGCATTTGTAGAAGTAAAAGATCCCGTTCTGCGCCAGATGCTTGAAGAGGGCAGACGGCATCAATTAAAGATGCTCCAAGTAACTCTCGAACTAAGAGAGTCCATGGAGGAGTTCGCTTCTGATCCTGTTCTGCGCCAGACACTTGAGAAGCAGAAGGAAGAAGTTCTCACAGCCATAGAACGGGAAGCTGAGAGAGACCAGGAAGAAGTTTTGATGCTGGAAGATGTTGTCCAAGCCAGGCAACTTAAACCTTTTGATGAAGGGAAATGCCTTCCTACCACCAGCAGATCAAGAAGGAATCTTGCTATTAAGGAGGAAGAAATGGTATCTCTGAAGCAAGAGATAACCAGTTTAAAAGATGAACTCGTTAATGAACGTATGAAATGGGAACATACGGAAAACGAGCGAAAAATATTCCGAAAAAAATATTTTGATTGTTCGAACGACAGGTTCTGGACGTACCGAAAATGCGAAGAACTGGAATTGGAGAATAAACGGTTAACGAGCCAGTTAACTGAAGAAAAGGATGCTGCAAAAGTTGAACTGCAATTTCTGAAAGACGAATTGGCTGAAACAGAGGCCAAACTTCGAAAGGAGCAGTTATGGAACAAATCCAAACAGGAGAAGTTAGAAGCAGCTTACATTCAATTGCGTGTGAAAGAAAAATTGGAAGTATCGCTAAAAACGCAATTGCGACATGAGCAATCTTTGAAGCAAACAGCAGAGTCAATGGTGTCATCATTGAACAAAAACCTGCAGGATATGACAAGGCTCAAAGAGGATGTGCAGAATGAATTGGCTGATCAAATGTCCTTGCTCTTCGCAGCACAACAAAAAATTGAAAAACTCCAAAATGAAAATCAATGCATTCAAAAACTTAATGAGTGCCAAGAGCGGGAATTGTCTTTGTTAAAAGATGAAAACTACACATTAAAAATCGTAAACGAAAAGTTGGCTAAATCTTTGCAGGCCAATGCTACTATGGTGGAACCAATGAAAAAAGATGAGTCGGATTTTGATGACAAGGAAATTCGTGAAATCGACTCGAATAAATTCAAGACCGTTGATTCTGTGGTTATAATTGACGAAGAAATGAATGCCGATGTCGACGTTCTATTTGACGACGTCCATGCCAATGAAGATTATGAAGAGGAAAGCCATGTACGTATAGTAGCTGATTTATTACATGCCAACGAGGAAGAAAAAAACTTACATCGCAAGCCATTTAAGCCATTGGTTTTGAAAGATGAAAGTCAAGTTGGAAGAAGACGTGAGATAGTACCCATCGCCGGGGAACGAAGGGAGCGGTTTGTAGCTGTACAAGATGGTGCAGCAGCAGTTAAAAGAATGTTAATGAAGTGGACTTCAAATTGGAGACCAGATGCTACCGTGGATGTCCAGGAAAGTCCAATCCGTTGGCCGCCGGATCCTGGGAAATATAGAAGGAAAGACGACATCCCAAAGTGCCCGACCGGTGGTAATAGTAGAATTAAGTATATAGTTTTAGGTTAAGTAGTTTAAGTATTAATTAGATTAAGTTTTATTTATTCAGAGGTATTGACTTAATTATGTATTAAAAGATCAGGATCTTTTAAGGAGGGGAGAATGTTTAATACTGTAAACATATTAAGTAAATATTAGAACTTATCAGCAAAAGAATTGATAGTTTTAGTACGAGGGAAAAATCCCACATAGATAAACCAGTCATAAATTATGTGTTTTATGGCTCACACTAATGACTGGCATACACAAAGGGTTTTGTTTATTTACTGTGCACACCACATGTCGGCAAGGGTCATGATTAGAAAATGTGTGTGATCGTGCAGTAGGTAGAAAATGCCTTTCTTAAAGATTATAAACTGTGTATTTAGTATATAAGAGAGAAAATATCTTTGAATAAATGTCATTCATTTAAGAACCGCAGTGAAGAGTGTTTCATTTATCTCCTGGTTGAAGGAGTGGTTCGAAGTGGCCGTACGTACGTAGAAGTAGTCATCGATGTGCTGAGTCGCACATTTTGGTGACCCCGACGTGATAATTCACGTATAAATAATATTTATCTCCTGGTTGGAGGAGTTGTTCGATGTGCTGGAGTCGCACAGGAAGGCTTCATGCATTTGTGTAAGGTAACACGCTTCTATTTTAGAATAGTTTCATTGTCATATCAAGCGGTTTATTTTATGAAAAATAACAAAATATTTTGTATTTCTTTATATATATATGTACTTATATGCACTACGAGAACCTTCACTTTTTTTCCTGCTAAAATACTATTGACGACGAGCCACTCAAATATTTAGTATCACTGTTATTATCTAATTTATTTTCAATACTTGGCCAATTTGCTAAACAATCGTAACACTTCAATGTTAAGTACTCTATAGTGAGAAATTGGTACTTGGAAAAATTTGGCATTTACTCACCATTATTGAAATTACCACCACTATCGTCTTGAAATGTTGGATTATCTTTGCCCGTACCTTCCCTCCACTTGTCGCGACTGTCGATGAGAAACTGTTGTATTGTGACGGGACCCTCATAGAAGTGTTTATCACCGATCGTGATGTCTTTCGAACCACTCACAGCTATTTGTGGAACTTGGGATACCGACGCCAATTGGCCTGATTGGCCCGGCGAATTCATTCGGCTCAAGCTATCACCCATCGCTGAAATTACAGCCAGAGGGGAGGGTGGGGCCAGCCCGTTGGGAGCCATGCCATTTGGTGTTATCTGCTGGTTGACTACTTTGAGACCGTTGTTAATTTTCGGAATATTGGGATGTTGCGGTGGGTATGACACCTGAGTACCAAGTTTCTTTATCACATAGTTTTCATGCACTCCCTCTGTGTCACCGTTAACATCCGAATCGCTGTCCGAATCGATAACACTCGAATCAATACTGCGTATCGAAACCGCTGGCGATCGGTTAAAGGTGTGGTGGCGGGAAGGCGAGTCTTGCGCAGAGTCCGACGACGATATAACGGACGAGGGTGCTGGTGACGCTGCTCGCAGGGGGTCATTGCACTGGTTGTGTTGCAATGTTGCTGCCTCATCGTTACAACGGCCAGCGTTCATCAACCCGCCCTCCTTTGTCACACGATGACTATTATTATGTATCACATTATTTTCACTTTGATTGGTATTTTGACTATTGTAATTACTTTCGTTGCTGCTGCTTCTCGTCTGGTGTTCATTTTTAAATTTCTTATCGAAAATACTTGCAACCTTGGCCCCATACCCGTCATCTCCCCTGACAGGTGTTGTGTTATCTATCGTCTTATCATCGTCGGAGAGATTGGAACTATTTCTGTGAAACTTCTCTCTGAACTGGTTATATGGCGATGGCGGTGCCGTAGCTGAAACGGCAGCCTCACTGTCACTCACATTCACCCCTGAGTCTGTGGACGATGTACAACTTGTCGCAGATTCAGTGAACGTATCCAACTTCAAAGTGTGCTGTGCTGGCGTTATCTTAATTGCGCCTCGGTCTGACGGCAATGATGGCGGAGCGTTATCTGTATTTTGTATCTGATCTTGACGTTGTTGTTTGTTAAAATGCATTTTCACATACGAGTCACCTCTTTGCAAATATCAGCTGTGGGTTTCAAAATGAACATGTGATCTCTGGTCTTATTTTAGCACCGTGTACTCCATAAGATTTAGGTTATCATCGTTGGACATTGTAAAGAGGCTGAAAGGAAATTAAAAAGAATATTAATATCACATATAACCTTAAAGCGTGTGGAGGGGGGGGGGGGGGGGGGGGGGCAGATAATTTACATATACTATGGTGGTTATATAGCAGTTAAGGGACAGGGGAGAACAGTCTACATTAAAAGAGTGTGTTCGGACTATTTTTATTTATACAAAAAAATATATTTTTTCTATGCATCCCTTGAATGAAACTTGAAAAACCACTCAGTTAGAATGCGTCAAGTTTTTCTTTTGCTGGTAAAAGTTAGGCAAATAAGCTGACAATCGAAATCGTCGCTCAACGGTATATTGAGTCAAATAGAAAAAGTTTTCACATATCACATTCATGGGATGTAAAGTGAGTGCAATGAACACTTCACGGGATTCGAAACGCATCATCCATGTGCGTGACACTGAATTGTCCATAAGTTGAGATGGCACAGCAAAGGGTGCTGATGATGATAGTTTGGCAACTGTCGAAATAGCTTTCCGCCTCTTGTAAAACAAAATTCTATTATCGATAAAAGAAATGATCTTCAACCGAACAATGAAAACAAATAAAAAAAAGGGGTTTCCATTGAGAGGAGTTATTGTGAATGGTCCGCTATTTCGGTAGCTAAAATAGAACGATACGCGCTTCAACAACACATTGAAATTGTTAAAATTCACTAAAAAAATGGTGTAAATCTTGCAATCACAGTTCGCAAAACTAAAGTATTTTTTGGTCATCGTGAAGTACCTTGTCGGACCGCAATACAGAAATTGGTGAAAAAATTCGAGCTGTTGGGAAAAGGTAGAGATGTGAAGAATAAAACCCGTGCACGTCGCTCAAGAACAACTGAGAATATTGCTGCTGTAGACCAAAGTGTTGAAGAAATCCCAGGTTTGTCCATTCCTCGTCGTTCTTTGGAATTGGGCATTCCACAAACGTCATAACACGGTATTTTGCATAAAGACTTGGGTCTTAAGGCTTAAAAAGTTAATTTAACATAAGAACTCAAGCCGGCTGATCATCAACAACGTCGTGTCTTTGCTGATTGGGTCCTTGAAATGCATGAAAATGATCCGGAATTCCATAGAAAAATCATCTTGACTGATGAGGCACATTTTCGCCTCGGTGGCTACGTCAGTCAGTCATCTGGGGCTCGGAAAACCCAAGAGTTATTGTTGAGAAGCATCTCCATCCTCAACGTGTGACTGTTTGGTGCGGTTTATGGTTCGGCGGGGTCATTGGACCTTACTTTTTCGAAAATTAGTTTGGATCAACAGTTACGGTGAATGGATTGCGCTATGGTGACTGTCAGGTGCCTGATAATGCAATGGCCAGTAAGAATTACACAGGCCAGTTTCAGGTCACTCCTGCACAAGCCAACCATGTCTGCCGTTCGGGATCTGCTGTATTCGGGCTACAACTCTCTAGCAGTTATACAGTCAGTTCTGGAAATCCAATGCTTGCTGGCCGTTTTCCACATCAAATCTTCCACTAAACTCAAAAAGGTAACAAATGGGCGGATGATCATCTTCCATAGTACAGCCTCTTCTGGCCTCTAGGTCTGCGGATTCATTACCAGGAATCTTGCAATGTCCTGGGGCCCAACAGAATCTGACATCCAGAGGCTCTAGTCGATTCAACTTCTTTTTACAGTTCCTCGAAAACTTTGATTTTCACAGTATAGAATTGTTCGCTTTTATTTCAGCCAGGTTACCTTTACATCTTATAATAGCCTCCGCAGCTTTCTGAATGGCCAGTACGTCAGCCTGAAAAACACTGCATTCATTATGTAGCCTGAAAGAGATACTTAGTTTCCAGGTCTTCGCTGTAAATACCAGCTCCTGTGAGTTGTTGCATTTTTGAACCGTCAGCAAAGACAGAAATGGAGTCATATTTCCGAAATTTTAACATTTATTCTTATATGGATCGATGCTAACCTTAGTCGTACCTTAGTCTTATAGCCCCTTAGGCTGCAATATCCTTGACGTACAAGTCCAGGAGAGGAAGGCCCAAAAAGATATCCAAAGCCGCTTGCGGTGTGCTCCTTCTAGCCTCATTAATTCCCATTGCGGCCATACTTTGGACTTTGCTGAGCATTTTTAAAAAATTACTCATATATAGGCCCTCCCACCAAACCGGACTTCCATAGGTAATAATTGACCAGACTACTGCATTATTGACCATTATGACCTTCGGGCCGAGTCCCCAACTTTCACCTGCAAAGGCAATGACACTTCTCTTTAACCTTTCCTCGATATTCCTTGACCAATTCAACATCTGAAAGCTTTTTTTTTAGGAGAACTAATTCCATTTTAAGAGGGTTTAAAGAGTTCCTTATCTATTGTGTAATGTGAAAGCCAATCCTAGCGAACCTGGTTGGATGTTATCAGTGTGACTTTAGACCTGCTAAATCTACGACCGATCAGATATTCCCACTACTACAAATCCTAGAGAATACCCAAGAAATGCAGATCGACAACTACCTTCAGTTTATCGATTACCAAGCTGCATTCTACAGTCAGATACGACAGCAATTATTAGATGCTTTAGCTGAGTTTGGTAGCCCCCGAAAATGATACGACTTTGCGGGATGACACTGACTGGCACGAAGTCTTAGGCAAAAATTTGACAGAGCAATTTTCTACCAAGAGAGGCTATGGACAAGGCGATAATCTGTCATGCGATCTCTTAAACATCATAATGGAGATTCTCATACTGAATGATGCAGTAAAAGTCACATGCTGCTCGCGTATGCCGATGATATAGATATCATGGCCGAGATCTGCGGGATGTTACTGCGGCTTTTTCAAGCTTTGAGAAGCAGTCGGCAAACGTGGGCCTGATGATAAATGATTACAAAACCATATTATTTGTTTCAACCAACAAAGAGTCTTCTCGTTTGGGAAGCTGCGTGAACGTTGAAACTATAACATTGAAGTGGTAGACGATTTTGTCTACATTTGCTCCGCCGCACATAGGAGTATATCACATGTAAAACCGGACAAAATTGAAAATAGTGATGTTAATCTTATTGCACCCAAAATACATTTTTTTTACCTACGATAACCGTTTTATCAAAAGGCAGACCCTCAACCTTCAACTCCCCCGCACATGCACCACAACATCAGTCGGAACCCAGTCATAGTACTGTACGCGTGTCTTTATTCTCGGCACTCTCGTTTATGTTTATCAATTTTCTATGCTAAAATTGCTTCCTGTAGCAAACAACAGGAGATATAGAAGGTAAGTACTATATACTGAAGTATATTTTATTATGTTTCTTCCAAATTCTCTACTTGTATAGCCATAAATAAACAGCGGCACTTTCTGACTCGTTTTTTTTAAAGAAATTTTAAATACATTAGTGTTTTTATTTATGTGTCGCGCCTTGTCGCCTCAAACTTTTTATGTGGGCATGAAATGTAGACTCTAAGGAAGTAGAAACATGAATAAAAAGTCCCCCCAACGTACCCCATATTTTTTATAGTACTTCAAACTGCATGGGGGAGATTATAATTATATTGCCAAAGCTAATTTTTTTATTTTCTTTTGTCATAGAACCTTCGGAAAGAGTGAAAAAATCACCAGAATGGAGCTTTATAATATTATTAAAGAGTTAAAATGAAAGATGATTGAAGAAAAATTTTCGTTGTTGGAAGAGAGACTTGCGCAACTAACTTCATAGCCGCCCGAAGAAACAAGTGTTCTTACCCGTTCTTTAAAATATTTCAAGACCAGTTTTAAAGAATGGTGGTCGGCAGCCCGTAATACTGATAAGAGATTCGTGGAAAACAATATAAAATGGCTTAATGTATCACTGTAACTACCTCCTTGGAACCAGAAAACAGGCCGACCAATAAAAGAATTCGGAGAATTGTGTGATCGAAGCAAGCGTCGAAGAACAAAAGAATTACGAGTCCGGGTACGGAATTGCGGAATTGACGTACGCTGCAAGCGTGAGTCAATATACATCGAGAAATGTTTATGCGTCTAAGATTATAAAAGAAATAACGTTAACTCCTACCAGAGCTAAAAAGTTCCGAAAAGCAATATCGTCAGCTAAAAAAGTTCCAATTGCGAGAAAATACATACCACAAGAAGCATTAGCGTTATTTGTAGAAGGTAATTTTACATGAGGGCAGTGGGAATTAATACAAGGTGGCCGAAAAGAAATATATCCTTGCTATTCGCTTTTACAAAAAGCAAAAAAGGAGTGCTAACCCGCCGAAGAAGATAGCATAAAAGTTACAGAAACTAGCTTTGAAGTGGAACTTCAAGCTTTGCTGGACCATACGGCTTTGCGACTACTTCAGTATTTAAAACATGTGATTGAAACATTATCAGAGATGGAGAAACAACATCTTACCTTAATATCAAAATGGGGCAGTGATGGATCTAATCAGACACAGTTTCAGCAGACATTTGCCAACACTGGCGACGATGATGCCAATATATTTTTAAGTTCTCTTGTACTTGTGAGAATGGTTGTTTCTATTAATGGAGAGACAAGAAATATTGTATGGCAAAATTCAGTGCCTTCTTCAGTGAGATTCTGTCGTCCTATCCGGGCTCGGTTCATCAAAGAGACAAAGGATATCATAAAGGATTGAACAACAAGCAATGAATTTCAAAAAAACATCTGCTAGGGAAGATTACGTTAAAATAAATCATACCATTTTGCTCACAATGGTCGATGGAAAGGCGTGCAATGCCGCGACTGATACGGCTTCAACAATGAGATGCTATATATGTGGACAGACATCTAAGGACTTCAACCAACTTGAAAGAAGTAATGTGTGTGAAGAGTCTTTGACATTCGGACTCTCCATTCTGCACGCGAGAATTCTTTTCTTGGAGCTATTGTTGCACCTGGCGTACAAAGCGTCCTTACAGAAGTTGCAAGCCCGAACGCCAGAAGACAAAAATGTTTTGCAAGAAACAAAACAGAAAATACAAATAAGTTTGAAAGAAGAGATGGGCCTTCTTGTTGATATACCCAAAGTCGGTGACGGCAATAATAACGACGGAAATACGTCGAGAAGATTTTTTGACAATCCTGAAAGCTCATTTCGGATTACTGGAATAAATATAGATTTGATAAAAAGGTTTCAAATCATTCTCGAAGTGATATCAAGCGGATATAATATTGATCCTGCAAAATTCGTGCCTTTGCTCACACAACTGCCAAACTGAACGTGGAACTGTATGATTGGCATCCCATGTCACTCACCTACAGTTCACAAAATTCTTATGCATGGCGCTCAAGTAATATCAAGTCACATTGTATCTATCGGACAGCTATCAGAGGAAGCTGCTGAAGCCCGGAACAAACATTTCCGTAAATATCACGTAGACTTTGCAAGAAAATTTTTAAGAGTGGACTGCAACAGAGATATTTTAAATAGGCTGTTGCTCACATCTAATTGATTTAAAAAAAGCAAGTCTTTTTCCCAGGAAGCTATTAGTATGCTTTTTACGAAAACACTGAATTCTGACAGTTTCCACGACGAAGATGATGAGGACCATATCACCTGTGATCTCGCAGACAGTGATTCAGATTGATTTTTTTTTATTGTTTTTCCTTTTAAATAAATGCCTTATTATGATGAATTATTGACTTTAATTTCATAAAATAGCAAAATAAAATATAAAATAATTTCGTCTGGTTTTACATGTGAAATACTCCTATGTGCGCCGTAAACAAAAAAAAATAATTATGTCACAAAGATCCGACACTGATCCTACCTGTCTTGATCTACAACGCAAAATCTGGCTAAGGACACAAGCGGATCAATCTATTCTGGGAGTCTTCAAGAGAAAAATACTTCGCAAAAAATTTGGACTCATCATCGTTACGGGCCTGTACTCGCCCGTCGTCGAATGAACCATGAGCTGTATGGACTGCATAATGACATCGACGTAATCAAGCGCGTTCAAATAGACCGAATGCGCTGGCAGGATCATGTACGAATGGGTGTAAATTCTCTAACTCGAAAAGTCTTCGGCAATAAACTCGATGGGTGGAGTGACCAAAATTTCGTTGGATGGACCAGGTGAAAGATCTGCTATCTATACTTGATCGCAAAAGACCCAAGCGTTTGGAATTATTTTCTACGTGTGATGAATTTCTGTTGGAGCTGCCAAATAAGAAGGAGAAGAATTATGTTGATATTTTTATTGTGAAGTTTAAATTTATTGACACGAGTATATAGAAATATTTATCCACGATAGTTGCTACGGTACAACACTTACAGTCCCTCCTTTGATATTAAAGATTAAAAACTGGAATTTCTATACAAAGCAACACAACACTACATTTGTTGTAAACAAAGAATCAGGTTTTAAAAATAACAACGTCATTAAACTCAAATTAAAAATGTACATTTATGACGTATGAGTAATAAAAAATACAACAAATCATGAACTTATTCAATGTACCACACACATACGCCAATACGTATAAACTATTTTTAAGAGCGAATTATCTGTTTTAAGCACTGTATGTGTTGGGAGAGAGAGAGAGAGAGAGAGAGAGAGAGAAAAAATAAGCTCATTAACAAACGTTTAACTTTTTAATCAAATCGATATTGATTTTATCTAACATCTTAAATACGATCTCCATAACAAGTCTGCCTTACTCTTCTCAGATATATGTACAAGAACGACTTTTTAATTATCCATAGAAAATTCTAAATAGTGTAACTGGACGATGGCATTTCCTGTGGAAATCAAATCATGTGATTATAATTGTTGAGGTAGTCTTTTGTATTGGAAGTTTTAATTAATTCTAGGGTTAAGTTCGTCGATGGAAAAAGGCGCTTATATTAATGTAGACAATTCAATTGATGGGAAACAGTAATATGTAGTAATACAGTAGTATTTGTTCAAAAACTACTATTTGACAAAATGGTATGGAAGAACATTTAGATGAAGCGAATTTATGTCAAAGGTCACGGTTTTAGTTAATTTAGGCAATTCTAATTTAACATCTGTGATACATGTATTTTAGTCGGATTTTAAATATTTAAAGGAATTGTTTACATTTTTGTGTATATAAAGTAAACAATTTAGGAAAAACTTATATGGTATTCGAATTTTTATGCTCGATTATTGTTTTGCGCATTTGAATGAATTTCGGTTGTTTCGGCCAAATGTTTAAGCTCAAAAACATTGATTTATATTTAAATGTAAAAAAAATAAAAAAATGTTTGTATTGATGACGTATGAGTATGAAAACCACAAACTGTTCAATATACCACACACATAGGTAAATACGTATAACATGTATATGAGAGCGATATTACGTAGGAGTTTTAGAATTTTAAGTGAGAGAGAAAGATAGTGAAAATAAGCAAATTTACATAACGTATAACTTTTTAATCAAGTTAATGTTGATTTTATCTAACATCTTAAATACGTTCTCTATAACAAGTCTGCTTTACTCTTCTCAGGTATTTATATAAGATCAACTTTTTAATAACACATAGAAAATTCTAAATAGTGTAACTGGAAGATGGGCTTTCCTGTGCATTCACTTTGAAAATCAAATCATGTGATTTAAAATGTTGAGGTAGTCTTTTGTATTGGAAGTTTTAAATAATTCTTGATATACTTGTATTAAAAATCAATTGTAATTCTTGGCAGCAAACTAAACTGGTATAGAAACATTGAGGAAGGTTTGAAAAGAGGATTGAGCGCTCTTTAAACATGTGAAAGCTTCATTAGCAGAGATTCTGGGCACAGTGATGTACGTGGGAATGAAAATAAACTGGCCCGAAGAAGATTTATTATGGCTACAAGCTGCGGTACGGCAATATGTATCGAATAGATGAGAACAGGGTTGGTAATTTCTAGGGAAATCTTGCCTAAATCAACTGTTAAACGTACGTCCACACTGCTAAGTATTCCTTATCTCGGATACTAAGAAAAAGCTTCACCAGGTGCCAATTTTAACTGTTCTGTTTTATGCTGCCGAATCGTGGTGCTTACGACAACGGACATACAAAACCTGGTAGTATTCGAGAGAAAAGTACTCCGAAAAATATATGGACCTATCTGTGTCGACGGCAGGTTCCGGCATCGAATGAACCATGAGCTGTATGAGCTTTACCACGACATTGACGTAGCTAAAAGAGTCAGAATCCAAGGTCTACGATGGCTGGGACATGTTGCCAGGACGGATGTAAATGCTGCAACGAGAAAGAACCTGAATGACGACGCAGAGCTACTTTGTTGGAAGGCCTAAGTGGTTGGCGACGTGCTAGGACTAACTGGAGAACGCACGCAGAAAACCGAAGAGTGTGAAATTCATTAGTACTTCAGGCCTCTTATTTATGAACCGAGTTCGTAAGTTGTAATGGGCCACTTAAGTAAGTAGAAAACAGAAACGATAGTTCATCTACTATACGAATGTCCAGCACTTGTGCGGAACCGGAAGGATTCTAATTCTGGAAGATTCTAATCAGGAGTTAGAAGCAATAAATAGCTTCGTTAGAGGAGTATAATAAATGATTAAGAGTACGAATTTTGCGAAATCGGACTTAAAGGGCCATTATGGCGTTTTCTGGCCTTAAATCTAAAATATTCCGAATTAAGAATATGATTTATGTACAAACAAACAGTTTTGAAAAAATATTTTTTCAAAAAACAATCAACGAAATGGTTGTCACTTGAACCTAGAACGGAATTCAAAAATGGAATAAGAACATTGAATGCTGCTCATCAGTAATGTTCATGACGTTAGTTCTGAATCTTATTTGAAAGTTAACAATTTAAGGCAATATCAGGCATGCAGACGATGTGGTCATCATGATAGGTTGGAATTTTCAACCAACCATGTGTGACCTTATACAAACTGCCCCTGAAAAGCTGTCATGGGGTGAACAATCAAAATATGGAATTGGTTCTCTTTTGGTTCTCTTTACACGAAGATATAAGGTAAAGTGAATGGGAATGGGAATTTTCTAATTTGAGTCTTTCTGATTGTTATTCATTTGGGAATAACCAGAATCTCTCTTTGGAGGTTCCCAAGTAGCTCACAACGTCCGAGAGATCACGTATTTCCCGTGCAATGCCACAACCGTTCAGTGGTAGCAAATGTGAGAAAGCCAAATGTTGGGTAACTTAATCGGCATGCTACCACCGATGCGTCTTTGGAAGATGGTGACAGAAGTTACTGACGCGCAATACCGAGGTTCTCTTAGCGACTTTGGCAGCCCTAAAAAACTAACATCGGGCGCGGTGGCCTGATAAGCCACCTGGAATGTCCGAACTCTATACAGAGATGGTACCTCTATCCAACTGGCGGATGTCCTCGACAAATACAAGGCTGACATCATCGCCATACAGGAAATGAGTTGGATGGGACAGGGATGAACACGACGAAAGAACTGTGACATCTTTTACAGCTGCCATGCAGAAAGACACGAATTTGGATGAGGTTTTATAGTCGGCAAGAGACTTCGACTCCTGGTCTCGCGGTGGGTCTGGTGAAAAATTATGACAAAACCAAGTTTTTTGTTTCAATGAACAAAGAGTCCACTCGTCTGGACGCTGCGTGAACGTTAACAACTATAACTTTGAAGTGGTAGATGATTCTGTCTACCTTGGCTCCGAAAATAACCAAAAATAATAATGTCAGCCTGGAAATCAAAAGACGAGTATTGATAGAAAACCGCTGCTACTAAGCGATAAGCAAGCGATTTAATGACATAGCGCTCTCTTGAAGAACAAAGATCCAACTCTACCAGACTCTGACTCGCTCTACAGCGCAGAATCCTGGGTAATGACACAATCGGATCAATCTATTCTGCGAGTCTTAGAGAGAAAAATACTTCGTACAATATTTGGACCCATCATCGTTAACGGCGAGTATCGTCGTCGAATGAACGACGAGCTGTATGAGCTGTACAATAATATCGACGTAGTCAGGCGTGTTTAAGTGTCAGAATGCGCTGGCTTGCACATGTTTTACGAATGTTTCAGCTCGAAAGGTTTTTGGCGCAGAAGGGGGCAACTAAAACTTCGTTGGATGGACCACGTAAAAGAACTGTTATCTACACTTGGTGTGACTAACTATCTACGGAGCGCAAAATACCGATGCGGTTGGATTTATTTTCTACGTGCGGCTACTGATTGATTAATTTTTGTTGTTGCTGCCATTAAAGAAGAAGATGAAACCTCTTATGGTAATCTTATGGTAAACAATATCATTTCCAATTTATCTTTCATCTATTTGCTGTTGTATAAAGATTAAAAGTAGAACGGGTCTAAGGAAAAATGAACCGGTACAGTACCAGTCACCGGTTCTCGTGGTGCAGAACTTTTGTATGTAAAAAACCCGTTACGTTTTGTATGGGGTTGGCCGCTTAATTATCAATTGACACCCGACTGACACATTTTAATGTTTATTGGACCATATCTGGAAGGACAAGTCTAGTTCTAAATCAGTAGTTTCAGTCGTCCTTAATGCATCCCGTAGCACAGTGGAGGAAAAGGCTCATCTACCGGCGTTTTATTAATAGCGCTTAGGGAAAATTTTTGTTTGTTTCCGTAATGATTTTTTATTTTGGTTGAAAACAATTTTATAAATAATAAATATGTAATAATATAAATAAATTATAAATAAATTTTTAAACAAATAATTTTTTTAAAAACACGTTTATATTTTCATACCCTCAGCCTACAGTAGGCTTGCCAGATTTAAAATTCTTGACATTCACCAAAAAATATCTTGATTTTGAAAAAAAAATCTTGACAAATAAAATTACTTAAACGTAAGAGTTGTTAATATTTTAATTTCATTAATTTTTAAATAAAAAAATTGAAAATATCTAAATTTTTGGGGTTGCGTGCACATTTGTATAGAAGGTATCAGTAGGGGCAGCAAAAAAGGACGATTTATTTTGGTAAGTTTATGTTGAATAAACTTTTACCTTGTGCAAAATTTCACTTAATTCATTGCATTATACTCACTCATTCCGCAGTCAAATTTTTACTATATGCTTAAATTCAATGTACTTACATAAATTATATGTATGCACAATTTTGAGGGTTTGTCTACTACTACCTTATACATATGGGTGAGGGTTTAACAAATATAGTCCCACTTGACATTGAAATCCGGAAACGTGCCCAAAGGGAATAAAAAACGGATTGTTGGCGGATGAAATGTCCGTTTTAGGATCCGAAAGGGATACCAAAAACGACACATCGTCGCCTTGTTTGTGGCAGCAAAATTGTCCGTTTTTGGATCCGCCAATCTTCCATTTTTGGATCCACCTTCGGAAGCTAGTCGGAGGTTTTTCGTGTTTCATATTCAAATGTTCCTATGAGAATTGAAATTTTTATTCGCTTTCGTTTTCAATTTGTTTACATTTTTATTTCAGTTCGAGTATACACAAAAAAAAAAACAAAAAAAAAACCAAAGAGAATGAGAATAAAACTTCCAATTTTAACCCGCCTGCGCGGACCTCCGCAAGCAAGCGGAATAAATGTCAAGTGGGATTGTGTAAGGAAAATACAACTTTAAAAAACTAATTTCGTTATTTTTTGGTTGCTCTGTAAAAATCTTGACAAAACATATTTTTTCTTGATTCTTGATAAGCATTGAAAATTCTTGTAAATCAAGAAAAAAATCAAGACCGTCTGGCAACCTACAGGTAGTAGGGTATATATCATTTGATATGACCCAAAAGTGTAACACAAAGAAGTCGCCATGTCCGTCTGTCTGGTGCGCACGATAACTTTCGAAAACCGCCACCAATTGTTTTGAAATTTTGCACGAGTTAATATTTTCCTAAAACTACTTACGGTATTGCAACTAGGCTACATGGCCCCGCCCCTTCCGGTACCTCCCATACAAATCGGGTAATAATATCAATAAATCCAACGTGATCATACCCGAATTCTTTATTTAGTAAAGCTATAACAGGATAAAGTGTTGGAGAACAAAATTGGAAGTCTAGACACCCCCATTCTGGAACCCCCCACACAAAAGTACTACTTCGCTCACTTTGGAGATGGAGTAATAATATCAATACACTCGACATTATCGTGCCCAAGTTCTGTATTTTGTAAAGCTATAACAGGACAAAGTTTTGGAGAATAAACTGGAAGTTTAGCCGCTCCCCTTCTTGTACCTCCAATACAAATGTACAACTCCGCCCACTTTAGAAATCGAGTAATAATAGTAATATAATAGAAAATTTTATGTTTTACTGAGGGTGAGGGTATATGTAAGTCGGGTTGACCGACTGAAACTTTCTTACTGGTTTTTATTGTGAAAGTTTCAACTTTTTTTCATAGTTTAGACATTGTTTTTTTTTTGATTCAACAGAACATGATAAAGTTAATATATTTATATTTCACTTTCGTTTGGGCTAAACAATATGTTTAACTTTAACATTAAACATTTATTTATTTAGTTTTTTAATTTTTTTTTCTTTTAAAATAACTATTTTTGGCCTTATTACGTCTTTATATATTTTTATTGATGTTATACATCGAAATTTATTTCTTAGACGTTGCAGTTGCAATAACGTTAACTTTTGATATCATCCATAAAATATTCAAATTCAAAAATTATCATTTATAACAAGGGTTGAACTCATACAGTAATTAAATACATGGAGAAACTATTTTAAAAAGTAATTATGTGTATAACATCTATGCTATATATGCCTACAATATACGACAATACTCATTTCACTTAAACACCAATTATTTCAATTTGAAAATTTGTATGTGATATTACTCAGATAGCATTTTTGGATATATTGCATTATTTTTAGAAAACAGAAATATTTCCTATAGACACCACATTGAGCTACATAAATTTGTGCGTTGCGAAACGTGTTAATGTGTTTTTTCTCTTTAATATTTCTAATATTTTCACTGGTACAATAACAAAATTTGTTTACATTTCGAACGAAATAATTGACATGCCCATTATTTCAATATGACCATTTAAAATGTTGCTGAGAACATTTTAATTTGTGTGCAAACAATTTATTCAACATTTTTTTTTTCGACCAAATCTAAAAGCAGAGATTTAGTTTGACGAGTATTCATTAGTTAAATAAATGTAACGTTTTTTATGCCCTGAACTTTTTCAATGATTACAGACACCAACAAGTATTTATACTAGACAAGAGGTGCCAAGGCGGTAAAACTGTTCAGTAAGCATAGGCAAAAAAGTAGTTTTAGTATAGATTTTGTTGGCAATATTTTGGATTATCTAACCAAAAAATACAAAATTAGTTAAAACGAATGCTAGTCAAACTAACTTATAAGTTTTAAACCATAAAATTGGCTATTTTTCATGTATTTCAAAATACGCTACAATGCGTCTACGTACGCTTGGTGGTAATTTTAAGGCCTATTATCGACTTGGCACCTCTTCTAATCATATATACTTTTTAACAAAGACCAACTGGAAATAGTAGCCACTCTCCAATAAATTATTTTCTCTTAAGGTCCAATAAACAACATGTTGCCAGATCGGCATTAATTTTGAAATTTTTTTCATGAATTTGTTGTGTTAATTTTTTGTTTATCTATGATGTGTTAATTAAATTTTAACACATTTTAGGCAAACAATTATATTTTTTGGACACTAATTATAGATGACTGGTATGCAAATATTACGTTTTCGTTTAGCCTATTTAAAATGGTTACTTTGCTGTGGTTAAGCATTTCGTATTGCCTACACAGAAAAAATCGTTTGTTATATTGGTATTATTAAAAGCGACACAATTTCTTTTGGCAATTGCTCACTTTTTTCGACAAATTGAATTTATCAAATTGAAAAATAGTTATAGTCTTTGGTGTTTTACCCAACGGTAAGGAATTCTTGTTTACCGTTTCTTCGAAAGGTACAAAACATTTAAAAAAAAAACAAATTGTTAACCTTGTTTGTGCCAGTGAATCTCTTTGAATAACTGAATGACAAAGTAATCCTTCACTACAATATGTTTGCTTTCACTTAACATGATTTTGACATTTGCTGCCTCCTTTTCATTACTGGAGAAGGCTACAGTAACATAACGCAAGCACAAATTTAATAGTATGGCCAGCGCGGGCTGGCGCTGGCTTGTTCCAGACTTTCTTAAACGCATCTGCGGTCTAATTGCCTTTATTAGTCGTCGAAGGAATCTGCAGCTGGTTGTGGAAAATTAGTCTCTAAAAGTTTCACCATTGAGTAGTGGAACCTTACAAGCATATTTGTTGTAATAGTAATTAAAATACTGACAATATTTTGAAATTAATATTTTAGGAGTCGTTGGTGATATTTATAGCATCACCCTTAGGGATGAGGGTATATATCATTTGATACGAAAAAAAGTGTAACACATTAAAGGAGACGAGTTAGACCCCAAGTATCTTAAGACCAAATTTGTTTCAGGACTTTTTAAGACCATTGACCTATGTCCGTCTGTCTGGCTGGTCAGCAGGATAACTCGAGTAAACCTTAACGGATCAGTATGAAAATTTACCAGTATTAATATTTTTCCAAACGAACCAATGGGAATGTAAATGGGCAGAATACACCCACCCCTTCTGGTACCTCCCACACAAAATTACCTTTTTTTGGATAATTAATATTTCTTTCATAACTACCAAACAGACGACTGGAGGATATTTGATTTTGGTCAGTTTATTTATCTTGCAAATGTAGACAAACCCTAAGAAAACCGAAATCTTTGCCATACCCCTTCTGGTACCTCCCATACAAATGACCTAATTGACCCTCATAGTTTTACATACATATCTTTTTTGTAAGTAAAGTGAATTCACTCAAATTTTGAGTATAATATTCGCTTTTGAAAATGGGACTCAGGAATAAATATGGACTATATCGGTTCATGCCTTCTGGTACCTCCCATACAAAATGACATATTTTTGAAAAAATAATATTTCTCCCATAACTTCCAAACGGACTCTTTGGGGGTAATGAAAATTGGTCGATTAATTTATATTGTTATAGGAGGCAAAATCCCAGAAAACTTAACTATTTGACACACCCCTTCTGGTACCTTCCATACAAATGACCGAACTCACCCCCATAGTATTACATACATAACTTATTTGTAAGTTAACTGAATTCAGTAAAATAATGCGTAAGTTGTACGGTTATGAAAATATAAATCAGGAATGAATATGGACTGTATCGGATCACCCCTTCTGGTACCTCCCACACAAAATGACCCTTTTTGAGAAATTAATATTCATCCCATAGCTTTTAAATCGACACTTAGGGGATAATCAGATTTGGTGAGTTAAGTTATCTTGTAATAGGAGGCAAACCGTAACTATTGGACACGCCCCTTCTGGTACCTCCTAGATAAAAAAACCGATATTTCCCCTTTTATAATGGGTGATGGTATTTATCAGTTGTTGTTGTTGTAACAGCTGGTGGAAGTAGCTGGGGTGATCATTCTATATACCGATTTTCAATTTATCGGCACTCGATCGGTTATCATTCTATCATTGTTGGCAACCCTGTTTCGTTCATTTGTAGATAACAAGGTTTGTGTCAAGGATTGTTAGGTGTTGTTGTTGTTGTGAGTTTTAACCGCCAAATCCCACCAAAGATGGCGCCAGCTGGTTTGTTGATTTATATGCGATGTTGATGAATCATTTTCCTTTTTCCTTGGTCCTTGCGAATTCTGGATTTTTGTTGTGGAAGCATCTAGGATGATTTTTTTTTTGGCTGAGAACTCGAGAGTATTTGAAAAGTAATTTTTCATCGATGTTGATTTAGCCAGTGCCCCGGCCGGGAATCGAACCCGGCACCTTCAAAGTGCTAGTCTACGTCGCTTCCACTGAGCTATTTATCAGTCAGTTTACCTCGCTGAAATTTCTGTACTGGTTTTATGATGATTAGCGGCAGATAGTGAGCAACGAGTATTGAATCCGGGCTAGCCATCCGCCTTCAGTTCCTATAGTGGCTATGAGAACACAAAACGAAACAGTAGCAAGCGGAACCCCCCAAATGTTGAGGACCTACGCAAACGTAATAAAAATAACTTTATTTCCCTTTACGCCCCATGAATCAGGTATGGGATAGCTTTATGCTTTCTATTTTTGAGATTCACATAAAACGGCACCTACTTGCTTATAGATGAATGCGAACGTAACTGTTTGAGAAGGCTTTTGCTAGACACGCCGATTGGCTCGACACTATACTGCAAAGTTGCTGTCGATAACATTGAGGGGGCCGGCAATGAAAGAAAAATGTAGATGACTGGAGCCAGGAGTCGAAACGGAGTCGCGTGTTTTAACCATCATGCAACGGCATGTCCAACGTAATAAGGAACAAGATTTAATGATATGCACCTGAAATGTCTGGACTCTCTATAGAGAAGGTTCTACTAACCGACTAGCGGATGTCCTCAAAATACGTATACAACTTTGACATCACCGTCATTCTGGAAATGAGATGGACAGGATTTGCGACATCTATTATACCTTTTATACGGAAAAGCACGAATTTGGATTTGTATTTGGCCAGAGACTCAGACATCTTGTCTTGCAGTTTTATCGTGTTAGTGATCAAGTAGCCACAATCCGCTTCAAGGCGAAATATTTCTGCACCACGCTGATTTGTGCACATGCATCGCCAGAAAATTATGAGTTTAAAGATTGATTCCAAGAGCGCCTAGAGGAAATATATGACCACTGCCCTGTCTACCAAATTAAAAGTGTCCTGGGAGATTTTAATGCCAAAATAGGAACGAAAGATATTCTTGGTCCATCGATTGGTAAATTCAGCCGGAATACAAATATGTCTGACAACGGGATTAGTCTGGTTAGCTTCGCAGTGGCTAGAATCATGGTAGTGAGTGGAACCAAATTTCAGGATGAATATATCCACAATTCAATTCGGTATTCCCCCATTAAAACACCAAAATACAGATTAAGCATGGGGTAATCGACCGATGGCATCAGTGGTTACCTGGTTGCAACTAAGTTTGATCAGAGCAAAAAACGCTTGGAACAAAAGAAAACTGGACATCGCAAAGCTGCAGACCCCAGAGATAGCCACTGCCTACTCCAACCAGCTCTCCCAACTACTACGATACAACGCCTCTACTTCTGAAGTTCCCGATACACACTGGCAGCTCATAGCGCATTGCTTGGTAACCGCCGCAACCGCTGTGCTTGGATGTGAAAACCGGATGTCAGACGAATCCTGGTACGATGAAGAATGTCGCATAGCGTCTGGGAAACGGAATGCCGCTTATAGAGCAACGCTGCAGCCAATTGTAACACGGAATGTTAGGGAACGGCAGAAGGAGGCAATAAAACAGGCGATGAAGTTATATAAGCGAAAAATAAACTTCAGATCAAGAACCAGGAGAACAAGGATATAGAGAGGTACAGGTTTAGATGTGAAGCCCACAAATTTTACAAGAAAGTAAAAGCAAAAGGTTACCGTTCTAGGCTCCCATCCTGTAAGGACAAGGATGGAATCTGGTTACAGATACACAGAGTGTGCTGCATATATAGAGGAAACACTTCAAGCAATTGTTAATTCCGGAAGGCAGCGCACTTGAAAATATCACACAAATTTTCACCGACGGGTTAGATTGCCTATAACCAAGCAAACCGTGTTAAAAAGATCACAATATCCTGTGCTGAAAAAATGTTATTCAAGTATGTGGTTCAACTACCGCGGGATTAGCCGTTTACCCATCACATGTAAGGGCCTGTCGAGGATGCTATGTGAAAAACTAAAGCCAGTTTTATCCAACCTGATCGGGCCTTATCAGTGTGACTTTAGATCTGGTAAATCAACAACTGACAAAGTATTCACACTTCGGCAATTCCTGGAAAATATCCAAGAGAAACAGATCGACACGTACCATCTTTTCGTCGCCTATAAAGCCAGGGCAGCCCAAAACGGCGGATATTACTCGAAGCTATGGCTGAGTTTTGTATTCCAGCGAAGCTAATACTCTTTCGCGGAATGACGCTGACACGAAGTATTCAGTAAAGATTGGCAAGGACTTTACACAGACATTCTATACCAGACTAGGCCTCGTCTTGTAAAGGCAAGCTGACAGCCAATAGTGCGATCTGGCACGATATTCAACAAAAGCAATATTCCACTTGCGTACACTGATGATATAGACATCAATAGCCGAAAACTGCGGGATGTGACTGCAGCCTTCACAGGTATACAAAAGGAATCAGCTAATATGAGTCTAACGGTGAATGAGAACAAAGCTTGGTTATTAGTTTCAATGAGCAAAGAATCTACTCGTTTGGGACGATGCTAGAACGTTACCAACTACAACTTCGAAGAGGTAGATGATTTCGTCTATATACTTTGGGTCCGCCATCAAAAAAACAAATAACGTAAGCCTTGAAATCCGGAGAAGAATTCGCTCATGGATGAAAATCCTCCAACTCGAAAAGTCGTCGACAATGAACTCGATGGACGGCGTAGAAGAGGCGACCAAAACTCCTTTCGAAAAACCAAGTTACTGAGAACCTTGTAGAACTTAGTGTGACGAACTGGAGAAGAAGCGCATATAATACTTTCTACGTGCGGCACAATATACGATTGCAAAGAAAAAGTAGGCATGTAGAGCTCCAATATAAGCTCTATTGTGTTAGTTCACAATGATAGCTCTAAAGTTTTATTTAGAATCATGAATGATGATTGTAACAAATTTGCAACCACATCTAAATTCTTGCTTTACAGAAGTCAAAGTCAGTAGTCGCTTTGTGTGTTTCTTCTTTCATTTGTTTTGTTTCAACAGACCACACGTGACTGGCGTCAAGCTGTCATCTTATTTGTGTTTAGTATTGTTTGACAATTTGTCATGGAAGATTCGCACCGCAAAAATATCTCCAAATCGTTATTAATGAGCTCCGCAACAGCTCGGTTTTTGCTCCGAATTTTGTTCTGTGACAATTCTACGGGAGCCCCTTAGGGTATGTTCGAGAAATATGTTAGGAGGGAAATACTAGTGGGGGTCGGTCATGATAAAAATAAAAAAACATTGTATGGAGACCACATTAAGTTTCAAGAAAGAGATTTGATATGAGAAACTGTTGGGTTTGCAAAAATATTGGGGGTCGGACATACATTTGACTCCTCTATGAGCACCTTTAGGGCAGTTATGCTTAAAAAACGGGTATTTATTTGAAAATATGCTCATAAAACCAAATTAGGCTGAAATATGACTTTATGGGTAATATATGGAAAAATATGCTCTAACAAATATGTGTCTAAACACTTCTAAGAGTATGAAACATATAAATACCTTACCCATTTGTAATTATCTCGTTCTAAAAAAATATGCATTTGCATATTTCCGGTTGACCTGGTGATGAGCAATAATGCTATTCATATACCATTGCTGCGTTCCCATTGAAATGATTTGATAAGTTAGCACATTGGGTTTTCGTTACTATTCAATTAAATATTGTCAGGTAAAGATCAGGGCAGAACACTGCGAAACCGGTTACAAATTAAATGCAGATGCTGGAACGATCTCATATTTACCAAGTGTGGGTTTATAATAAAAATGTATATACATATATTAATATACATATGTATTACGTTTACGAGAGTGCATTCATATATACTAGTGTGAATACTTTTTGAAGTCTATAGGAGAGGAAATGCATTTGCAAATTACACAGAACGTCATACTATTGTTTTAACTACAAATTTCTTTGCCCCTCGTATTATTAAATGAATGACTAGTCATTCAAGTTATGGGAAGCAGCAAAAATTGTGGTTAAAACGTCTAAAACACTAGTAGTTAATGTACGCCACCACGAATGCTAAATTATTTTCCATATTTTGAATAAATTGGAAAGGCGTGATAATATTATCCGCTGTTCACAAATCCTTGAAATGTAGGAATACGTTTGTATGAGTTTTTCTAATTTTGTTCGTTGGGCTACTATTGTTCCAAAAAAGAAGGTTTTTGATTTAAAATTAATAAAATAGTTCTTTATTGTAATTAGTTTCAGTTTAGTTGTAGGTATTCAATTTATGTTGAGACAGGTCACTGTCTTAATAACGCAGCAAGGCAGATTTTAATTTTTAACGCAGCAAGGCAGATTTATTAGTTGACGCAGCAAGGCAGATAACTTTATCGTTTGACTTCTTTTTCTCGACTGTTCACTTTGTTGAGCAAACAGCTATAACGTAAATAAATAAGGTACCTATTACAACTAACATACATAACATCATACAAGCAATTTGCAAATAAAATTGAAGTACCTATTTTGAACATATGAACACATTGAATACATGAATATAGATACATTAGAATAAGGAAACATTAATTATATGAAAACAAAAATCAAATATAAAGAAATAAAATATTATAAATAAAATTAACAACATATAAATAAGAAACATAAAAAATTTAAATAAATATAAATAAAATCCCCAACAACGGTTTAGTGCAATGATTGGAAATTATATTCAGGATTAAGAAATAATTGAGAACATAATTGTTAATATTTACGGTTAGAGAGTACAGACAAATATAAAAATACTGCCATTAATATTTTCAAAATATGCTTTATCACTGATAACCCCCTGCTGGAATTCCCCTTTGGATCTTTTTTTAAGCGACATCCATCTGTCATTGTTGAAAATTAATTAGAATTCTGTGATTGTTTATATGTACCGGCGCACAGTAAGTACATTTCTTGAATCCGGTAAAATACTTAATTATGTAACGAAAAATACAAATAAACAAATATTTTTTAATGCCTCAAATTCTTTGAAAATTTATTTATAATTTATTTAATAACAACAACTATTATCGCTGACAGATCTATTTTATTAGAGGTAGAACAATTCCATTTAAGATTATTATCAACTTGCCTTGGTATTCTTCCTGTAACACAGTGAAACAGTGAAAAAACATCTTAAGGTGTCTATACAGTTTCGATAGTACTACCGAAATTAAGTAAAACACTAGCTAAGTTCGTCTAGATTTGCTACCAATTTAATATTTTGGCACCCTAAACATTTTGAAAACCCTTGGATCTCTCGAAAAAAAGATGACGTCAGTTCTTGGCCAACAATTCCTACAGCAGACAAAAAACAGGTCAAATGAAAAGTCCCCGGCCACCATAGTAAAACACATTTTGTTGGATTCTCATAATTCTCTTCTAGGCATGGCTAGTAAAATCTTCTCAGACACAGACATTTGCATTCGTCGATAAACAAGTAGGTGCTGTTTGTTGTGAATCTACAATAGAAAGCGTGTTAATTCACAACAACGCAAGAAGTATCCCATACCTGGGGTGTAAAAGGGAAATTACGTTTTTAAATTAAGAGGAATCCAAGTCGCTTTTTTAAATTAGGTTCCATAGGCCGAAAGGAACTTTTATTTTTTGACGGGAAAAATGAGCAAGATTCATTCAAAATACCTGAGAAGGCTGCTGTCACATCCCGCAGTTTTCGACCGATAATGTTTACGCCATCAGCGTACGCGAGTAGCATGTGGTTTTTGTTCAATATCGTGCCAATCGTGTTTACTGCAGCTTTCCTCGTTATCATCTCCATCACTATGTTGAAGAGGTCACACGATAGGCTGTCGCCTTGCTTTAGGCCTCGTCTGGTGTAGAATGTCTCCCTAAGGTTAGATAACACTGGCTTAAGTCTTTCACAAAGCACACTCGACAGGACCTTATATGCGATGGGTAAATGGCTGATACCGCGGTAGTTGGAGCAAACACTTGGATCACCTTTTTTTTAGCACAGGTTCCAATCATCGGGCATGTAGTTGTTAAGCCAAATCAGCTTCTCACCACCGGACTTGGAGAGCTGTGCTTTGCTTTATTATTTTCAGTCGCGATATTGCTTTTTTTACCTCGGCTTGAGTTGGTGATAGCCGTCGTCGACAATTGGCGTGATACCTTCACGTGCGCTGCCTTCTGGAATCAGCAGTTGCTGAAAGTGTTCTCTCCCTATATGGAGCACACTCTGCGTATCTGTAACCAGAATTCCATCCTTGTCCTTACAGGAGGGGAGCCCAGTACCGTAGCCTTTTGCTTTTACTTTCTGGTAAAATTTTCGGGCCTCACCTCTATCGCTGTATCGCTCTATATCCTCGTTCTCCCGTTCCTTCATCTGAGGTTTTTTTATCACTTAAATAGTGGGAGAGCTGGTTGGAGTAGTCAGTGGCTATCTCTGGGGTTTGCAGCTTTCTTTGTGTTTGGTTACATGCGTTTTTCGCTCTGCTCAATATTGAACGCACCTTGGCTGCAACATGACAATGATCCGAGCCAATATTAACTAGCACCACGGATCACACGCATGTCCATGACACTAAATACATGCCTACCATCAATTACCAAATGATCAATTTGATTTTTGGTGTTTTGATCAGGGGATAGCCAAGTTGCCTTGTGGATATCTTTGTGCTGGAATCTGGTTCCACTCACTACCTTGTTCTTTCCCGCTGCGAAGCTTACCAGCCTAAACCCCTTGTCTGACGTGTCGGTATGCAAGCTGAATTAACTGATCGATAGACCAAGAACATCTTCTCTTCCTATTTTTGCATTAAAGTCTCCCAGAACAATTTTAATATCGTGGCCAGGGCAGCGGTCGTATGTTTCCTCTAGGCGCTCGTAAAATGCGCCTTTATCTCATCGTCTTTATCTTCCCTCGAGACATGAGCACAAATCAGCATGATGTAGAAATATTCTGCCTTGATGAGGATTGCGGTTAATCTGTCACTAACAGGATTGAACCGCGGGACAAGATGTCTGAGTCTCTCGCCAACTGCAAATCCACATCCAAATTCATACTTTTCGGCATGGCACACGGTTGTTAGACATTCTCTGAACATTTTTCAGGTCAATATTGTAAGGTGTGGCAACCGTCTGTGCGTAGCTTAAGGTACAATCCAACTTAATGTCAGTGCGATATCTTGGGGTTGGTACTACCACCCCAAGATATCGCACTGATATTAAGTTAAGTAAGACATTAAATCGGTTCAACTGACTGAAATTTCTGAATTGGTTTTATGTTACAATCAACTAAGCCGTTGCTGTCTTTTTGGCTACTGTTTAGATGAACTCACACCTCACAGTGTCAAGTGAACATAAAGTAATTATAAAATAATAAAAATGCGACCAATTATTATGGGATTTATTGTACTTAATTGCTTCGTTTGTATACAAAAGCCTCGTATGAAAAACAATAAATCTACAGCTATAATTTAATGTATGCTTACTCATTTTATTAAGCATCGCATACGCCATAGATTGTAATTATAGACCAACAGTAGTGTTACGCTTAGTAAGCGCCACTAATGTAAATAGTAACACAGCTACGAGTACAATTATTAATACAGATACATATATGGGTATTTCCAGAGAAAGGACGGACAGTTTTATAGATTAAAATTGCTATATTTTTTACTTTTTTTGGTATCACATAGTGAATTTGTTAAACTTCAACAAAACAAACTATGTTATCTCTGGATAATCCTCAAATCCTCTAAGAAGCTATAACTCGTTTCATATTTAACCACATTACTGGCTTATAAGTGCGTAAATGTGCGAAAAACCGGATTTTTTTTACCGGTTTCAAGATTTTGGAGAATTTTTGGTGTTATCCATAGAAAAATGTGTGCATCCACAACGCACATTTGGATTGGAGTAGCATAGGTAGTTAGTTTTAATTGAACTTACTTATCCTACTTTTACTGCTAAATCTTCTACATACATAAAACTGAGTTTGTGTCAGCATCGAAATTTGAGTGGATTTAAAGGTGACCTTTTGTCCGTCTGTCTGGCCCCGTGATTACAGCGCAGTTTAAGAGATATTTAATTTGGAATACAAGCTTCTATCCTCAAAGCGGAATTTAAGTTCTAAGATGAGCGCGATCGGTCAAAAACTACTCCCACCTCCCATACAAACTCCCCTTTTTTTGGGGTGTCCGCCTAACTGCCCCCGCGATTACAGCCGTAGGTTAGGAAATATCGAGCTAAAATTTGATATGCAAGCTTTTATCCTATAATAGAAGCTTACGTTGTAAGATGAGCAAGATCGGACGAATACTTCTCCCACCTTCCATACAAATTCCGTCTTTTTGGGGAAGTCCGTCCGTATGTCTTTTTAGTTTAAAGTGAATTAATGTCAGCAACGAAAGTCCATTAAAAAAACATTTGAAAAAAAAATTTCCTTAAAGATTCTCAACCGATTTCCTAATTTCATAAAAAAGGTGATTGTATCAAATTTTATTTCTCCTCAACAACTACTACTATTTTTGGCCATCTAATGTATGAAGACGTTAAACTGTACACAGAATTTTTTAAATAATCTCCCTTCTGATCCGTCACAAATTATTATTGTATTTATTCTCTACACCACGTGCACTCACGGTCCAAGGGGTATACTCGGTTTTTACTTCCATTTCTAACGCCGAGTCTACTGCTGCAGTATAAAAGCTATCGATCTGCAATTTGATTTGCAAGCTTCTGTTCTCTAAGCGACACATTTCAGAAAAAAAAACCAGTAAGAAAGTTTCAGTCGGGCAATCCGACTTACATATACCCTCACCGTAAGTAAAACATAAAATTTTCTATTATATTGATATTATCACTCGATTTCTATAGTGGACACTCCGTGTAAAGTGTACCACTCAGGTAAATTTGTATGGGAAGTGCCAGAAGGAAACGCGGCTAGAATTCCGCAGATTCATTGCGTAAGATTTACTAAATACGGAATTTGGGCACGATCGCATTAAGTCTATTAATAATAATAATCGATTTCTAAAGTGGTACGAGATGGGGCGTGGCTAGACTTCCAGTTTTTTCTCCAAAACTGTATCTTGCTATAGCTTTACTAAATACAGAATTTAGACACGGACGCGTTGGGTGTATTGATGTTATTACTCCATTTCTAAAGTAGGCGGAATGGTACATTTGTATGGTATGTACTTTAAGGGGCGTGTCTAGACATCCAAATTTTTTCTCTAAAACTTTTTCCTGCTTGAACTTTACTAAATACAGAATTTGGGCACGATCGCGTTAGGTCTACTAATAATAATAATCGATTTCTAAAGTGGGCGGTACGAGATAGGTATAGGAGGTACCAGCTGGGGCATGGCTAAAGCTTTAATAAATAAAGAATTTGGGAGTGGTCGCGTTGGTATTATTAGTATTTTTACTCCATGTCTTAAGTGGGCGGAAAGGTACATTTGTATGGTAGGTACCGGAAGGGGCGTGGCTAGACTTCCAATTTTTTTTTTCCAAAACTTTATCCAGTTATAGCTTTACTAAATACAGAATTTGGGCACGTTCGCTTTAGATATATTAATAATATTAATCAATTTCTTAAGTGGGCGGTACCAGATGGGCGTGGCTAGACTTCTATTTTTTTGTCTCAAAAACTTTATCCTGTTAATGCTTTAATAAATAAAGAATTTGGGTACTCTCACGTTGGATTTATTGATATTATTACTCAATCTCTATAGTGAGCGGAAAGGTACATTTGTATGGAAGGTACCAGAAGGGGCGTGGCTAGACTTCCAATTTTTTTTTTCCAAAACTTTATCCTGGTTTAGCTTTACTAAATACAGAATTTGGGTACGATACCAATGGGTGTACCAGAAGTGGCGGGGAATAAAAGCCCATCTGCAAGACCGTAAGTAATTTTGGGGAAATATGGGAAAATTTCAAAACATTTAGTTGCGTCTTTCGAAAGTTATCGTGTGTCTTCGACAATGTAGTTTTAAATATGACAAGCTTTTTCGAAAATCCAACAATAGCTTGTCGAAAATCTATTTAACGCCTTAAAACACTACTTAAAGTAAAAAACTCAAAAAAAAAATTTTGTATGAAACCGTCATTGAAATTCAAAAAACTTATGCTGCAGTTTGATTCCTAGTATCCGAATTAGGGTTAAAACCGCCGACTTCGGTCTTGTTTTTTTTTCGACAACCATAGTGTTATTTACAAAAAAATATAAAAAATTCTAAAACTGCTTATTCTAGGTCGCTATTTGCTCAGTGGTTTAAAAAGAGACAGAAAGTACCAGTAATTGTTGTAAATATCGATTTGTATGTCTTAGAAGACACAGAGTTAAATTCTATGAACAACATTTTTCTAGAACATTTGAATGTTTAAAGTCCTTTTTAAGTTTATTTTCTGATTTTTCTCGTAGTACGGACAAAAAGGATACATAAGGACAAAAGTGAAAAAAAAAATCTTTGTTAATTTCATTGAAAATGGACTTAAAGATACGAACCATACGTTTTTAGGTCCTAGAGGTGTCCTCCAGAAATTTTAATTAACTTATCTGAGGCTTTCTTTCTCATTATTCCCCCAGACAATGACCTCAATTTTTATACACAGTATAATTGAGAAAATTTTACATATAAAAAGAAAGTTCATTTGTTTGGGCTATGGAGTAAAATTTACTCCGGAACGAGAGCGGAGCAAAAAAGTCAGCCCGCCCCGAAACCCTTTTTTACACATATTTCCATAATTAATGACTACATGAAATTTCTTGACGCTTTATGTAGATTTATTGAACGTACTAAAATAAATAACACTTCTTTTTGCTTTTCTCAATTTTTTTTTAATTTTAATTTAAAAATTTTTGAAGAAAAGATATATTGAGCAAATTTAGTTAGTTTTCGTCACAAAGGGGTCTGAAGATGAACTCGTCATGGAGTTCGAAACGCGTCATCCTATTGCGTGACACACTGAATTTGACCAAAAATATCAAACAATAAAAACACTTTTCTGATCGTTAGCCGAATTTGATGTATCATTTGATACACTAACGTAAATTAATGCAAATTTTTTAAATTAAAAATTAACTACATTTCGCAGTTACAGCTAAGCAAATCCTCTTCATGCATTGGATTTGCATTGCGAAAAACAGGTTAACCCATTTGAAAAAAAAATACCGTATAAACCGGTTATTCATAAATCTATATTTCGGCCGACGGTTTTGAACTAAAAAGAAAGTTTGTTGGTTTTGTACTCTACATAATTTCACTACTCATGTTTTATTTTTTGGCACTGCAACCGTTTATGAAAAATGATCCAAAAACGATTGCCACAAACTTATGCTGGGATCAGGGCCGTAGCCAGAATTTAATTTCGGAGGGGGCCAAAACCAATTGAAACAAAAAACCAGTACAGAAATTTCAGTCAGGTAAACTGACTGATAAATACCATCACCCAATATAAGATATTGTTGAAGTCTTGAGTTATTGAAATGAATAGATTTTTAATTAAAATAAAATTACATATGTATATTTTTTCCCCTGCTTGTGGTGCAAAATCGTCCAAAACTTTACTTATTTGTGTAGGGGGTATAGGTGCCGGTTTGGAATTTATGTGAGAAATATTAATTTTTCAAAAAAAAATTATTTTGATAGGGGTACCAAATTTTCATACGTACAACTTACGAATAATTTGACTGAATTCAGTGCACTTACAAAAAAGATATGTATGTAAGACTATAGGGGTGAGTTCGGTCCATTGTGTGGGAGGTACCAGAAGGGGTGTGTCAAATAGTTAGCTTTTCTGAGGTTTCGCCTCCTATCACAATATAAATTAACCGACTAATTTTCATTACCTCTCAAATGTCCGTTTGGAAGTTATGGGAGAATTATTAATTTTCCAAAAATAGGTAATTTTGTATGGAAGGTACCAGAAGGGGTGACCCGATATAGTCCATATTCACTCCTGATTCACATTTTCATAAGCGTACAAATTACTCATAATTTGACTGAATTCAGTGTACTTAGAAAAAAGATATGTTTGTAATACTATGGGGGTGAGTTCGGTCATTTGCATGGGAGGTACCAGAAGGGGTGCGTCAAATAGTTAGGTTTTCTAGGTTTTTGCCTCCTATAATAACATAAATTAATCGACCAATTTTCATTACCCCCCAAGAGTCCGTTTGGAAGTTATAGGAGAAATATTAATTTTCGAAAAATAGGTAATTTTGTATGGGAGGTACCAGAAGGCGTGAACTGATATAGTCCATATTCATACCTGAGTCTAATTTTCTTAAGCAAACATCATACATCATCATAAATTTGAGTGATCTCAGTTTACTTACAAAAAAGATATGTATGTAAAACTATAAGGGTCAATTCGGTCATTTGTATGAGAGGTACCAGAAGGGGTGTGTCAAATAGTTAGGCTCTCTGAGGTTTCGCCTCCTATCACAACATTAATTTATCGACCAATGTTCATAACCCCCGAAGTGACTGTTTTGAAGTTATTGGAGAAATATATAATTTCCAAAAATAGGTCATTTTGTATGGGAGGTACCAGAAGGCGTGAACCGATATAGTCCATATTCATACCTGAGTCTAATATTTATAAGCAAACATCATACGCAATATTTGAGTGATCTCAGTTTACTTGCAAAAAAGATATGTATGTAAAACTATAAGGGTCAATTCGGTCATTTGTATGGGAGGTACCAGAATGGGTGGGGCAAAGGTTTCGGTTTTCTTAGGGTTTGTCTACTTTTGCAAGATAAATAAACTGACCAAATTCAAACATCCTCCGGTTGTCCGTTTGGAAGTTATGGAAGAAATATTAATTTTCCAAAAATAGGATATTTTGTATGGGAGGTACCAGAAGGGGTGGGGCTATTCAACCCATTTACAATCCCATAAGTTCGTTTTGAAAAATATTGATACTGGTAAATTTTCATACCGATCCGTTAAGGTTTACTCGAGTTATCCTGCTGACCAGCCATCCAGCCAGCCAGCCAGCCAGCCAGCCAGACAGACGGACATAGCTCATTCTTCTTAAAAAGTTCTGAAACGAATTTGGTCTTAAGATACTTGGGGTCTAACTCGTCTCCTTTAATGCGTTACACTTTTTTTCGTATCAAATGATATATACCCTCATCCCTAAGGGTGATGGTATAATTATAAAATTTTTCACATATTTATCAAATATATATGTATATGGGTGTTCCTTATATGGTATTTTTGGGAATTTCGTTAAAAATGATAGTAGTAATACGCCGTCAAATAGGTTAAGTGAAGACCTATAAATGTTTTGATTTCACATCTCTTACAGATGTCGAGATATTTGATACAAAAAGTGGGGGTATTTTTGAAAAAAAAAAATAAAAAATTTTGGAAATGCATTATTAATCAACAATTAACAATTTAGCATATTAGAACACAACATCTACAAAAAAAGGTTCTGAGCATATTTTCAATATCTCTTTCAGTTCCCGAGATATCAGTCTTTTAACCCCGTTTTTTGGCTTTTTATAGCAAAGACTAATGAATCTAGATTTTAATCTCTGGTTTCATCCGAATACATTGTGTCTACTTTCTAATGACACCAAAACCATTACTATCCAATACTCCATTGCATCAAAAATCTCGATATCTGTAAGAGATATGGTAAGTCCAATCATATACTTTTCCTGGAGTTCACTTCACCAATTTAACGGCATATGACCTATTTCATACAATATATTCGAATTTCATAAATGACAAACTTGCGGAGGAACTTGATGTCCAACTCCGTTACTACTATCTTTTTCGTAACGAAATTCCCAACAATACCATATAAAGAACCACCTTATGTACCTTAAAGTGCGCAGAAAAAGAATTAGTATTTTTTTTTTTAAATTCAGAATTATATCTGGATTGAGCAAATTCCAAATTTTTTTGTAATTGCTTGCTTAAAAATTATACTATTCAGAATAAAACAGTACGATTTGATTTTTTTTACAATTTTAAATAAAAAATTAAAAATATTTTGGAGAAAAAATCCACCTTTAATTTTTTCCGTAGTAGATAATATGGTTGCTGAACCCCCAAAATGTGTCATGACGATGTCTCTTCAACTTCTTGAGAAAAAATTAAATAGATAACGGATAAATTAGGAAGAACAATATTTTTTTATGTGATCTCTTTCCATGGAATTGATTAATTATATCGAGTTTAAATACACATACTCATATAGTATTATCTAAAAATTTTCTACTAGAACCTCTAAAACTGAATTCAATGCAATTAATTCTAAAAACTTAAAAACTTTGGCCCCCGTGGCCATCCCCTGACTACGGCCTTGGCTGGGATGCGTGTTTTATGCCTCAAACACAAATCCGATGTTATAGCAGGCTATAACTTAAAGACCGTCCAACTGTACACCTGTATAACTTAGCGTCTACGCATTTGTTGTCGTAAAACCCGGCTTAAACTTGGAACAATTTCAAGTTTTCAAATACGCGACTGTGCTTCAAACTGTTTTGGCTATGATAATTTCGTTTGAGAAATTCCACACGCCTTTTATCTGATATACTCAATGATTTACTATGGATGGCCATTTCAAATTTTCAAGCTGGCCGTATACGATAAACAATTGTTTATTGATATGTTAACTCTATTATCACGGTTTCGTTATGTTTATTTCAATTAACAAATTTTTTAATTGAATTCAAAAGTAAGATTTTTATTGTGTCCTCCAATTGCGACTGCAATAAATAGCTACTGCTAGCAATAGCTCAATAGCTACTCAAAATGCGTGTAATTAGCAATCAATCGAATTATCAGTCAATCAATTGCAATTGTGTTTTATAAGCTGTGTCTTTGCGCGTACTTTGGATTGAATGTCAATTATTAGTAAGTATGTACTCGTGTTTGTCGTTTCCCGATCTGTTTGACACGCCGGTGGGTGACCTTGTCTTGTTGTTGTTATAATAAATTCGCCAATATTCTACGAAAAGACAATTTGTGTAATTTCAACATTGCCAAATAAACGATAAGAAAGAGTCAACGATAAAGATCCTTTGATTTCCGGAATGCGTGAACAAAGAAATTGCATTGTTACAAACGCTTGTGGGGGTTGGGGTGTGGGGTGTGGGTTAGTACAAACAATTATGTACGTACGTTCGTACGTACGTACACACAAATGGGCGGACAGATACATATGAGTGTACTTAGATACTAAATAATGACTACATACTTTTCACAGTGTTTACTTACTTGATTATACTGCGGATAGATATAATACGAATTGATGGTGTGAGTGCAAAATATAATACTTTGCGCTTAATCCATTAAAATGTGAGCGGTATCATAAGTGAACACTTGATTTGGCCGCAGTGATAGTGCGCTCGCTCTCGTGTAGATATGTATTTGCATACGATTATTATTCTACAATTAATTATTCACATAAATTAATTTAAAATTTCTTCATTCTCTTCTTCTTTGTGGTTGTATTCATTAGGCACTTTGCGGTTTTCTCACAACTACACGAACACACAAACACTTGCACTTGCACAGAGAAAAGCTCGCTCATACGACGCGATAAATAAAGCTTAGCTTTTGTGCGCCTTTACGATCGCCACTTTGTATGGTGAGTGAATTTGTGATCGTCGTTGCCGCACTACTACCTAAGGTGGTTGCTTGTATCACTACACTTGTTAATCACTTAATTTTTTATTATTTTCATTTTTTTTTATAGGTATGCGACAGGTATTTTGTTTTGTTTGTTTTAATATCACATCACGTTGCACTTTACGCATACGTGAGTGTGTGTGCGTACGAGTGGTTGTAAGTAGACCTTGTCGGCTGTAAATCCAAAGCCCGGTTGTGTTGTTCTACGTATTCAAGTTTCCGTAACTACCAGCGTTCAACGTTACGTTACGTTCAAATGTTTCCGACCAACTAAACTCTCAACAGCCGCAGCTAATGTATCTGTGATGTGACGCTCTCCTACGAAATATTCATAGTCTCACTCTCGTCTCCCTTTAGCTCCACCACCCCATTTGTATGAGTGTTTGTGTGTGTGAGCAGATGTTTGTCGATGGCCCCACTCTCTTACCAACATCAACAAATTGTTGAGAGCATGAAATGATCATTTCTGGTTGTTGGTTAGGTCTCAAAGAGTAAGATCCAAGAGTTGAACGATGTAAAACCGATTTTTAACATTGTAAAGTATTAAACAAAAGGAGACATTTTAAAAATTAAAAATACGTTACAGATAAAGTCCATTTTTATTTTAACAGACAGATAATACAGACAAAGTACTGCCTTCGTCTTACTTTTATACGTGTATACGATTGGAGAATGACAAAGATCTCTGAAGTTTTATTCACTAAAAGTGAGATTTTAGTTATATATACATATATCTAATTGACAACGATTCTGAAAGGTTTATGAGTCATACATGAGATCCTACAGCAGAAAAATCTTATATGTCGGGAATTGCCCGACAGAGTCTGAAGATTACAAAACGTCATTAAAATTAAATTTTATAACATCAAATTACTCAAATTTTGAATAGAAACGGGGGATTAACCGACGCGACGTCTTGCTAATGTTATGTTATAGGCACGCGATCGTGCGGCAAAACCTACTAAAATTATCAAAAGCTCTCAATACGAATTGCTATATTTTGACAATACGTAAAAAAAACGTAAACAAATATCGAAAAGGCGAAAAGCTAGATACTTCTGACACCGCTTAAAGCCGCGTTTAGACACTCAGCATTTATAATAGATTTGTGCAATTTACGATAGAATGTTGAGTATAAAAATTTGTGAATAGGACAGCAAGTCGAAGCAATCTGTTCCATATAAGTTCTTTAAAAAACACAATATGTTCAATAATTAAGATTAAGAGAGATTTCAACATAAAAAAAAATAAAAATAACAAAGAAAGGTCGAATTTAATAAAGAAAAACAACAACAAAATATTACAAACATCTAAAGAAAGGCTTATTATAAGCAGATTAGTTTCATATGATGATGAAGCTCTTGCGATAATGACGAATCCGAATGTTTGCTGTTTTAGAAGCTTTTACTTCACCCGAGTCTTGTGGACTTGCTTTTGCCAATATCACGGGGGCCGTTGCGTTGATCGCTGGTAGATCAAAGAAACGTAGATGACAGAGACAAGAAACAAACCCTGGTCTTCCAGATGGTAGTCACGTGATTGAACCATCATGCCAAAACACACTATTTCAATTGTACCAAAAAGTATTTTTATTTTGCCAAAACGCATTTGTATACCCTTACCCTACCGGTAAGAGAGTATATATCATTTGATACGACCCAAAAGTGTAACACATAGAAGGAGTCACTTTAGACCTTAGGTTTTTTTGAACCAAACTATATTCAAGACTTTTTAAGTCGTTTAAGCCATGTCCGTCTGTCTGTCTGGCTGACCGGCTGGTGCGCACGATAACTTTCGAAACACGCAACCAAATGTTTTAAAATTTTGCCCTAGTTAATATTTCCCCAAAACTACTTACGGTATTGCAAATGGGCTACATGGCCCCCTTCTGGTACCTCCCATACAAATGTACCTTTCCGCCCACTTTAGAAAACGAGTAATAATATCAAACCACCCAACGGGATCGTACCCAAATTCTGTATTTAGTAAATCTATAACAGGATAAAGTTTTGGGAAAAAAATGGAAGTCTAGCCACGCCCCTTATGGTACCTTCCATACAAACGTACCTTTCCGCCCACATAAGAGATGGAGTAATAATATCAATAAATCCAACGCTATCGTACCCAAATTCCGTATTTAGTAAAGCTATAACAGGATACAGTTTTGGAGAACAATACTGGAATTCTAGCCACGCCCCATCTGGTACCTCCCACTTTAGTAATCGATTAATATTATTAATAGACCTAACGCGATCGTTCCCAAATTCCGTTATTTAGGCTCACGGAGGATAATTTTTTTTTGAGGAAAAGACTGGAAGTCTAGACACGTCCCTTCTGGAACCTCCCATACAAATGTACCACTCCGCCGACTTTAGAAATGGAGTAATAATATCAATATAATAGAAAATTGTATGTTTTACTGAGGGTGAGGGTATATGTAAGTTGCCCGACTTAAACTTTCTTACTGGTTATTTATCAACAAGTACTTCTATTGTGGGTGTCTGTGGCACTTACACCTCAACTCGACTTACAACCTCCTTGACGTGGCGGCTGATGGTGAGCGACGAACCCTTATGGTTGAGCGCCACCCGTCTTCAGGACTTATACTGGCAATGAAAGCAAAACGGACACCCCCCCCCATTGTTGACCACCTTCGAAAATGTTATAAAGACCGTGATTAAAGGATATTCAAGGATACATCACTCATGAAGCCCAAAAGGAAATTAAGATTTTTTAAGGGGATAAAGGTTTTCACTATCCGAATGGCCCGAAAAAGAAAAAGTAATATACCAAATGTTAACAATCCCCGCAAAAATAATTAGGATCATGATTTTACGATAAACCTTTGCAACATCCGAAATATCTATAGAGAAGGTGCCACCATACGACTGGCGAATGTCCTCAAAAAAATACAAGGCTGACATCAGGTCAGGACCGCCCATGGCATAGTGGTTAGAACACGGGACTACCAGCCGGGAGATCCGTGGTTCGATTCCCGGCTCCAGTCATCAACATCTTTCTTTCATTGGCGGCCCCCTCGATGTTGTCGACAGCAACTTCGCAGTATAAATGTCGAGATAATCGGCATGTCTAGTAAAAGCTTCTCAAACAGTGACGTTCGCATTCGTCGATAAACAAGTAGGTGCCGTTTGTTGTGATTTGAAACACGAGAGCATCCTATATAACATCCATTGTTTGCAAAGGTAATTTAAGTAAGTAAGACATCACCGCCATTCAGGAGATGAGACGGACAGGGATGCTCGCAACGTAAAAATTGCGATATCTATTATCTTCCATGCGGAAAAGCTCGAATTTGGATATGGATTAGTAATTGGCCAGAGACTCAAGATGTCTGAGTCTCTCGTTTCAATCCAGTTAGTGATCGAATAGCCAAAATCCGCGTCAAGGCGAAATATTTCAACATAATGCAGATTTTTGCCTATGCCCCGACGGAGTGTAAAGACGAAGACATACATAGGAGATTTTAATGCCAAAATAGTAACGGAAGATGTTCTTGGTCTATTGACCGGTAAATTCAGCCTTCGCACCGTCAAGTCAATGGCTTTATGCTAGTTAGCTTCGCAGCGGCAAGGAAACTGATAGTGAGTGGAACCCGATTCAGCATTAAGATATCCACAAGGCAACTTGGCTATCAACCTATCAAAACACCAAAAATTAAATTAATCATGTGGTAACTGATGGAATTCATTCATGTGTTATATACGTTAGCTGGTTGAGTCCCGAAAGTTTTACCAGAAAGTCAGAGCAACAGAACAAGCATGCAAATCTCTTTACAGACACGCAGAGTATGCTGCATATATGGGAAAAACACTTCCAGCAATTGCAGTTTCAGTGCACGTGAAGGTATCGCGCCAATTGTCGATGTCGGCTTAGATTGCCCACTACCAAGCCAAGACGTAAGAAAAGCAATATCGCGGCTAAAAAAAAAATAAACAGCTGGTGCCGACGGACTTTTGACTCAGGTGGCAATGAGATGATAACGAGAATGCACCAGCTCCTACGCATGGTTTGACTTAACGAGTGCATGCCCAATGATTGGAATCTAAGCGTATTATGTCCTGTGCTGAAAAAAATGGGGATCCATGTGTGTGCTCCAACTACCGCGGGTTCAGCCTTTTACCCACCGCACATAAGGTCCTTTCGAGTGTGCTATGTGAAAGACTAAATCCAGTGTTATCCCATCTGATTGGGCCTTTTTAGTGTGGCTTTAAATCAATAACACACTTCGACAAATCCGGAAAAGACCCAAGAGAACAGATCAACACGGAACACCATTTCGTCGACTATAAAGCCGCCTTCGACAGCCTGAGTTGGCAGAAAGTACTAGAAGCCATGGCTCAGTTTGGTATTCCAGTTAAGCTGATACGCTTTTGCGAAATGACGCTGACTGACACGAAGTCATCAGCGAAAATAGGCAAGGACCTTTTGGAACCATTCTAT
Source organism: Muscina levida (assembly GCA_964034835.1). Lineage (NCBI taxonomy): Eukaryota > Metazoa > Arthropoda > Insecta > Diptera > Muscidae > Muscina > Muscina levida. The sequence continues at coordinate 78,897,009 of OZ035883.1, forward strand.
ACCAGACGAGACCTAAAACAAGGCGAAGGCCTATCGTGTGGTCTCTTCAACATTGTGATAAAAATGGTAATGAGAAAAGCTGCAGTTAACGCGATTGGCACTATATTCAACAAATGCCACATGCTACTTATGGACGCTCTTGACGTAGACATCATCGGCCAATGACTGTGGGATGTGACCTTCTCAGTTATAAAGAAGGAATCAAATAAGGGTCCAACGGTGAACGAGGACAAAACAAAGTTATTAACTTCAACAAACAAAGAATCTACTCGTTTGGAACGTTTCGGGAACATTGACTACTATAATTTCGAAGTGATTTTATCACCTATGATGATTTTATCACCTAGGCTCCGCCATCAACAAACAACACCAGATTTTAAATCCGGAGAAGAATTCTTCTTGCCAATAAATACTGTTACCGACTTACCAAACGATTTAATGACATAGCACTCTCTCGACGAACTAAAATCCAGCTATACCAGTTACTGGCTCTATCTGTCTTAATGTATGTTTCAAAATCCTGGGTTATGCCACAAGCGGATGAATCGGTTCTGGCAGTATACGAGATTAAAATACTCCGTAAAATATATGGTAAAGTATATTCGAAGGTATCGACGGAGTCCTTACAACGGAGTCCTTGCACTTGGACTACGGGCTATAAGCCTAACAATGTACATTGAGTCTGTACCACGGACACTAAGTCTGTGCAACGAATCCTAGAACTTGTACAACGGGCAATAATTCTGTACAACTGACCTTAAGTCTGTACAGGCTGATGACTTTTATACAACGTCGTTTCCCTGTATTATATTTAGATGAGTTTTTATTTAAGATTAGATAAAATCTTACATATAAGGTGATTCGATAAAAAAAACCTCACGCACAAAATGATTTTAAATTTTTATTATCGTTGTTTTTGTATTTTTTCGGTCTTTTTATTAGAACATTAATTTGGAATTTATTTTAAGCTCAAGACCAGTGTTTTTGAAACAAGTTTATAGCAGAATGATATTCTCATTATGCCAGGCAGTCTGCACAGCTGTTTCGGATTCAGCCACGAATCATCGTCAGCAGACTTTGGTATAATGGTTGCAAATTGTTCATCAAGTCTTATGCACCAGAATCTCACATCGAAATGAGAATTCTTTTTTAAGTGCATAGACTCGAAAAACTTCACAACCATTCACTATGAGAAACCATTTGCTACCATATTTACCATATATGTCACATTACATAGGATCATCAGACACAAAAGAAAGTTTAATACTCACGTTGTCATTGGAGAGAAGGAATCTCAGTGGGGGGGTCTTGCATAACTTTTATCACCCGCTTACAGCACTGGCTGTTTCGGGCAATGTTGATTGGAGATTTATCCGTTTTCAGTGGTCTTCAAGCATTTGAGAGCTTTTGGGTAGTCATTCAGAGCTGCAGATAGCTCTTCAAAATCTTCAGCGCGGAACAATTGACTACTGAACCAATGATCAGCTCATGAGTAAGAAATGAATGAACAGATCTCACACCTCTCAGTGAAGTGACGAAAGACACGAGTGAGGTGGAAGAGAAACTTCATGTCGTCTCTCTAGCCGCCTGTTTCCCTAATCTCAGTATTACCATTTCTGAAGGCTGCTTTCAATTGATCATAATTGATGAACTTGGGTTTGGGGTAAACTTTCTTTTCGAACATTTTCTGCAGTCGAACTACAACGCCTGTCTTTTTGCCGGTGCTGGTGGCACACCGTTGCTGCTCCGTAGGACGACAGCTTTGAGCTTGTAATAACAAGGCGTCTTGCAATGCCTGTAGGGCTATGCTTCCTTTGGTCGTTGATGCTGCATTGTCATCCTCCTAAGGACTATATGTACTGTTGTCGAAGAGTCCGTGCTACTTTCGAAACAATCAGGTACTGCTGACCTGATAAGTGTGGACAGAGTCGCTTCCATTGCCCTTTTTCGCTTGGATGGGTGGATGGTATTAGCACTACCTGGTTTGTCGCTGGAATAACCAACGCGGCCTTTTCTCTCAATTTACAGTTTGTAGAGATTCTCACCCTCTTTGCACATCTATTCACCTTTTATCTTGGTCATGTCAAACAGTTCCTTTAATGAATCATAGTTTTGTTTTTTTCTGCAGCGCACGTAGTCTTCCAGTAGTTCAATGTTTTGCTCCATAAGACTTTAAGTTCTATAGCAATTAGACCGATCCCCTCTCCCCGTCCTTTTGCAGTGAATTTAAGAAATTTGAAAGTCAACGTTTTTCATTCGATCCAAAATGAGATACCTTCACTTAATTGTAAATAAAAACTAAAGATGTTCATCGATTTCTATGATCAATGTCTCATTTTGTTCAAAGGTTATGTGGCTTTTCGTGAAATTTATAAGACTTGACACTTTTTTCCGTTTTCGATTTATATGATTTAAAATAACAGAAAAAATTAAAAACTTTTCACAAAAATATTATTTCAAAGTGGATTGTGCGTGAACTTTTTCAATATTTAAATGGAATAAACGTTATTTTAGTCATTAATAGGCAAAAGTTCAGTCATTCGTGCAACAGGAAATAATTTTTGAGAAAAAAATCAAAAAGCCATTACCCTACTGTATTCTTGTATGACCAGAGTCTGAAAGTAGTTTTCCTAATTTTTTAGTTATTCAAGAACCTTAACGAATTTCACCAGAAGGTCCTACCGATTTTTTCTGTGAGTCATCACAACCCGCCATCAGACTTAAGCTCAAGGATCCTGGAATGTTTTGTTTTTTATTTATTCTGTGGATTATAAATTAAGGAAAACAAATATAATATCTTGACCCAGTCGGGGAAAATCCACTCTAATATTTCGTAAGATTTTGTGGGTTCTTGCGAAAACCCTGGAGGCGACTAAATCTACCTCAGCTTAATAACACAACCAGACGAATTGGTTCTGGCAGTATCGGAGAAAAAATACTTTGTAAAATATTTGGACCGATCGTCGTTAACCTCCGTAGAAATGACCAGGTTACTGAATACATTGTAGAATTTGGTGCGACGGACTTAAGAAGAATTGAAGCTCGAAGCGTATATAATACTTTTTACTTGCGGCATAAAATCGGTTGTCGTAATTCACAAATAAACGGAAAAATTCCATCTAAACAATTCATTATTTAATTATGTTGACAATAAAATCTTCTAAGTTTATTAAAAATATTTCTATGAAAACAATTGCCTTAACTCCCCTTAACTACAAAGTGAGTGTTGGGCGACGAGTTCGAACTATTTATCGATTATGTATATTTGTAATTTCTAAGAGTAACTTTTGTGGAGACTTTTATTCGATGTCACCGATATACTTACACATTAAATATTTACACAATTTCAAAAACTGGTCGCAACATCTTCCATTCTCTTGTACCATACCATACCATTAATCTTTATTCAGAAACAATAACAATGGAAAATCAATCGATGCTTAAAACAAAGCGCTCAAGACTTTTCAAATAACATTCATAAATACAATACTGACAATAATATTTACTTCACACACATAAAGACTTTTTACATTTGTATGTGCAAGTTTTTAAATGTTTATTTTTTCCACTTTGCTCTTTGGCTTTCTTCATCACATGCAATAAAAGCGTTTTATTTTTATTTTTTTGGCCCACATCAAGTGGAGGCACCTGAGATTAATGAATATGCAAAGGTGTTCAACTGATACCACCACCAACTTGATGTTTGCCCAAATACAAAAACATCAACAAAGTTGATAATTGCGTTAATTTTAAAAGCAACGAATTTAACTTATGCTATAATAGACAGGGTAATAATATATGTTACCTATATATCTGGCGAAATTGTTGATAAAAAATAACGGATAAGATGTTCAAATTTAAAATATCGGCTGATAGGAAAACAAATTACCTATGTAGGCTCTACAAATAAATAAGTGGCAGAGTTGAGTTTTTGTTTTTATAGTTTTTGTCATATTCTATGTGGTTTACCTGAATGGGGCGTGACTAATTCGCCAACTTTTAATATAGGATTACGACTAACGAATATATTACCTCTGATAAATTTTCTTTTGATTCGTGTTTTAAGTAATTCAGTATTAAGAAATCTTAAATGAAATTGTTCTTAATAAAGTCTAAATCGTTTCATTTTATGGGCTATACTTCTTATCGTATGAAAAAACAGATCGTTACAATGATAGATATGAGTATTATCAAGTTTCCTAATAAAAGAAACTGTATAAAGAAACAATGAATATGTTGAGGAGAAATATTCGAAGTGTAGTTAGAACTTTTAGCTTCTGACTTATCATTAGTAGCACATTCTCTGTGTCACCCATGATCTGCAATTGTTCAAGCATTTCTAATAGTTTATTTGAGTAGTATTGTGTGTCCCCCCCACAAACATTTGTATAAGATTACAAACGTTCACTCATAAAAGTTTTCTTGGTATTTAGGTTTCTTTTTTCGTTTTCTTCATTTCCAGCAATCTTCATTCATTAATGATATTTTTTTGCTTGCTGAATGGTGGCTTACGTTAACGCTAGGTGGGTTAGAGGCGATTTCACGTTTAATTTTTGTTGATATTGATTCATTTTAATCGATATTGTAGTCGACACTAAAATCTCAATTAGTATGTAATTATAATTTGGCAAAGAAATCACCAAATGACTTTTAATAGATTTACGTTTTTTTTTTGGAGCGTTACATCAGAGTGGTAGAAACGTTTATTGTAGTAAAATTTTATTACTACCATGTGGTAAAGGGCTATTAGAGTTATAGGGCTAATCGTTAAAAAATACAATGGCACAGTGGTTGTGGAATACTTTTTTTGAGTAATGTAGTGGTTGAGTAATTGAGTAATACTTTTTTTTTAATCAAAATATTTGGATTTATCAAAACAAACCAGTATAGCAATGTTAGTCAGTTAAACCGAGTTACACATACTACTACTACTTAATTTCCCTTTCCTATCCAATGAATGAGGTATGGGATAGTTTCTCGCGTAGTTGTGAATAAACACGCTTTCTATATTTAGATTCACAACTAACGGCACCTACTTGTTTATCGACGAATGCTTTTACTAGACATGCCAGCTGACTCAACACTTATACTGCGAAGTTGCTGTCGACAACATCGAGGGGGCTGGCAATGAAAGCAAAATGAAGATGACTGGAGTCGGGAATCGAACCTCGAATCTCCCGCTTGGTAGTCGCGTGTTCTAACCATCATGCCACGGCCTGTCGCAAAATATACAGTTTTCATAAAAGACGAAGTTTAATAACCATTTGACGTGTGCGAGTTTCACCTGAATTTAAAACATTTGATCGGTTAGTTTTTTCAAGTTTTTGGTCAGGCTAGGTTAAACTGTGGACACGTGTAATCTAATAAACCATATAACGCTATACATTGAGATCTGCTGGTCTTCGATAGCTCAGTGGAAGCGACGTAGACTAGCAATCCGAAGGTGCCCGGCTCGATTCCCGGCCGGGGCACTGCCCAAAGTCAACATCGAGGGGAAAAAAATTACTTTTGAAATACTTTCGAGTTCTCCAGCCAACAAAACTCATCCTAGATGCTTCCACTACAAAAATGCAGATAGCACAAGGACCAAGGAAATAGGAAAATGATTTATCAACATCTCATATAAATCAACAAGCCAGCTGGCGCCATCTTTGGTGGAATTTGGCGGTTAAAACTCACAACAACAACACCTAAAAATCCTTGACACAAACCTTGTTATCTACAAAGGAAAGAACAGAGTCGCCAACAATGATCGTAGATAATCGGATTATATGCCCGATCGAGTGCCGATAAATTGAAAAATCGGTATGAAGAATTATCACCCCAGCCACCACCAGCTGTTACAACAACAACAACACATCTGCTGATCCATTGTGACTCTCCGTCCATTGTGACTCTCCGTTAGAAAGAGAAGGGGAAGCGATAATAAAGGGTGTCCCAACAAGAACGCAAATTTTAAATCTGGCAACATTCGAAGTGTCATTGTTTGACATTTGAGCAATTGTTATTGTTTGCTAGTAGAAGGTACGAGGTTAGTAAAAATGGAGCGCTACACGAATGAACAACGCATTCTCATTGTTAAATTGTTTTACCAAAATGGTGAAAGTTTTGCGGCTACAGTTCGCTGATTTTGCCGCTAAAATCATCTTCAGTGACGAGGCCCATTTCCATCTTGATGGCTTCGTCAATAGGCAGAGTTGTCGCATTTGGGGTGAGGAAAATCCTCGAGTGATTCACGAGAAGCAAATGCATCCTCAACGTGTCACTGTGTGGTGTGGTTTTTGGGCTGGAGGAATCATTGGAGTTTTTTTTAATGAAAATGAGGCAGGTCAAGCGCAAACAATTAATGGTGTTCGGTGTCATGAAATGATAACCGGTTTTTTCTAGCCTCGAATTGAAGAAATGAATGTGGAGGGCATGTGGTTCCAACAAGACGGTGCCACATGTCATACAGCCAGAGAAACAATTCGATTGCTGCATCAGTCATTTCCCGGTCGTGTTAATTCGCGTTTTTGAGATCAGAATTGGCCGCCTAGATCGTGCGATTTAACACCATTAGATTTTTTTCTTTGGGGTTTTTTGAAGTCGATGGTTTACGCGAATAAGCCGACGACGACTCAAGCCTTAAAAGAGGAAATTGGACGCTGCATTAATGAAATACCGCAGCATTTATGCGAAACGGTCATTGAAAATTTCATTAAAAGATCGCGTGCATGCCAGCAAAGCCGCGGCGGCCATCTGCACGATATATTGTTCCATACATAACCTCATTCTGTCTACTTTACGATATAATAAAGTTTCACGATTTTTTTTTAAATATCTGTGTTTTATTTAAAATTTAAAAATTGCGCTCTTGTTGGGACACACTTTAGGAGAGATGAGAGGGATAGAAAAAATCGTGGGAACTCCAATAGTTATCTTTGTCCAGTAAGCCATGGAAGACACCGCATGAAACATGTTAAATTGCATATTCGTACAGACAGTAATTCCTCCATACATATAAGTATCTTAGCCCGTAGATGCTAGATCGTTACAGCTACAAAGAAAATGTTCCATCGTCTCGGACTTCTGCTCGTCCTCACACACATTTCCGGTATGCATTTATCTAAGTTGCCTGTCAGGTATTGCAATGACCTGTTACAATTCCACACGCCGACCATGTACGCCGATCGGGATCTACCGTATTTGGCCACAGCGATCTAGCACTTATACAGTCGATTCTGGAGATCCAACGTTTGCTGGCTGTTTTCCACATCAAATCCTCCACTTAACCACAAAGGTAACATATGGACGGGTGAACATTTTCCAGAGGGTCATTGTCGGGCATAGTACAGACCATTCTTGTCAATAGGTTTGCTGATTCATTAAAATAATTCTCGCAATTTCCTACGGCCCAACAGAGGCTGACATCCAGAGGCTTTTGTCCAACCAAATTCTCCTTACAGTTCCTTACCAACTTTGATTTACACGATGTAGAATTTATCGCTTTTATTGCAATCTGGTGGACCGGCCGTGGCGTAGTGCACGCAACTACCATGCGAGAGATCCGTGGTTAGATTCCCGGCTCCAGACATCTACTTTATTCTTTCATTGCTGGACCCCTCGATGATGTCGACAGGAGGTTATTATGGGATGTGAAATTGATACTAGCAGACGGACCATCTGTGTATCACCATTTTGTAATAAAAATAACTTAATTTCCCTTTGCACCCCATGAATGAGGTATGGGATAGCTTCTCGCGTTGTTGTGAATTAACACGCTTTCTATTTTTAGATTCACAACTAACGGCACCTACTTGTTTATCGACGAATGCGAACGTCACTGTTTCAGAAGCTCTTACTAGACACGACGATTGAATCGACGCTTAATACTGCGAAGTTGCTGTCAACAACATTCGAGGGGAGCCGACAATGAAAGAAAATTTTTTTTTTTCTTTTAAGATGACTGGAGCCAGGTTTGAACCTGCGATCTCCCGCATGGTAGTCGCGTGTTCTAACCACTATGCCACGGCCGGTCCCTTATTCTTATTTCAAATGACCTCCTAAATCCAAAGATCACCCGCATTTTTCCCATCAACCGTCTTCTTGTCTTAAAAAAAAGAACGGCGGGCGATAGGGCTAAAATGGGTTTTATTCGGATTCAGAAGGTAATATTACACAGGGCAACAACTAATCTGAGGTGTGAGATATGCCAAGTCAGGGTAAATATACTAAATCTTACCTAACTTAGTCTCCCTTTACACCACATGAATGTGGTATGGAATAGCTTCTCGCTTTGTTGCGTATTAACACGCTTTTTATTTTAGATTCACAACAAACGGCACTTACTTGTTTATCTACGAATGCGAAAGTCACTGTTAAGAAGCTTCTACTAGATATGCCGATTGACTCGACACTCATACTGCGAAGTTGCTGTCGACAACATCCAGGGGGCAATGAAAGAAAAATTCAGATGACTGTGCGGGGAATCGAACCACGGATCTCCCGCATGGAAGTAGCATGTTCTAACCACTATGCCACGGCCGGTTATGGATACTAAATACGGAAAGTAAAATCCCCAAAGAGTTTGGCCTTCTCAGACCAAACATTTGTTATGATATTTTAAATATTTGCTAATATTAATGTTTTCGCTTAGTTTTTTAGATTTGTCCAATCATTCTTTAGTAGAATGAGGAAACCGACTGCACACGAGTTTGCACATTGTACTCGCTACATACATACCTATGTATGTATGTATGTATGTATGTATGTGTGTATTAGGGCGGCAGCGAAATGTATGGCTGATTTTTATACCATCACCCTTAGGGAAGAGGGTATATATCATTTGATACGAAAAAAAGTGTAACGCATTTAAGGAGACGAGTTAGACCCCAAGTATCTTAAGACCAAATTCGTTTCAGAACGTTTTAAGAAGAATGAGCTATGTCCGTCTGTCTGGCTGGCTGGCTGGCTGGATGGCTGGTCAGCAGGATAACTCGAGTAAACCTTAACGGATCGGTATGAAAATTTACCAGTATCGATATTTTTCAAAACGAACTTATGGGATTGTAAATGGGCTGAATAGCCCCACCCCACCACCAGGACCGAACTCACCCCTATAGTCTTACATACATATCTTTTTTTGTAAGTGCACTGAATTCAGTCAAATTATTCGTAAGTTGTACGTATGAAAATTTGAGTCAGGAATGAAAAAGGACTGTATCGATTCACCCCTTTTCGTACCCCCAATCAAAATTACCTTTTTTTGAAAAATTAATATTTGTCACATAAATTCCAAACCGGCACCTATACCTCCTACACAAATAAGCCAAATTTTGGACGATTTTGCACCACATGCAGGGAAAAAATTATACATAGGTAATTTTATTTTAATTAAAAATATATTAATTTCAATAACTCAAGACTTCAACAATATCTTATATTGGGTGATGGTATTTATCAGTCAGTTTACCTGACTGAAATTTCTGTACTGGTTCTTTCGTAAATGTTTAAATGACCTCCGGAATATTGTGCCACTTGATGTAAAAAATACAAGACGGAAATTTGAGTAAGATTCGACAACTATTTCCAAAGGTCAGGTTCTTAGTAAATCCAATGTTTTTTACTAATGTTCGATTATGGAATTCTATCTCGCAAACATGTCAAAGTCAAGTATTGACGTGTGTGGGCGGCGCCTAGGCTCATTTTGCCAACTTGCTTCCAAATAGCCAGGTTTTATCTCTACTATAATGTGGCATATTCCAGACGATCAAACTGTAATTATGGATGTTATAACTGTTTCTTCCCAATATCACCTTTATACCTCTTATAGTTCATGGGATACGGTCGAACTTTGCTGCCAAATGCATCCACAGAATTTTTTAGAGCGATTGGAGAAACAGTTCTCCAGATATTGCGGTTTCAAATATAGTGTCCAAAGGGAGGGGCCACGACCACTTTATATAATTTCAAAAAAATCGGTCAGGCCGTTTTCGAATCTATACGGTGCTGAAAAATGCAGAACCAACAAAGATTCATTTTCATTGACATCCTTTGGGGCACGGCTTAAAGTTATCCGATTTCGCCCAAATTTTGACCATAGCCGATTTATAACAACTCACACAATATTCCGCTCGGGCGGAGTTGAATTTTCGCAACCACCTTAGTATGTACGTATGTAAAAAGTATGGGTTATATTAATGTTATGCTGATTTAATATTAATCATACGCACTTTATGGTTTAATAATGATGACCACGGCCAACAAAAGTATGCAATGCAAACTTGCATATGCAAATGCATATTACAGTCTTGCGCGCATGTTTTGAGGGTTTGTGCATATAAAAGCATATTTTGGAGTTATTTTTATTATACCATCACCCTACGGGTAGAAGGGTATATATCAATGATACGACCCAAAAGGGAAACACATAGAAGGAGTCACTTTAGACCCTAAGTTTCTTTCAACAAAATTCGATTCATGACATTTTAAGTCGTTTAAGCAATGTCCGTCTGTCCATCTGGCTGTCCGGCTGGTACGCACGATAACTGTCGAAAGACGAAACCAAATGTTTTGCAATTTTTCACGAGTTAATATTTCCCCAAAACTACTTATGGTATTGCAAACGGGCTACATGGCCCCGCCCTTCTGGTACCTCCCATACAAATACATCATTCCACCCACTTTAGAAATCAAGTAATAATCTCAATACGCCCAACGGGATCGTACCCAAATTCTGTATTAAGTAAAGCTATAACAGGATAATGTTTTGGAGAAAAAATCTGAAAGTCTAGCCCCACCTATTCTGATACCTCCCATACATTTGTAATATTTCGCCCACTTTAGAAAGTGAGTAGTAACATCAATACACTCGGAACGATCGTGCCTAAATTCTGTATTTTGTCAAGCTATAACTGGATAACGTTTTGGGGAAAAAAGAGGAAGTCTAGCCACGCCCCTACTGGTACCTCCTAAATAAATGTTCCACTCTGACCACTTTAGAAATCGAGTAATAATATCAAAATACATGCAATTTTTATGTTTTACTGAGGGAATATGTAAGACGGGTTTCCCGACTGAAACTATCTTACTGGTTTTCCCGCAAATATGTAATACTAAAATATTGATGTGTGTGGGCGGCGCCTCGTCTCATTTTGCCAACTTGCTTCCAAATAGCCTGATTTAATTTTTTATATACTTTGAAATTTTCCGGACGATAAAACTGTAATTATGGGCGCTATAACGGTTTCTTTTAAATGGGGCGTGGCATAGCCCACTTTCACCCTGGCTGTACTTCATACTGTACCAACAACACACCAAATATCAGCTTTATACGTCTTATAGTTTATGAGATATGGCCTTTAAAAGTTTCAAATTTTATACCACGCCCACAGATACGATTCCGCCCATTTTTTGTTGGATCGCGAACTGCCAAATGCATTCACACGATTGGGGATTGGGCGATTGGAGAAACATTCTTCCAGATATTGCGGTTTCAAATTAAGAGTTCAAGGGGCGGATACACGCCCACTTAAAAAAATCTCAAAAAAATTGGTCAAGCCGTTTTCGAGTCCATACGGTTCTGGGACCGGCCGTGGCATGTGGGTTAAAACACGCTACTACCATGCGGGTGATCCCAGGTTCGACTCCTGGCTTCAGTCATCTACATTTTTTTTATTGCCGGCCCCCTCGATGTTGTCGACAGTAACTTAGCAGTATAAGTGTTGAGTCAATCGCCATGTCTAGTTAAAAGCTACTCAAACAGTGACGTCCGAATTCGTCGATAAACAAGTAGGTGCCGTTAGTTGTGAATCTAAAAATAGAAAGCGCGTTTATTCATGGGTTGTAAAGGGAAACTAAGTTTTAACGGTGCCAAAAAATGAAGAACCAACAAAGACAAATTAATTTTCATAAATAGAATAACAACTGACACAACATTCCGCTCGGGCATTACCGAAAATCCAAAGTTGAACTTTCGCAACCACCCTAGTATGTATGTATATATGTTTGTATTTAATCATATTAATCATACGCACTTTATGGTTTAATAATGATGACCAGGGCCAACAAAAGTATGCAATGCAAACTTGCATATGCAAATGCATATTACAGTCTTGCGCGCATGTTTTGAGGGTGTATTATTTGGGTTATTTTAGAGCTTTTAGGATGTTTTTAGTATTATTTTTTACTTTTCAAATAACACAATACTATTTCAAGGACGTTAGGAAAGTTGTGGAATAGTTAAACATTGAGGATACTAATGCTGCATATTGCGTACTTCTAAAAAGAAATAGTCAATTAGCGTTTAACTTTTTAAATATGATAAAACATTGCGAAAAATAACTTTGTACGTTGAAACATTTAAAATGGGACATATAAAGTCAACACACATTATACTAAAAGTTGGACTTTCTAACTCCCTTAGAAACCTATGTGCCCATATAAATTTGAAGAAAATTCCCGTTTTTCACATATAAAACACATTTCTTTCACAAAACAGCTTCTCATCACATATATGCATGCAGAGAATATTGATCAAGATTTTAATTGAGAAATCATGAATATGTGAGAAAAATTACGGTGTAGGCGTATACAAAAGAATGTATTTTATCTATATCTAATTATCAGTTGAGTTATTAATCATAAGTCTAAATCTTATAAATGTAATATAAAAATTAATTTCATTTAATTTTCAAATATTTGTGATGCATTTTTATTAAAAATAAAATGTATTCAGAGAAGAAAATTAACTACGAACCAAAATTTATAGTGCATTTTTTATCAGTCTTAAAGGCTTTTTTTTAATTTGCTCGTTCTTATTTAATTCGCATATTTTTAAAGTTTTTCGTGCATATTTGTGTCTGCTTTGATGATGACAATTCTGAGAAGATTTTATTCGTTGAAATTAATCCTACTTGATTTTTTTTATGCTGAAGTATGATATGAGAGATCATCAATGGTTCTTGTCTTATAGCTGAAAAACTAAGCAGAAACATTAATATAAGCAAAAGGTAAAAGGATAAAGAAAAAGGGAGTACGACTATACTGATCTAATACCTTCACCCTGACGTAGAATTTCTCACCACCAGACAATAACACAAAATATGTTCCACATTGTTGCAAAGAATCTGCCGTTTTTTCGGGACACCCTGGTTTCTATCAAATTTATCACTCATCGCGGAAGTAATGTAGTTACGGACAAACACAAGTGCATATATTTTGTTTACCTAGTTACTTTCTTGGTGAAAGCACCAGGTATTAGTATTTCTATTCCCTGGGGTTTTCGCTCTTAAGCCTTTAATGCCCTTCTTTGCAGACTCTTATAACTTTTAAGTAGGCTGTCCAATTGGTAGATTGTATAGATTGTATGCTTATATTTGTCAATATGGTATAAAATCCATGCAGAAGATCCATGGTTGGAGTGCTGTCTTCAGTCATCTGCATCCTCGATGTTGTCGATAGCAACTTCGCAGTATAATGTCGTGTCAATCGGCATGTCTAGTAAAAGCTTCTCAAACAGTGTCGTTCGCATTCGTCGAAAAACAAGAAGGTTCCGTTATTTGAGAATCTTAAAATAGAAACCGTCCTATTTCACAACAACGCGATAAGCTATCCCATACCTTACTAAGGTGTAAAGGGAAATTATTTTTTTTAAGTGCATAAAACGAGTGTTTAGGAATTTTAAAACTCCCAGGATCTCAAACGAAACCAATTAAAGAGTTGACAACGTGATTATCAAGATACGCTAAGAATAAAACAAACAAACAAAAAATGATTAACATTTCGGCAAACAACATTTGAAAGATTACGTACGTATCGTTTGTAGCTATGCTTCAGTGGCACACACCTACGCACATAATAAAATTACTAAATTAGAGTTGACGGCAAAAATACAGAAGCAGTCAGTTAGTAAACATTTTGTAAACAACCGATAACAAATAAAACAAATAAAAATAAGATGTATCATATCTAATATCTTATTTTATGGTTTTGACCATATTTAAATATTTACAACCGAAGATAATCTTATTGTATTTAAGGTTTTTGTTAATACATAATGTTGCACAGTGAGTCGATTCAGTAAACAAATGGATAAATAAAGGGTGGTTACATTTTAAGGGCCGATGTTGATTTCGAATAAAACACAAATTATTTAGGAACTCATTGTCTTTTCGTTTTAATATGATAATATTGGTATAGATCAATTTTGTATGGAACAAAATATCGGCCTAACGGCCGCCGCGACATCTGCGGCACACCTCCTTCCGATGGTTCAAATTTTCTGTGATGGGGAAGCATAATTGACGTTCTATGCAGCTAATGTACCGAACTATCACATCCTTTAACTCTTGAATTGTTGCTGTCTTATTGACGTACATCTTTTCTTTCAAATAACCCCAAAGAAAGAAGTCCAACGGTGTCAAATCACATGATCTTGGCGGCCATTTGACATCGCCACCACGTGAGGTAACACGGCCATTGAATTCGTTCCACAAAAGAGCCATTGTTTCGAAAGCTGTGTGGCAAGTGGCACCGTCCTGTTGAAACCACATATCGTTCACATCCATATCTTCCAATTCGGGGTATAAAAAGTTCGTTATCATCTCACGATAGCGAACAACATTCACAGTAATTGCCTGCACGGCCTCATTTTGAAGAAAATACGGCCCGATAATGCCGCCAGCCCATAAACCGCACCAAACAGTCACCCTTTGTGGGTTTTGGTTTTTCAATAATTACTTTTAGCCCAAATGCGGCAATTCTGCTCATTGACGAATCCACTGAGGTGAAAATGTGCTTCATAACTGAAGATGATTTTCTTCGAAAATTTATCGTCCACTGTTGCCATTTCTTGCCACCATTCTGACAATTGACGACGTTTGAAATGGTCAAGAGGCTTTAGTTCTTGAGTCAATTGCACCTTGTAAGCGTATAAATGCAAGTCATTATGCATAATGTTTTTCAACGACGAACGTGAAAGGTGCAATTGTTGGGCACGACGACGAGTTGAGGTTGACGGCTCTTCAGCCACACTATCGCGAACAGCAGCGTATATTTTCTGCAGTACGAGCTATTCGCGCATGCACTGGTGTTTTCTCCTCTCCTACAGACCCGGTTTGCGCAAATTTTTGCACGATTTTTCCGATTGTACGCACATTTGAACGATAAAATTGACCGAAATAATCACGAAGTGCACGATATGCATTTTGATTTGAACGCCTATTTTCATAATAAGCCGGAATAACTTTAACGCGTTTCTCGATTGTGTATCTTTCCATGGTTCAAATTGAGTAAGTTTAAAATTGAGAAATGTCAAATGAAATGCAGAAAATAACTTGACGTTTAGGTGTGGTTCACATTCAACATCGACCCTTACAATTTAACTACCCTTCATAAGTTGTGGTAGAAAGTTAAAATTTCGTATAAACCTGTAAGAAAAATTCAGTCGGGCAACCCGACTTACATATACCCTGACCCTTATTAAGACAAAAAATGTTCTATTATATTGATATTATAACTCGATTTCTAAAGTAGAGGTATGGGAGGTACCAGATGGGTCGTGTCTACACTTCAAGATTTTTTCTCCAAAACTTTATCCTGTAATAGCTTTACTAAATACAGAATTTGGGCACGATCGCGAGGGGTGTATTGATAATATTACTCTATCTCTCAAGTGCACGGAAAGTTACATTTGTATGAAAGGTACCATAAGGGGCGTGTCTAGACTTCCAATTTTTTCTCCAAAACTTTATCCTGTTATAACTTAACAAAATACATAATTTAGGCACGATCGTGTCGATTATATTGATGTTATAACTCCATCTCTAAAGTGGGCGGAGTGGTACATTTGTATGGGAGGTACCAGAACGGGCGTGTCTTGACTTCCAAATTTTTTTTCCAAAACTTTATCCTGCTTGAACTTTACTGAATACAGAATTTGGGTATGATCGTGTTAGGTCTATTAATAATATTAATCGATTTCTAAAGTGGGCGGTACCAGATGTGTATGGGAGGTACCAGATGGGGCGTGGCTAGACTTCCAGTTTTTTTTTTTCTCCAAAACGTTATCCTGTTATAGCTTTACTAAATAAAGAATTTGGGTACGATAGCGTTGGATTTATTGAAATTACGACTCCATACCTAAAGTGGGGACGTGGCTAGACTTGAAATTTTTTTCCATAACTTTACAGACAGACAGACAGACAGACAGATAAATATTTGCCAATAGCAATTATCTTAAACCGATCTATGACCATATCACAATTCATTAAAGATCAACAAAAAAAACTAAAAAAAATTTACATTTTAAGTTGTAGGTTATCGACCAATAACAATGCTTCCATTTCGTTCATATTTCAAAAGAAGTTATAATTTTAAGAATCTGGCGTGAGGATAGTGGTTAGAACACGCGACTACCATGCGGGAGATCGCAGGTTCAAACCTGGCTCCAGTCATCTTAAAAGAAAAAAAATAAATAAAATTTTCTTTCATTGTCGGCTCCCCTCGAATGTTGGTGACAGCAACTTCGCAGTATTAAGCGTCGATTCAATCGTCGTGTCTAGTAAGAGCTTCTCAAACAGTGACGTTCGCATTCGTCGATAAACAAGTAGGTGCCGTTAGTTGTGAATCTAAAAATAGAAAGCGTGTTAATTCACAACAACGCGAGAAGCTATCCCACACCTCATTCATGGGGTGCAAAGGGAAATTAAGTTTAAGTTAAGGCGTGAGGATTTTTATTAATAATCTTAAGTTGTCTCTGATTCACTTGACAACTTTTAGTTATTGCATAACATAAGTACACAATTATAGGACCATCATATCGCATTCCATGGTTCAGTGCACATGGACGTATTCTCTACATTTTCATTTTCTTTTTCTACCTTTCAAAAGTTTGGTCACACATAAGGAAAATAAACTATGTCGTCTTTACACACAGTTTCATATCTAAGATTTGTATTCTATAGTGTTGGCATCAATTGCAGCTTGATATATCAAAATGTGGTTCTAGTAAGTCAAGATGTTATGAGATTATATGTTCCCCTCCAAAATTATAAAAATATCATAAACTGGTCGGACTGTGTGTCAATAAACACATGGATTTAAAAACTTGTATTTTTAAGTTCCCAATGATTTTTTTTTGTTTAACACTGACACTTGTGTTTGTTTGTTTTTTTTTTACCAGTACTAGACCAATACTATTTTAAATGAGAACTGCCGGTCGAATACATTGTGGCTGCTTCCTCCTTCTCTTTGGTACTCTCTGTGGAGAAAACAACTACATACTAGAATAAATTAAACGCGCTCATTTAAAGCGTTGTTATCTTTAGACATTTCACAGCCACACAAAGAAAGACAACAAACTGTAGTAAACCCGTTCCAAGTTGTATACAAATCTGTGGAAAATCCAAGCTTTTAAAATGCATTTTGTTATTTGTTTAGTTTTTTTTTTTTAATTTAATGACGGCGAGTATTCGCTCTCAATCCAAGATAGAGCTACGTTACAGAGCCGTCAGGTTAAAAGCTTTTTAAACATGATTTGTGTACCCTACAAAATGGAGGAGGGGTGTACAAAGTTGGTCATTGTTTCGGTAACAGTATTGAAATATGTATGTATGTATATGGAATCATTCAAGCAATTAACCCAGCACATATAGTGGCAGTGCGATATCTTTACTTGTTTAAAAAAATTAAAATGTTACAAAGTTGCCAACGCTTTTAAAAGTTATTATTATAATAGACATTTGACATTTGTGCCGCAAAGTGTATTGTGATTCCTATGGTTATTAATATCATGATTTCAAATATGTTTTCAGATTTTTTTTATCAGGCAGGGAACAAAAAACCTAATGCAAGGGGCGTGGCAAAAAAAATATTTTTTTTTGTTGAATTTTTTTTTTTAATTATTTTTCATTCTAGGGGTGACCCGCACAACATTTTTTTTTTATCGAACCACCCTACTACGCCTGATAGCAAAATTCTGATTTTGTAAAGCTATAGCAGGGTAGAGTTTTGGAGAAAAAACTGGAAGTTAAGCCACAACCCATCTGGTAACTCCCATACCCATTTGGTACCGCTCACTTTAGAAATCGATTAATATTATTAAAAGACCCAACGCGATCGTGCCCAAATTCTGTATTTAGTAAAGCTATAGCAGGATACAGTTTTGGAGAAAAAAATTGGAAGTCTAGACACACCTCTTCTGGTACCTCCCATACAAATGTACCACTCCGCCCACTTTAGAAATCGAGTCATAATATCAATATAATAGAAAATTGTATGTTTTACTGAGGGTGAGGGTAAATGTAAGTCGGGTTGCCCGACTGAAACTTTCTTACTTCGTTTTGTCAAGGAATTTGTAAAACACATGAATAAACTGGTGAGGTGCATATACTTAAAAAAATTTTTACAAAAAAAATTAGAAAAATCCCATTTTAGTTTTTAGATCTATATATATAAAAATGGTGGCAAAAAGGTATAGTAATTCATCAATTGAGAACGGCTGGGCCGATTTTGCTCAAACTTTTTTTCAGTTGTTCGTTATTTCCAGGAGAAGGTTTATGTAAAAGAAAAATGGGAAAATTTGGGAAATTCCGCCGGAAAAGTCGGAAAATTGGAAAAATCAAAAATTGCCTTTTTTTATGAAATTTTGTATGCAATTGTTACGGAATGGATTTTCGAATAAAAAAATAAAAAAATTTTGTTGAAAAATTCGGAAAACTCCGGAAAAATTAAAAAAAAATTAATTTTTTTTTCGACGAAATTTTGCGTTTTATCTTATGATTTAATAAATTTGGACTATGTAACTGTCCGGATAATTATTCCGAAATGACTTCTCGAATGATAAAATAGAAAAATTCTTGGTGAAAACTCGGAAAATTCCGAAAACACTCGAAAACTTGGATTTTTTTCCACGAAAATTTCATTGTTCTACTTGATTTGATGAAAATCGCAAATTTAATTTTTGTATTATATAAAATTTTGTTTGCAATTGTTCCGTAGTAGCTTTTCGAATGGAGAAATTTTTGTTGGAAAATTACGGAAAAGTAAAAAAAAAGTAATAGTCTTTTTCGACGGAATTTAGCATTTTAACGTATGATTTGATAATTTTGGACGATGTTAGTGTGAAAAATTCCGGATAATTATTCCTAAATGACTTTTCGAATGGAAAAGTAGAAAAATTCTTGGTGGAAAACTAGAAAAATTCCGGAAAAACTCGAAAAAAAACTTGATTGAATAATTACAGTTGACGTTAAAGTGGAAAATTCGTTATGATGCTTGGAAAATTTCGGATTATTGTAAAATTTATTATGTTAAAAGACGTTTTGCGTGGCAGAAAAATATAACTTATGCTTTCAAATGACGTCATTTAAAGCCGAAGTTGTTGATTAAACTGGCTACAATCCGAGTTAGAAGGTAATGGCGTCACATATCACAGTGGAACAGAGAAAAAACACACAAACGTGGTTATTCGTGTCTAATAGTATTATTAGCTGAGTTTTTTTTTTTAAAAAGGCAAAAACATTTTATTTCTTTTCGTCGCTTTTTTAAAAAATAACGAAGGTATAATATTTTTTTAAATTGACTATTCTAGGAATATATTCTAACTAAGGTAGGGTTTGCTCAATGTTCGGATGTTTTCGAAAAAGTCTGAATTTGTGTTATACAGTTTTTATTAAAATGAACAATTCTTGCAATTTTTTTTTGAAACAAATACACCATCGGGCGGGAGCTTTGTTACCACCACCAAACGAAGATCATAAGTTCCTTCAGATCGATTTCGTTGGTGATTTGGCAATTTGAACTAGATCAACGTTGTACAATTTTTACTGCGATTAAAAGCGAAGTGATCGAGCAATTGCAAAATCTTCTGCATGAGC
The DNA here is from genome assembly GCA_964034835.1 of Muscina levida. Lineage (NCBI taxonomy): Eukaryota > Metazoa > Arthropoda > Insecta > Diptera > Muscidae > Muscina > Muscina levida. The sequence continues at coordinate 78,916,865 of OZ035883.1, forward strand.
TTGGCGCATTAGTCAGATTGTTCAAAACCGCAATGTATTTAGACGACCACAAAACATTATCAGAGCCGACGAAAGAACCTCTGGAGGCCATGCAAGACAATTCAATGCTCCCACTTTCAATGATGTCGCACTGGTGATTGTTGGGAAGAAAGTGGAATCGCGCGATATTGTTCTTAAGCGTCGGGATGGTGAAAACTGCACCCCAGTATCCGTTGATGTTCTGTAGTGGAGAGGATGGCTATCACCTCAATTTAAAGATGGTTAATACAACGAAATGTTTGTTTACATGTCATTCATTCTCCATTTAAGTTCGAATTCGTATTTAAGGAGAAAAAACGAATAAAACGAATAATGATACGGCAAGATAGTGACAATCGTCTGTAAAGATATCGCCGGTTATTTTAACAGTACTGCGTTGACATGCACGGAGCGTCTCAATTTTATTTGTTGTAATCAGTCGCCACATTTTGAGAAGCTGGACAACTTTTGCACGTAACGCATTGGGCCGAGGCAACTTTTTCTGCTCCAGCGAATCAAATTCGTACATTGTTTGCGATCATCATAGCCACGTGTCATCCGTCGAACCCGAGAGCATTGTGGGACGAGACAAGGACGAGATAGCTGACGACATTTTGCACAGAGTTCGCACGACAACATCGAATTTCGATTTTAAAATTAAAGAAATTGGGAATACCAGCGCCAAATCGTTCGTGACTGACGAGAATGAGGCGACCAACTATCCGACAGAATTTTTGAACTCCCGAGACGTGCCAGGAACTCCCTCGCATAATTTAATGCTGATGGTAGGATCGATCACATTCATGTTGCGGAATCAGAATCATCCAAAATTTTTTAACGGTACACGGTTGTCCGTCAAGAAACTGATAAACAATTTGATCAAAACGACGATCATCAAGGGCAAACTTAAAGGAGAGGAAGTCCTTATCCCACGAATTCCTATTATTCCAACCGATCGTCCTTTCCAATTTAAGCGAATTAATTGATTTTGATTAAATTACCCTGGAGCTTATATAAAGGTGTTAACTTAGGAGCGAGACGAAGTTAACAGGGTCCGAAGTTGTATGGCAGAACAACGTTTGCCGGGTCAGCTAGTATGTTATATATATTAAAAAGGCCTATCTAAAAATATTTTTTTTGGAAAATAAGACTTGATCTTCGAAGAGTTTTCCAAGTTTAAACTTTTATTTTTGAAAAAAAAAAATTTTCAGTGTAATATGAAATTTCTACAGTGTATGTTTTCGAAAGCTGACTTATATACGTTTCAACTGGCACCAAGATCTTTCAAATCGGTTGAGTCATTCCATAGTAATCGCAGCTTAAAAGTACCAATTACCATAATTTTTCAAATATTTCGGTACCTTGTACCCACATATTTCTAAAAATTTAATTTCTAAAATGAGGTTGTGTTTCTGTTGGTAAAATGTAGCTGTATGCAAAATTTCATTAAAATCTGAGGGGTCGGGTTCAAAATGTCCCTTTTTTATAGGTTTTGATATGAAATTCATCATATATATGTTAACAAATTGTAAAATCCAATGTTATTGATTCTCGAATTATTTTGCATTTTTTAAGTCATTTTTTGTAATTATTGTATTTACTCAGTCTTTAGGTTTTAAGGCCGGTTTATATTGGGGCGACGCGATTTCTGCTCGTAAATGGCTTTGAGCTGTTTACACATGTTATTATGAGACCATTCACACCATAGCTAGACGGCTTTAAAGCGTTTGAAAATGCAACGACAACAATTATAAATACATTTTTTCTGTTTGCCGTAATTATACTTTTGTCACATAGCCTGTTTGGTACATTATAAAATTAAAGTCTTTGCTTCAGACAATTTTAAACATTTTATTACCGGAGGTCATTGGATTATTATGTTAAATATATATTAGAGCAATTTGCAGTATAAAATGAAGAATATCCAGACGAATTTTGTAGATTTTTTAATTAATGGTTTGAAATAGAAGTTAATAAAAGAAACCGTTATTGATTGAATCGTAGACAAACTATACAGCTATGAAAATTGAAAAAGTAACTAGTGCAGTAATTTCAGTCAGTGTCATCACGCAAAGTCATATCAGCTTCGCGGGGATACCAAACTCAGCTATAGCATCTAATAATTTATGTCGTATCGGACTGTCAAATGCAGCTTTGTAATCTATAAAGGATAGTAGGTGTCGATCTTAATTTCTTGTTTCTTCTACAGGATTTGTCGTAGTATAAATGTCTGGTCGGTCGTGAATTTACCAGGTCTAAAACCACTCTGATAAGGTCCAATCAGGTTCGCCAGAATGGACTTTAGTCTTTCACATAACACACTGGACAGGACCCTACATGCAATGTATAAAAGGCTGATCCCTTTCTTAGCACAGGACATAGAACACCCAGATTTCAATCATCAATTACACTGTGCAACAACCAAAATCGGAATGGAATGAAACCAAAAGCAAATGAAAGTTTACGTCATACAAAACAAAACCCTCCAAGGTTTTTTTAGTTTAGTGCGAGATTTTTTTTTACACCCATTTGAAGTTGGTGTTTCTACAACGCTGGCTAACAAGAAAAAATCATTAAAAATGTTACAAAATAATGCTATTTATTCCGGAAAGTTGTGGTATTTTACTGTTTTTAGGGTCGAGGAATCCATTTTTGACATTTATTGTTATTTTTAAGCGCCGCCAGAGGGCGCTTTCGTACATTTTTTGGGTTTAGATCGAATTTTTTGTGTTTCCACACGATTACAGACGTAGATTAAGAGCTATTGAGCTGAAATTTGGTATGCGAGCTTCTATTTACCAAGCGGATATTAGGTTCTAAGATGGTCATTATCGAACAAAACCTACTCCCACCTCCCATACCTTTTTGGGAGTCTGTCCCTTGGATCACAGTCGTAAATTAGGAGCTATCGAGCTTAAATTTGGTATGCAAGCTTCTATCCCCTATGCGGAGATAGGGGATAGAAAATACAAAATAACCCTTTTTGGGGATGTCCGTCTGTTTTTCCTCGCTATTACAACCGTATATTAAGAACTATCGACCTGAAATTTGGTATGCAAGCTTCTAACCTTTTAGAGAAAGTTAAGTTCTAAGATGAGCATGATCGGACAAAAACTCCTCACACCCCAAAATAAGGGGAGTTTGCATTGGAGGTGGGAGTTTTTGTCCGATCATGCTCATCTTAGAACTTAACTTCCTCTAAGAGGTTAGAAGTTTGCATACTAAATTTCAGTTCGCTAGCTCTTAATCTACGGCTGTAATTGAGAAGACAAACAGACGAACACCCTCAAATAGGGCAAGTTTGTATGAGAGGTGGTAGTAGTTTTTGTCCGATCATGCCCATCTTAGAACATAATCTTCCCTTAGGGGATAGAAGCTTGCATACCAAATTTCGGCTCGATAGCTCTTAATCTACAACTGTGGTCGCAGGTACAGACCCCAAAAAAGGTCATATTTGTATGGGAGGTGGGAGTAGTTTTTGTCCGATCATGCCCATCTTAGAATATAATCACCGCTTGGTGGATAAAAGCTCGCATACCACATTTCAGCTCGATAGCTCTTAATCTACGGCTGTAATCGTGTGGAAACACAAACAATTCGATCTAAACCCAAAAAATGTGCGAAAGCGCCCTCTGGCGGCGCTTAAAAATAAAAATAAATGTCAAAAATGGATTCCTCGACCCCAAAAACAGTAAAATACCACAACTTTCCGGAATAAATAGCATTATTTTGTAACATTTTTAATGATTTTTTCTTGTTAGCCAGCGTTGTAGAAACACCAACTTCAAATGGGTGTAAAAAAAATCTCGCACTAACCTAAAAAAAAACCTTGAAGGGTTTTGTTTTGTATAACGTAAACTTTTATTTGCTTTCGGTTTCATCCCATTCCGATTAAAAAATTTTAATTTTTATGTCACAGTGTTATCAGTATGCATTCCTTTGGCCAAATCGTCTTTATGAGCTTGTGCATGCACATCGCCAGCTCATCGCCTCTGGCCATAAAAAGCTCTGCCGGCAGTCCATCGGTTCACGCAGCTTTATTTTTTTTAAGCTTTGCAATTGCCGTGCTGATCTCCTGTTCGCTCGTTGGTGGATAATACTGTTCAACACGGGTTTATTTCTTGTGTTGCATTATGTGTTTCTAAGAAGTTTTGACATGACAATTTCAAATACGTAATCAGAATTTTGCTATCAGGCATAGTTTTTTGGTTATTTGAAAATAAGTTTTGTTTTTCATTAAAAATTTGTATCGAGACGATTGATAAAAAATTTAGTAGAAACAGGTGGCAACATCAGCAAAATGCCTGTTCGGCTGCAATTATCGTCCTATTGTATTTTATAATCACCTTATTCTCTTTTTTATATTCTACGTAAACTTGGGATGCAATATGTCCTTGAATGTGCATTTTTTGCCCTCTTATTTGGATTTCTTTTATGAATGCTGCAGCGACGTGTGAAAGGTTCCACAAAGCCATTCTAACTTTAGAAAAGCGCTACAAAGAAAAAAAAATATGCCCACTATATTCGATGACTGCTCCTGGAATATTTTTCTAGACTGCAAGGATATTCAGCATAATATAAATAAGTAACTTTGTTAACTAATAGAAAATTCAAATTTGTTCTTCTTATTTTTATGTTTTAAGCTCTACTAGTATCGGTTACTGTATTTGGAAAAAATTCTGTTGTTCTTCTATTCTTTTTAATATTCTACGTAAACTTGGAATGCAACATGTCCTTGAAAGTAAATTTTTTGCCCTCTCATTTGGATTTCTTTCATGAATGCTGCAGCGACGAATCTGATGAATATGGTAAAGGTTCCACAAAGAGATTTTAACTTTAGAAAAGCGTTACGAAGGAAAACTTATGCCTACTATATTCGCTGACTACTCCTGGAATATTTTAGGAGACTGAAAGGATATTCAGCTTAAAATTAAAGAAAAATTTTGTTAACTAATAGAAATACATATTTGTTCTTCTCATTTTTCATATTTTAACTTTAGAAAAGCGTTACGAAGGAAAACTTATGCCTACTATATTCGCTGACTACTCCTGGAATATTTTAGGAGACTGAAAGGATATTCAGCATAAAATAAAAGAAAAATTTTGTTAACTAATAGAAATACATATATGTTCTTCTCATTTTTCATATTTTAAGCTCTACTAGTATCGGTTATTGAATTAAGAAAAGATACTGTTGGATCAAATTAGGTTTTCAATACATTTGAGCAAGATGTATTTTAATGCAACATAAAGAAAGCTGAAAAAATTGTAATCCCCATATCTAAAAAACTGTGCCTGACAAAGGATATCTGAAAACATATTTGATAATATTAATATCCATAGGAATCACAATTCAGATACCCAGAAAAATGAAAAATATTTTTTTTGTAGAACAGTGTAATCTACTCCGATAATCTTAATGGCGTGATTTCGTCAATATGCTGCTTTCAGAAACGAGCAGAGTACCAAAGTGTTCCCTCTATATTTACAGGACACTCTGTCCGTGACGTTGTTTACCTTTTCTTCGTGTTTTCATAATATGTAGTTGTTTCCTTTAATGACAGAGTCTTATTAGACCACCGCTTCCGATCTAAGTTTCTTGGGGCTGACTAAGCCACTAAGAGAATCTTTGTGTTGAGCCTCAGTAACTTCTTTTATCAACATCCTAAAACGGTGGTAGCATTCTAATTAGGCTACTTAACATTGCGCTTTTTTAAATTAGCTACAACGGATGTTCAGTTGCATTGCTTGGGGAATACGTGAGCTATCGGACGTTGTAAGCTTCTTTAGGACCTCCAAAGAGAGATTCTGGTTATTTTTAAGTGAATAATGATTAGAAAACTCAAAATAAAACCAGTAAGAAAGTTTCAGTCGGGCAATCCGACATACATATACCCTCACCCTCAGTAAAACATAAAATTTTCTAATATATCGATATTATTATTATTATCGATTTCTTAAGTGGGTGGAGTGGTACATTTGTATAGGAGGTACCAGAAGGGGCGTGTCTAAACTTCCAGATTTGGTTCCAAAACTTTATCCCATTATAAATACACAATTTGATCTCGTTGGGTGTATTAATATTAGAGACGTCGCAAGACTTCTAATTTTTTCACCAAAACTGTTATAGCTGAACAAAATACAGAATTTGGGCACGATTGTGCCCAGTGTATTGATTTTATTACTTCATCTATAAAGTGAGCGGAGTTGTACATTTGTATGAGAGGTACCAGAAGGGGCGTGACTAGACTTCTAGTTTTTTCTAAAAAACTTTATTCTGCTTTTGCTTTACTTAATACAGAACTTGGTCACGATCGCGTTATGTCTATTTATAATATTAATCGATTTTAAAGTGGGCGGTACCAGATGGATGTGGGAGGTACCAGATGGGGGCGTGGCAGGACTTACAGTTTTTTCTCCAAAACTGTATCCTGTTAAAGCATTTCTAAATAAAGAATTTGGGTACGATCACGTTGGATTTATTGACATTATAACTCCATCTCTATAGTGGGCGGAAAGGTACATTTGTATGGGAGGTACCAGAAGGGCCGAGGATAGACTACCAATTTTTTTTCCAAAACTTTATCCTAGTTTAGCTTTAATAAATGCAGAATTTGGGTACGATCCCGTTGGGTGTATTGATATTATTACTCGATTTCTAAAGTGGGCGGAATGATGCATTTGTATGAGAGGTACCAGAAGGGGCTGGGCCATGTAGCCCATTTACAATACCGTAAGTAGTTTTTGGAAAATATTAACTCCTGCAAAATTTCAAAACATTTGGTTGCGTTTTTCGATAGTCATCGTGCGCTTTAGCCGGACATGGCTCAAATGACTCAAAAAACCATGAATCGAATTTGGTTCAAAGATACCTAGGGTCTTAAGTGACTCCTTCTATGTGTTACACTTTTTGGTCGTATCAAATGATATATACCCTCATCCCTAAGGGTGATGGTATAATGAAAAGGTACAACATAAATACACTATAATGTTAAAGTAGATTCTTAAACGCATTGCGAGGGGATGGAAGCGGAACTAGTTCTGTACTGTTGGGGATAGTAGTTTAGCTAGTTTTAAGCTAGTTCCATTCCCTGCAGGAACCCTGACCCTGAGCGTATGGTTTCCCTTATCTCATGCTACCTGCAGACGCCGATTCATTTATTTGTGTCAATAAGGGAACACCAAACATTACAAAAATATGAAACACATGTTCAAATTTGAACAGTTATCGTGAATCGTGAAAGTCATGAATCGAATTTGGTTCAAAGAAACCAAGGGTCTAAAGTGACTCCTTCTATGTGTTACACTTTTGAGTCGTATCAAATTATATATACCCTCATCCCTAAGGGTGATGGTATAAAAATAAACCAATACCCGCAGATAACATTGCCTGGGATGTAATTTGTCAGTAGTATTGGTGTAGATTTGATATCAAAAATTTCACTTATTTCTAAAACATTTCCAGCAAAACTTTTAAAGTAGTATTCAATGAATTCGCGACATTTGTGTGTTATTATTAAAATTGTGAACAAATTTTTAATAATGTTTTTATATTCTTATCTACAGGGATGAGGAAATATATAACTTCCAAAATTCCGGATTTTTTTACTATAATTTCCACATGTGTTTATTTATGGCAGCGATGTTGAAATGTGATACGGTTTATTAGTCCACAAATCAAACAAATATATTATCCACTTTCTAGTTGGTGCTTTGCGATCTAAGAAATTTCAAAAAACGAATATTTTTTGAAATTGTGGTATATTTTCTGACCCTTGCCGTAGAACTATTTTACTGAAATTACTCACATGAGGTTTTATATGCATCTACACAAACATTTCTATAACAATTAATTAATTGAAATTTTTATTACCACTGAATGGATATGGTCGTATTTTTCGAAAAAAAATATAAAAAAAAAAACATTAACAATATGCCCTTTTTGGAATTTTTACTTGCAATGTTTATTACTTTTGATTGGCATCAATCTTTCGGCAATTTTATTTAAATTTTATCAGTTCATGCATTTTGAAATACCCTAGGTCACCAACTTTGAAAGGGCCAATCATCCAAGTCATCTCGAAAACACAGCTCTATCTATTTTAAATGTCATCAAGATACCGTTATCCGTTCAAAAGTTACAGAATTAATAGAAAAATAAACCGTTTTGGGACCACTGTGCATTGTAACTGGTATATACTTTAATCTCCGTGATGCAAAATAAAATTTCTGATATAGCCGACTTGTGTGTCATTTTTTCAATTGACACGCCAAATAGCTTATGTTTTATTTGGCAATAAGCAATGCGTTTGCAGCACTGCCAACCTCAAATAGCTGGCACGCGTATACCATTTAGATTTTCAAACAAATTAACGAAATTAAAAAGATGACGTAGTTGTTGTCAACAAATGACATAAAAAAATTCAATAAGATACTTGTCAGAGGTAAAAATAAAGGCCTTTTTATCCTATGATATCTAGTTTGCAATAGTGTCACAAATTTTTTTCATAAAGAGCGCTCACGATCTACGCTGGCATTTCGCATTTACTAAATATGTTTAAATTTTTTACGCTTCGGATACTAGACACCATCAATATTTCTTTTTGCTTTACGCTCAGACGAGTATTTGCTTGTCTGATAAGGCTGGCATCAATTCAACAAAAGGTGTTTATTAAATAAAAAAAATAATATTTCCTGAAAGTAATAAACTTACCGTGGGTTGAAATTCTTTGTAATCAAAAATGCTTTCAATGCTCTTCCAGTTCACAGTCAATATATATTTATTTATTTATTTTTGTTGTTTTTTTTTTTTATATTGCAAACCATGTACAAACTTAACAAAAGACTTATAAATATACGAGTACATACACACACATACAGAGAAATTATATTTACATATTGGCATCCCAGGGATACGACATGCCCAGTTCACTGCCGCACTTGGGATTGTCATTCATGCCGCAGGGATAAAAATGTGGCCATTTCTTGATGACGCGAAAGACATTGGCTCCAGGACTCTTTGAAACTTTTGTCTGGAAAAAGAGAGATATTAAAGTCATTATTGATTATTGATATAGCAAGGGGGAAAGGGGTGGGTATGCAAATGCCAAATGATGTGTTTTGGATAATTCGCTTGATTGCAAAGCAATAACACTACTGATCATGCAATTTGATTTTTAAGAATTTGTTATTGTTAAGAGAGTAATAAAGAATAAATATTTTATTATTTATACATTTAAAAAAGGGCAGAGGGAATTATACAAATACTCGCACCACAATGAAGGTTTTTTTTAATTTATTAAATTCGCATTTGTTTTTATCTGTCACTCACTTGTTATGAGTTTTTGACAACATCACGATTGAAACAAGTTTAACAGTTTTATTTTTACTTCATATATTATAATGCGGTGTTATTGAAATAACGAATATGGAATAAATATACCCATACCATAACCACAGATGTTTTAGTAAGGGGGCCACAACTTTGTGGAGGTACTTCATTCATTTACGTAGCACATGCGTAAGATGTCTGCTTTAATAAATTGTACGCCTGTGTTGTCAACTCACGTACATATGTACGTGAAGAAGTCCGGATAGAATGAACATTGGTTTTTTTTCCACTTTCAAATTGAAGCCTGTATCGTATATTAACTATATACTAAACACTAAGAAGTTTTGAAAAGTTTCTTTGCACATTTAGCACAAGATCAAAAAGCGCAACTTCCCTTAAAAGTTCAACAAAAATTTAATTGAATTGCATGAAACTTGAGTGTCACCTTTTACCTAGCAGGCTAGAAGAATCAGATTTTAGTAATAATAAACAGCACGAAAATTTTTCAATACGGATTTCTTTAAATAAAGCGCATTATTCTAAATTGAAAATTTATAAAATTCACGCTTTCTTCTTTTTGATTCCTAATCTCGTTGTGAAATAACTCAAAGTAGCACATTTTTAGATATATGTGTGTATCTACCCTTCTAAATAAATCTGTATAAAAAAATGAATCATGGTTTGTTCAGATGCTTAAAACTTGAAAAACGGCTGTACCAAATTGGATACACCCTTCTCAGGGTTTGTTCGTAATTGATATGCGAGTGTAAAGGAAAAAAGAAAGGTTGCAAATTGTCAACAGGTTCCGCTGTAGGTGGTGATAAAATAATTTTAGTTTACGTATGATTAAAATGATTAATATAGGCGACATAGATATTAATCATTCGTAAAGAAAAACTCTAAAATATATATTAATATCAAATCGTTCGTACATACGTTTGTCCGACCAACAGATCTTAATGAAGCTGCAGAAGCTATATTCATACCATAGGTTTGTTTGTTTGATCATGAGAAAATGAAAAAATTTTGTACATAAATGTACCCGGCATATTGCCCGAGGGTGGACTTATTTCGAAAATGTATATTTATGGTCCGATTTTACTTAAATTCATAATATATGTAATATATGTTTGCACTTAAAAACAATTTTTTTTGTGCGTTTGGCGTTTGGGTTATGATATGCACATTTGTATACCATAACCCTAAGGGATGAGGGTATATATCATTTGATACGACCCAAAAGTGTAACACATAGAAGGAGTCACTTTAGACCCTAGGTTTCTTTGAACCAAATTCGATTAATGACTTTTTAAGTCGTTTGAGCTATATCCGTCTGGCTGTCCGGCTGGTTCGCTCGAGAACGTTCGAAAGACGCCACCAAATGTTTTGAAATTTTGCACGAGTTAATATTTCCCCAAAACTACTTACGGTATTGAAAATGGGCTACATGACCACTACCCTTCTGGTACCTTCCATACAAATGAACAATTCCGCCCACTTTAGAAATATAGTAATAATATCAATACATCGAACTTGATCGTTCCCAAATTCTATATTTAGTAAAGATATAACAGGATAAAGTTTTGTAAAAAATATTGGAAGGCTAACCACGCCCCTTCTGGTACCTCCGATACAAATGTACCACTCCGCCCACTTTAGAGTTGGAGTTATAATATCAATACACTCGATATGATCGTGCCCAAATTATGTATTTTGTTAAGTTATAACAGGATAAAGTTTTTTAAAAAATATTGGAAGGCTAGCCACGCCCCTTCTGGTACCTCCCATACAAATGTACCACTTCGCCCACCTTAGAGATGGAGTAGTAATATCAATAAATCCAAGCAAATTCTTTGCTTTTGTAAAGCTATAGCAGGATACAGTTTTTGAGAAAAAAACTGGAAGTCTAGCCACGCCCCATCTGGTACCTCCCATACACCCCTGGTACCACCCACCACCATATTAAATCGATTAATCTATATATATAAAAATAAGTTGCATTGTGTTAGAAATTGATGTTCTCTGGAATGCGTGAACCGATTTTGTTTCTGCAAACTTCATATGAAAGGTGACGTTAATACCAAGGTTTTTATGTATAAACGGTCTTTGTATGTGCATTGGTTCTTGAGTTATAGCGAACACTGCATTCATTTCGAAACATGTATGTGTGTGTGTGGGGATGTGTGTATTGTTGTAACGTATGGGCTCGAAAACGGCTGGACCGATTTTGATGAAATTTACAAGGAATCTTCCGAATAACCTCGCAAGTAACATAGGCTAAACATTGTTTGAGTTTTTCGACATTTAGGGGGTGAAAATAGAAAAAGGGATAAAAACTCCCCTTTCCTATATATATATATGTTTGTATGTTTGCAACGTATGGACTCGAAAACGGCTGTGCCGATTTTGATGAAATTTGCAGAGCATCTTCAGAATAACCCCGCGGATAACATAGGCAATACATTGTTTGGAGTTTTCCACATTTAGGGAATAGAAATTAGCAATTCGTTGCTATTCCATTTTACTCAAACCATTCATTTTATTTATATACTTAGCTATTGTAAATCACATCTTCGAGGATCTATGAAATAAACGGCTTTTCTAATAGACCGATTGATACGAAAATTTTACCAAGTGGTACTGTTGACCTGTTGATAGTCCCTGGCTATATTTCGTTGTGATTGGATAAAGGGGCGTGGCACCGCCCATACAACTTGAAAATTAAAAGGGCTATATCTCATGAACTATCAGAGGTATAAAGATGATATATATATATGTGTTCCTCTAACTCCCATTGGAGCATAGGGCGTCAATATGAAGATGAGATTTGGTATATATGTTGTTGGAGTAGTATTAATTACATCCAGGGAGGAAGAGGGTGGTACCATGCCCTCTTTTCAAAAATCGCTGTAACGCTAATAGATCGATTGATACGAAAATGTTACCAAGTGGTATGTTGACCTGTTGATAGTCCCAGGGTATATTTGGTTGTGGGGCGTTGGATAAAGGGGCGTGGCACCTCCCATTCAACTTGAAAATTAAAAAGGCTATATCTCATGAACTATCAGAGGTATGAATATGAGATTTGTTACATATGTTGTTGTTGCAGTATGAATTACAGTAAATGTGGAAATGGGTTGTTCCACACCCTTTTTAAAACAAACGGTTAAAACTGTCAAAATTCCACAGTATATTTTTTTATTCGCAAAAATCGTAACCAAAATCGGAATCTACGATGAATTCAAAGAAAATTTCACCAAAAAACTTTGTGTCTAAAATCTAAAATCAATTTGAAGATTTCAAATAAAGATTTTTTTTGTTTTTAAATGAGCACAAACCGAAAACTTCAGATATATATTTTCTGAGACCTTCTGCGTAAAACTGACTTCCCTACAAACTAAATAAGGTATTACAGAAGCAAATCTATGTATTTGTTAAAAAGTTATGGCCTCTGAGAGTTGGCATACAAAAATAAAGTTTTTAAAAATCATTTTTCAGAATATTGGGCGGGATCCCAATAAAAAAATCAAAAATATACTATTCTTTTCGACTTAGTCTCCAAACATCGGAATGGTAGGTAAAAATTAGAGCCGGGCCCATTGGTCTGAAGTAACTGAATAATTGCTCATTGCTAAAAAAAATATCTCTACCTGAGGGTGCATATAATGAAGTGAAGTTGAGGTGCAGCTAATAGAAGCCATCGACGCTGTAGACGTTAGTGTGACAGGGGACTCGAATTTATCGAACCGACGTCTTTCTTAGCAACTCGGTCTCTGCAAATGCTGAGGAAAGATCTTGGCCCACATTCATATAAAATCCAACTGGTAGAAAAACTAGAGCCAGTGGGCGGTCAATTGATTTTTTTCATTTATCATGTCATTGCACATTATTTAAAGGAGAAATGGTTCCAACACGACGGTGTAACATGCCATACAGCGCGTGTGACCATCACTTTGTTAAGCCAAACGTTGGTGACCGATGTATCTCAAAAAATGGTAATACGAGTTCAATACAAAAATAGTATTTCGGATTATTCTTGATCCGTGTGAGAAGAAGACATGACAAAAGGAGTTTTTATGGCTAAAGGCATGAAGCTTCAAACGGAATTCTCATTTGCGGTCTATAGGAGAAGGCATAACAAAAATGTTTTTTTTATGACCAAAGAGATAGTTAGCATACAGATGGTTCATGCTACTACGGATCAAAATAAATAATTTTGATCTTTAGAGGAATGTCTGTTTCCGATTTTTGGAAGAAGTGGTTTTTCGCCCTACATACAGAAAAAACTTAATCTACATGCCGGCACTAAAGGTATGACTTTGCTGATGAACTTTTTATTAGCATTTACAACAATAAAACTTAATTGGTTAACTTTAATGTTAAGGAGTTACTTTAAATAAGTTACATAACTAAATAAACTCAATATATTATTGTCGAGCTTAAGTACCGTTTTCAAAATACTTTGTAGACCTAAATGTGAAATATATTACAAGTTAATATGCAATAGCGAAGCATTGCCGGGCCCACTACTATTATTAATAAACCTAACGCGATCGTGCCCAAATTCTGTATTTAGTAAAGTTCAAGCAGGATAAAGTTTTGGAGAACAAATCTGGAAGTCTAGACACGCCCCTTCTGGTACCTCGCATACAAATGTACCACTCCGCCCACTTTAGAGATGGATTTATAATAACAATATACTTGGTACGATCGTGCCCAAATGATGTATTTTGTTAAGTTATAACAGGATAAAGTTTTGGAAATAATATTGGAAGTCTAGACACGCCCCTTATAATACCTCCCATGCAAATGTACATTTCCGTCTTTAGAGATGGAGTACTAATATCAATACACCCCTCGCGATCGTGCCCAAATTTTGTATTTAGTAAAGCTATAACAGGATAAAGTTTTGGAGAAAAAATCTTGAAGTTTAGAAGTACCCTTCTGGTACCTCTTATACAAATGTATCTTCCCGCCCACTTAAGAGATGGAGTGATAATATCAATAAAACCAACGCGATCATAGCCAAATTTTGTATTTAGTAAAGCTATAACAGAATAAAGTTTTTGAAACAAAATTGGAAGTCTAGCCACGCCCCTTCTTGTACCATACAATACAGTTTTGTAGAAAAAACTGGAAGTCAAGCCACGCCCCTTCTGGTACCTCCCATACAAATTTGCCACTCCGCCCACTTTAGAAATTATAATATCAATATAATAGAAAATATAATAGTGAGTACAACAGTACAACAACAGTACAACAGTTTTATTGTATCTGCTACAAAATAAACCAAGTTCGAAATAATTTGATGAATGGAAAAGTGAGACTGTTGCTACTGTAAGGAAACGTTATTTAAAAAGATTAAAGGAATTGTAATTTTTAATTTATTTTAAATTTGTTTCAGCCAAATCCCACTAGTAGTTCTCGAGTTATGTCAAGCAAAAGAGCCTAAAACTTGAAAAATTCCCATATACGATACTTACTAACTTCAAATCGATATTAAATTATTATTGCATGTAACTTGACAAAACGAGTGATGCAGAACTTCTTCTTTTTGGGGCTACTTTCACGTGCAGTTCTCAGAATTGAGTCCTAAATCATTGACCTGAAAAATGTTGTAGTATGTCAACCTCCATTTTGACGTGGCAACTCTATGTTATTCGCACAAATAGTTGAAAATGTTCAAAGCTAAATTTACATTTGCATACGAAATAATGATGTAAATTAGTTCAAACATTAAGGGTGGTACATATAATAATAATAGCCTGCACCAGAACGCATTTAGCATATTTTCGCATTATTACGCATTTTCAAAAGATGCGGCCAAAGTGCTTACATTTTTATATGTATTTTGTTGCTTGAAAGATGTTAGCATATTTTCGCATCCATGAAAGATGCGGAAAAAAAGTACTGTGTTGTACTCTGAAATAGTTGAATTTAACCGATTTTTCTCAATAATGTTGATCCGGCAACCACCATTTGTTTACATTTATCGGAAAAAATGTCAAACCACATGGACGGACAAAAAATTTAAATTTTTGCCAAAATATTAATAAATGATTATTCCAATTAGTTAAAAATAAAAAAGCATTCGCATCAAGTTGTCCAAGAGAAGACCATAACATCGACCTGATGACGTGCCACATAATTGGGCATAAGTCGGCGTTCCCTACGTAGATTTTTAGTGAAAGCTCAAACCATCCTGAATGTCAACGAAGAGGTGTATTATTTTTCATGAAGCTCTGGGAGATTTAAATGCTAAAATACGAAGACAAGATGCTCCTGTCTGCACAACAAAATCTCAGATAACGGATTCAGACAAGTTAGCTTCGCGTCGGCAAGAAACATGGGAGTAAGTGGAACCAGATTTCCGCATAAAGATATCCACAATGCAACCTGGGTATCCCCTGATCAAAATACAAGAAAGCAGATTGATAACGTGGTAATTGATGGAAGGCATGTCCCTAGTGTTATGAACGTGCGTGTGGTGGGCGGTGCAAATATTGACGCGGATCACCACCGAGTTACAGCCAAGGTACGCAAGCGGTTAAGCAGTGCTAAAAACGCTAGTAACTTGACATCACAAGGCTGAATATCACTGAGATAGACAATGCTTACCCCAACCAACCACAGTAATTCTGATGTTCCCAACACCCAGTTACACCACATTGCGAATACTATGATCACTACCGCAACAACCGTACAGCGTTATGAAAAACCGCGCTCAGACAAGACCTGGTACGATGATGAATGTCGCGAAATGATGATGCTGCATACCGAGATGACACGCTTCATCAGGCGGAAAATGCGTCTGTGGAAGAAAAGAGAGCCATGATTCTACCAAAAGGTAAAAAGCAAAGGTTTATCGAAGGCAGCATAAGTGATGAAATTACGCCAATCATCGATGATGGAGTAGTCTGTCCACCAAAACGAGATCAGCACGGCAATTGCACCGCTCACAAATAACAAAGCTATGTCCTGTGCTTAAGAAAGGCGACCCAAGAGTGTGTACCAACTATCGCGGGATCAGCCTTTTACCTGTCGCATACAAAGTCCTCTCTAGTGTGTTATGTGAAAGACTAACTAAAGCCCATCCTAGCAAACCTGATTGGACCTTATTAGTGTGGCTTTAGAAAGGTAAAACCACGACCGACCAGATATTCACAATACGACAAATCCTGAAAAAGACCCAAGAAATGCAGTCGACCCTACCATATGTTTATAGACTACTAAGTTGCATTCGACAGTCCGATACGTCAGAAACTATTAGATTCTATGGCTGTTAATCCCGCCAGAAACGTCAGAAACTATTAGATTCTATGGCTGAGTTTGGTAACCCCGCGAAGCTGATACGACTTTGCGGGGTAACACTAACTGACACGAACTCTTGAGAAAAAATATGGACAAATCATTTCCTACCAAGCGAGGCTTTAGACAAGCCGATAGTCTATCATGCGTTCTCTTTAACATCATAATGGAGATGATCATGCGTATGTCGATGATATAGACATCATTGGCCGAGGACTGCTGGATGTTACTGCGACCTTTTCGAGCATTGAGAAGCAGTCGGCAGAAGTGGGTCCGGAACAAAGAGATAACTCGTTTGGGACCCTGCATGCACGTTGTAGTGGTAGATCATTTTGTTAAAAATAATAATGTCAGCCTGGAAATCAAGAGACGAGTATTGATCGCAAACCGCTGCTACTATACGCTGAGCAAGCGTTTTAATAATAAAACTCTCTCTTGACGAACGAAGATCCAACTCTACCAGACACTGATCCTACTTGTATTGCTCTACAACGCAGAATCCTGAGTAATGACGCAGGCGAATCAATTTATTCTGAGAGTTTTCCAAATAAAAATATTTAGACTCATCATCGTTAACGGCGAGAACTGTCGTTGAAGGAACCATGAGCTATATGAGCCATATTACGACATCAACGTAGTCAAGCGCGTTCAAATAGACCGAATGCGCTGGCTTGAACACGTTGTACGAATGGACGAAAATGCTACGGCTCGAAAAGTCTCGATGGGCGGCGCAGAAGGGGGCGACCAAATTTCGTTGGATGGACCAGGCTGTTATCTAAGATTAGTGTGACGAACTATCTACGGAGCGCAAAAGACCGAAGCGCTTGGAATCCTTTTCTACGTACAGTTACTGATATTTGCTTTTGTTGCTGCCATTAAAGAAGGAGAAGAAGATAAGGCTCATTTCCATCTTAGCGGTTTCGAAAAAAAAAACAAAATAATCGTCATGATTGCCGAATTATTTCTTCCTCAATTCGATGGATTGTGACTGAAGAACATGTGGTTCTAACAGGATGGTGTAACGGCGTTCACTGCTCGAGCCACAACCGATTTTCTGAAGGGAGCATTTAATAACCGTTTCAGACTTCTTTCTATGGGGTTTTTTAAAACCACGGGTTTGCGCAATGTGGAGTAGATTAAGGTAAGAAAGCTACCGAAAGCTTTGTGGATTAATTTTTGTGAGCATTTCAATGTTTGAAACAAATATTTTTAAAACAAATAACTTGGGTCTGCTCTAGTTTATTATTAGACCCACTTCTGCTGATGTCTTTTCAATGCTTGAAATGTCGTAGGAACAAGATATTTATATCATTAGAATATCGTCTTGTCTAAAGCCTCGCTTTTTACGCAAAGCAGAATCAGCTTCGTGCGGATACCAAACTCAGCAATGGCATTTAGTAGTTTCAACGTAGTGTGAATATCTGGTAGGTCGTGTGTTTACCAGCTATAATGCCTCACTAATAATGTTCTATTAGGTTCGTTAAAAAAAACTTAGGTTTTTACATAATACACAGGAGTAGCTTAATGGGGACATTCTACATCGTTGACGATGATTGGCGTTATTTCGTCATTTGCGCTGCCTTAGAGAAAGAGCAGATTACAGAAATGTAATCTGAACCCGTTTTCGTAGGGGTTGCTGTGTAGACTGCTCAATCGATTTGAGTCCAGACTTGCAAGCCTCAGGGGTTACCAAGCTAAATTTTTGATCAACGGCCTGTTAAAAGACTATTATTGATAATGGTGTCGCTAAAACATAAAGACTTTAAAGAATCCTGGACGCTCACCTAGTTATATAAAAATATTCTAACAGAGATATGATGATAATTATATAAATCGGCCTATCACATAGGCTACCTTTCAGCCGTTAGCAAAATCCGCTTATTGTCGATGTTTTTCGCTTTCGGGTCAACTTAATTTTTTAGTATACCAGAAATCATTTCATATGTCGTTAGAATCCCAAATATAATATTAATCATTATAAAATTTTGGTAGCAACTCCTTTTTTAAAATGAATGTCAAATAATCGGTACAAATACTTTGTGGCAAACGTACTAAGAATAATTCATGCACAAGTTATTTTCAGGCAGCTATTGGCCAAAACAAATCATTTATCCATTCACATTATGAATAATCCAAATTTACCTGATTTTGAGCTACTAATTTATAATTCAGATCAAGAAATTTATTTGTCGAGCCATGAGCCAATAAATATTGAGTTGCTTCTATTTGACTCTCGTTTGGTTCGTAGCGACCATAGTCGCCCATCAATGTGATTGCCAAAGAGTTGTTCGCATATGTATTAGCCCAGTCCCAGCCACGGCCGACATAAACGTAACCATCGGAGCCAACCTAAGAGAAGGGTAAAGACATAAACATAAATTATTGAAGGTGCAGGTGTACTAGTGCTTTAAGCACTTAATTGTATGAGTTTGCAAAAAAATTAAAAAAAAAATCATAAAATTTAAATAAACATTTTACTTACATAGAAATTTGATTGTATGTCTGGTAGACCTTTTTCGGCAATGGCCGAATCTTGAATGGTGCGCATTTTAATTGAGCATTTATAAATGGTATAACAAGGTGTCGACTGAACTCCAATATGGGTTATCAACACGTACGGTATGGGGTGTTTCAAGGGCGTCGTCAATTTGTTGGCCAACTCGGAAGCTCCCCATTGCAAACGGTCGACCACAAGATGTCCGTTTCCTAAATTCGGAACTGATTCACTCTACATAAAGACAAAAAATTGTTCACTTCAATGGAGGTCTCTTACATGTATCGTGCTCGTAGTTGTTGCTGAAGTATATGGGGCCCCGCAACGGCTCAAGCGGTTTTCTTGTCAGTTCAACGTAGGTAACTATGGCGGCCACAATTAACACCAGTATTATCAGGGTGAGCAGCAGTTTGGACGTTGTCGTTACTTTCTGTGACACTCTTGAGTTTGAAGTACTTCTATTCTGGTTGATTCCTTAAATAAATATTTGTTATGGTGGAATTAATATTTTTATCTATGTTAAATATTAAGAGATTTTCAATTTATAAAAGGGATAGATCCGATCGTACATAAAATAACAAATATTCTAATAACGCATGATGGTTAGAGCAGCCAACTACTACGTTGGTGATTGAGGATTCTAAGCCCGTCACAAGCATCAACTTTTATTTTAGCGGTGCACAGTGTTTCGAAATGGATGCAATAATAAAACGCAGTTGAAATTGTTGAAAAAATTTATGGTCACACCCGTCACAATGGAATTACCCATTTAAGTGATCACTTATCCACTCATTTCTTAGATTTTAAAATTTTGTATAGTATTTGTATGTGGTACCAATAAAATTTTTTTAGAAAATAAATAGACAACTCTTCGGTTAAACCAGTTTGCAAATCTTTATTTTTTGTCAGCTGCAGAGTTCTAACTAATTTTTTTCAATAGATTGCGGCCTCCTAAACACGAATATGAGATTTAATATTTCCTCCGATTAGTTTTCAAGAAATAAATTTTTTAATTGTTTTTCAAATTTTTTATGAGATGCATCAGCTTGTTGCATAGTAATTCGTACACGCGTGTAATGATTTGAACAAGAGTGGTCTCAAATTAAAGGTAATGAGCTCCCCTAAAACATTTTTATACAAGCTTAAAAGCATCGGTTTGATAGGTTTGATGGTAGGAGCATTTAAAGTTTAAAAACTATTTTTTTTTGTGCAAAAATCACGATTTTAAATTGATAAAAAAAATTAGATAATATATTAATCGCAAAAATAAGTCAAATTTCATAAATGGAGTAAAAAGATCGGACTTCCCCGAGCAAAACAAGCCATCGTTTATAAAAATTGAATGATAAGAGTGAGAGTTACACGTTTTTTAAGAGGACTGTACAAATGGTAATTTTTTTGATTTTAAGCATATAACGGTAGGCTTAGTGCTGAACTTAACGTTGCATGAAAATTATTATAAAAAGTGATATTGCCACAGTATTCTATGTTGATCATACATCACAAATAAGCTTAAATTGAAATATCGATATATTTCATTTCTGCCGACTGGACCAAAAGTCGTTTTACTTTTCAAACGATGACAGTAAAAAACTGGACAAACGAGATAAAAACTGTTTATTTATTATAAAAGTACACAAACAGTTTCTGCGATTACAGCTGTAGTTTAGAAGCTATCGAGCTGAAGCTTTGTGCGCAAGCTTCTGTCTTCCAAGAGGAGATTAAGTTTGAAGATTAGCCCGATCGGTCAAAAACTACTCGTACCTTCCATACTACTCCCACCTCCCATACAAATTGCACCTTTATGTCCCTGCGATTACAGTCGCAGTTTTAGAGCTATCGAGCTGTAATTCGGTATACTAGCTTCTATCTACCAAAAGGAGGTTAAGTTTCAAGATGACCAAGATCGGACAAAAGCTACTCCCACCGCCTATACAAACACCCCCTTTTTGGGGGTCTGTCCCTGCGATTACAGTCGCAGTAGTTTTAGAGCTATCGAGCTATAATTCGGTATGCTAACTTTTATTCACCAAACGGAGGTTAAATTCTCAGATGAGCAAGATCGGACAAAAGCTACTCCCTTCTCCCATACAAACATCACCTTCTTGGTGTTCGTCTGTCTGTCCTCGCAATTGAAATTGAGATATACAACTGAAATTTGTAAAAACAACTCCAACCTCTCATACAAACTCCCATTTTTTGCGGTACAAAGTTAAATAAAATATAGTTGTATTGCAAAAAACAAGATTTATTGTAATTTTTACAAATAGTGAAGGGTATTTAAACTTCGGCATAACCGAGGATAATTACCCAGTAGGATAGGTGCATGATCATAGTAAATCGTTGATGACATTTAGGGGACCGTCCATACAAATCGTCGACGAAATTTTCATACGAGTGTCCGCATTGTCATGCACGACCTGATGAGCGACAATGTCGGTCAAATTTTCGTTGATGCCTATACAAGCGATCTGTCGCCCACACAATCATGCACGACCTGATGGGTGAAAAAGTCGGTCAAATTGTCGTTGATGCCTATGTTTGTCTTGAATTGTCATTCAAGCAATATTAGTATGACTTTTTATATACATTGGTGCCATATTAAAAGATGGATTTTTAGTTGTTTTTTTAGAATTTTATTAGTATGATTAATTGTTAATACTTTTGGAAAACTACAGACCAAGAGAGAAGTGAAGGATATAAACTTACTGGTCCGTTTAATAAACTAAAATTTTTTACATCAGATTCCATTCATTGTTCCCAATTTTTTCCTTTGGTTTTGTTGAAAGTGTATGACGCACGACAACATTAGCATTTATTCGGTCACCTTGCCGTCAACAGAGTGTTTTGACTACAAGAACAGACCTTTTTCAAATTTTGTCTTGAGGACACCGTTGACGACAAAGTCGTGTATGACGGAACTTCCTACTGGGTACCTTACTAGTTTTATGTTTAGTTTTACTTTTCAATTTTCAAAAAACCGAAATTAACAGTTTTTTATATCGTCACCCTTATGGATGAGGGTATATATCATTTGATACGAAAAAAAGTATAACGCATTAAAGGAGACGAGTTGGACCCCAAGTATCTTAAGACCAAAATCGTTTCAGGACTTTTTAAGACGATTGAGCTATGTCCGTCTGTCTGGCAGGCTGTATGGCTGGTGAACAGAATAACTCGAGTAAACGGATGGGTATGAAAGTTTACCAGTATTAATATTTTTCAAAACGAACTAATGGGATTGTAAATGGGAAGAATAGCCCCTCGCTTTCGGGTACCTCCCATACAAAATAACCTATTTTTAAATAATTCATATTTTTTTCATAACTGCCAAACAGACGGATATTTGATATCGGTCAGTTTATTTATTTTGCAAAAGTAGACAAACCCCAAGAAAACCGAAACCTTTGCCACGCCTCTTCTGGTACCTCCCATACAATTGACCGAATTGACCCTCATAGTTTTACATACACATCTTTTTTGTAAGAAAACTGAATTCACTTACATTTTGCGATATTCGCTTATGAAAATTGGACTCCAGAATGAATATGGACTATATCGGTTAACGCCTTCTGGTATCTCCCATACAAAATGACCTAAGTTTGAAAAATTAATATTTCTCCCATAACTTCCAAACGGACACTTGGGAGGTATTGAAAATTGGTCGGTAATTTATTTTGTGATAGGAGGCGAAACCGCCGAAAACCTAACTATTTGACACTCGCCTTCTGGTACCTCCCATACAAACGCCCGAACTGACCCTCATAGTTTTACATACATATCCTTTTTTGTATGTACACTGAATTCAGTCCAATTTTGCGTAAGTTGTACGGTGATGAAAAATGAACTCAGGAATGAATATGGACTATATCGGTTCACTCCTTCTGGTACCCCCCATACAAAATGACCTTTTTTCGGAAAATAAATATTTTTCCCATAACTTCCAAACCGGCACCTGGGGGACAATCAGATTTGGTCAGTTAATTTATCTTGTAATAGGAAGCATAACCTCGGAAAACCTAACTATGTGACACACCCTTTCTGGTACCTTCCATATAAATAACAGATATTGCCCATTCTACATGCATATCATTTTTGTATGTACACTAAATTCAGACGAATTTTGCCAAGCATAAGCAAAAAAAATCAAAAGCGTTTATTGAACGTTGATTTACGAAAAAAAATTAGTCACTTTGTGCTACCCATAATTGTACGTCTTATACAAATAAGTCACATTTTCCACGTTTTTACTACATAACACAGTACAACTTTTTTTAGCGCATTGATTTGGAACTCAATTCTGAGAACTGCACGTGAAAGTAGCCCCAAAAAGAAGAAGTTCTGAATCATTCGTTTTGTCAAGTTACATGCCATAATAATTTAATGTCGATTTGAAGTTAGTAAGTATCGTATTGGGAAATTTGTTACGTTCTATTTTCTTTTGTTTGACATAACTCGAGAACCACTAGTTAGATTTAGCTAAAATAAATTAAGAATTACAATTCTTTTAATCTGTTCATATAACGTTTACCTACATACATATACATCAAATTCACTTTTCCCAGCATCAAATTATTTTGAACTGGGTTTATTTTGTAGCAGTTGCAATAAAACTGTTGTACTCCGTGGCGTATGATTTTTGTGGATTATTACATATGATAATCATACGCCACCATATAGTATCTATCCCCTATACGATACTTACTAACAACAAATCGATATTTAATTAATATGGCATGTAACTTGACAAAACGAATAATGCAGAACTTCTTATTTTTGGGGCTACTTTCACGTGCAGTTCTCAGAATTGAGTGCCAAAATCATGTGTTGGACTGTGTAAGTAAATTTAATTTATCTTATATTGGGTGATGGTATTTATCAGTCAGTTTACCTGACTGAAATTTCTGCACTAGTTTACTAAATCAGTAATTCTAAAACAGAATTGTTGGAAAAATAAATTATAAATTATAATTACAAACCCAATGAAATTTCGTTAACAATAAATACACGCCTATTTTTTAATTTTAAAATTATTAAATTTTTTGTAATAGAATTTATTTTGGAAAGTTTTTACTGCGAAATTTTAAAAAATATTGGTATGTTTCTCTCTGTAGTTTATTGATAAAATCATAGAATTTTGATAAAACTATAAAAAAAATTTTTTAAACAAATATTTCAAGTTATTGGATTTTTTTTGCCACCATAAGTTTTTAATCTACGTCTATGAAAATGTTAATCATTTCATTGAATTGGTTTTGTTAAATCAAAAATTAATGTTTTATGCTTTTGAAAAATTTAGTCATTACTTGTATACCCTCATCAGGGAGGGTGATATGGCAAACAATCTAAAATCCATAACGAAGCTTCTCAATTGCCAAGTATCCATATGTCTAATATTCTGTATTTTCGGAAAACTTTTTAGATGCTATTATAACATGACACATCCAATTTCAATTTTCGCATTATGAGATTGAGCACAAGTCGAAAATCAATTAATGCAGCCCCGAATAACAATTAAATTTTGTTCTCTAACGTTATTATTGATTTAATTGAAGAGTTTGTAAATGTGTTTGTTAGCATTTGTTCAGCGCTTTACAATTTTGCTACTGACTACAAACCACGATACTGAATCATGTTTTGCATTTAAATCTTTTGCAATTATTTTTTAATTCAATAATAAACAACATCAAAAAAACTGCAGTCACGACGATGGTGTGATCTAATTATACATAGTAATTCCCGGTTTTATTATCCCATTAGTAAACTCTACAAAATTAAGGACAAAAATTAGTACTGACTAATAAACTCTTAAAAATGGGGATTTTCTAATATGAGTTTTCTCATATCATATCCAGAATTCTCTCTTTAGAGGTCCTTAAGCAGCTCACACATCCGAGAGATCACATATTACCCAGGCAATGTCATTGAACATCCATTCAGTGACATAAATGGCTACCACCGATGCGTCTTAGAGAGTAGGTAACAGATGTTACTAAAGCTCAATACAAAGGCAAACTTAGGCAGTCCCAAGAAACTAGAATCGCTCGCGGTGGCCTAATGAACCACGCTCTTTAATTAAAACAAATATTATGAAAACGCGAAGAAAAGGAAAAACAAGACACCCCTAAAAGTTGACTACCCTCTCAAACGAATTTCTCCACAACTACAAGTCTGATGCATGAAGTAATACGTATTTGAACCTTAAATAAGAAACGTTAAACACAATTGAAACTGCCGGCGGACAACGACCAATTATAATTCTTTTTCATGGAATGAAAATGAAATTTTTGTCATAGGCCGAATGCAGGCCGAATTTCAACTTTTGGCCGAAGGCCGATTAATCGGTCAATCTCTAATTGACATCTTTTACAGCTGCCATGCAGAAAGACACAAATTTGGATCAGGATTCATAGCCGACAAGTATGTAACCAAATAGCCACTATTCGCATCAATGCGAAATAGTAAGGGTAGATGCCTTGGTTCAGCAGTCGGAAAATTAAGTCTACATAACAACCCCTCTGGTTAGCTTTGCGTCGGCAAAAGGAATGCTTTATTAACACAGTACAACACTTGATTTCGGAACTCAATTCTGAGAATTTCACGTGAAAGTTGCACTAAAAAAAATAACTTCTGCATCATTCGTTTTGTCAAATTGGCTTCATTTATAATTTAATGTCTATAAAAATTGTTTAGCTTAAGGTGGATTTTTTTGGCACTTTTTCTATATTTTAACATAATTTTTTTTTCTACAGTCGAACTTCTCTATAACGAACTTCTCTATAGCAAATTTTTCTTTACAGAGAATATCTATACCAAATTATTGTCTAACAGTCGCAAAATTCCAATAATTTTTCGCATAACATCTATAGAATCGAGAATTAATGTCCAGGATAAAATTTGTTCCATTCTCAGTAGGTGCGAAAAAACATATAAATAACTAGCTTTCCCGGCACGCGTTGCTTCACCCGTATTACAATGAACCTTCTATTGCTTACAGTCAATACAGGTAAAATGCCAACGTTTCATATGACGAACGAATATCCCATTTATGTGATTGTAGCTTTATTCCATTGGTTTCGCTTTAGTCCCTTTTTATCCCTAAAAGTACGAATATTGCACAAATAAAATGGAATTTTTAAAAACCCCATTTGACAGTTCTCTTAATCTATAGGGAGCAAATCGATAGGGCGATAGTAAAATGTTTATAAATTTTTTGATTTTTTTTACCCAGAAACATCGGATTTAAAAAAAATACTTCAGTCCAATTTGATTGTATGCATTTCCATATCAATTTTCGCGATTATACCATTAGCCGATTGGTTTAGTAGATGGTACATCTTTTATTCCTTTTTGGTAATTTTTAACCCATAAATGTACGAGTTTCCAAAAACCCGTTCTTAGCTGACGTTTTCTCGTAAAGGGGAACAACCATCCCAAATTTAATCATCCTGTCTACGGACAGTATATAATTTAAATATATTGATTATGATTATGTTATTACAATCGCTCTATTAATATGACCGACGTAACAATTGTTTCAAAAGGGGAGTGGCACTGCCCATTTCCCAGAGAGACGTGTACCATTTACATATGTAGCAAATCTCATCTTCATACCTTTAATGGCTCGCGAAATATGACTGATTGAAATTTTGGTTTGTGTGGGCGGTGCCACGCCCCTTTGTCTATGTATGTTTTCCTGTATCCTATGATAGAGACCCTAGGGATAGTACTACACAGTGAAAATTTCATAGCAATCGGTTCATTTATTTCGCCCAGATAACGATTTTTCAAAAGGGGCGTGGCACCGCCCATTTTCCAGCGAGACGTAATCCTCTTTATATCAGTAACATATGTAGAAAATCTCATGTTCATACCTCTAATGGCTCTTGAGATAAGTTCGATTAAAATTTCGGTTTGTGTGGGCGGTGCCACGCCCCTTTGTCTAATTATGTTTTCATGTAGCCTATGATGGAGACCCTATGGACAGTATCACACATAGAAAATTCGATTGCAATCGGTCCATTTATTTAGCCAATATTACTATTTTTAAAAAAGGGGTGTGGCACCGCCCACTTTCCACAAACAAAGTATATTTTCTTATACGACCGATATAGGTACCAAATCTCGACTTCGTACCTATAGTGGTTCAAAGAATACAGTCATTTTAAAATTCCAGTTGTATGGGGCGGTGCCACGCCCATTTTACCCCCTTTCAGTCCGAATTTCCAAAAAATCCCTTCTTAGTGCGCGCCTACGTCATAAAAGAAACCCATATTCTAAATTTCACGGTTCTAGCTTTAGTCGTTTGGGCTGGGGAGTGATCAGTCAGTCACCCAAGCCTTTTATATATATAGATAATAAAAAATATAGTGTTTACCAGGGCCAACAAAAGTATGCAATGCATACTTGCATATGCAAATGCATATTACAGTCTTACCGGCATGTTTTGGGGGTTTATGCATATAAAAGCATATTTTGGGGTTTTCGGGTGTTTCTTTTATTATTTTTTTACATTTGGTATATACTTTTCGCAGTATATACAACACCTGTTTATTTCTTCAGGTGAGAAGATAATCTCCATAATTTTTAGCAACTGGCGACGCCTATTTTTGTTAAATAATTAATATTTTCTTCAAAGTCTGTATTTTTTAAAGTACGTGTTTCCGGTTCTAACTAAACGAAATATAATTTTTGTGCTTAAATTAAGGATTCCGCCGTCAAGAATTTCAATGAGTTCTACTCGTACCTAGAGTCGCGTTGCCACCAGTTCAATCCATTACTCGTTGGTATAGTTGGCAAAACTATCAAAGTAAGTAAGGAAAGTTGTAAATTAGTGTAACAGTGAGGAGACTTAAGCAATGCGGACTTCCAAAGAGAAATAGTCAATTAGCGCTTAACTTTTCAAATACGACAAAGCAGATAGCATTGCGAAAAAAAAAATTTACGTTAAAACAAGGGCGGTGGGACTCAACACACACTATACTACTTTCTAACGGCTCCACGAAAAGCCCCCAATGAAATAACGCCCAAACGAGAAATGAAATATTCCCCAAATTTTTTTCATACATTTTAGGGTGTTTTTTCATATGAAATAACTCCAATTTTTTTGGGTCGTTTTTCATTTTTCTTTGGGAATTATTTCATTCCTCATTTGGGGTTTTCAAGTTATGAAATAATCTCCAATGAAATAACACCCAACCAATTTTTTACATTCGGGGCTTGTTTCATATCGTGTATAATTTGGGTGTTATTTCATTTTTTATTTGGGGGTTATTTCACTTTTAAAGCTGTTGGTTTTTAGGGGTTATAATTATATAAAAATAGGCCTTTTACAAGAAAATTTTTGCCTGTGAATATATTACAATATCTTTTGAATGTTTACAGATATTTCCATTTGTGTTCGTATTGACGGATAGAAAATCAACAAAATGCATCGATAATTTGTTCATTTTGAGAATTCGATTAGTACACACTAAGAATGGCATTTTTTTTTAAATTTATAACCCCTAAAAACCAACAGCTTTAAAAATGAAATAACACCCAAATTATTCACGGTATGAAACAATCCCCAAATTTAAAAAAATGGTTGGGTGTTATTTCATTGGAGATTATTTCATAATTTGAAAACCCCAAATGAGGAATGAAATAATTCCCAAAGAAAAATGAAAAACGACCCAAAAAATTGGGAGTTATTTCATATGAAATAACACCCAAAAATGTATGAAAAAAAATTGGGGAATATTTCATTTCTCGTTTGGGCGTTATTTCATTGGGGGGCTTTTCGTGGAGCCGTTTCGTTTTCGCTTTGGGGTTTATTTCATTTATTCTTGGATGTTATTTCATTTCTGTTTTTGGGTGTTATTTCCAATTTTTTGGGGTTTATTTCATTGGGTGTTATTTCCTGGGCGTAATTTCATTGGAGGGCTTTTCGTGGAGCCCTTTCTAACTCCCTCAGAAGTCATATAAATTTGAAAAAATTTAACATATAAAATACTAAGCAAGTTTCATCCATTCTTTTACAAAACAGCTTCTTAAAATCACATATATTGATCAAGATTTCAATAGCGGAAATCAAGAATATGTGAGAAAAATTATGATGAAGGCGTATACATAATATTTATTATACCTAAAAAGATTAAGTACTCCATTGAATTCACTCATGTAATTTTGTTTACAGTAGAGTAATTAATCATTGTCCCGAATCTTATAAATGTAATGTAAAAAATAACTTAATTTAATTTTCAACTATTTGTGATGAATTTTTAGATTTCAGATTTCCAAATTTTTTTCTCTAAAACTTTACCCTGTTATAGCTTTATCAAATACAGAATTTGTGCACGATCGCGTTAGGTCAATTAAAAGTATTAATCGATTTCTAAAGTGGGCGGTGCCAGATGGGTATGGGAGGTACCAGATGGGGCGTGGCTAGACTTCCAATTTTTTTTCTCCAAAACTTTATCCTGTTATAGTTTTACTAAATAAAGAATTTGGGTACGATCCCGTTGGGTGTATTGATATTATTACCCGATTTCTTAAGTAGGCGAAATGATGTATATGTATGGATGGTACCAGAAGGGGCGGGGCCATGTAGCCAATATGCAATACCGTAAGTAGTTTTGGGGAAATATTTACTCGTGCAAAATTTCAAAACATTTGGTTGCGTCTTTCGAAAGTTATCGTGCGAATCAGCCGGACAGCCAGACAGACAGACGGACATGGCTCAAAAGACTTCAAAAGTCATGAATCGAATTTGGTTCAAAGAAACATAGGGTCTTAAGTGACTCCTTCTATGTGTTACACTTTTGGGTCGTATCAATTGATATATACCCTCATCCCTAAGGGTGATGGTATAAAAAAACCTAAAATCTGTCTTGTCACCATTCAGCTTTCAAGCGGTAAGAGCCAAGATTTCTCCTAATAAATGATAGAAATCAACAAAACTAACCGCCAAGATTTCCTACTTTAGAGAAGAGACGCATCTACCACCCACAAGTACTGTCCACTTTACATCAATTCCAACTGGGTCTATTGTTGTTTACCAAGGCAACTTGACAACAACAACAACAACAGCTTCGATCAATTATCACATCTTTAATTAAGTTGAATATGTTTGCCGCTTTCCAAAACACTGGTATGTTTGGTTTATTTATTGAACAAGAAAACAAGATTTTTAAACGTTTTTTTAGGAACGAAAAATCAACGTGAAAAATATGAAATATGCTTAAAACCGATATTTTTTTAAAGAAAACCTCTAAAAAA
This sequence comes from Muscina levida, assembly GCA_964034835.1. NCBI lineage: Eukaryota > Metazoa > Arthropoda > Insecta > Diptera > Muscidae > Muscina > Muscina levida. The sequence continues at coordinate 78,947,275 of OZ035883.1, forward strand.
TATGAAATATGCTAAAAACTATTTTTTTTTTAAATATGATCTTAATATCAAAATATGCTAAAATATAAGTTTAAAGGTAAAATATGCGAAACTATGCTCAAACAAATTGGTGTCAAAACACCTGTAAGAGTATGAAACATAAGAATGCCTTATCAATATGTTAATATGTTGTTCTAATAAAACATGAATTTGCATATTTCCGGTTGCCCTGGTCATTAAAAATATTGCCACTATTATGGAAACACGAAGAAAAGGAAAAACAAGAACCTTAAAAATGTTAACAACGGTAGTTTGATATAAGTAATGGATAAGAAAATAACATGAAAAAATAGCCTTTTTACCCATCTATTTGAGACTTTTTTTGCTCTGGTTTAGATCTACAACTTTGCCGAAGACGAAAAGAAAAAATTCCGAACAGTTTATAAAATATGGACTCCCTAAAAATGGTCAAAACATCGTATTGGGGAAAAATATTGGAGTATCCATAAAAAAATGTTTCGATGTAATGGGGCCAAATCCTTTGGGGATTTTTTTAGTCTCGGTATATACTTCAAAAATAGCTGAGTACGAAGGCGGCACCAATTTATGTGTTGCACTGTGTAATTTAACTCAAGACAACTAAGTAATTTATCGAAAAGTTTCATTTAATTTTTCCGTCTTATTTTGGGGCATATTAACAAAAAACAGATATCATAGTTAGGTGGCTGGTTTTTACTGAACCTGTCGTAAGGCTTGTACTGTTAAACCGGTTCAAGACACATCACAAAGTATCAGTTAGGTGTTAATTGACACTTTAGTGGCCAACCCAATACAAAACGTACCGGGTAGGCAACGCATCTTAGTTAGAACAGTAGATGACTTCTGTAAAATGTTGTTCTAACTCTGGGTAAAAGTGTATCGAGTTGCAATAAAAATGCTGAGATATTAATGCTAGTTTCATAAATTTTCTGTGTTCTACATTGAGGTATTTTTGGTGCTACGTTTGGCAATTCAAAAAATAGTACAAATTAAACTCCAGTTGAGGTTTACATTCGTTATACATGTCAGCATAGTGCATATAGTTTAAAATTTCAAATCCATTGCAATTGAGTTCTCTGTACGTTTAACAGCTACTTTTGGATCCGTGAAATACTTACTGCTTCTAGGTTTCGATGGTGAGTCGGTCACCGCATTACTGCCGAATTTATTGAGGCGTTGACGGGTTCTTTCCGAATTAACTTTTAGCAAAAGTTTCATGATAAACGATGATACACTTGACAATGGTGAGGCGAAATGGCAGTCTCAGTCTCTATGGGAATGATGATGTTTTCGAATTTATCGTATTTGTCGTTTATTTTTTTTTTTTGATTGTTTTCGTCGGTTTGTTTATCAGAAATGAAGATAAACATAGGTACACAAATTGAGTGTATGTATTTTATTATGGTGTTGTTGTTGCTGTTTTATTTTTTTTTTGTTGAAATCGATCTAAGTCAGTATGTATGTATTCGTATTCGTGTGTGTGTGTATACACAGATATGAAATTCGCAAATTCTTTATAGGTATTACTTTGTTTCCAACTCAAACGCCTTCTCACAACACAAATCACAAGTAATTCCTCGTTCGCATTACGTTTACTGCTTTTTATTATAAGTTGAATTTCGAGCGAGTACTGACTGTCACACTAATAATATTTTTTTAATTCTTTTCTACAATAATTATGTATTATTTTATTCATATTTTCGTTGTTGCTGTTGGGTTTTTATACTAGTAACTAGCAAACAAACAAACAAACAGTCAATCACTTTACTGGAAGTCCGCATCAATGGGTGTGACAACAACTTTTGTGAATTTTATATTATTTTGCTAATCCGCAATAATTTGTCCACACTACGATGACAAATTCACTTTGCTAGAATAGTAGCAAGCGATTTGTAAATTTCGCTGGTTAAATTTGGAATAACTTTAAAGCGCAAAGATAGGGCTCACTTTCTGCGTATCTATCGTTATCAGAACGTATTACTATCGTATCTTTATCAATTAACTGCAAATTAGTCGAATTTGTGCAATTTTCGTAAATTCTTTGACGTTATCGGCGATCATTTTTACCGGCTCAAGCGTTCGAGCGTTGTGTCACAGCGTCTACACTACACTAAACGGCCGTAACGGAAGACGTGGGCATGTGGGCTTTGGGAGAGATGACTGGACGTACGTAGTGACTGACTGACTGGTTGGCTGGTCTCCCTTCTCTTCGATGGGTGAGTGTAAAAGTTACTCTTGTTTCGTTTTGTTTTGATGTCGTATTTTATTGTGGTTCATTTTGGCCGTTTGCTTCACGGTGACGAATGCCAACCACTTCATATAAGTAGATACAATAATACTTACTGAGCATTTCATGCAAGTAGTATCCAGCAACAACGCGAAGGGCAATGTGGTTGGGTCGACGATGACGTTGATGCACTGGCCACACTCATCGTGGGTGACATGTGTGCGAAAGAAGTCATGATGCATTAGGGTGGTCGGAAGTTATATGGAAAAAAAGACCAAAAATGATAAGCCTTTTCAGATTTTTGGATAGTTTTGCCGCTTTGGACTTAAAATTCAAAATTTAAGAATTAAAATTAGTTTACTTTGTTTATATGTATATCGTTTCTCTGCAAATCGCAGTTATGAATAAATTAATGAAAATAAAATTAAAAATTTGCTAAAAATTAATTAATGAAAATAAAATAAAAAAATTGTCTAAAAAATTAAAATTATATTTTTTCAATTTTTAATTTTTTAGCAAAATTTTAATTTTTTCATAAATTTATTTAAAACGGCGAAACTGTTGATTACACAGTGCAACACAAAAATTGGTGCCACCTTCGTACCCAGCTATTTTTAAAGTTGCCGAAGACAAAAAGAAAAAATTCCGAACGGTTTATGAAATATGGACTCCGTAAAAATGATCAAATAATCGTGTTGGGGTGAAAATTTTGGAGTATCCGTAAAAAAATGCTTCGATGTGATGGCGCCAAGTTCTTTGGGGATTTTTTTAGTTTCGGTATATATGTACTTCAAAAATAGCTGGGTACGAAGGTGGCACCAGACCATGACCTTAGAAATGTTGCACCGTGTTATGTATGATATATATTATGATATATATTAGTTTCGGATTTTTAATTAAGCAAAATTGGACTATTCGTTCTTAAGTTATGCCTCCCAAACCTGGCTATAGGACCAAAAAAACTTTATGACCAAAGCGGCACGGGTTAACGTGCTACAATCGTTCTCAAACTTTTTCCATCCCAGAATCTGCAAAGACTTATCATTTTTGGTGGGTCAGACCGACAAAATTCTGCAATTTATTTTTCAACGACAATCAAGGGCGTAGCCAGGATCTTATGTAGGGGGGGGGGCAGTCGGTTTTACATTTCATGTAAATAGTATGTTTACAAAAAAATTAAAACTAAGTACTTAACAAAAAATAAATACTCATTGTATTGACAAAAAAATTTAGGTCATCGACTCAAAAAAATTAATTTTTATTAATCTTAGTTGTTTTGTGATATTGGAAACAAAATTGTGCACAGAATAAAAGTTTTTTTTATTCTGAATACTTATCAATAATTTTAATTTTTTTTAAATGTGTCGAAAGTCGAAGAGAAAGTAATTTTTACTTCAATTTCAAATATTTTTTGGATTACGTGTCCAAAAAATTTTTAACTTCCTCAATTATTGTGAGCATATGTTACAAATTGAACTAAGTGAAAATATAAGCAAAAACTATATTGTCCTGCTCAAAATTTTTATCCGATTATAACAAATCTTTATATATAACCTGAAAAAATTTTAAGAAAGTCTTCTGTAAAAAAGAAGTCAAATTGGTGAGTCACCATGAAATATAAACCATGCATATTAACTAAAAATTCAGTTTTAAACTGCAAATAAAATAATATTTTGTGTTTACAAGTAGGCTAAGTAGTGTGCCTTTCATTTAAAAAGACCAATATATGTTACATCATCTGTCAAAATAAAAAAAATTGTTAAATCCAAAAAATTAAAGTGCAAAATTTATTTTTTCATCGAATTTGACCAATGTTTAAAAAAATAACGGTAGGAAATGTAGAACAAAAAAAAACGTACATTCTGTGGACAATTTTGATTCCAATCATACAAAAAAATAGAGAATTGTGGCCTAAAATTTCATATATCCAAAAAACCCTTTTTCCCACTTTGGACGGTAGGCTTAAAACAGTTTTAGGTTGCATGAAAATGGCGATAAAAACTTTAAATGCCACTGGTTTTGGGTTGATCTTACATCAAAAAAAATCTGGAATTAAAATCCTAGCTGATCCATTTTTGAAAATATCGATATTTTTCTTTTCTGCAGACTGGACTAAAAACCTTTTACTTTTTACTCGAAGACAGTAAAAAAACTGGACAAATGCGATAAAATCTGTTTATTTATTATAAAAAAACACAAACAGAAATTTAATTATTATTCATGTACTGTACCTGGAGGCTTAACGTGCATTAAAATTTTACATTTAAGTTAATTAAACCTAGTTTGATTAATAAAAATTTAGCATGCATAGAAGAATCCTATAGCCTCCAACTAAAAGAAATACAGAAATAAAATGTTCAAACTTCTATATCCTTTAAAATATTAAAAGTCCTTTATAAAGTAAACGAAACATGGTCACTACTATCACTTGTATATAGTTCCGATCATGGGTCATAATTGGTGTCGCATAGTGTCATATACTTGGTATTGGGTAAAGGATTTCAATTACGAATATTAATTTTTACTAGTTTTCTGAATCAAGCCTGGTTTTAGAGTTAAGGTTTGTATCTACAAGTAGAACCAGAAAATATTTAGAACAACTTTCCTAATGAAGGTAATGGTTGTTAAAATTGAGACAAAACCGAAAAATAAAAAGTCTACCATATAAGTAAAAACAAAAATTTTTTGTGAAAAAGTAATTTTAACTCAAAAACTAATGATGCAATTCGATATCTCGTGTCCGAATTAGGTTAAAACCATCGAGTCCGGTCTTGTTATTTTTACGACTATTACAGCGTTCTTTTTCACTGAATGTAATCTACAAATCCAAAGAACCAAGAAATTTAGTCTCATGTCTTGTTAAAAGAGTCGATTCGGAAATAGAGTACGGAATCAGTTGCAGTGTTCGTTCAATTGGCTGCATCGGCTCGCATCGAAGTATCTCATTTTGTGTCTCCAATTTTCCAAGACCTTGTTAACGCTATTGGGCTGTAACTCACCTTAATTTGATCCACCCTCTATATCATTTGACACGAGAAAAAGTGTAAAGTATTAAAGGGGACACTTTGGACCTTAAGTATCTGAAGAGCCAAGTATCTGAAGATTTAACTGTTTTATTATTTTCCAAAATTTAATTTTAACTTCCTAATGAAAAACTGGACGTTATTTAAATTTGGTCAATTTAATTATCCTACAACAGTAGGTAAAATCTCAGAAAACCGAAACCGAAGTTGTAGAACAACCCTTTGGTACCTTCAATACAAATGACCAAATTCACCCATATACATTTACATACATACTATGTATTTTTGTTGCAAGTGCACTAAATACAGTATAAATTTTGAACAATTTTATCGCTTATTGAACGTTAACGTACGAATAAAAAAGGGCCTCATTCTGCGTACTCATACTTCCAATACAAGGTAGTCTAAATTTTCGCAATAATTTCAAGGAGGAACTCTTAATATTTTGTGAATTTATTAGCACTTCTAAACTATAACTATTTGTACAGCCTGTAAACGTCGGGCCAACCGTTACCACTTCACAAGCAGGACGAAACCAAAATATAAGTACTTTTACTTAAAAATCAGTTAATTTCAGGGTTAAAAAATATCCACTAGAATTTTGAAAGATGAACATAGGATGAAAGTTTTTATCAGACAGTTCTCCTTGGTGAAATTTATGTGCTGTTTTATTTTGACTTTCATATTTTCCGGGATTTTAATAGATTTTCCAAGCTGTAAGGGGGCATACTCTTCAAAACCACTATATAATTTTGATGTATTGCTGTTCCAGAAGTACAAATATGGTCCAAATTTTAAATTCTATGGAGAGGTTTTTTTAAAAAACTTTTTAAGTAAAATTATGATTTTTTTTTGATTTGTTTTTCCACATAATTAACGATAACTCAAAGAGGCTAAGTCAAATATTATTAAAATAAACTTTGAAAAATTTACATAACCTTCAATCCGTTTATAAATTGCGTTGCAATCGGCTCAGTAGTTTATGAGTTATAGTAAAAATAGAAGCAAAAAAAATTTTGTTTTGTTTTAAAAAATCATGAAAAATCTAAACCAAAATATTATTCAGTTTTATTGCTTTATCGCAAATCCACATGTAATAGCATTAAAATGAGATATCGATCATAAAAATCGATTGATTCATTTCAAATTCGCTCATTTTCAAAAAATTTTTAATTTTCCGAAAATAGGTTATTTTGTATAGGAGGCACCAGAAGGGGTCTGAGTCAAATTTCAATAAGCTTATATTTTGCACATAATATGACCAAATGCAGTGTACCTACAAAACAAACGTATGTAAAACTTTGAGAGTGAATTCGGTCATTTGTAAGGGAGGTACCAGAAGGGGTGTGACAAATGCTTCGGTTTTCTCAGTATTTGTCTAATATTAGAAGATAGTTAAGCGGACGAAATTCAAATATCCTTAAGTTGTTCGTTTGAAAGATATAGAAGAAATAATAATTTTGCAAGAATAGGTCATTTTTTTGTGGGAGGTACCAGAATGGGTCGGTAACTGAATTTAATGACCAGGGCCAACACATTCAGATAAGCACGAAAAACATTAAAAAAATGTTTTTATAACTGATAATAAATGCACAATCAATTTTGATTTGTAGTTAATTTTATTCACTGAATTCATTTTTTAATAAAAATTAAAAAAAAAATTGATTTTAATAAATCTGTTATTTACATTACATGTGTAAGATTCAGACTATTTATTAATTTCTCTACTGAAAAATATTACATGTGGTTTTTTGACTAACAGTTTTTAATACATATTTCGGTCGTGCTGAATTCGATTACGAACTTAATCTTTTAGTGTATAATACAAATTTTTGTCACATATTCATGATTGCGCGATTGAAATCTTGATCAATATGTGATTTTAAGAAGTTTTTTTGTGCTTAGTATTTTTATGTGAAAAACGGAATTGTTTTTTTCACATTTATCTGGGAACTTAGATTTCTGAGATCGTTTGAAAGTCCACCGGTTAGTATAATGTCTTACCGCTTATTGTTTCAACGTGTTTGAATAATAAAACGCTAATTGATTATTTCTTTTTGGAAGTACGCATTACTTCAGCCTCCTCACTGTTACACTATTCCACAACTTTCCTAACGCCCTTCAAATAGTACTGTGATAGTTTCTGACAACTTTACCAACTAGTAATGGATAGAACTGGTTGCAAAGCAACGTTAGGTAGAGCTCATTGAAATTCTTGACGACGGGCTGGAACCCTTTTATAAACACAAAAATTATATTTCGATTAGTTAGTAACGAAAAAACGTACCTTAAAAAATACAGCCTTTGTCGACGATTTCAATTTATTAATAACTAGCTGACCCGGCAAACGTTGTTCTGCCATACAACTTCTGACTCGGCGAACTTTGTCTCGCTCCAAGTTAACGCCTTCTTATAAGCTCCAGAGTAATATTAAAACACATATAGTTAAAATTTTAATGTGACTTAATTGAATTTAATCGAAATCAGTGAAGAGCGGTCTGATAAACAATGTTTTTCGATTTGTTTTTCGGCGCTAAAATAAACTGAGAAATTGATCCCACAAACTTCCAATGATTGGCCTTGCGATTTATTGATTGTCATCGCAAAAGCCAATCGAATGGGGAAATGAGGATGGCGAGAAGCGTTTGACGAAAATCTTCCGACAGAAATATTGTAGCCCCCACCAAATCGTTTCGAATCACCTCATAAATCCTTTATCTTTCGGTCAACTGCCTAGAAAGCTCGTTGAAGCGCTATCGTGCATTCATCCCAAATGATGATTTTGCATTCTTGCAACAATTTCGCTGTCGCTGAACTTCTAGATATTGTGCCCAATGGCTTGTCAACTGTGAGAAGATTCATCGCCAACTTCAAAGCGGGGTGTGCAGTTTGACCGCCGTTCAACAAAGTGGCAGCAGATGATGCAACAGCTAACGCAATTTGCGATCGATACGCATAAAAATTATTTGAGCTAACCTTTTTATTCGTTTCTTTTCCTGATGACTTGTAAACAAACCTGTCGTTGTATTTACCATCTTTATTGTGGTGATATTCGCCCTCTCCACGGCAGAATATCAATGGGTATTGAAGTGCATAATATGACCGATGAGTTTCCCGACGCTTGAGAACAATATCGTGTGATTCCACATTCTCACCCTGCAGTAACTGTGAAGCCGTCGATATTCATATGAACAACTTTAAATGCAGTTATCTCCTAACAAAAATGTTCGATCGCAAAAAGAATACAGTTGGGATCTCATCTTAAAATAGATTGGGATCTCACCTTGAAATGAGTAACACGCCGTCGATATTCATATGGAATGGTTAAAAGGTGGTTAACATGCATGTGATCAAATCGATACCTTAATTCTAAGCCAAGGTATGTGTAAATTTAAAATTTTACAGAAAACGCCTTTAAAGTTTGTGAGTACATCATATAGATTGCACTTATATGTTAAGTTAAAATATCCTAAATCTACTAAATCATGTATTCGAAAACCGAATTGTTGGATAAAAGTATGTTTCGAATAAACCGGAAACCGGTTTTCTGAAAAATTCAAGTATTTGAACACTATAATTGTATCCAATGCAGAAAATATTGCAACTGTTCGATTATTTCGTGTTTTATTGAAGTAAAAATTGCACAACGTTGATCTAGTTCTTTTGCCGAATCACCAACGAAATAGATCTTAATGAACTTATGATCTTCGTTTGGTGGTGGTAACAAAGCGGCAGCTCGATGATGTATTTGCCCTTGAATCTGAATGTGTGGAAGCAATTTCGAGCAAAACGGGAGGAATAGTTTTTAATAATAACACTGACACAAAATCAAACTTTTACGGAAACACTCGAACGTTGGGCAAAACCTTGCCTCAGTTTACACTTTGCTTAAGATATTCCTAGAATATTTAATATCATTGAATATTATGTCTTCGTTTCTTTTTTTAAGCAACGAAAAGAAATAAAATGTTTTTGCGACCTATTTTAAAAAAGTGAAAAAAATATTTTTCACTGAGCTAGGGGTTTACTCAGCTCCAGTAATACTATCTGAACTGCATAACTATGTTCGTGCGTTTTTTTTTTCACTGTTCCACTGTGTAATGAGACGCCATTACCTTTTAACTCGGATTGTTGCCGGGTTGATCAACAACTTCGGCTCCGAATGGCGAGATTTTCCGATTGTAACTTCAATGCATTGCAATGCTGGCATACGACAGACTATGAACCGATATCAACGCAGCGAAGATCTTTGTAGGCGATTGTGGAATCGTATTCAAAAGCAGCTCGATTCTAGTCTATATTTACGACTGGTCTTCTTCTAGTAACATTTTGTCGAATTTGAGGTGGTGATTGTGCAGCGCGAAACTGTGCAATATGGGCACGTCCCCCAAAATTTGTTTGGCCCGTTCCTTTTGCGTTTGACTAATTATAGCACGTCGCGTACGCCGTCCAAAGTTTGATTGTCCAATAGGAGGCTTTAGTCTAGTAAATAACTCTCAGTAAAAACAACCATGTCCTTTCGAAAAATCCAAATTTTTCGAGTTTTTCCGAGTTTTCCATCAAGAATTTTTTTTTTATGCGGAAAGTCATGTCGGAATAATTATCTAAAATTTTTCGCAGTAACATCGTCAAATCATACGACAAAAAGCTAAATTTCGTCGAAAAAAAATTAAACATTTTCGAATTTTTCCGGAATTTTAAAACAAAATTTTTAAATTTTTCCATTCGAAAAGTCATTCGCAATTATTGCACACAAAATTCCATACAAAAAAAAAAACAATTTTCGGTTACTCCAATTTCCCGGCTTTTTCGGAGGATTTTCCCTTCTCCTGGCAATTGCGAACAACTGAAAAAATATCAGCAAAACCGGTCCAGCCGTTCTCAATTAATGAATTACTATATGAATTAATTTTGTCGAAGGCATTAAAATCTTTCGATTTTTTTCTGGAATTTTCCGAGTTTTCCACCAAGAATTTTTCTATTTTTCCATTCGAAAAGTCATAATTGTTCGAAATTGTTCACATTTACATCGCCCAAAACATACGATAAGATGCAAAATTTTTTCGAAAAAAATATTTTTTTTTTGGCATTTTCCATAATTTTTCAACTTAAATTTTCTATTTTTCCATTCGAAAACCGACAAAAATTTAATTTCGATTTACCTCAAATCAGGCGATGAAATGCAAAATTTTGCCGAAAAAATTCACATTTTTCGTTTTTTTTTTTAATTTTCCGAGTTTTCCACCGACAATTTATATATTTTTCTATTCGGAAAGTCATTTCAGAATAATTATCCGAAATTTTTCGCAAGTTACATTGTTCAAAACTATCAAATAGTACGACAAAAAGCAAAATTTCGTCGAAAAATAGTATTACAATTTTTCGAATTTTTCAGGAATTTTCCAACAACATTTTTTTATTTTTCCATTCGAAAAATCATTCATAACAATTGCACAAAAAATTCCATACAAAAAAGCAATATTCGAGTTTTCCAATTTTCCGGCTTTTCTGAAAGATTTTTCCAAAATTTTCTTCCGTAAAAACCTACTCCTGGCAATTACGAATAACTGAAAAAAAAATTGAGCCAAATCGGTCCAACCGTTCTCGAGTTTTGCGCTTAGCAACACATTCAGCGACTTATTTTTATATTATAGATTATATTTTAACAAAACAAAGGAGTCGCCAGTTGCGAAAAATTATAGAGATTATCTTCCAATCTTAATGAAATACACAGGTGTTGTCTATACTGCGAAAAATATATATGAAAAGTAAAAAAGAATAATAAGAAAAAACGCTGAAAACTTCAAAATATGCTTTTATATGCATAAACCCCCAAAACATGCCGGAAGTGCCCTAATATACATTTGCATATGCAAGTATGCAATAAATACTTTTGTTGACCTTACAAAAAAGATATGTAGGTAAAATATGACGGTCAATTCGATTATTTGTATGGAAGCTACCAGAATGGGGGTGAGATATTGTATGGTTTTCTAATAGTTTGTCTGTTATTATAGGATAATTGAACTGACCAAGTTTAAACGTCCTCCAACTTTCCATTTGGAAGTTATGGAAGAAATTTTATTTTGTATGGAAGGTACCAGGAGGGTAAGGGCTATTCAGCCCATTAAAAATCCCTTTACTTCATTCTGAAATATAACACAGTACAACAAGTTTCAGCTCATTGATTTTGGACTCAATTCTAAGAACTGTGTGTGAAAGCAGCCCCAAAAAGAATATGTTAATCATCTTTCGCTTTGTCAAGTTATATGCCATAATAATTTAATATCGATTTAAAGTTAGTAAGTATCGTATAGGGGAATTTGTCACGTTTAAAGCTCTTTTGTTTGACATAACTGGAGAACCACTAGTCCAATTTTGCTGAAACAAATTTAAAAAAATTAAGAATTACAATTGCTTAAATCTGTTCATATTACTGTCACCTACATTAGCAACAGTTTCACATTTCCATTCAACAAATAATAATTTGTTGTACTGTACACAGTGGGGAAAAAAGTGTTTTTGGACATTTGAAATTTTAGGCCGCAATTCTTGGCCTATTTTCTAAATTCTTTTTTTGTATTATTGGAAACAAAATTGTGCACAGAATGTACGTTTTTTTATTCTGAATTCCTTACCGTTATTTTTTAAACTTTGTCATAGTCGATGAAAAAATAAATGTTGACTTTAATGTCAAATATTTTTTGGATTACGTGTCCTAAAAATTTCAAACTGACCTCAATTAATGTGAACAAATGTTTCGAATTAAACTCAGTGAAAATTTTTTTCTCCGGCTGTGCTAATAATACTGGTGAATTGTCATAAAGATAAGGTGAGAATTACTCGAGTTATCCTGACAACCAGCCATCCAGCCGGCCAACGATCCAGCCAGCCAATCAGACGGACCTGGCTCAATCACCTTAAAAAGTCATGAAATGAATTTGGTCTTAATTTACTAGGGGTGCAACACGTCTCCTTTAAAGCGTTACACTTTTTCTCGTGTTCTAAATTATCATTATACTATTTTTTACAGTGCTTGTAAATATTGGATACCTTCAATTAATTGTAAAGAAAAACGTGAAGCAGGCATCAATTTTCATGATTCAGATCTACTTTAATTCACAAATAAATAAAATTTAATACTTTTTGTAGTTTCCGAATTTTCCCAAATTTTTTAAAAACTTTTTTTTCAAATTTTAATTTTTTACCTAACAATTAGTTTCATAACTTTGAAACTTTAGATCAAATTAAAAACAATTGTATACATCATTTAATGATATTGTAAATCAAAATTTTTGGAAACTTACTTCAACAAAAATTATTTTAAATAAAAATTATTCATAGAATTAAAAAATTTTACCATTTTTGTACTTAGGTAGCCATGATACATCAAATCTATATTGTGGTTATTAAAGCGATTTTTTCGTTGTTGACCTGTGTTATCTATTTTCGGAAAAATTATTTAATGTGATTTTTTTCTTAAAAATAACTTTAAGATTTTATTTTAAGTTTAAATAAAAAGATAAAAAATGTTTCTATTTAATTATGATTAGTAGAATATTTCAGCAAGCCATCACAAAATAAAAATTGCATTTCCTCAATCTAGACAAAAGTTTAATACAAAAAAAATTCCCAAAATTTTCATACGGCCAATAATTATTGCATTGTAATAACATTGAGTAATAAAATAAACTTTATCTACAAAAAAAAACTTATTCACAGAAAAAGCAGAACAGCTTACGAAACACCTGTCAAGCTGTCATTAAAAATGTCCGCTCTAGGACATTTTGCTTACATTTCTATCTAGTTTCATTTCTATCTTTGTTTGGGAAGTAAAAAGACTTTTGGTCCAACCTGTATTTTATTTTTTCTAACCAAATAGAAGTCATACGTGATAATAAAAAATAACTGTGTATTTTTATTCACAACACAACAAATACATTGAAAAAACTCTTTAAAAAAGTTCGTATGACACGACGAAGTTAAAATTTTGTTAACGAAGGACTTCTAGATAAGTTCCCATTTTCAGTATATACTATGAAATTAAACCACTGTGCGTTGAACACCACGGTTATATTAGTCAATGAAATGAAATACTTGACCGACTTGGGTGGAGTTCACTGTATGTTACTTATCAAACAATTTGTCACATTAAGTGTAAATACAAATAAATACAATCAACCAGTTCTGAGAATAAAAACGATTATTTTGTATGTTATCGTTCAACCACGCGACTGATAAATTTTCCAATGACCTGTGGTATTGTGAAAATTTAGATTTTTTCGTCAGAGTATTCGGTAACCAGCGAGTCATTAGTCTCAAGAGTCATTAACTCTTTGAGTGTATAATCACTATCAGCTCAAGAACAAAAATTTTCTTTATCATGTTGAGATCAATAATACAATGTGACAGTCTTCGGGAACTTATGGTGTGACCTAATACATGTTGTAGGTCTGGTCGAATACAACATGATCCTGTATACCTAAGTTTCCTAACAACCTCAAAATCTTGACTTACATTTCAAAACCCGGTTTTTCGGATCTTTCCTCACTTTTTGAATTAAAAAAAAATTGATCGATATATCACTCTTTAATATCTGAATGTTAATACTGAAATTATGACAAATTTAAAAAGGTGACCCCTACGGTCTGCAATAATCTATATATTATATATAACAGGCTTGGATGACTGACTGATCACTTCCCAGCCCATACGGCTAAAACTAGAACCGTGAAATTTAGAATGTAGGTTTCTTTTATGACGTAGGCGCGCACTAAGAAGGGATTTTTGGAAATTCGGACTGCATCGGGGTAAACTGGGCGTGGCACCGCCACATACAACGGGAATTTTTAAATTGATGTATCTTTTAAACCATTATAGGTACGAAGTAGAGATTTGGTACGTATATCGGTCGTATAAGAAAAAATACTTTGTTTGTGGAAAGTGGGCGGTGCCACATCCCTTTTTAAAAAATATTTATATTGGCCAAATAAATGGACCAATCGCAATTGAATTTTCTATGTGTGATACCGTCCATAGGGCCTCTATCATAGGCTACATGAAACATAATTAGACAAAGGGGCGTGGAACCACCCACACAAACCGAAATTTCAATCGGTCATATCTCAAGAGCCATTAGAGGTATGAAGATAAGATTTGCTACATATTTTACTAATACAAAAAGGATAACGTCTCTCTCAAAAATGGGCGGTTCCACGCCCCTTTTGAAAAAAATCGTTATCTGGGCGAAATAAATAGACCGATTGCAATGAAATTTTTACTGTGAAGTGCTGTCCGGAGGGAAATTTCCAAAATTTCAATCGGTCATATTTTACGAGTCATTAAAGTTATGAAGATGAGATTTGCTACATATGCAAATGGAACATAGGGGATTACGTCCCGCTGGGAAATGGGCGGTACCAACACCCATTTGAAATAATTGGTATGTTTGTCATATAAATAGAACGATTGTAATTACAATTTCATATATTAAAAATTAGTTATCTAACTGATTGGGTGAAATGGCTGTTGATAGGGTGATAAAATTTGGGGTAGTTGTTCGCCTTTACGTGTAAACGTCAGCTAATAATGGATTTTGGAAAATTCGAACTTTAAGGTGTAAAAATTACCAATAAGGGATAAAACTTATACCATCACCCAGAACAATCGACAAATGTTATAATCGCGAAAATTAAAAAAGTTTTTTTGAAATACGATATTTATAGATAAAAAAAATCGAAAAGGGATAAATATGTTACTGTCGCCTAGACCAAGCGCCAAATAATATAATCATGAATACGAAGCAAGGAGGGTTTTCGAAATTCGTACATCTTAGGAGTAAAAAAGGTCGAAATGGCATAAAACTTACTAAAGGTATAGCGCAAAAATTTAATTGAATACTTGAGTTGTGCGGTGAGAAGTAATTTTTTAAAATTCGTTCTTTAGGTGTAAAAACAAAAGGGAAAAAACAGATACTATTGCTTAGACCAAATGCCTGAAGAAAGGGTTAGGAAAATGTATATAGAATTGCTCCCTATAGAATTAGAGAGCCGTCAGATGGGGTTTTTAAAAACATTTAGGTGTATAAAGGTCGAAAAGGGATAAACTATGGACTATATGGACTTGCCTCCTATAGAATTAGTGGGGGCATTTAGTTGAGCGATACGAATATATCTTTTGAAATTCATATTTAAAGGGATAAAAAGTGACTTAATCGGTACAATAACACAGACTAATAGGAAAAAGTTGCAATCACATAAATGGGGTGTTCGTTCGTCTTATGAAGCGTTTACCTGTATTGCTTAAATTCGTAAGAAGATTCACTGTAAGTACGGGTGAAGCAATGAGAGCCGGGAAAGCTAGTGAATTTATAAAAGCATTTTTTAATAGTTGTGCTGTAATTATCGAAATACTTTTTTAGCTAAAGTTTTATGATTCTTCGCGAGCTATACATTTCTAACATTAGGGTGTCACATTAGTGTGGTAGGAAATGAGATTTGGGGGGTAAGTACTAGAACGGTACACTTGAGGTCAATGGACCTAAGAGCAAAAATATTGGTCTCCCTGAGACAAAAAAAGAGGTATATAAAACTTAAAGATCGGACGATAAATATGGAAGACATAACGCCCCTACGTTCGGCAAAAAAAATTAAATAAAACCTTAAACAATTAAAATAAAGTCTTTTCCAAGTTGAATGAAACCTTATTTCAGTTACAGTAAAAATGTGACAAATTTGAAAGACTGTTCATTAACTAATCTTTTACTCCACATGAGAACCTATGTTGCTATTGAAAACTTGACATTTAAAGTATTAGGAGACATAATAAGTCTGTGATACGAGGTGGCCGGTTAATGTTAATTAGAAATACATATTTGCCCAAAAATTTTACGAACTTCACAAAATATGACATTGAAGGTATCACATTACCTTCTTGTGCTCCACAAGGCAATCCCTAGTCCAATCGACAAAATAAATATATATTTCAAATTTCAGACTTATCGGACAATATTTAGAGGTTGTTAAACATCTGCAAATACCATACATTCTTGAGCCAGTCTAGGGGGACATGTTCCCCCATATTGCTGAAACCACGATCGTTGATTGCAGCCATTGAAATTCTGTAGCGCTGGAGCAAAAAAGTTATGTAGCATGGCAATATACCGCTATGTGACAACTTCCCCTATACGATACTTACTAACTTCAAATCGATAATTGTAGTTAGCACAGAAAAAAAAAGAAAACTTTCTTTATCACACAATAAAAATGTACAACATTTTACAACGAAACACTAAAATATCGGCATAAATTGTATTTCAATCGACTGTAGGCACAGCACTACAGTCACATACTGTAGACTGTAGCCAAATGAAAATTTCTCCAATTTAGCTTATCTATGAAAACGCAGTACATATCTCTAGTTTGTTGCAAAAGCTTAAAAATGCCGAGCTTTCTTAGTATCGAGTATTTAATTGCGCAAACACACACACACACACACATGATTGGCTAAAACTAGTATTATGGCATCTAATTAAATGTACAGTGATAGTGATAGTCATTCGTTTTAGCACAACAAACATTGTCCAAACGAAATAATCAAACGATAAAACTATTAAATAACAGTAAACAAAACTTGATTTTGTTTGGAAATCAGAAATCAGGCATTTTTGGAATTCATTAGATTTTAATAAGTTCTAATCGGCAGCTGTAAGCTAGAAGCTAAGCAATCGAACTCTAGTGACTTTTTAGTGTAGAATATTATACACTGTCTCGTATTCTCTCTTTCATATTCGCGATGTTCAAGTTCTCAGGTATATACGAGTACTTGTTACTCATATTAACGCTGCGGCAGATTTCTTAGAATAATAACTTATTTTATAAGGCTTAACCTGTACTTTTAAGTGTTGAATTTACAATTCGTTACAATGTGGTCAATTTCGAGAGGAGAGATATCTTTTGGATTTTGTCTATGAAAATTTTTGCTCGTTGCTTCGATTACTATGGATTCTGCACTCATACTACGCAGGGTTAGGAGTTATATAGAAAATGGTTTGATCTTACCAAATTCACTAGGCTTTTTCCCTGGCCCGTAGTAACAATATCTGACAAACATGCTAAAATCAAATTAGTTATCAAAGATTACAGACTTTTCATACAGATTAACGGAATTGTCTGGTCCAAGTGAAGGAAAATTGGGCGTCGGGAGTGTGATGCAAGGTAAAGCTTCTGATCGGTTTAACTTGGCAAACCCAGAGTGATCCTTGCCAATTGCACTTCAAGTCTACTCACAGAGCTCCGTATTCGTAGTACTACTGCGGACGGAGTACCTCCACGTGGTGACGCCTGGAAGCGTGCCTCTGACACCCGTCAGAGCACGACTAACTGTGAGGGGCGAAACCTAAAACCCAGGCACGTCTGCTCAGAGTGAGCGGTACCCTGGTCAGCGTCTGACCCAGAATGGGCGGCTGTAATAAAATCCTGGCAGGAGGAGAAAACTGCGACGTGGTGCGCTGGGCTTGCAACCCGCCACTGACGTATAACCGATTGCAATGAAAAGAAGTAAGTAAAGAATAAAATGGACCCCCCAAAATGTTGACGACCACCGCAAACGAATTAAGGACCATGATTTAAGGATATGCACCTGGAATGTTAGAACACTGTATAGACCAGGTGCCTCTATCCAACTGGCGGAAGTCCTCGAAGAATACAAGGCTGACATAACCGCTTTACAGGAAATCCGGTGGACGGGACACGGGTGCTCGCGCATGAAGACGTGCGACATCTACTATAGTGGCCATGCGGACAAGCACGAGTTTGGATGTGGATTTGTGGTTGGCAAGAGACTGCGACACCTAGTCTCAAGGTTCAACCCGGTGTGTGAACGTATAGCCACCATAAGAGTCAAAACAAAGTTTTTCCACATAACACTTATATGTGCCCATGCTCCGACAGAAGAGAAAAGCGATGAGGACAAAGACGAGTTCTACGAGAGCCTAGAAAATGTATATGACCGTAGCCCGAGCCATGACATTAAAATTGTACTAGGCGATTTTAATGCTAAAATAGGCAGGGAAACCGCATTTGAGCCTACCATCGGAAAATTCAGTCTGCACACCGAAACGTCGAACAATGGCATCAGACTGATTGATTTCTCTGCGGCAAGAAATATGGTAGTTTGCAGCACTAGATTTGACCATAAAAATATTCATAAGGCAACATGGTTATCTCCAGATCAATTGACGAGGAATCAGATTGATCATGTGGTAGTCGATGGAAGGCACGCATCGAGTGTTCTGGACGTACGAGTGATTAGGGGTGCGAACATTGACTCCGATCACTTCCTTACCGCAGTTAAGGTACGCACAAGGCTAAGCATGGCGAAAAACGTACGTAACCAGGCACAACGAAAGCTGGACATCGGTAAACTGCGGACCACAGAGGTAGCAAACGCCTACTCCAACCACCTAACTCAACTGCTGCGGAATGCTCCAACCCCTGACAATATAACCTCGCAGTGGCAAAATATAGCCGACTCCTTAGAACGGGCTGCGAGAAGCGTACTTGGGTACTCAAAGCCGTCTCAAGAAGATGCCTGGTACGATGATGAATGTCGCAATGCCACGAGAGAGACGGTTGCTGCATACAGGGCGAAACTGCAGCCAATGGCAACGCGAGCTGTTCGTGAACGGCACAGGGAGAAGAGACGACAGGCAACGCGTCTTTTTAGAAGAAAAAAGAAGGAGCTGAAGAAGAGGCAGGACGAGTGCACTGAGTTGCTCCGAAGTAGAGGGGAAGCCCGAAAATTCTACAAGAGAGTGAAAGCGAGAATGCGTGGAACAGGGTTGCCCTCCTGCAAGGACAGCGATGGTCAGCTAGTGACGGACCCGGATAACGTTCTGAAGATATGGAGAGATCACTTTAGAAATTTACTGGATACTGACACCACTCCAGAAGACCCCGCTCCAATCCATGACGATGGTATTAACTGTCCACCTCCGAGCCAGAGCGAGATACGTATGGCCATCTCCCGCCTTAAAAACAACAAAGCTGCTGGAGCCGATGGTCTCCCTGCTGAATTGTTTAAGGCTGGCGGGGAGGAGCTGATTAGGAGCATGCATCAGCTCATGGAGAACATCTGGCAAGAGGAGAGCATGCCCGGGGATTGGAGTCTCAGTCTGTTATGTCCCATATACAAGAAAGGAGATCGTAGTGAATGTAAGAACTACCGTGGAATAAGCCTATTACCAATTGCGTACAAGGTCCTTTCAAGCATATTGTGTGAACGTCTAAAGCCAATTGTAGAAAAACTAATTGGACCATATCAGTGCGGCTTTAGACCTGGCAAATCTACGACGGATCAAATATTCACCTTACGACAAATCCTGGAAAAAACCCATGAAAAGCAGATCGACACCTACCACCTCTTTGTCGACTACAAAGCTGCCTTCGACTCTCCGATAAGGAATAGGCTTTATGAGGCCATGTCTGAGTTTGGTATTCCTGCAAAGCTGATTCGACTTTGCAAATGTACCTTAGACAACACCAAATCCTCTGTTAAGATTGGTAAGGATCAGTCTGAACCATTTAACACGGAAAGAGGTCTCAGGCAGGGCGATAGCCTGTCCTGTACACTATTTAACATAGTTATGGAGAAGGTGATGAGAAAGGCTGGTATCAACATGTCTGGCACCATATTCCACAAAAGCCACATGCCACTAGCCTACGCCGATGATATAGATATCATTGGCCGAAATCTGCGGGATGTTACTGCAGTTTTCTCATCGCTAGAAAAGGAGTCAGCAAAAATGGGTTTAGCGGTCAATGAGGACAAAACAAAAATAATGATTTCGACGAACAAAGAGTCCTCTCGATGGGGACGCACCGTGAACGTTGACAATTATTGTTTTGAGGTAGTCGACGAATTTACCTACCTCGGATCTTCCGTCAACAAGATGAATAATGTCAGCCAAGAAATTAAACGGAGAATAGTGCTAGCCAATAGATGTTTCTACGGACTTCGGCAGCACTTTAGTAACACCACCTTCTCTCGGAATACTAAGAAACAGCTATACCAGGTGCTTATCTTACCTGTTCTGTTGTATGGTGCCGAATCATGGGTGCTTACTACAACGGACATACAAAACCTGGGAGTATTCGAGAGAAAAGTACTCCGAAAAATATATGGACCTATCTGTGTCGAAGGCCAGTTTCGCCATCGGATGAATCATGAGCTGTATGAGCTTTACCACGACATCGACGTAGCTAAAAGAGTCAGAATCCAACGACTTCGATGGCTGGGACATGTTGCCAGGATGGATGTAAATGCTCCAGCGAGAAAGGTGTTTGAAGGCGAACCTGAAGGACGGCGCAGAGCAGGGAGACCCAAACTCCGTTGGAAGGACCAAGTGGTAGGCGATGTGCCATCATCTGGTAGGACTAACTGGAGAACACACGCAGAAGACCGAAGCGTGTGGAATTCTTTATTACTTCAGGCCTCAAATTTATGAACTACGTTTCGTAAATTGTAATTGGCCACTTAAGTAAGTAAGTAAGTGAAGGAAAATTTTATAGGTCAATATTGGAGGTGTAATGAAAATCATAATACAGGTCAACAGCAAAAAAAAAGCGCTTGAATAACCACACAATAGATTTGAGGTATCATGGCTACTTAAGTACATACCAGTAAGAAAGTTTCAGTCGGGCTACCCGACTTACATATACCCTCACCCTTAGTAAAATATAAAATTTTCTTTTATATTAATATTATTACTCGATATCTAAAGTGGGCGGAGTGGTACATTTGTTTGGTTACAAGAAGTGGCGTGGCTAGACTTACAGTTTATATCTCTAAAACTTTGTCCTATTATAGCTTTACAAAATACAGAATTTGGGCACGATCATGTCGAGTGTATTGAGATTATTACTCCATCTCCAAAGTGGGCGGAGTGGTACATTTGTATGGGGGGTACCAGAAGGGGCGTGTCTAGACTTCCAGATTTATTCTATAAAACCTTATCCTGTTAGAGCTTTACTAAATACAGGATTTGGGCACGATCGCGGTAGGTCTATTAATAATATTAATCGATCTCTAAAGTGAACGGTACAAGATGTGTATGGGAGGTACCAGAT
This sequence comes from Muscina levida, assembly GCA_964034835.1. NCBI lineage: Eukaryota > Metazoa > Arthropoda > Insecta > Diptera > Muscidae > Muscina > Muscina levida. The sequence goes on from OZ035883.1 coordinate 78,968,670, forward strand.
GGGGCGTGGCTAGACTACACATTTTTTTCCCTAAATCTTTAACCTGTTATAGCTTTACTAAATAAAGAATTTGTGTACGATTTCGTTGGGTGTATTGATATTATTACTCAATTTCTTAAGTGGGCGGAATGATGTATTTGTATGGGAGGTATCAGAAGGGACGGGCCATGTAGCCCATTTGCAATACCGTTAGTAGTTTTGGGAAAATATTAACTCGTGCAAAATTTCAAAACATTTGGTTGCGTCTTTCGAAAGTTACGTGCGCACCAGCCGGACAGCCTTACAGACAGACGTACATAGCTGAAACGTCTTAAAAAGTCATGAATCGAATTTGGTTCAAATTAACCTAGGGTCCTAAAGTGACTCCTTCTATGTGTTACATTTTTGGGTCGTATCAAATGATATATATATATCCTCCTACCCGTAGGGTGAGGGTAGAAAAATGGTAAAATTTTTCAATATTTTCAGACATTTCTCCACTTATGTTGTCAAAACTTAAAAACAACTTCTCCAATTTAAATGGGCAGTATAGCTCCACTCCTTCTGGTAACTCCCACACAAAATGACCTTATTTGTAAAAATAATATCTCTCCTATAACTTCCAAACGGAAAGCTGGGGGACATTTTAATTTAGTCCTTATAATAACAGACAAGCCCTCAGAAAACCATAACATTTGTCACACCTCTTTTGGTAGCTCCCATACATATGACCGAATTGTCCCTCATAGTTTTACATTCATATCTTTTTTGTAAGTTCATTGAATTCAGTTATATTTTGCGTAAGATGTACGTTTATGAAAATTTCTGAATCTTGACTAAATCGGCCGATACTTTCTGGTACCTCCCATGCAAAATTACCTATTTTTGTAATGAAATTTTTTTTGTAGGTACACTGAATTCTATCATATTTTGAACAAGATATATTGAAATTTTACGCAGGTATGAATATGGGTTTTATTGACCTACCACTTCTAGTAACTCCTATACAAAATAAACTATTTTTGGAAAATTAAAAATTACCCCAACCATAAGAAACTAAAATTTTGTAAAAATGAGCAAATTCACTTAATTATAAAAATATTCGAAAAGAATCAATCGATTTTTATCATCAATATCTTATTTTGTTGGTATAACATGTGATAAAGCAATAAATCTGAACAATTTTTGCGGTTTTCCATATTTCATGATGTTTTTTAAACAATAAAATTTAAAATTTTCACGTAGTTTTTTTTTTTTGCTTAAATTTTTTATTATAACTCCGAAACTACAAAGCCGATTGCAACGCAATATATAAACGGATTAAAGGTTATGTAAATTTAAATTTTTCTAAGTTTAATAATATCGGACTAAACCTCTTTGAGTTATGATTAATTATGTAGTGAAAAGTCTAAAAAAATTATAATTTTACTTAAAATTTTTTTTAAAAAAAAAACCATAAAGTTTGCGGTTTTAAGGCGAAAACAAACAGGTATGTCAAGTTGGAAGGTTCTAAAATTCGTCTTTCCAAAACCAGAAATCGAAACTCAGTTAAGAATTATCTGACTGATAAGCAAGGCAACCGGAATTATAAAAATGCATGTTTTTTTAGAACGAGATATTAACAAATAAGTAAGATATTTATATTTTTCGTACTCTCACAAGTGTTTTAACACCTATTTGTTAGAGCATTTTTTTTTTGCATATTTTACCTATAAAGTCGTATTTTAGCATATTTTGGTTTTAAGGTCATAATTTGAAAAATATCTTTTTTTAAGCATGGTTCATATTTTTACCCTCACCCTAGGGGTAGGAGGGTATATATCGTTTGATACGACCCAAAAGTGTAACACATAGAAGGAGTCACTTTAGACCCTAGGTTCCTCTGAACCAAATTCGATTCATGGCTTTTTTTAGGTCGTTTGAGCCATGTCCGGCTGGTGCGCACGATAACTTTCGAAAGACGCAACCAAATGTTTTGAAATTTGCACGAGTTAATATTTTTCCAAAACTACTTACGGTATTGCAAATGGGCTACATGGCTTCGCCCCTTCTGGTACCTCCCATACAAATACATCATTCCGCCCACTTTTGAAATCAATACACTCAACGGGATCGTACGAAAATTCTGTATTTAGTAAAGCTACAACAGGATAAAGTTTTAGAAAAAAATTGGAAGTATAGCCACGCCCCTTCTGGTACCTCCCATACAAATGTACCTTTCTATAAAAGCTATAACAGGATACAGTTTTGGAGAAAAAATTGGAAGTCAGGCCACGCCCCTTCTGGTACCTCCCATACCAATCTGATACCGCTCACTTTAGAGATCGATTAATTATTATTAATATTTTTTAAAAAAAAATTGGAAGTCTAGATACGGCTTAGATTTTTTACAGAATATTTTATGAATTTAAGAGCATATTTTGCTATATTTAAATGTATATTTCCGGTTGCCCTGCTGATTAACCTTCAAGTGAGGAAAAATTAGTTTTGTGGTGAAGAAAGTTTCTTTATTCTGTTGTGCCATAAGAAAACAAAAAATTTTGATAAGTAAAATCAAAAAAGAAAAAAATGTATTTCAATTACATTATTATTTAAAAGAAGTTTAAGTTTATCGGTTTAACATACTTTTTTTTCTAGGGTTTGCATAAAAAATAAGCTTTAAAATAACAGTTCATTGAAGAAAATATCATTCAAATGCAAATTATTTAATTTGACGATCTCTGTTTGTTGAATTTTTAGTTTACTTTTTATATTTATACCTCTTTTTTGAACAATTTATCCCCTATTTTCTTAGCAACCATTATTTTGGTAAAATAATTAGATACTTAGAAAAACTGTCGAAAATATTGCAATTTGCCATCATAATGCATCATTAACTCAAAATCAACAAAAAGTGACATAAGCGGTTATTTGTAAAAACCACATATGATATGAGCATATGCTCTGGCGTAAGTAAAAAGCGATGAGACGATGAGGCGTAAGTAAAAAGCGATGAGACTTTAGTTTATTTTTAAGTTGAAGTAAATATACGATAGCGGGACTGATAAGCATATTTTTGGATCTACTTACAGTGTGATGGATGTGAGTGCGGTCCGTGACACTGCGATGCATTTAGGCTATACAACAGAGTAGAACCAGACAGAAATTTAAGTGAGTTGAACTGAATTATCCACCTTATCACCCCAAGTCACTTCACTGACAGAATATTATAAGTTGCAGCTCATTACCAAGCATGAATTATTTAGGGAGAAAATAAGGTAGAAATCAAATAATATATAAATTAAACAATTATTTTGGTATAATTTTTCGCATAATATGTAAATTTCTAATGTAGCCAAATGTTATTCTTAAGTCGTATCGTACCCAAGGGTGATGACATAGTAAAAACTTTGCTGCTTGTTAACGTATACAGATTAAATGCAAAGATAAGCGTCTAAGAGTATATGTAAAATTTGATCAGTTGTATGGGAGGTACTAAAAGGGATAGGATAATTTATCCGGTTTTTATGTTTTGCCCAGAATTACAATGTAATGAATATTTTACCAACCAAACCTTGTAAAGAAGCTTGAGCTTTGTGGTAAAAAGGGAATCGTGGGGAAAAAATATCTTCCATTCTCATGTTTGAATATTAACGGTCAAATTCAAACTATAATTGGTGCTGGACATTTTCGGCTGATATCTACTTCGCATGTCAATGTTTGACATAATTGTAGATATTTATACAGCTGATTATCAAATAATAAAACACACTTTTGACGCCCTATGCTCCAATGGGAGTTAGAGGAACACATATATATATATTTCTGATCGTTAGCCGAATTTGATGTATCATTTGATACACTAACGTAAATTGTGATACTAAAACTAACAAACTATACAGTTTTAAAATGTAATGAATATGTTTAGAAGTTAACGGAAAATGATTGAATTTCAGAAAAAGGTCACCTTGTGTATGACTATTTCATTAAATTTTCAAAGTTTTATAAAAATATAAAAGTAACTATCATAAGTGCTGCAATAAACCGCTCATTTTAAATCTCTATATAATTTCATGAAAATGACGCATGTTCCTGCTGCTGTGCGTTTGGAATTTTTTGTATGGTAGGTGCCAGAAGAGGCAGTTCAATATTGGCTATATTCATTTTGAAGTTATAAATCGACAAGCATTTACATTACAGCGAAAAACATTCATGAGAAATATATATAAGGATTCAGTTATTTTAATGGGAGGTACCAGAAGGAGTATGGTAAATCTATCGGTTTTATCTGGATTTATTGATTATAACAAAGCAATATGTAAATAAGGGCGGCAGCAAAATGTATGGACGATTTATTTTTCCCGACCGGTATATTGTGCCACTTGATGTATAATATACATGAACAACATTTGAGCAAGATCGGACAACTATTTCCCGTACCCCAAAGAGGTCAAATGTGAGGTTCATAGTAAATCCTATGCTTTTTGCTAATGTTCGATTAAGGAATTGTATTTCGTAATAGTCAAATATTGACGTGTGTGTGCGGCGCATTGGCCCTTTTTTAGCAACTTGGTTCCAAATAGCCTGGTTATATCCTACTATACTGCGAAATTTTCAGGAGATCAAACTATTATTATAGCTATTATAACGGTTTCTTTTAAATGGGGGCCTTGCACAGTCCACTTGTTTATTTATACTGTACCAACAACACATACCAAATATCAGCTTTATACCTCTTATAGTTCATGAGATACAATATTTTAAAGTTTCATGTTTTATACCACGCCCACTTATCCGATCTCGCCCATTTTTTGTTGGATCACGAACTTTGCTGCCAAATGCATCCACACAAATTTTCAAGGCGCTTGGAGAACAGTCCTCCAGATATTGCAGTTTCAAAAGTAGAGTCCAATGGGCGGGGCCACACCCACTTGATATATCAAAAATTAAAGTACCCTATTTTCACCAACGACATCTCATTACATTCTCTGAAATTTTCAAAAAGATTTGTTACGCGACTTTTATATACCCTAACCCTCAGTAAAACATAAAATGTTTCATAATATTGATATTATTACTCGATTTCTAAAGTGGGCGAAGTGGTACATTTGTATTAGAGGTACCAGAAAGGGGTGTGTCTAGACTTCCAGATTTTTTTCTCAAAAACTTCATCCTGTTATAGCTTTACTAAATACAGAATTTGGGCACGATCACGTTAGGTCTATTTATAATATTAATCGCATTCTAAAGTGGGCGGTACCAGATAGGTATGGGAGATACCAGAAGGGGCGTTTCTAGACTTCCAGTGTTTTTCTCCAAAACTTTATCCTGTTATAGCTTAAAAGAATACAGATTTTGGGGATGATCGTTTCGAGTGTATTGATATTATTACTCCATCTCTAAAGTGGGCGAAAAGGAACATTGGTATGGGAGGTACCAGAAGGGGCGTGGCTAGACTTCAAATTTTTTTCCAAAACTTTATTCTAATATAGCTTTACTAAATACAGAATTTTGGTACGATCCCGTTGGATTTATTGATATTATTACTCCAGAAGGGGCGTTGCTAGACTTCCAATTTTTTTTTCCAAAACTTTATCCAGAGAACTTCACCAGAGACCTCTGCATTCGGACCGCGTCACTGTGTGTTGCGCCATATCACGAGTAGGCATCATTGGCCCTTGCTTTTACCAGGACTCCGAACGGTACTTGACTATAATACAGGATTTTTTCAGCCGGCTCTTGAGGAAATGCAATTAGGGGATACATGGTTCCAATAGCATGGTGCCACTGCACACACAATGAGGGTTACCATGAATTGTTTGAGGCAAATTTTTTCTGGACGGCTTATCTCTTTGAGGGGTGATGTAAACTGGCCGTCACACTTACTAGACTTAACCCCATGTGCTTTTTCCTTTGGGGTTACCTGAAGTCGTAGGTGTATATCAACCGTCCCACACCTTGGTAGACATAGTTAACAATATTGAGGCTGAAATTTGCAGAATACCTGTCGACATTTTTTTTTAGAGTTCATGAAAACTTCAGAAAACGTATGCAGCAGTGTGTGGATAGCGAAGGTCGACATTAGGCAGATACACTATTTAAAACCATGTAATTTAAAAACTTCCTTACTGTTCAATATAATTAAAATATAAAATAAACTTTTCAATGGTTCATACTTTTTTTATTTCATTCCCAAATAAGCAAATTACCGCGCTCCACTCTGTATATGGGTTTGATCTTTGACCACTTTGGGGCACTGCTTAAATTATGTCCGATTTTGCTCAAATTTTTACCGAAACAACTGACAGAGTATTCCGCTCGGGCATTACCGAAAATCCAAAGTTGAATTTTCGCTGCCACCCTAATGTACATGTGACAAAGTGTAAGTATTTTGCAGCTTTTCGTTTAGAAGTTATGGGAAATATAAAATTTGAAAAATTATGACATTTTGTATGGAACTTTCCAGAGACGGTAGGCCTATTTCCAATCCCTATCCTAAAACATTATTATTTTAACTTAAAACTTAATTTCCTTCTAAGGTTGGGATAGCTTTTCTTGTTGTTGTGAATTTACACGCTTTCTATTTTTAGATTCACAACTAACGGTACCTACTTGTTTATCGACGAATGCGAACGTCACTGTTTGATAAGCTTTTGCTAGACATGCCGATTCACTCGACCCTATCGAGGGGGCCGGCAATGAATGAAAAATGTAGATGACTGGAGACAGGTATCAAACCATGGATCTTCCGCATGGTAGTCGCGTGTTCCAACTATTATGCCCGAAAATATTGACACTAGCTTAGTTTAATAAGGATCAGTGAAGGTTTACTGAAGTTATTGCGCCCACCAGCCATCCAGCCAGCTAGACTGACGGATATCGCTCAATCGACTTAATAATCACGAAATATTCATACATACATCAAATTGTACTTGGTACTTTAATATCTTCTTTTAAGATATTATACATTGTGTTGTATCAAATGAAATATTCCATAATCCAGAAGATGTTAAAATGGTAAATAATATATAAAATATGTAAACATTTAAATTACTGCAATAACATCAACTGATGAACAACTGAAAGATTTCGGGCTTGGAACAAATATTTGTTTTGAATCCCTGTTCAGTTTTAACCATGCCATTCACCTTTGTTTAACCGACGCACTGTAGGGTATGGGACACACAAAACGACGATTAATTGCATTTTGAAAACTAAGTTTTCGGATTAGATTTTAGTACTACACAAAATTCTATAACACTATGTGAAGGAACCAAAGACATTCATTGTTTACTTTTCCTCCTACAGTGTATACAACTTCAAAATTTTAAAAGTTTTTGTTTCTTTATCATTTTCTTCAAACTTATAAATATTTTTTTGAGTATTGAAACAAGTGAAATTCGCCGTGTTTATGGTGATGTTTATCATTTTCTTCAATCTAACAGCCTAATAGCCTTTTTACACCGGAACGCATTTAACATATTTCCGCGTTAAACCGCATCTTTGATGGATGCGGCCAAAATGCTAAAATTTTAACATGTATTTTGTTGTTGGAAAGATGTTAACATATTTTCGCATCCATGAAAGATGCGGAAAAATACACTGAGTTGTACTCTGAAAATTAGAATTTAAGCGATTTTTCTCAGTAATGTTGATCCGGCAACCACCATTTTCGTCGTTTGTTTACATTTATCGGAAAAAATGCCAAACAACATGGACGGACAAAAAATTACATTTTTGCCAAAATATTAATAAATGGTTATTCCAATTAGTTAAACTATTCGCGCTTTGTGGAATACAGCCTCCGTAACAATGTTAATAGGTTTGTGGCAGGAAAATATTGCAGTTTTACAAGGCAAATGGAAAAATGTGTGAGCTGAACAACAGCTGACAATATGCGAAACTGCGGTGTAAAACCACTTTTTAGCATTCCGCATCTTCATCTCAAGATGCGGAATGCTTTTTTGGTGTAAAAAGGCTATAAGCCACGATGTCGAAAGAAACCCTATTCGAGCGAAAATCATGCACTCACTTTTGCTTTAAATCGGTAGCCACTAATTTGCGAGTTGTCGTTCGCATGGCCTTACGTGTTGTAAACAAAGCCATGTAACAATTGTCAAACAACAAAGTTGCCATATCAAAAATTCCAATTAAAAAACGCTTAATGCTACAAATAATCGCTATAATCGTGAATAAGTGCTAAAATTACTCAAAATTACATACAAAATACAAGTCAGCTGGAAATAAATGACAACAAAAACAAAAAGCATCAGATATTTATTAAACAACGACATTCAACGACAATTCATTAGTATAAAAAAATTTTATTTCCAGCATATTCAATTATAGTTGCTACTGATTCGGCAAATATGCACGTTTGCTAAAGAGATAATAATATTTGCAGCACTGTCCACTAAAGAAAAAATTAACTAAATCAAAAACTAGGACAAAAAATGTGCAGCGGGGCACTGAAAACATCAAATAAGTTAAATAACTATAAACTGTAACTACTAACTACTATCGAATAACATATAAACCAGTTCAATTGTGCTTTTTTGGCTCTACACGAAAGCAGAAACACAAGTGAGTGTTTTTGACATTTGTTTTCGCACAGATGATATCAAAAATAATTACCGATTTTGTACTGAAATGCTTACGTTTCGTTCGCATAGATTTTCGTTCTAGTTGTCGTTCTAATATGAGTTAGTGGCTTCGAAATCTGCTGTTTGTCGTGTAGAAGCCATGCGAACGTCAACATTTGAGATAGTGGCTTAGGCTGTAAAAGTCGTATTTTTAAAATGGAACATTCAAGTTAAAGTTTTAGAATCTATATATATAAAAGGCTTGGGTGACTGACTGATCACTCCCCAGACCAAACGGCTAAAGCTAGAACCGTGAAATTTAGAATGTAGGTTTCTTTTATGACGTAGGCGCGCACTAAGAAGGGATTTTAGGAAATTCGGACTGAAAGGGGGTAAAATGGGCGTGGCACCGCCCCATACAACTGGAATTTTCAAATGACTGTATCTTTTGAACCATTATATGTACGAAGTCGAGTTCTGGTACCTATATCGGTTGTATAAGAAAAATACTTTGTTTGTGGGAAGTGGGCGGTGCCCCACCCCTTTTTAAAAATAATAATATTGGCCAAAAAATGGACCGATTGCAATTGAATTTTCTATGTATGATACTGTTTATAGGGCCTCTATAGCAGGCTACATGGAAACATAATTAGACAAAGGGGCGTGGCACCGCCCACACTAACCGAAATTTCAATCGGTCATATCTCAGGAGTCATTAGAGGTATGAAGATGAGATTTGCTACATATGTAACCGGTACCAGGAGGATTGCGTCTCACTGCGAAATGGGCGGTGCTACGCCCGTTTTGAAGAAATCGTTATCTCGGCAAAATAAATGGACCGATTGCAATAAAATTTTCGTTGTGTAGTACTATCCGTAGGGCCACTATCATAGGCTACATGAAAACATAATTAGACAAAGGGGTGTATCGCCGCCCATACAAACCACAATTTCAATTGTTTATATTTTACGAGCCATGTAAGGTATAAAGATGAGATTTCCTACATATGTAAATTGTACATGGGAAATAACATCTCGCTGGAAAATGGGCTGTGCCACGCCCCTTTGATAAAAATTGTAATGTATGTATAATAATGGAACGATTGTTATAACATTTTCATAATCTATATATTTAAAATAGCTTACTGGCTGTAGATAGGATGATGAAATTTGGAGTGTTGTTTCAAGTAAACGTCAGCTAAGAACAGATAACTTATATGGGCTCGCTCCCTAAGGAATTAGAACGAAGCACTGACGTTTTTCGAAATTCTTACCTGTTAGAGGTAAAAAATGCCGAAAAGGGATAAAAGTAGTACTAAACGGCTAAAAGTATAGACTCAAAAATGTAAGTGAAAATTTTAGTTGTGCGATGTGAAGTAATTTTTTGAAATTCGTTCATTAGTTGTAAAAACACCGAAAAAGGGATAAAAGTGGTAATATCGCCCAGACCAAATGCCTAAAGGTAGAGTTACGAAAATATATATAGAATTGTTCCCTATAGAATTAGAGAGCCGACAAAAGGTCGAAAAGGGATAAAGTTATAATCGTATAAGGGCATGCTTTCATAGAATAAGATAAGAGGGGGTACCATTTCATTTTAGTTGTGCGATAATAATGTATCTTTTGAAATTCGTTCTTTTTTTTACTCAGACCAATGGAGTGAAGCTAAAATAACATAAATGGGGTGTTCGTTCGTCTTATGAAGCGTTTGCATTTTACCAGTATTGGTTAAATTCATAAGAAGATTTACTGTAAGGACGGGTGAAGCAACGCGAGCCGGGAAAGCTAGTAATATCATAAATAAATGTTGCACAAATATCGTATATTATAATTTGAAAACATATTTAACATTAGAATATTTTCGGCATACATTGGACCAAAACTAAAGTTCTGGAAAAAGTATTGTAAAGTTTTTTGGCACGTATAAAGCTCAAGTCATATAACCTCAATAAAAATCGGTTGTCATTGATAAATTTAAAGAAGGCGCATACGATACAGCCTATCATCCTGTTAGATAATTTTCATAGTATGCCAATTTCACAACTTTACGCAAATTGTTTATTCATGGGCAAAAGATTATATTCCACTCCCTTTTTCTGATTGGGAGAACACTTCTGTTACCTAATTTGTTATGCGTATCTCAGACTTTCTGTTTATTAACGTATGAGTGATATTAATCTCCATTAAGTGCCAAAAATTAAGAAATATTGAGATGCAGTTTTTTTACAAATCTCTACAATACGAAAAAACTATTTTTAAACCTGTTCTTGTTTATTTCATTTAAAGTCGAGAAAACTAGATTCAGGCAATATTTTGACCAACTATGGCCAACATTACAAAAAAAAAAGATTGTTTTTCAAATTCACGAGTCGAAATAAGGATTTTACAAATAATTATCCAAATAAAACTGACATAAACTTACGGCCGTATTCATAAAAAGTTTCAGAGGTTTATAAACCATTTTTAAGCAAATTTCTAGAAAATAGTATTCATAAACGATTCACATCTTCAATAAGTTAAAGTAGGGTTGTCCCTACTTTAAGCATGCTATAACTTGACGTTTGTACAATTTATTGTATATTTATGAATTTGAGATTCTTTTTTTGAATTTTTCGCCATTTTTAATATGAGAAAGAGCCGTTGCGTAGGAAACTGTCTTCATAATCGTTCCGCACATGGAAAAGTATCTAAAAAGACACTTTTCATCCATGAATTCCATTTTGAAAAATATTTTGTAAATAATGAAATAATATTCGTGATGTAAAAACAATCAAAACAAGGAAACAACGTAATCGGTATCCGATTATTATTTTAACATGAGGAAAGGAAAATGCAATCTTTAAATGCCATTTTTACTTTAACGTCTTTCTAACCGTTATGAGAATTGTAGTTAATGTGAATTTGAGCTACAATTATGTTCATAGTTTTTATATGTGCAAATAAATGTTTGGTAACCGATTATAAAGCTTTTGTATCCGATTATAAAGCTTATTTTTATACATCATTATGATCATCATTCATTATGTTTATGAATACAATTTCTTATTAAAGGTTTTTTAGAGCTAAAGAATGCTTTAGCTAGAGAACGCTTCATACCTACTTTAGAAATTTTTTATGAATAAGCCCGTTAATATTTATTAAAAGGTTGGTATGGCTTAGTACTACAAATTGCGTTATTTTATATGTCCATCGGTTAAGGCTCACAGTTTTCCAATCCATAATACAAAACTGTACACTAAGTGTAATTTATATATGTTCCTACGACGATCCACCGATATGTAAACAAACAAATAAACTAGAAATCTACAAGCATTTTTTGGAAATTTTTTAGCTTTGAGTGGCAAGTATTTTATTACTATTATTTTATAAAAATCTTGTTTAAAATATTCCACAAAGTTCACTCCATTTCCCAGAAAAATCCATGACACAAGAATCTGAATCACATAGTTATCTCTATGTGAATTCGAAATGAGTTTGGATGACAAAAATTACCTGAAAAGTAACAACTTTAATTGTATAGTTTTTCTGAGAGATTTCTTCAGAAATGAAAATTATTGTTTTAATATAAAAATGTAAGATATTAAATATATCGCTGGCTTAACATGTAAAGGCTCTAAGTCCATATTTTACAATTTTACAGGAGAGACAAAAAACAATCAAATCAATCAATCCAAGCAGTCGACGATTAATGTCATGACTGAGTGTAGCCAGTGAGAAATAATATTATATCAATTGGTTGGACCATTCTCAGACCATTCCTCGCGATAAAGTTGATATAGCAACATTGGAAGAAGTGCTATATTACACAAAGATGTGATAAATTGGACTTAGCGCCTTTACTCATCAGTACAAAACAACAACTACAAATGAGATAACTGTATTTGTTTTTTTAATCGATGTATTTTTACTTAATGAACATAACTGCATCAAAATCTCAATTTCGAAAAACAGTGGACTTAAAGCCTTTACATGTTAAGCCAGCGATATTTAATTTTTCAATTTGTTACCAGTATTAGTGTTTATAAAGAAATTTAATTCTCTTTATTTTAAATAAAATCCATTATTTTCTTGATAAAACTTCTGTTTTTAATTTTGCTGTACACTTTGCAAAAACCATAAGGAATATATCTGCTCATAACTTCATTTCCAAAAAGACTTAAATATTTTTTTTAGAATACTGATCAACAATAACATAGACAACTGTAGTATGTACATTTCGAATTAAGCTTACAACTTGTTTACCAACTTTGTTAGAGTGCGCTTAAACAACTGCCTTAGACTGTTTTGGCGGGGATTTTTTTCCTCACAATTATCTTAATTATACTGAGAAGTTGTGATTCACTTTGTACTAATCTTAATAGTTAGTTGACTAGTAATCCAAACACAATATTACGAAATAACACTGTACGCAAACGAATATCTACCACTGTTAAGCTGTCAGTGCACGCAGATATAGCAAATAAACACATAAATACATATCTGCAAATACCACTTTTAGATCGTTGATTCGTTGATTATATGTTAACATACCACCACCACCATTCGCCTGCATCGATCGTGCCTCCACTGTTGCGTCCATATACTGGTAGATCGTTACGGGTCCTTGATACTGGGTCATTGGCCCGATGACGACATCTGTCGAATTGGACAAGTTAACGACACTCGACGGTTGCGCGATCGGATGGGCAAAAATACTCTGGGGAATGTTTGTCGGAAGCGCGGCCGCGGCATTCGAACTCTGATGCGACGCATGACGCCCGGCCAAATTCCACATAGCATTTGTAGGGTTATCGTTTCGATTCCCCTGTTCGTACATGTTTGTTTACTTCCGAAATCAGCAGTGGGTTATATCACATGAAGTCAATAATTCGATACAGAAATTTGCATTTGACACGGTGAAACATTAGTCACTTGTACTCGCAAATCACATTTGTAACACGACAAATGACCGTCAATCCGTTCGACCAGCACGTAAGCGATCACAATTCTTACTGAGAAGTGCATTTGAGTTTTGCGAAGCGCTGAAGCTGACTATCTGTCTCTCTTAGCCGTTGAGAGAGGCCAACATTCGCATCGATCCGCTGTAGACGCCCGCATTTAAGTTTTATTTTTGTTACTGTGATCAGTCGCTGTTTGAAAGTTTAACATCGATACAAACGCACTGGTGTGAAGGGGTGTGTGGAACTCTGTTGGCTCAAAGTATTAGCAAGTTGAGGGAAAATTCAAAAACATATATACATATACATATGGTTATATTCTTAGATTATGTTTGGAGTGACACTAAATAATTTTTTCAATCATATTGAATAATCGTATGTGCAAATTATTTTGCAGAATTAAACAAGTTGTTAAAGCAATTTTGTTAAATCTAAACTAGTTGGCATGTGTAAAGTTGAACAAGTGCAAACATTGACCGCATTTTATTTTATTTAATCGAGACCGGCTATATTATAAACTATACCAAACATTTTTACCAATATGTATTTAGATTACAACATAAGGGTAGAGGGTTTAGTTGACTATGGCGTGAAACCGGTTAATTAGTGTTTTAAGTGATATCTCTTAAGACCAGGTAAGTTCGGTCGTCTCTAGAACCACAAGACTTAAAGGTTTTTGAATAAAAATATAGCATTCCTAAAAAAGTAGAAGCGATGTTAAAATAAGAACGTATTTCAAAATAATTGTACTTGTTTTAAATTCAAAGCATATGTGATTTTCGAGTAAAACCCCATTGATCACGTTACTTATTCATAAGCTGAAGTTGTCGATTCAATTATTCTATCAGTCGAATCGACTAAGCTGTTCTTATAGCCTTACAAAATGATATCTACCATAAAAACTACAATAAAATTAATGGTAAACCTTTGTATATATAATCTTCTTTACGAATGTTGCCACTGAGCTCCTCCTTCTGTTGGTCCGTATATGGTTTGTATTTGTATTTATTGATCGTTCGTATCACTCTCAGACGTGATATAAGGTACAACTAATTCTCCTTTATTTTTACGAAATCTGCCAATCCTGGGGGTAAAATACGGTTTTTAGTGGGCGTGGCAGCTCTCATACATTACTATTAAAGTGAGTAATGGTGTAATATGATAGTGAAAACTTGAAACTTTCTTCTTCAATAAAATGTGTAATTCGTCAAAAACTGGGCGTTAATTGCAAATGTCAAGAGCACTATAACAGTGAGAGTATAAAAGCTCTATACGAATTCGTTTCTCAATAACCCACTTGACATTGAAGTCCGGAAACGTGCCCAAAGGTAATAAAAGACGGACTGTTGGCGGATGAAGTGTCCGATTTGGAATCCGAAAAGCATACCAAAAAAGACACATCGTCGCCTTGTTTGTGGCAGCAAAATTGTCCGGGTTTGGATCCGCCAATCTTTCATTTTTGGATCCACCTTCGGAAGGTCGGAGGTTTTTCATGTTTCATATTCAAATGTTCCTATGAGAAATTAAATTCTTATTCTCTTTTGCTTTTTTTTGTTTTATACCAACACCTTTAGGGATCAGGCTATATATCATTTGATACGAAAAAAGTGTAACGCATTAAAGGATACGAGTAAGACCCCAAGTATCTTAAGGCCAAATTCGTTTCAGGACTTTTTAAGACGATTGGGCTATGTCCGTCTGTCTGGCTGGCTGGATGGCTGGTCAGCGGGATAACTCGAGTAAACCTTAACGGATCGGTATGAAAATTTACCAGTATTAATATTTTTCAAAACGAAGTAATGGGATTGTAAATGGGCAGAATAGCCCCACCCCTTGGTACCTCCCATACAAAATTACCTATTTTTGTAAAATTAATATTTCTTTCATAATTACCAAACAGACGACTGGAGGATATTTGAATTTGGTCAGTTTATTTTTTTTTTTTGAAATAGTTGACAAATCCTTAGAAGACCGACACCTTTGCCACTCTCCTTCTGGAACCTCCCATACAAATGACCAAATTGACCCTAATAGTTTTACATACATTGGGACCGGCCGTGGCATAGTGGTTAGAACACGCGACTACCATGCGGGAGATCGCAGGTTCAAACCTGGCTCCAGTCATCTTAAAAGAAAATAAATAAATAACGTTTTCTTTCATTGTCGGCTCCCCTCGAATGTTGTTTGACAGCAACTTCGCAGTATTAAGCGTCGATTCAATCGTCGTGTCTAGTAAGAGCTTCTCAAAACAGTGACGTTCGCATTCGTCGATAAATAAGTAGGTGCCGTTAGTTGTGAATCTAAAAATAGAAAGCGTGTTAATTCACAACAACGCGAGAAGCTATCCCATACCTCATTCATGGGGTGCAAAGGGAAATTAAGTTAAGTTTTACATACATATCTTTATTGTAAGTAAACAGAATTCACTCAAATTTTGCGTATGATGTTCGCTTATGAAAGTTAGACTCAGGAATGAATATGAACTATATCGGTTCACGCCTTCTGGTACCTTCCATACAAAATTACCTATTTTTGGAAAATTTATATTTCTCCCATAACTTCCAAACGGACAATTGGGGGGTACTGAAAATTGGTCGGTTAGTTTATCTTTTCATAGGAAACAAAAATTCAGAAAACCTAACTATTTGACACACCCCTTCTGGTATCTCCCATACAAATGCCCGAATCCTCTCCATCCGGTTTATGGAACGGCGGGGTCATTGGACCTTGCTTTTTAGAAAATGAGGTTGGATCAACAGTTACGGAGAATGGATTGCGCCATCGAGAGATGATTAATGAATTTTTATGGTCGTAGTTGGATGGCATTGATCTGGACAACGTTTACTTTGAACAAGACGGGGCTACGTGCCACACAAGCAACGAAACCGTTGATATTTTAAGGGAAAAGTTTCCGGACCGTATTGTCTCTCGAAAAGGTGATCACAATTGGCCACCGAGATCTTGTGATTTAACACCTTGCGACTTCTTCGTCGATTCAAGACCTCAAAGATAAAATTCGTGAAGCTATCGAGGACATAGGGCAGCCGATTTGGTTATGGAAAATTTCATGAATAGGATATGGTCCTGTAAGCGTGTTCATGGTGGCCATTTGGCTCATGTTGTTTTTCATTATTAACGGCATAACTTCCTCTTTATTATGAAATAAACATCCGATCATTTATCTCAAAAATTAAATTTTTCTTTGAATATCAAAATAACACCTCTTATTGGAAAACCCTTTATCTGAAAAATGAAGACAGCAAAGGTGACTACCGTTGGGACTCACAACCTCCACGTGGCAACGTTTTTCGTGCCTAACGAATAGCGGCAGATAGTGAGCGATTGCCACCCGCTTGGCTATGAAAACACGTAGAGGATAAAGAAATAAACGGTATCCCCCAAATGTTGACGACCCCCGCAAACGTTATAAGAACAATGATTTAGGGATATGCACCTGGAAAGTCCAAACACTTAATAGAGATGGCGCCGCTATCAGCATGGGGGATGTCCTCAAAAATACATGGCTGCCATCACTGCCATTCAGGAGATAAGATAAACAGGAAGCACGAATTAGGATGTGTATTGGGGTTTAATCCTGTTAGTGATTGAATAACCACAAATCGCATCACGGCAAATTATTTCTATATCATTCTGATTTGTGGTCATGCCCCGTTGAAAGATAAAGACTACGAGATTTAAAAATGCATTCTACGAGCGCCTGGAGGGCGCTGATTTTAATGCCAAACCAGTCAGAAAGTTTCAGTCGGGAAACCCGGCTTACATATACCCTCACCACCAATGAAACATAAAATTTTCCAGTATATTGATAATATTACTCCATCTCCAAAGTGGGCGGAGTGGTACATTTGTATGGGGGGTACCAGAAGGGGCGTGACTAGACTTCCAGATTTTTTCTCTAAAACTTTATCCTGTTATAGCTTTACTAAATACAGAATTTGGGCACGATCGCGTTTGATCTATTAATAATATTAATCGATCTCTAAAGTGGGCGGTACCAGATGAGTATGGGAGTTACCAGATGGGGCGTGTCTAGACTTCCTGTTTTTTTTTTCTCCAAAACTCTATCCTGCTATACCTTTACTAAACAAAGAATTTGGGTACGATCGCGTTGGATTTATTGATATTATTACTTCATCTCTAAAGTGTATGGGATGTACCAGAAGGGGCGTGGCTAGACTTCCAATAGTTTTCCGAAACTTTATCCTGTTATAGCTTTACTAAATACATAATTTGGGTACGATCCCGTTGAGTCTATTGATATTAATACTCGATTTCTAAACTGAGCGGAATATTTATATGGGAGGTACCAGCAGGTCCATGTAGCCCATTTGCAATACCGTAAGTAGTTTTAAAGAAATATTAACTCGTGCAAAATTTTAAAACATTTGGTTGCGTCTTTCGAAAGTTATCGTGTTTACCAGCCAGACAGACGGACATGGCTCAAACGGCTTAAAAAGTCATTTATCATATCAAATGATATATACCCTCCTACCCGTAGGGTGAGGGTATTAAAAGGAAGGGAAGATGTTCTCAGTCCATCGATCGGTAAATTCAGCCTGTATACCAACACATCCGACAACAGGTTTAGGCTGGTTAGCTTCGCATAATAGTGAGTGGAACCAGATTTCAGCATAAAGATACCCACAAGGCCACTTGACACCCTACGATCAAATAAAAATTAATCATGTTGTAATCAATGATATGAATTCATCTAGTGTCATGAATGTGCGCGTGATACTTGCCGCTTACTTTTGCTCGGATCATTACCTGGTTGCAGCTAAGGTGAGCACTAAACTGGGCAGAGCGAAAAACGCACGTAACCAATCACAAAGAAAGCTGCAAACCCCAGAGATAGCCACTGCCTACTCCAACCAGCTCTTTCAACTTATACGACACAACGCCTCTACTTTTTACATTCCCGGAAAACAGTGGCAGTTAATTCCACATTCCATGGCAACCGCCGCGACAACTTTGCTTGGATATGAAAAACGACGCTCAGACAAATCCTAGTACGATGAAACATTTCGCATTGCGTCTGAGGAATAGGATGCGCCTTACAGGACACTGCTGCAGCCAATAGAGGGGGTTAGAAGCAATGAGCAATACTGGAGGGTAAAAGGTAAAACGCATTCCTCCTGCAAGGACAAGAATGGAAACCTTGTACAGAGATTGTGCTAACATACATATATGGAGAGAGCACTCCACCAGTTGTTGGTGCCGGAAGGTAGCACCATGCTAGTGCTGACCATGCCAGTTGTCGACGACTGCTTAGATTGCCCGCCATTAATCCAAACCGAGGTAAGAAGAGCGAGATCGAGACTTAAAAATTATAAATCAACCGGAAATGATTGACTTCTGGCAAAGCTCTTTAACACCGGCACGGTTTGGCTAAACGAATGCAAGTGTACACTCCAACAAACGCCGGAATAGCCTTCTACCCAACGCATATAAGCTTCTGTCGAGTGTGTTATGAGAAAGACTAAAGCTTGTGTTATAAACCAGATCGTGCCTTATTAGTGTAGCTTTAGACCTGGCGAATCAATAACTGACCAGATATTTACACTGCGGCAAATCAACATAGTGATGGGGATGATAATGAGGAAATCTGCAGTAAACATGTGTGGCATGATATTCAACAAAATCCATATGCAATTTGCGTACTCTGATGATATAGATATCATCAGCCGAAAACTGGTGGGTGTTACTGTAGCCTTCTCAGGTATTTAGAAGGAAACAGCTAAAGTGGATCTAACAATGAATGGGGACAAAGTTGTTAGTTTCACATGAACAAAGAATTTTCTTGTTTGGGATGCTACGTTAACGCTGACAATCACAACTTTGTTGCCCTCTCGATCTTGTCGACAGTATGTGTCGAGTCAATCGTCATGTCCAGTAAAAGCTTCTCAAACAGTGACGTTCACATTCGTCGATAAACAAGTAGGTGCCGTTTGTTGTGAATCTAAAATAGAAAGCGTGTTAATTCACTACAACGCGAGAAGCTATCCCATACCTCATTCATGGAATGTAAAGGGAAATTAAGTTACTAAGCAATGTACTATACGGAAGAGGGCGACCAAAACTCCTTGTCAAGACTTGGTCAATGAAAACAGGAGAAGAAGCGCAGAAGATCAAAGTGCATATAATACTTTTCTACGTGCCGCATATAATCAAAATATTGCAATCGTAGTTCCAGCTAAGTAATGAAGTAAAAAGCTACTGAAACTTTGTATTGGGCGTTACACTCCCAGGATCAAATAAATATTTGCCATTAAACATACTACTGCAGCACAATCAGAGCGAGAGTCTTTCAACACGACGGGCTGCGACAGGCTGCTAACTTTTGCTCTCAGTCACTGAATCAAATAATATTGTGCGACGATTCCTGCCCACTGTCAGCTTACCTTAGCAATCGCATGAATCTCGTCATTACAGAACAACAACAACATATTTCAAATTACAATTGATGAATTTACTAGTATTTCTTTTGTACATACACAGTTTGTATGACAATGTGTTGATTGAATACAAAACATCCATATATCGACGTTTGGCTATCATTTTAAAATTAAAGAGTCAACCCAACATTACTAGGTTCCACTATAAACAGTAAGAGTTACAAATCATATAGAAAACATGTAATTTATATCTATATCTTTTCCCAAGTTACAGAACTATCGAAAAAAAAAAGTTTTTCTGAACCACTGTGCAACGTTAAAGCACTGAATAACTTAACTTGACCGCTCAAGTTAAAGAGAGGAAGAGACATCCTCGAACAATGGCGATGTGAAAGAGTAAAAAGTTCATACTGAAACTTAGTACCTGAGTACACATGAATATATCCGATCAACAATATCGTTGACTTCTTTTCTCGTAAAAGTTAAACAAAAACAAAGAACACACCTCCACGACAAGCATGGCCGGAATAATAATAGGTAGGTAAGAGCGGAGAAACGTTACACTCACATGCTTACTAATGTTGCTGCAAAAAAATCCCATCCAAGAACTGGAATACGTAATGTACATACGTGGTTTTGATTACTTAATAAACATATGACATATTAAACTTTATGGAACCTAATACATTGATCTTATTACTGATGATTGGGGTAAATCCCCAATTAGGTTAATATAAGATTATGGAAACAATCGTGGGATCTGTCAAATCAACGTTTATGCATTTTAAACACAATTACATTTACTATAGTTAGCTTGTCCGTGTTGTATTTGTGGTTTTGTTTGTGTATCTGAGTTTATTTATTGAGGTATATCCCCTTTCAGACGGGAATTAAGATAAAATTGTGTGATCTGACTATCTGTTTCCATATAACCTTCCTATGTTTCCTTCAAGAAAAATTTTCAAGAATTTATTTTTGCATCCATTAAATGAGGTGCGAAAAAGCTTTTCACATTTGATTGAGTTAAGGCTGCTATTTTTAGACTCACTTCAACGGTCCCAATAGATTAAAGACGCTTTCGATTTTCAACAATAACTAATAAGTAACTACATACAATAACCTTCCTTAAGGGGTTAAATATTCGTCTTAACTGGTGATAAAGGCTACAACAGGGCGATTCGTTCGTTTTAGCAAAGACATGACCCCAATATAATTGAATTTTTCACATTAAGATGGCGCGGACTACGGTACTATACATAATTAGCACAAAGCAGCCAAATATTGCATTCCCACATATTGATGTACCAATAAGTCGTCAAATTAGTGAGCATTGCACAGTGGTGGAAAACCACTTTTTTTTATAAAATATATCTGTAACTTTTGAACGGCTCATGGTATTTTAAAAGCGGATTTAAAGTCTTTCAAAAAACCTAAAAAAAACACACACAGACTATATTCTTTCAGTTGTAAAAGAACATTTTTTTTAAATAAATTTTAATCTTTAAAATGTAAATCTTCTAAATGTAAACTCAAATTAAGGTTTATCCTAAATTTTCCTTCAAAACTAATCAGATATATCAACTCTACGAAAATTAATCAGACAACTAAAACTTATTTGTAGTAATATCTAAGATAAAATCTCAAACTATGTTCATAAAAACGAAATGTTTATAAAAACGATTTTATAAATTGAATTGAAATTGATACTCGATTTCTATCTTGGGTGGAGTGGTACTTTTGAATAGGTGGTACCAAAAGGGGCGTGGCTAGATTTCCTATTGTTTCTGTAAATTTTATCCTGCTCTAACTTTACTAAATACTGAATTTGGGCACGATCGCTTTGGGTATATTTATATTATAACCCGATTTTAAAGAAACCTAGAGTCTATAGTGACTTCTTAAGTGTCCTTTACGTCACTATTTCGAGAAAAGTCAGAAAAGAACCTTACAATGGGACTTTACAACATTCAAATGCTTTACAAAAATGTTGCTCGGAAAATTTTACATTTTACAAATTTTGCATCTCCAACTTTTTCCAATCATTTTGTCCCTTTGTAACGAGACATTCTATAAATAGAATTTGCTCATACATCAATAAATCTCATAGGCAATGTCGTTACCCTTGGTATAAGAACTCAGTGTGAGCAATTCATAGCATGACCATTGGAATTCTGATTTACTTAAGGCGCTACATTGTATAAGTATATAGGCTTGACTAGCAGTGGTCGTCAATCGCTAGCCGAACTTCGACCAGTGCAGACCATAAGACATAATTTCTTTTCAGAACTTCTGACTACCTTTTTTAACATCGCCTGATCCTTCTGATCGGGTGATAATACATACTCACAGCGACTTCGGTTGACTCTTCCCCCACAGCGACTTTGGTTGTCTGTTCCCCTACAGCGACTTCGCCTGTCTGTTCCCCCACATCGACTTCGGTTGTCTGTTCCCCTACTAAAGGCCTGCAGCGTTCCATTCATTCTACTTGTACAAATAGATAAAACAAGTAAGAACCTGATATTATCGGTACAAATACAACAAAGAGTAGAACAAAACATGTGCTCATGCGTTTTGGATTTAGTAGATCGCGTTTCATCTCTTTCTCTGGCTCTCATTGTAGTGGAAACTTTTTTTCTCTTTATCTGTTGCACTCAGTGAAGTAACTGTTGTTCCTCTTTTTTAAAGGGATATATCCATTTAATATAGATATTCCAGGTCGTACGCTTTGTGTTGATGATGTTTTCTTACTTTTTTTATTCTTTTTACAAAAAGTAATGGTGTAGGTTTCATCTGAGGCAAATTTTAACAAAAAAGAAAACCAAATTTTGCTCTTTATTCTTTATGCTTTGATACTTGGTACTTTCACTCTCTCATACCTATTCTATCGTTATCTAAAAGAGAAATATTCCATACGCACTCAATCCAAAGAGAGCGAAACAGATACAAGCAGATATAAGAAAATTGAACTACATACAACAAGTGTGTTTGGATGGTTCTTTGCAGACCTATATCCCCTACAGCGGTTTCGGCTGTCTGTTCCCCCACATCGACTTCGGTTGTTTGTTCCCCCACAGCGGCTTCGGTTGTCTGTTCCCCCACAGCGACTTCGGTTATCTGTTCCCCCACAGCGGCTCCGGCTGTATGTTTCCCCACAGCGACTTCGGTTGTCTGTTCCCCCACCGCGGCTTCGGCTGTCTGTTTCCCCACAGCGACTTCGGTTGTCTGTTCCCCCCTCGCGGCTTCGGCTATCTGTTCCCCCACAGCGGCTTTGCGGCAGCTTCGGCTGTCTGTTCGTAAGGTATATAAGTAAGGTTTATAAGTATATTATAAGAACAAATGTATGTATAACAATAACTTGTAGACCGAAGCCGAGATTATGCTGCAACTTTAAACTCAATCCTGAAATCCGAGCCTGCTAATCGTTGCGAGTTTAGTCCACGATTCCGAACCTCCCGAGCTGGTCCTACGAATTTGGCATCTGAACCAGAAACCTGGAATCCGAAACCGAACCTGGTAACCGGAACTTATGCTAGATTTCCATTAACCGTTTATCTGCAAATCGACATCGTTAGCGACTCGCAAGTGTATCCAGCTCATATATTTGGATTCAGCCCGAAAAGCAATTGTTTGTTGCCGTAAACCAATAAGTCATCTGTCGTATTTGCGACTTGAAATAGTCAGAGTATCTATGTTTCTTATTGTTTTAGTATAATTCTATATCAGATGTCTTCAATGATTATTTAACGATGATTTTGTTTGTCCATATTTCAAGAAAAGTCAGAAATGTGCCTTAAAATTAGAATTTTCTACAAAAATGACGACGAAATTTTGTTAGGGTGTTCTACAACATGAAATCGATATCTTTAACATTTTATGATTTTGAAAATCGGTATTAAATAAATACCGTCTGACGGATTTCAACAAAAAACCGGTTTTCCAGTTTCAGGTTTCGGTTTTGTATACTCCGACCTTCCTCTGGAAATTCTCATCTGATTCGATTTAGTTGTCCGTTCGTATGTCCGGCTGTGGCATGGTGGTTAGATCACTCGACTATCATGCAGGAGATCAATGGTTCGATTCTTGCTTCAGACATTTCTTTTATCTGCGGTCCACTTGATGTTGTCGAGAACAACTTCTCAGTATAGTGTCGAGTCAATCGGCATGTACTGTAAAAGCTTCTCAAACAGTGACGTTCGCATTCACCTATAAACAAGTAGGTGCCGTTTGCTGTGAATCTAGAAATATAATGCATGTTAAATCACAATAACGCGACAGACTATCTCATATCTCATTCAAGGGATGTAAAGGGAAAAGAAATTCAAGTTAAAAATGTTTCAAAACAGCTGACGTGGTATTCGTCTATATACAATTAGGTGCCGTTATGTGAGTTTAAAAAAAACAGATGTAGAAAAAAACTGTGCAATTATCACAATACGTGTTCTGAGCTATAAGGTAAAAATATCAGACACATTTTGGGTTCGTGGAGTCCACCAACATGAAGTTAGCGGCAGAAGAGTTGTTTTTCCGTAATAGTTTTTACGTAAAGAACTGGTGGGCTGTTTAATAACTTGAAAATTGTATTTAAATATCGCAATCGAAAAAGGAACAAGACCGGTTGATTTCGCTTTTAATTCACAAGTGTTAAATTCATTTATTAAAAGATGGCTTTTTACAAAAACAATAAATTTCCCAAGCTTACTAAACGAAAAACAAAAGAAAATAGAAACAGTTGACAGGACTTTAACGAAAGAAAATATGACATTAAGGAAATAATTCATTTTTAAAGGAGGGACAATAACAAAGCTTGGGAAAATGCAATTAAAGATCAAAACGGCCAAATAAGAGTATTTGTAAAGAAATAGGTAAATTTGTATCGGAGGTACTTTAACTTTGTCGTTCATATCATAGTTGAATTTAAGCTGTATAACTTTCCCAGGTATTTTTATTGCCTGGCGAAGGGCAAAGACATCCATTTTCGTCGGCCTGCTGCCGTGATATGTTACACATAGTGTCTTTAAGTTACATATTCAACGTTGTATCACTGATTTGAAATTAAAATTTAAAAAAATCAAACAGTGAAGTTAATCAATTTGGCAAGTGAAGCAGCCAAGGGCGTAGCCAGGTAGGGGCTGGAGGGGGCAGTTGCCCCCCCCTGCAGCTTGGAAAATCTGTTAAAATCCCGAAAAAATTTGGAATTCAAAATAAAACAGTACAGAAATTTTACTAAGGTGAACGGACTGATACAAACTTTCACCTTAAAACTTCGTGGGTATTTTTTAAATCTGAAATAAACTGATTTTTAAGTAAAAGTATTTATGTATTGTTATTGTCCTGCTTGTGCAGTGGTAACTATTGGCCAGACGTTTACAGGCATGTATCAAAAAAAAGTAATAAGATTGTGCAAAATTTATACTGTGTTTAGTGCACTTGCAACAAAAATACATAGTATGTACCTAAATGTGTATGGGTGAATTTGGTCATTTGTATTGAAGGTACCAAAAGGGTTGTAGAAAATTTTTCGGATTTCTTACAACAGTAGGTATACTGTTGTAAGATAATGAAATTGACCAAATTCAAATATTGTCCACTTTTTCATAAGGAAGTTATGTTTTTCATTAGGAAGTTTAAACTTAATTTTGGAAAATAATAAAACTGTTGAATCTTAAAAAGGATCAGTAAAATTTACTCGAGTTATCCTGCACACCAGCCAGCCGCCCAGGCAGACGGACATGGCTCCAGAATTGAATTTGCTCTTCAGATACTTAAGGATTATCATAGATTATTTTAATTCAGAAAGCATTAACAAGGTCTTGGGAAATTGGAGTGACGGAATGAGCTACTTCGGTGCGAGCCGATGCAGTCAATTGAACAAACACAGTGAAAATATTAAATAAAGCAAAAAAGCATGTGTGGAATTAAGAATCTTTGAGGCAACTGATTCCGTACTCGATTTCCGAATCGATTGTTTTAACAAGACTAAATTAATTAGTTTTTTGGGTTTGTAGATTACTTTCCGTGAAAAAGAAAACACACACAAAATTGATTTAAGCCCATAAAACCCTTTCATTGATAAAAATATTTTAACCAGAAATTTGTATAAAGTGCTCATGATAACAAAAAAAAGAAAACTATTTTTTCTTATGGGTAGGAACTTTTGGGTTTAAATCGATTTTCGCAGACTATAGTTGCCTTTTTAGGATAAGCCGTGTTTGACAAAGTTGTTTTAAATAAGTCAAGCTTATCTCCTAAAAACACTACTCAAAGCTAAAAAAAAAATATATTAAAATCATTTTGTATGAAACTGACATTGTAACTCAAAAAACTAAACATGCAATGACTATTTTCTTGACCATCACTATCGTCTTCCGTCTCTCGATGTGTTGTTTATCTTTCAAATGTGCTTTAATATATAGAAAAAAAATTCGAACGTATAAAATTGCTAAAATGGATCAGCAATACCATGTCCATGAGTGGATGGGTACTTACTTATTGATAGGCATTAGAGCGGTTCACATTTCAAAATTGCTAAAATTCCTCGGTGCGCGTTCATTTTCTGAAAGTTTTATCCCTAATGAGATGAAAAATATTTCAAAATCGTTTAAAGGTCATTTTTGGGCTGTTTACGACTTAAAACCTTTTGAATAATGTGTTGTCCAAACCAAATGACATATGTATAATATTTCGATCGGAGATCATTAATAATAATCCAGGCAATTTTTGGATTTTTAAATTTTTTGAAAAGACATTGTCCGTTATTTTTGGCGGAATTTTGAATCTGCAATTTAACTATCAAACGAACATTATCGTTTTTCGACATCAAATTTTTTTCTTATTTTGTTCTACCGAAAAAAGTTAGAATTTTTGTATTTTTGGGTGAAGGCTGGCCTTTCTAACAGTATATAATGTTGTACAGTTTTTGGACAATAAAATAAAAAAAAAAAAACAAAAAAAATAATTGTAAGAAGTTTATTTTTTGAAACGTTTTTGAATTTTTTTTCTGTGGTTATCTACAAACTGCAGCAAATATTGTTTTTGCTCTTCATTCGATGGTATTAAATTATTAAAATAAGTTATTAGTGCCAGACTTCTTTCACACTCCTTGATGAAGACTCAAAATAGGGGTCAGAAAACACGAGATAAGACTCGGGTTTACGACTGAAGACTAAAGAAATAATCGAAAAGACGCGATGAAGACTTGACTTAAAGGTTAGAAGACACGACGGAAGACTCGGGTTTGTAACTGATGACTTACGAAAGCACTTCAGATGAATTGAGAAGACGCGATAAAGACTCAAATTAGGTTCATGACCCGACTGAAGACCGACGAAAGTACTTCAGAAAAATCGACAAGACGCGATGAAGACTCGACTTAAGGGTCAGAAGACACGACAGAAGACTTGTGTTTATGTCACACGATTCAGCAGAAAGAAGTGTGGCATTAATAACTGACAATATTTGCTGCAGGTTGTAGATTACCACAGAAAAAATTTCAAAAACGTTTTAAATAAAAAATAAACATCTTACATTTAATTTTTTTTGTTTTTTTTTATTTTATGGTCCAAATAATGTATCATTATATACCGTTAGAAAGGCCAATCTTCGCCCAAAAATACAAAAATTCTAACTTTTTTTTGCTAGAACAAAATAAGAAAAAAATTTGATGTCGAAAAACGATAATGTTCGTTAGAGTTAAATTGCAGATTAAAAATTCCACCAAAAATAACGGAAATACCTAGGGAATACCTAGGGATCAACATTTTTGGGGGGTTGAAATATTTTTCATCTCGTTAGGGCTAGAACTTTCAGAAAATGGACGCGCGCCGAAGAAAATAAGACATATAATTTTTCCCATACATTTTTGAACCGGTCTAATAGGCATATATTCTAAAACAATATTTTTAAGCCAATTGACTGACATATAACTTTCTTTGGTGCTGTACTGGGTAATTGGGTGATGGTAACAGTTTCATACCATTTTCGGGTTTGTCCTGCTAAAAGTTCGAAATGCTTTCATATCGCGGAATTGCTCCATAAAATAAATATTCGCCCCAATACCCGCATTGGTACCAATTTGATATGAATTCACAGCGCACAACTTCTCACTAAAATTAATATTCCGCCCCTTATTTGCTATTCTACCTTAAGCCGTTTGGTCTTGGTTTCGTTAGGTTTTTCTTTAAGGGGTAAAAATTTTTAAAAATCTCCTTATGCAGATCTCTTATTCTATAGGAATCATTCTCATATAAATTTTTGCGATGCTACCTTTAGCCGTTGGTCTCGGTGATTGTATAAGTTTTATCCCTTTTGGGGCATTTTTAGCACCTAAGAAAGAAATTTGAAAAATGCCTTCGGATTATAACTTTAGTCGTTTGGATTGGGTCCTTTTTCACCCCTAAATGGACGAATTTCGAAAAATCACTTCGTGCAGCTCTCTAATTCTATAAGGATATTGCTCAATGGTACCGTTTTTGTCCCTTTTTGGCCTTTTTACCCCAAAAAGTACGAATTTCGAAAAATCCCTACTAGCAGCCCTATTGTCCTTTAATATGCTTGCTCATATATATTTCCACGATAATAGCTTTTGCCGCTTGGCCTAGATAATGTTACCAGTTTTCTCATTTGTTAGACCTTTTTTCCCCCTAAAAGTACGAATTTCAAAATATCCCTTGGTGCGCCACTCTAAGTCTATAAGGAGATTGCTCATGTACAGGTTTCACGATGATAGCTTGTCTAAATATTAACAAATTTGCGGATAAACCGTAACACGAGATTTTTAGTTTTAATTTTTTTTGTAAACATACTATTAACATGAAATATTAAACCGACTGCCCCCCCCCCCTACATTAGATCCTGGCTACGCCCTTGGAAGCAGTTATATAATGAACTCTGTAATACTCACCCATAGTGATAAGGATACACAATTCTCTTCATACATATTGTTTCAATTTGTTGAAAGCTCAATAAGAATTTTATTTACAAAATGTTTCCTTGATTCATTGTATGTAATTGTAATTCTGCTATATTAATTTATGTTTAATTCTAAACCTATATTATCAGTATTTATTTCACTGTTATATAAATTGAAGTTCTGTTTATTTTTTGCTGGGGCTAAAGAAATCGCAGAAAAGAAACACATATTAGTTACATTACGATGTCCAATCATTATTCATATTCAAAAACTTCTGCAAACTATTTCCTTGAAATGATTTTTGTTGAAGAATTCTCTATAAGTGCTTTGAATTCTCTATGATTTCCTCAGCTCCACAGTACGTTTGCACAATAGATTTATGTGTTTTTGTTGCTTATTTTCATGTACGTATCTTATATAAATAACTGCATATATAATCATGTATGTGTATGTGTTTTGCAAATTCTGACAGATAATTAACAGCAAATACAATTATGTAATTTTAAAATAAAATTAACAAACACAATAACAACATTAGATTGATTTCTAAAACATTCAATTCATTCATTAATAACAAATTTGACTAGAAAATAAATAATATACTAGATAGATATCGCTGCATTGTGACGATGCATTGAAACTATGTGAAAGGACAATAAACAACATCAAAAATAAATCAGAATTTATTATACATAAATAGAATAAACTACTGGGCGGCAGATAGCCCTCTCTGACGAGACTGACTGAGGGTGAGTCACTAGGACTACAATCAAAGAATTCATCTAAAATAAATATTGGAAGGGTTGGGGAATGATATAAACATAATGGCAATAAAAGCGTCGGGGTTGTAGATTTAAGGAGAGAGGGACTATCCTAATCCTTTGAACCATTTTTTATGAATGCAAGTACATGAGTTTTTTTTTTGTTGTATTTGGATGCTATAAAATATATTACGATGCTATATTATGTTGTTGCTGTTGCCGCTCCCGCTGCTGCTGCTGTGTCGTTGTCAGTTTAGATCTTCTTGTAGTGTTAACATCATATATGGAGGTCGTTCGAACCACCACCCTCTTATCAGCGGCACCAACAGTGGCCATAATAGTAAATAACAGTAAATATGAAGCTAGTCGATAGAATTGCTGCTTGTCGTCCATCCGTTAAAGTGAGAGAGGCTATCAGTCAATATCTCAATCAAAAATGCAGGCAAACACAGCCAGACAATTTAGACCGAAATTCTCCCAGCAACTCTCTTCGCTGGTTCCCTTTTCGGCTCTCCTCATTTTTTTCGGATAATTTTTGGGATTGCTGCGATCGCTCAGGTGTATTGGCATTTTGGCAAATTCCGGTCGAGGTGTACGGAATTTCTCCATTAATTGACTTTGCTCCGGCGTCAAGTTCTTTAGTTTTTTACCTGCGAAAAGAAGGGGAGAGAAATACGTTACTGATAGTAGTTAGCAACAATAGTGAGTAGGTGATCAGGACTCGCAATGGGATAGACAATTATCATAGCTAAGATACTCAAGTTGTAGTTAAGCTGCGTGCCGCAAATATATTTGGGGGCGATGTGAAAAAGTATCAGTTTTATTCAGATGGAGATCGGGGGTTTTCGGCTTGAAAGCCATCCCGCATTAATGTTGCCCTAGAAGACTGCATATAAGTGTGAAAATTTTAACTTTCTGGTCCGCATTTGGTCCCGGCTAAGAGCACGGCTAACTGTGAGGGGCGAAACTTAAAACACGTCTGCTCAGAGTGAGCAGTACCCTGGTCAGCGCCTGACCCAGAATGGGCGGCTGTAATAAAATCCTGGCAGGAAGAGAAAACTGCGACGTGGTGCGCTGGGCTTGCAACCCGCCATTGACGTATGAACTATTGCAATGAAAAGAAGTAAGAAAAGAATAAAATGGACCCCCAAAATGTTGACGACTACCGCAAACGAATTAAGGACCATGATTTGAGAATATGCACCTGGGATGTTAGAACACTGTACAGACCAGGTGCCTTCATCCAACTGGCGGAAGTCCTCGAAGAATACAAGGCTGACATAACCGCTTTACAGGAAATCCAATGGACGGGACACGGGTGCTCGCGCATGAAGGCGTGCGACATCTACTATAGCGGCCATGCAGACAATAACGAGTTTGGATGTGGATTTGTGGTTGGCAAGAGACTGCGACACCTAGTCTCAAAGTTCAACCCGGTGTGTGAACGTATAACCATCATAAGAGTCAAAACAAAGTTTTTCCACATAACACTTATATGTGCCCATGCTCTGACAGAAGAGAAAAGCGAAGAGGACAAGGACGAGTTCTACGAGAGCCTAGAAAATGTATATGACCGTAGCCCAAGCCATGACATCAAAACTGTACTAGGCGATTTTAATGCTAAAATAGGTAGACCGCATTTAAGCCAACCATCGGAAAATTCAGTCTGCACACCGAAACGTCAAACAATGACATTAGATTGATTGATTTCTCTGCGGCAAGAAATATGGTAGTTAGCAGCACTAGATTTGACCACAAAAATATTCATAAGTCGACATGGTTATCTTCAGATCAATTGACGAGGAATCATATTGATCACGTGGTAGTCGATGGAAGGCATGCATCGAGTGTTCTGGATGTACGAGTCATCAGGGGTGCGAACATTGACTTCGATCACTACCTTACCGCAGTTAAGGTACGCACAAGGCTAAGCATGGCGAAAAACTTACGTAACCAGGCACAACGAAAGCTGGACATCGAAAAACTGCGAACCACAGAGGTAGCGGACGCCTACTCCAACCACCTAACTCAACTGCTACGCAATGCTCCAACCCCTGATAATATAACCGCGCAGTGGCAATATATAGCCGACTTCATAGAACAGACTGCGAGAAGCGTAATTGGGTACTCATAGCCGTCTCAAGAAGATGCCTGGTACGATGATGAATGTCGCAATGCCACGAGAGAGACAGATGCTGCATACAGGGCGAAACTGCAGCCAATGGCAACGCAAGCTGTTCGTGAACGGCATAGGGAGAAGAGATGATAGGCAACTCGTCTCTTTGGACGAAAAAAGAAGGAGCTGAAGAAGAGACAGGATGAGTACACAGAGTTGCTCCGAAGTAGAGGGGAAGCCCGAAAATTCTACAAGAGAGTTAAGGCGCGAATGCGTGGAACAGGGTTGCCCTCCTGCAAAGACAGCGATGGTCAGCTAGTGACGGACCCGGATAACGTTATGAAGGTATGGAGAGATAATTTCAGAAATTTACTGGATACGGACACCAATCTAGAAGACCCCGCTCCAATCCACGGCGATGGTATTAACAGTCCACCTTCGAGCAGGAGCGAGATACGTGTCGCAATATCCCACCTTAAAAACAACAAAGCAGCTGGAGCCGATGGTCTTCCTGCTGAATTGTTTAAGGCTGGCGGGGAGGAGCTGATTAGGAGCATGCATCAGCTCATGGAGAACATCTGACTAGAGGAGAGCATTCCCGGTGATTGGAGTCTCAGTCTGTTATGTCCCATATACAAGAAATGAGATCGTAGTGAATGTAAGAACTACCGTGGAATAAGCCTAGTACCAATTGCGTACGGGGTCCTTTCGAGAGTATTGTGTGAACGTCTAAAGTCAATTGTAGAACAACTAATTGGACCATATCAATGCGGCTTTAGACCTGGTAAATCTACGATAGATCAAATATTCACTGTACGACAAGTTCTGGAAAAAACTCATGAAAAGCAGATCGACACCTACCACCTCGTTTTGTTCGACTCTCCGATAAGGAGTAGGCTATACGAGGCCATGTCTGAATTTGGTATTCCTGCAAAGCTAATTCGACTTTGCAGATGTACCTTGGAAAACACCAAATCATCAATTAAGATTGGTAAGGATCAGTCTGAACCATTTAACACGGAAAGAGGTCTCAGACAGGGTGATAGCTTGTCCTGTACACTATTTAATATAGTTATGGAGAAGGTGGTGAGAAAGGCTGGTGTCAACATGTCTGGCACCATATTCCACAAGAGCCACATGCCACTAGCCTATGCCGATGATATAGACATCATTGGCCGAAACCTACGGGATGTTACTGTAGTTTTCTCATCACTAGAAAAGAAGTCAGCAAAATGGGTTTAGCGGTCAACGAGGATAAAACAAAAATAATGATTTCGACGAACAAAGAGTCCTCTCGATGGGGACACACCGTCAACGTTGAAAATTATTGTTTTGAGGTAGAAGATGATTTAGCATACTTTTGATATTCCGTAAATAAGAAAAATACAGTCAGCCAAGAAATCAAGCGGAGAATAGTGCTCGGCGCACTTCGGCAGCACTTTAGTAACACCACCTTATCTCGGGATACTAAGAAACAGCTATACCAGGTGCTAATTTTACCCGTTCTGCTGTATGCTGCCGAATCATGGGTGCTTACGACAAAGGAGATACAAAACCTGGGAGTATTCGAGAGAAAAGTACTCCGAAAAATATATGGGCCTATCTGTGTCGACGGCGAGTTTCGCCATCGGATAAACCATTATCTGTATAAGCTTTATCACGACATCGACGTAGCTAAAAGGGTCAGAATCCAACGACTACGATGCCACGATGTCTGGGATATGTTGCCAGGATGGATGTAAATGCTCCCACGAGAAAGGTGTTTTTAAGGCGAACCTGAAGGACTGCGCAGAGCAGGCTGACCCAAACTCCGTTGGAAGGACCAAGTGGTTGGCGACGTGCCTCCATCTGATAGGACTAACTGGAGAACGTACGCAGAAGACCAAAGCGTGTGGAATTCTTTAATACTTCAGGCCTCTAATTTATTAACTACGTTCGTAAGTTGTAATATGCCACTTAAGTAAATAAGTAAAAGTGGGCAGAATGGTACATTTGTATGGGAGGTACCAAAAGGGAGATTAGCTAGACTTTTAATTTTTTCTCCATTTTTTTTTAATTTTATAAAATTTAGACTTTCGGCACAGCACGATCTCGTTGGGTGTAGTGATATTTTAAATCAATTTCTAAAGTAGGCGGATTGGTATATATGTATGGGAGGTACCATAAGGGGGTTTGGCTAGGCTTTACATTTTTTCCAAAACTTTATCCTGTTACAGATTTAATAAATACAGAATTTGGGCACGATTGCGTTGGGTGTATTGAAATTAGTACTTGATTTCTGAAGTGGACGGAATAGTACATATGTATGGAATGGTACATATCTATCTATGTGTTACACTCTTAAGTCGTATCAAATCGTATCGTATTGATTGCTTACCGAGATGGTTAGTTTAAAGTCGCCCTACTCCATTTATGATTCTAAACTTGTTACATTCATAACACAGTACAGCATTTTTCAGCTCATTAATTTGGGACTCAGTTCTGAGAACTGCATGTGAAAGTAGCCCCAAAAGGAAGAAGTTCAGCATCATTCGTTTTGTCAAGTTACATTCTTAATTTTTTTTAATTTGTTTCAGCTAAATCGAACTAGTGGTTCTCGAGTTATATCAAACAAAACAGCCTAAAACGTGACAAATTTCCCTATACGATACTTACTAACTTCAAATCGATATTAACTTATTATGGCAGGTAACTTGACAAAACGAATGACGCAGAACTTCTTCTGTTTGGGGCTACTTTCACGTGCAGTTCTCAGAATTGAGTCCCATAATCATGTGTTGTACTGTGTAAAGAAGATTTTGTAATTCAAGTTTTTCTACTTCCAATATGATTTTAAAATTTTAATTTCGCAGACCTAAGTCCCCTTAAACTCAACTGCAAGCTTTTCTCCGCCCACTTATCTTTATACGACTTTCAGAGAAATTACCTTCGATAGCATCGCTTACTAATGATGTTTCCACGGGATTCAACAACTCGACACGATCACAGGCTTTTCTGAATTCCGTTGGATTCATTAAACAATAGCGAGGCGTTAGGCACAGTGGACCCAGGACACGGCGACGATTCTCTGCGGTTGCATCCAATTTTTTGCGTTTACACTCCGCTACGCTCCAGTCGGCGAGGCAGGTGAAGAGTGTCAGTTCCGAGCTCAACTGCAGGGCATCACGTTTTGCAATCATCTCCAGTTCTTCAAAACGCAACTCAGTCATTTCTGCTTTGCTCAGGATCAATTCGGCGTGCATGTCAATCAGCTGGAGGGCGTTGTTCAACAAGGCCACACCGTAGTCTTCTGCAGTAAAGGGATTCGGATTGGGGGCGGGTATATTGGCATTGGGATTCGTCGCAGAGGAATTTGAGCTGTTTGCCGATGCCTGCTGTTGGGCTCGGCGTTTACTCTTCTTCTGGGAGGCGGCTTCTTGTGTCGTAATGACCGACCCCAGCTGATGGGAAATGGTTGTCGTGATGCCTTGATAGAACCACAGTGATCGGAAGACATCTACCACAGTCGCACTGCTCAGCTGTAGGTCCAATTCTCGTATACAGTGAATGATCTAAGAGATTGGGGAGACAGAGAGGCAGAGAGAACAGTGTTATTGCATCAAACGTTCAACATGGAAGCGATTGCAAGTAGCATCAATGGAATCAAACATACCAAATCAGGACAATTGTATCGATCAGCCAATTCAAGTATTTTCAATATATGCAAATGATCACGATATTTGACAAATTTAGTTTCCAAAAATCGTATGACAAGTTCAAAATCGTGCTTATCTACATTTGAGATCTGAAAATGATTATCACCTTTGCGTCCACTATTCGGCCCCGCGTGTATCAGTTTTGCCAATTCCACGCTATTCTCCAAGATGGCTTTGCGCTCGCACCGTATCATGTACCGGTCGTCCCCATTGACCACTATGAAGTCAATATAGGGACTGGGAATGATCGGTATGCCCGTGGATACATTTGTGTGGGCCCGCATAAAGAACGGCGGCGCTGTGGGCGTGTAGGATACAGTGCGGTGGGTGCTACTGCTGCTGGCACAGCCATCACCAGCACCACGACCGCCACTGTTGGAGCCACCGCCACCGCTACTGCTGCGGCCTGCGGTGCTGTCCGGATTATGTTGACCATCCGAACTCAGACCAAATGGCAAAACCATTTTTGTTTTAAAATGAACTTGTGGCTATTTGACAATTGAAGTCCTTAAATTGAACTTAAATTAAAAGTCTATCGAATTATTGCTTTCCGGGAGAATCGAAGCAAAAACTTTAACAATATCTCGTCATTGAAGGGCAGTGTTGATCGTTGGAATCTGAAATGAGATGGTAGGAAAAAGAAACAACAACAACTAATCAGTATTACGTTATTTACATGTGATCAATGAAAAAGTTTATGAATGAATTAAAGCGATTTGTATTTAATTTGGAAGCAGCAAATATGTAAGGGTTATATTTTGGGGAGAAGAGAGAGCTATTTTTTTATTACTAGCTACTTTTTTTTATAAAATACAACATATTTACATTGTTTGTCATTATTGAAATCTGGGCCTTATTCAACTGAACTTTCGAAGTTTAATAAATGACCCACTTTGTATGAGACCCTCTCAATTGCGGATGTTGGCTAAAGTATTAAAAATACCAACATCCGCACTGGAAGTACCCAAGAAATGTTGTATATATTTCAAATTTGTTTTATAACTATTTCGGCTTAACAGTAATACAGAACCGCATTAAAGGTTATCATACATATATAATTTAACGCCTGCCGTTAATTGCAGCAACTGTGAATTTATCGCCCTCAAGATAACCCAGCAATGCCTTGATTTGCGAAACCAAAACAACTTTACTAGGCGGAAAAGCGCCAACCGCACCATAATCTAATTTCGCAATTTATTTGAGACATATCACCCACCGGTCTTGAAGGAACTCCCCTAAATTTTTGCAAGATATGAAGAAAAAGCGTCATATCAACAACAAGTTCATAAAGCCGCCATACGCGAACACAATAATTTAATTGTTACCTTTTACAACTGATAACTTACGATTACGTCTTAGAACATCGTATAGTTGACAGAGATTGTCACTGTGACTGAGGTGTGACTAGTCTTGGAGCTAAAAAATTAACTCTTATAATACCAAGCCCCGAAGTTCGCACCCATAATGGACAAAATGTACAATGTTGTGCCAAAATTAAGATCAGAATAAATTCGGGTGTGTGATTTCGCAAAATGTCTGAACTTTAAATGACTATAGATATGATGTGATAATATTATTGATAAATGTAATAAAACAAAATAGTAAATCGATATGTTGTGGTAAAGACACCGGCGACAATAAGACTAAAACTTATTTTTTTTTCTTCCATTCTGGCAACCCAGTAGGAAGTTCCGTCATACGCGACTTTGTCGTCAACGCTGTCCTCAAGACAAAATGTGAAAAATGTATGTACTTGTCGTCAAGACACTCGGTTGACGTAAAAAGTTTTTAGTTTATTAAACGGACGAGTACACATCAAACATTTTATAGTTTGAAATCTCGAATGAAGGTGAATGCCGTATTTAAGTTTATATCCATCACTTCTCTCTTGGTCAGTAGTTTTCCAAAAGTATTAACAATTCGTCATACTAATAAAAAGCTAAAAACAGCTAAAAATCCATCTTTTAAAATGGCACCAATGTATATACAAAGTCATACTAATATGGCTTGGAAGACAATTCAAGATATACATAGGCATCAAAGACAATTTGACCGACATTTTCACCCATTAGGCGACGTATCGCTTACATAGTCATCAACGACTATTTAACCGACCTTGTCACCCATCATGTCGTGCATGATTATGTGGGCGACAGGTCGCTTGTATAGGCATCAACGAAAAATTGACCGACATTGTCGCTCATCAGCTCGTGCATGACAAAGCGGACACTTGTATAAAAATTTCGTCGACGATTTATATGGAAGGTTACTTAAAAGTCATCAACTTATGACTTAATGAGGTTTCAAAACGACTTCCTGTAAAATTATGACATTTTGATATATCAACTTTTACCAAAATAATATATTTATCTATGGCGGATCTTATGAGAAGATCCGTGTCAAGTCATTATCCCCGCACAAAAATATGAGTCTAAAATGAGTGAACAAAATGTGTGTAGCTCAGAATTATGAGAAAAGTAAAGATTCTCAAATAAGTTGAATTTATGAGGCTCAGAATTTTAAGATCGGAAAAGGGCCTATAATTTGGTTTTTACTGAAAAAGTCAAACGAACCAAAAACAAACATTATGGTTTTTGTAGTCCATCTAGTACGCCATGAAACAATGAAGACTGAACATCAAAAAATAAATTGTATATCTTATAAAGAGAAAGTGAATATGAAAGTTGCGCATTAATAATTTAATTAATTTGATAGAAAATTTCTTGGATAATGGATCGCAAAACAGCAATATTGGTGAGGAGAAATAAGATATGAGTCATATCCCTGCAGTTCTGGAGGTATCGATTGGCCATGCTTGAACTACCTACCGCACTACTCCATACGTGGGTACTTACTTGTATGACCCTATGGTAAACGAAGGCCGAAACACCGAGTACAAACAAAGTATGCGCACGAAAGCGACACAATGCGTAAGCGAAACGTTTAAAGCTATTTTAATATTTACTTCTGGGTACGGCCGGCCATGGTATGATGGTTAGAACACGCCACTATCATACAGAAGATTCATGGTGTAAATGGAAATTTAGTTTTTTTTTTAGGTGGGGGTATTTTATATAAATACGAAATGATGAAATCCATTGATTAGGGTTTGCAAAAAAAATATAGGTGGTGCCTAGTAAGTAGTAATTTCACCACCTACACAGAAAAAAAATGCGTTCTAAATTTTAGACTTAAATATTTAAGTTCGAAAAGTGCTAATTATTCTTAAACCAAGTACAAAACGGGATAAGTTCAAAAATCTAAGCGTAGAAATTGTTAAAACAAGAATGAAATTCTCCAATTAAGTTTGTACGAACTAAATTATAGAATTTTAAGTACGAACTTCTCAACTTTAAAGTAAAAAATTCTTAGAATTAATATCAAGAAATATCTGACTCAAAGTAAAAATAAAAAATCTTACATAAATCTCTGAGAAAAAAATGTTTGGGAGAGAAATAACATTTACTGTCTTGATTAATATTTTCTCCCCACAATTAATTCGCATTCTAAAAGTTTAAAATTCTTATTTTTTGCAAAAATCGTACTTGAATTTAAGCGTATAAATTCTCCAATTTAGTATGAAACACTTAAGAGCTTGTGCGAATCAAGTGACGTGTGATGTTCGTTGATGCCATTTTCGCACCAGTGTGTTTTGACTTCTCATTAATTTTGTGGAGAATATAACACTTAACGTTTGTAATGATAGTAAAAAAGCAAAGCAAGAGGGTACTGATTAGATAGTTTGGCAACAATTTAATTAGCTATCCTCATATTTAATAAAAATCAAGCCCCATCTAGCTTAATGTCATCTATAATTAAGAATTCTGTACTTTAAATTCAAGCCCAAGCCGGCTTAATGCCATCTATATTCAAGAATTCTATACTTAAAAATCAAGCCCCACCAGACTTAATGTCATCTATTATTAAGAATTTTATACTTAAAAATCAAGCGCCACAAGGCTTAATAACATCTACAAATAAGAATTCCAGCTAGGTTTTTCCGTTCTTGGATCAAGCATGTTGTACTGGATTTAAGAAAATCCGTACTTATCATACTTTTTACACCGCTTGGGAATGATTTAAGTACGAAATACTTGATTTTAGTTTTTGAGTGTACAAACTATTGCCCAGTTTTAGAAGGATACGGCTCATATTTAAGGCTGATATTGAGTTCAATGTTTTATACGAATTGTTGCCAAATCCCATAACAATTATTTTTCTTCGAAATAAATGTAGAAAATTGTTGGCGAAGCAGTACTAAGTTGTTCGCACGAAAAGTTGAAAATGTTCCAACAGCAACATTGAGATTCTTGGGGAAAAGTTCTATAGAAGACCTAGATTTTCCCTCGTCAGTATGAGTAGGCCATATAATATGTTTCATGAGGTGCCTTCCACGCCACTGACGGAATCTATACAT
This sequence comes from Muscina levida, assembly GCA_964034835.1. Taxonomy (NCBI): domain Eukaryota; kingdom Metazoa; phylum Arthropoda; class Insecta; order Diptera; family Muscidae; genus Muscina; species Muscina levida. The sequence continues at coordinate 79,008,459 of OZ035883.1, forward strand.
GAAAGCAAGTTAACAAAAGTAATTTTTTGGTTAAAAAAACAAAGGCACTTAAATGTACTGTACCTATAAGAACTTTTTTTGTATCAAAAATTACAATTTTTTGTATCAAAAAGTACAATATATTGTACCAAAAAATGCCACCAGCCGTGGCATAGTGGTTAGAACACGCGACTACCATGCGGGAGATCACAGGTTCAACTCCTGACTCCAGTCATCTTAAAAAAAAAATTCTTTCATTGTCGGCTCCCCTCGAATGTTGTCGACAGCAACTTCGCAGTATTAGTGTCGAGTCAATCGGCATGTCTAGTAAGAGCTTCTCAAACAGTGACGTTTGCATTCGTCGATAAACAAGTAGGTGGCGTTAGTTGTGAACCTAAAAATAGAAAGCGTGATAATTCACAACAACGCGAGAAGCTATCCCATACCTCATTCATGGGGTGTAAAGGAAAGTACCTAAAAGTACTAAATTAAAAGTACTTAATTAAAAGTACCAAAAAGTACTACTTATTGTTACAAAAAGTACAATTTATTGTACCAAGCAATAGTTTTATTTTACACAAAACTTACTTTTATTGTTTCAAACAGTACTATTATTGTATCCAAAAGTAACACTTTTTGTACGAATAGTAATTGCAAAACAATTTAATTATTGTAGCAAACAATACTTTCATTGTACAGTACACTTTGTTGTACGAAAAGTACTGTAATAATACCAAATAATTCAATTTATTGGGCCAAAAAGTACTGTTAATGTACCAAAAACTACTTTTAATGTACAAAAAGTACAATTTATTATACCAAACAATTCAATTATTGTACCAAACAATACTTTTATTGTACACAATACGTACATTTATTGTTTCAAATAGTACTTTTATTGTATCCAAAAGAAAAATTTTTTGTACGAATAGTACTTTTGTACCAAAAAATGAAATTTATTGTACAAAAAAGTACTTTAAATGTACCAAGATGTACTACTTATTGTTGCAAAAATTTTTGATTATTGTACACAATACTTTTTTGTACACAAAACGTACTTTTATTGTTTCAAACAGTACTTTTACTGTATCAAAAAGTACAATATATTGTACGAAAAGAACTGTTATAATACCAAAAAATTTAATTTATTGAGCCAAAAAGTTTTCTTAATGTACCAAGAAGTACTACTTATATTGCAAAAACTGCTATTTATTGTACTACAAAATTAAAATAGCGTACCAAACAATACTTTTATTGTACACAAAAATAATTTATTGTTTCATAAAGTACATTTAATTGTACGAAAAAGTACGTTTATTGTACCCAAAGTAATGTTATTGTGCTAAAAAGTAATTTATTGTACCAAAAAGTACTTTTATTGTACCAAAAAATAAATTTATTGTACCAAAAAATAAATTTATTGTACCAAAAAGAACTTTTAACGTACAAAAAAGTACTTTTATTATACACAAAGAGTAATTTTGCTGTACCAGAGAGTACTATTATGCTAAAAAGTTGTTTTATTGCAACAAAAAGTACTTTAATGGTGCCAAAAATTCATTATAGTGTATCAAATGTAATTTTATATTAGGTGTACAAATAAGTTTCCGCGGTTTGTCAAAAGATGGCCCCACCAGAAGGTTATGGAGAAATTGCCAGATGTAAAACATAATATCCCAAGTTTCGTCATCCGGCAACACCATAACCTTAAAGTACTAGTGATTCCGTATCAGCATCACGTAATTTTTTTCGTGCAAAAATGTCAAGTTTTGTGCCATCATTTGCGGGAACTTTTGATTTACTTCTTTAATTTGAAAAAATCTGCAGCTGAGGCGCATCGTTGGGAATGATTCAAAAACAAGGAAATTGGGTTCCATATGAACTAAAGCCGAAATGCTGCTTGCCAGGAATAAAAAAAATGGATTCACTACGATAATCCAAAGAAGAGAAAGTCATGGGTTAAGCCCGACGAACCATCAACATCGACAGCTAAGCCGAATATTCATGGGAAAAAACTCATACTGTGTATTTGGTGAGATCAGCTTGGTGTCGTGTATTATGAATTGCTCAAACCAAGCCAAACCATTACTGGAGCTCTCTACCGAACACAATTGATGAGATTGAGTCGGGCACTTAAGGAAAAACGCGCCCATTACTACTCCAGACACGACAAAATTATTCGTTTACTCGATAATGCTCGTCCACATGTTGCGGCGCCGGTAAAAACATACTAGGAAACACTCAACTGGGAAGTTTTACCCCACCCGCCGTATTCACCAGTCTTAGCACCTTCTGATTATCACCTGTTCCGGTCGATGGCACATGGTCTGTCTGAGCAGCGCTTCACATCATATGAAGACACCAAAAATTGGGTAGATTTGTGGATAGCGTCAAAAGATGAAGAGTTTTTTCGACGGGGTATCCGAATGTTGCCAGAAAGATGGGGAAAAGTAGTGGCAAATGATGGAAAATACTTTGAATAAAACGTAATGTACTGTTCCTTCACAATAAATTCCTAATTTTTTATAAAAAACCGCGGAAACTTATTTGTACACCTAATATTATTTCACAGTTTTTAAGCAAACGTCACAAAAATTAGTGAACATGTTATACTAATGTGATTCTTTAATAGTATCAAGTCGCGAGCTAATAGAGTGAGTATTTTAGAAATGCCGCTCTTAAGATAGACGGGAAAACTGTAAAATTTCATACAAATGCATGAAAGTAGTAGAAATTTCTTAGTTCGCGGACTGGAGTTTGAGCAGCGTTTCATCAAATGGCATTAGCACCGAGTACATTCTGTGTATCGTAATTTTTCTCTCTAGCCTTAAAGTTCACTTCCCATACGTATACTCCATCCACTGACCGAAATTTTAAAATGGGTTGCAAGATCGTATCTGTGGGACCATATACTATCTGTATACCAAATTGTTTCTTTTTTGTCCTAAACTCTAATTTTACCACCGCCCACTAATTAAAAATAAAAATGTGGTCTGCATAATCATGTCTGTACTGTCCATTCTAAATGTGTATCAAATGTTAACTCTTTCGATCTAATATGCACTTTTGCCAATCCCCCTCTTACCAGTGTTTAGCAATAAAAATGTCGTCTGCATAGTCACATCTGTCGTCTAGTTTGTCTCTCAAGAACTAAAAAAAAGTTTTAAGCTTTCTGGCCGCCGAAATTCGTTTATCAAATTACATTGACGATTCAGACGTAATAATATTTTCAATCGTTTAACAAATAGTTAATACAATACGGCATTGATATAAACTATTGCACTACGATATTTTGTTTTAAAATTATAAATAATAGCTGAAGCATATCAATAACAAACTACGTCGTGTTGCAAGTTATAACAATTGGCTGTAACCAGCCTGTGCTGCAGCTTTAACTGCAAGCATTCGTAAACGTAAACTTGGCCTTAACTTTGCATGCATATATGTTAGTGTTGCCATTGAAATTCTGCCGTTTTAATTAACAACATATATGCTCCTGAACCGCCACTGAGAAGTGAATTTAACATTTGACTTTAGGTAAGTGAGTAGTTGGTTCGAGGCTTTACTGTGACCTCAACTAGGCAGTGATGGAAAAGATGAAATATATTTTTATTAGCAGTATTCTTAATTTTTTTTTTAAATGGGATATCGCCTTATAAATTGTAATATATATCGCTTTCTTTGAAAGCGCAAAAGTAATTTTTATTCTTTTAAATGTAACACCCACAGGAAAGCGTTTAAATATCCTAGTTTTTTTGGACTAAATATGTGTCATGACTTAATGATTGTTAGACATGATAAATTTGGCGAATTTTTGTTATTTTTTTATACATATTTGGCTAATTTATAGATTTTCTTTACGATTTATTAACGGAAAGGCTTAGTAAGTTAACATTTTGTCAGATTCAATAAAAAAAACATCTAAAATCCATCTATCATATGCTTACAATCAATTTTTGAGGTCACTGCAATACATTTTGTGTTAATAAATTTATAAAAACATTTCACCAAAATAGCAAATACCCTAACTTTTAACGTACATATCACTATCACGTGTAATTGATTGCACTCACGAGTGAACACTCTCTCTCTCTCTCTCACACACAGCAGTTATAAACCTCATTTTTGTATTTAAAATAACAAAACAGAAAAAATACGCAAATTTGTCGATAATTAAATTAAGACACATTTTTATTACGAAAATACTTGGCAACAAAACTCTGCTATGGATTTTAAATTAATTAGAGCGCTTTATTACAGCTCTAATAAGTCTCTATAAATAAAACTGATTTGTTTTAAAAATTTAAAATTACTACTCTGCGCAATTGCCACCTGATAAATTATTCAAGGGTCATGTGTGTACACTTTTCTGACGCACCACGTGCGGACATCTAACAGTTTAGCGATTTAAACAAAAACTAATTCGATGTTCTACGGTAGTTTATTGTCCGGTTAAGGGAAAGAACCTGCTTTTTTAATAATCTATTCATGTTTCTTATCGGCAACACAGCCAGTGAAATATGAGTATTTTTTTAAAACTATTGTAAACTTCGGGCAAAGCCCCATTTGGCATTGTATATAAAGATTTTTATTTCTTATCATCATTGAGAAATTATGCGTGAATTTACACATTTTCTTTAGTTATATTTTAAATCCTTTCCTATCCTATTAATACTATAAATGTATATGTTTGTATGTTTGTTTGTATGCTTGTGGCTCAAAGACGCCTTAACGGCTTAACCGATTTCAATGAAATTTCGAAGACAGATAGTATGCTATATGGAAATTACCGTAGGCTATATTTTTTTTTTTAATGTTTCACCCTATGGGCGAATTCGGTGTGGCAAAACTTTTTTTCGAACTAGGGGGATAAAAATTGATACATCGATAGTGCTTGATCAGTGGACGTGACCTAGAGTATAGAGAACAAAAAAGTGGAATCTGACGTAAAATTTTTAGTTTATTAAACGGATGAGTAAACATCAGCAATTTTATAGTTTAGTTATACCATTCTCTTCCCTCTTTGTCAGTAGTTTTCCAAAAGTATTAACAATTCGTCATACTAATAAAAATCTAAAAAACAGCTAAAAATCCATACTTTAAAATGGCACCAATGCAATGACAATTCAAGACATACATAGGCATCAACGACAATTTGACCGACATTTTCACCAATCAGGTTGTGCATGATTGTGTAGGCAACGTGTCGCTTATATAGTCATCAACGTCAATTTAACCGACATTGTCCCCCATCATGTCGTACATGATTGTGTGGGCGACAGGTTGCTTGTATAGGCATCAACGAAACATTGTCGCTCATCACGTCGTGCAAGACAAAGCGGACACTTGTATGAAAATTTCGTCGATGATTTGTATGAACGGTCCCCTAAATGTCATCAACGATTTACTATGGTCATGCACCTATCCTCGAGGCTAACTGGTTATTTTTAGAGTTTTTGCTTTATGTACAAAAACAAGACATAGTGTTACTATTGAAAGCAATTTAATTTAGAAATGTTAAAAATAGCGTATGGAAGGGAGCGTTTAACAGAAAAAACATGTCTAAATCTAATTCTAATATTAATTAGATCAAAATCACGTTCTAACAATAGCCAATTATTGGGCATCTGAAGCCAGGTTATTAATACGGCTAATTACAAAGTGCAACAAATTTTTGAGGGCGGATTAATTCCTTTAAGGGATGAAAGCCTCAGATGAGTATATCACCGTGAAGTTTTCAGTTTAACCTAAAATAGAGTTTTAAATAGGTACTAAAGAACTACATTTCTTACCCGTATTGTTTTAGTAAATGTAACGACTTTTTTATGGAACATTTAACTCTCTATCTCGAGTCCTTACGTGCCCGTTTCGTCCCTATTTCGAAAAAGGCAGAAAAAGACCTTTAAATGTGACTTTAGGACATTCAAATGCTCTACAAAAATGTTTCTTGGAAAATTTTACAAGGGGTGTTTAAAGACCAACAATTGATATCTGCAACTTTTACTACTCATTTTGTCTCTTTTCAAATCACTGTCTGAAAAGCGACCTAAAATAGTCATGTTTGTTATTGTTTTAGTACATATTCGATATCAGATGTCTTCACTGAAATTTAACAACGTTTTTTTGTTGTGGAACATTTAAACTCTCTATCTCGACTCCTTATGTATCCTTTTCGTCCTTATTTAAAAAAAGTCAGAAAAGTGTCGTAAAATGGGACTTTAGAACATTACAATTTTCTACAAAGATGTTTATTAGAAAATTTTTGTGGGGTTGTTCTAAGACAAAAAATCGATATCATTAACATTTCATGATTTCGAAAAACCGGAAAAACCGACCTCAAAAAACCGGTTTTGTATACTCTAGGCGTGACTAAACTGTTTTTTAGTACTAGTATTAGTGGGTGGAGTAGGCGTGGCAAAACTGTATTTTAGATAAAATTAGATATAAAGATAGTATTCGGCAACACGAATAATAATATGCAAACGAAATTTAAATTGTGGATCAGAGGGTGGAGGTAGCTTGACCAAACTGTGTTTTAGCCCCACAGAGATACAATTTGGTACACAGATAGTACTCGGCACTACAGGTTCGAATTTGCAGACGAAATTGTTATTCTCAATCAGTGGTCGAAGAGGTTGTGGCAAAGCTGTATTTTAGCCCTAGAGCGATTATATTTCATATACAGATAATATTCGATACCAAAAAGTACAATTTATTTCATCAAAAAGTACATTTATTTTACCAAAAAGTACAAGTTTGTGTATCAAAGAATACATTTATTGTACTAAGAAGTACAGGTTATTGTAATAAAAAATACATTTATTGTACCAAAAAAGAGTAATTTATTGGTATACTGCGTCAGTTTGTTTTATCAAAAATTTTAGCAATAAGTTGTCAGAAAATGAATGTCGATAGCCTCTTTAACCTTTACAGTACCAACAAAATATTTATTTTCGGCTGGCGGGATTATGAAGGCGAACATTTTATTTCCGATCGGTGGGCAGAAGGGAAAGTGGGAAAATGTTTTTAGGACTATATAAGGTAATATTTGTATACAGATAGTACTTGGCGCTATAGATATGAATTAACAGACAGATGTTTTAATATCGGTTAGTGAGATGTGGTTAGTTTGATCAGTAACTTGGGGTTACGAATTGTTTAAAGAGCGTACTATATTATAGGCATTCGTCAAGTAAGCAATAGCGAAGCATTGCCGGGTCCACTAGTATTTACTTAATTAATGTAGTAAAATGCAAACTAAGGAACTTCTTCATACTTATTTTATTTACAACTGCACCATTTCCAATTGAAGTACTTATAAAAAACTAACTGACCCGGCAAACGTTGTTCTGCCATACAACTTCTGACTCGGCAAACTTCATCTCGCTCCAAGTTAATGCCTTCATATAAGCTCCAGAGTAATATTAAAACACATTAGTTCAAATTTTAATGTTACTTATTTGAAATGTTTTTCGATTTGTTTTCCGGCGCTAAAACAAATAATGAAGACAGTTTGCCAACACGCGAAAAACTGAGAAATTCGAGGTTGATCCCACAAACTTCCAATGATTGGCCTTGCGATTTATTGATTGTCATCGCAAAAGCCAATCGAATGGGGAATTGAAATAGCTAGAATTGGAAGGGAAAATCTGTTGGAATAAGAGAAATGCGAGGGATAAGGACTTCCTCTCCTTTGAAAAAATTTGACGGGAACGTCATCAATCCAGTTGTAACATCAACAGGAATTTGCCCATTACAAAGCGCCAGTAGTTTTCGTTTGACAAAAATCTTCCGACAGAAATATCATAGCCCACCAAATCGTTTCGAATCACCTCATAAATCCTTCATCTTTCGGTCAAATGCCTCCAAAGCTCGTTGATGCGCTATCGTGCATTCATCTCAAATGATGATTTTGCATTCTCGCAATATTGTGCCCAATGGCTTGTCAACTGTGAGAAGATTCATCGGCAACTTCAAAGCGGAGTGTGCAGTTCGACCGCCTTCCAACAATGTGGCAGCAGATGGTGCAACAGCTATCGCAATTTGCGATCGATATGCATAAAAGTTATTTGAGCTAACCTTCTTGTTCGTTTCTTTTCCTGATGACTTGTAGATAAACTTGTCGTTGTATTGACTATCTTTAAATTGTGGTGATATTCACCCTCTCCACGGCAGAACATTAACAGGTATTGAAGTGTATCATATGACCGATGAGTCTCCCGACGCTTGAGAACAATATCGTGTGATTCCACATTCTCACCCTGCAATAGCTGTGAAGCCGTCGATATTCATATGAACACAATCAAATTTTTGGCATTTTTCCAAATTTTCCAACAACAATTTTCTATTTTTCCATTCGAAAACAATTGAGAACAAAATTTTACACAAAAATTCAATTTGGAATTTTCACCAAATCAAGCAAAATTCAAATTCAAAATTTTGCCGAAAAAATTCATATTTTTCGTTTTTTTCGGAATTTTCCGAGTTTTCCACCGAGAATTTGTGTATTTTTCCATTCGGAAAGTCATGTTGAAATAATTATCTTAAATTTTTCCCAGTTACATCGTCCAAAACTATCAAATCATACGACAAAAAGCTAAATTTCGTCGAAAAAAAAATTAAAATTTTTCGAATTTTTCCGGAATTTTCCGAATTTTCCAACAAAATTTTTTATTGCACACAAAATTCCATACAAAAAACCAATTTTCGGTTATTCCAAATTCCCGGCTATTCCGGTGGATTTTCACAAAATTTTCTCTCACATAAACATTCTCCTAGCAATTTCGAACTGAAAAAAAATTTCAGCAAAATCGGTCCAGCCGTTCTCAATTGATGAATTACTATACATTTTTTACACCATTTTTATATATATATAGATAGATATTATTTATCTTGTTAAAGTTTCCAACCAACATCAAAAACATCAAATCATGCGAAAACTGCAAAATTTCGTCGATAAAAAAATCTAAATTTTTTGCGCTTTTCCGGAATTTTCCGAGTTTTTTGCTAATAATTTTCTATTTTTGCATTCGAAAAGCCATTTCGTAACAATTGCACTCAAATTTCCCGGCTTTTCCTAAGGAGTTTCCCAAAATTTTCTGGCATACAAAATTCCTGCCAATTACGAACAATTGAAAAAAAAATAGAGCAAACTGTGCCAACGTTCTCTCTTAATAAATTACTAAACATTTTTCACACAATTTTATTATTTATATATTTCACAATAATCCGAAATTTTTCAACAACACAACGAATTTTGCACCTTTATTACGTCTGAAATCATCAAATCAAGCGATATAATGGAAGATTTCCTCGAAGGCATCCAAATCTTTCGATTTTTTTTCTGGAATTTTCCGAGTTTTCAAACAAGAATTTTTCTATTTTTCCATTCGAAGTCATAGTTGTTCGAAATTGTCCACATTTACATCGCCAAAATTACCAAAACATACGATAAAATGAAAGTCGAAAAAAAAGGATTTTTTTTGGCATTTTCCAAAAACCGACAAATAATTTCCGATTTCCTCAAATTTTCGATATTTTCGGAATTTTCCGAGTTTTCCACCGAGAATTTATCCATTTTTCCATTCGGAAAGTCATTTCGGAATAATTATCCGAAATTTTTCGCAAGTTACATCGTTCAAAACTATCAAATCGTACGACAAAAAGCAAAATTTCGTCGAAAAATAGAATTAAAAATTTTCGAATTTTTCCGGCATTTTCCAACAAAATATTTTTATTTTTCCATCGAAAAATCATTCGTAACAATTGCACACAAAAAACAAAAAAGCAATTTTCGGTTTTTCCAATTTTCCAATTTTCGGTTTTTCGCAGAAACTGGGCCTAATCGTGAAAGAGGACAAAACGAAGTTATTAGTTTCAACGAACAAAAAATCTACTCGTTTGTGAAACTGCGTGAACGCTGACAACTATAATTTAGAGGTGGTAGATGATTTAATCTACTTAGGCTCGGCCATCAATAAGACAAATAACGTCAGTCTAGAAATTTGGAGAAGAATCCCGCTTGCTAATAAATGCTACTACGGACCAGGCAAGCGATTCAATGACAGAACCCTCTCTCGACGAATAAAAAGCCAGCTACACCACATGCTAGTTCTACCTGTCTTGATGTATGGTTCAGAATCATGGATTATGTCAAAAGCGGCTCTGACAGTATTCGAGAAAAAAATACTCCGTAAAATATATGGGACCATCATCGTTAACGGAGAGTATCGCCATCGTATGAATTATGAGCTGTACACTGACATGGACGTGATCAGACGTATTAAGCTGTAGGGGTTGCGTTGGCTAGGTCATGGACGGCGCAGAAGGAGGCGAAGAGGGAGTTACTGATCACACAAAGCAAGATATTCAAAGTGCGCTATGTTAACTCACCTTTTGTGGTTCCTCTCAAAAAATATTAATTAATTTTGCAAAAAAATCTGTGCTGTAAAGATATGGAGCATTCTATAGTCGATTCGATTCCATGAAACCGATGGACGGTGCAGAAGGAGGCGAAGAGGGTGTTACTGATCACACAAAGCAAGATATTCAAAGTGCGCTATGTTAACTCACCTTTTGTGGTTCCTCTCATAAAATATTAATTAATTTTGCAAAAAAATCTGTGCTGTAAAGATATGGAACATTCTATAGCCGATTCAAACTTATCATATATGATTGTATTCTTTTCTTTGATGTGTTTTAAATTTTAATTATTAAAAATATTAATTCCTCTCCATTTGTCTGTAATATTTGGGAAACACAACATTGTGTCCAATTAAAGTATAAAGAAAACAACAAAAATTTTAAACTTCAATTTGAAATTCAAAATTCGTCAATCGATACATATACATATACATAAAAACGCATCAATTCAAATTTAAATTTTCATTACTAATTAAAACACAAAACTCAACAATTGATGAGTTTTTCATTTACAAATTATGTGTTAAATAAAAATCTTAAATTAAACGCAATTATTAATTTAATGTTCTTTTGTAATGTAATTCTAACTATTGCGAAAGGACGCAGCAGCAAAAACTGATGTAAAAATTGGGCATTTGTTTAGAAAAATAATCTTAAAAAACAGACTTTTCAGATTCGTCGTTAGGTCCCGTTGTGTGAGTGCAAACAAACTCTAAAAGCTTTCCTGTACCTCATTTATGATATGCAATAGGAAATTTTTATATTTTTTACTTTGCGTTGGTCAAACTATTGAACCAAAAATTTTACTAATCGAAGTTTATTAATTTGATTTTTATCTATTGCAACAAAATATATTTTTGTGATTATAAAAATAAATATAGCGTATTTAAAGTAAACATTTTGTTGATTTCATTACTTTTTCATTTAATGTTTAATTAACACCATGGAACAACACTTTTACAACACCTCCGCACCCAATCGTAAATACAACAAAAACAACACCAAATTATCTAAATGATAAATACAAAATAATTTAATTAGCTCATTTATTAAGTTTAAAATTTATTGAGGTGTCCAAATCATAAGCGAAACATAACGTTATCACTTGTAATGTAAACTGTCATGAACTTGATGGGTTCAAGTTCAAAGTGGTTATAGTTTTTTGTTTTATTGTAAAATGAACACAAATACACTAGATTGTGAAAACAAACATAAATTTTTGTTATCATAATCACACTTTCCATACATACGTCGATATGTAATTTGTATATCATTTAAATTTTTCTGTTATCTACTGGCCACTAGTTTATCACCGTACGATGTCAATCAACATTTAACCGACTGTCACTTTTTAAAGCTGTTCATTAATTTTCTTCTTTCCCAGGCCGGGACTGCTTTAACAAATTCCCGAAAACAACCGAGAGGTGAGGAACCACAGAGAATTAGGCAGCGTTTTGTTGTCGTAACCGTGCTCGATTCTATACGATTCATTCGATTTAAAAAAAATGTTTGTCTTTTGTGATTTTCTAAGAGAATTTCTATAAAGTATCGAACTTTTCTGCACGAAACGAGAACTTCGACTGCGAGGTGCTTGGCAAATGTAGGCGGCAGGCAGTCAGTCGTTTCCGTGCCAAATCCCTCGCCGCATACAATCGTACATCGCTCATACATACTCCAGATTCCGGCAGTTAGAGTCGTCGTACATTTCAATTTTCGCCGGTGTTTATGCTTACGAAATTGTAAAATCGAATTATATTTCGCACACACACACACATGTCTGTAGGTATACTAGCATTAACAAACGCATGTGTGTCAGTGTGCGTCAGGGGGTGGAACTTGTGATTTTCACACTAATACACTCGACAGCTCATGTGCAAATATTGATATGCGGCCAATGTAGTACGAGTATTTGTGGTTTCTTATGCGATCAAAAGCTTCCGTTAAACTCGTTTTATTACACCACAGTTAACAGTGGTGCTCATGACCAGAGTTGTGAATAATGTTCTTTATAGATCGGCCCCTATGGACGAGAGACTAATTGATTAAATGTAAGTTAGAGTTGTATTTTCATACCCGTTAACATTAAAAATACAAAATCAATGTTGCTTAAATTTGGCGAAAATTTTTAGTAACACAAATCTATTCTATTAAATGAGATAACCTAAACATGTACAAATATTTTTGTAGGTATTCACTTGTACTGTCTAAATGCAATATATGTATGTCCAAAAGTGCAATTTTTGAGATCATTTCAAACTTTTGACCTGCCCGAGGTGACCATCTTTGCGACCCTCACACTCACTGGGGTACAAAAAGTTGAAATTCATATAGAAAACACCACAGCTTCAAATATTTTAGTAAGTCATTATCAGGGCAACCGGAAATATGCAAATGCATGTTTGTTTGAGAACGAGATATTAGCAAATAAGTAAACTATTTATATGTTTCATACTCTTACACGTGTTTTGACTCATATTTTTTAGAGCATATTTTTGCATATTTTACCCATAAAGTCATATCTAAACATATTTTGCTTTTATGAGCATATTTTAAAAAATATAATTTTTTAAGCATATTTCGTGTTCATTATAACATAGTTTTATAAAAATATAAATTTTTAAGCATATTACATATTTTTCACATTAATTTTTCGTTCCTAAAAACAAGAATTACTTTGCAATAAGCTTATAAAAAAACCAACCAGGAATACACGAACTACCAACTGCCATCTGAAACAGTTCATTAAACTAAACATTTAAAAAAAATTATACAAGACTGCATGGACTAAATATGAGAAAAACTAAAAAATCAATTTATATAGATCTCAATACATGAAATTATAGATGCAACAGGCATATATGTGGCAAACGTTATAGTAGGCGTATTAAGTTCTGGTAAGGAAATTGCAAGGGAGAAATTTTTACTGTAAAATTCTTTGAACTAGAGGTTAAGTAATTAATTTATTTTTTTGCGAGGAACCCAATTTTCATATCTCATACTAAAATCAAGCAGTTGAAGAAAATTAACAACAATGCCAAAACAATATATTTTCTTTTACTGTCTTTGTTTTATGGGTTATGAAAACTTCCTTCCTCGAAAAACTTGAATAAGTTAATTTGTGGTTAATCGTTTATTACAAACAAATATGCATTTTACACATAAAAGCATTCACTTTCAGAATGAAATAAATCCTGTACAGAAATTTCAGTCAGGTAAACTGACTGATAAATACCATCACCCAAAATTAAACATTGTTTTTGAGTAATTGAAATTAATAGTTTTTTAATTAAAATAAAATTACTTATGTATTATTTTTTGCCTGCTTGTGAAGTAAAACAGTAAGTCAACGTTCAGTGAACGCTTACATTGGCAAAATTTGTCTGAATTCAGTGTACATACAAAAATGATATGTATGTAATAGGGGAAATATCGGTTATTAATATGGGAGGTATCAGAAGTGGTGTGTCAAATAGTAAGGGGTTGCTGCGGTTTTGCCTCCTAAAAGAGTTATAAGAGAAATATTAATTTTCCAAACAAGGTCATTTTGTATGGGAGTTACCAGAAGGGGTGATCCGATATAGCCCATATTCATTCCTGATTAAAATTTGCATAACCGTATAACTTACCCAACATTTGACTGAATTCAGTGTACTTACAAAAAAGATATGTATGTAAGACTATGGGGGTTAGTTCGGTCATTTGTTTGGGAGGTACCAGAAGGGATGTGTCATATCACAACATAAAATAATCGATAAATTTTCATTACCCCTAAGTGTCCGTTTGGAAGTTATGGAAGAATTTTCTAAAAATGGGTCATTTTGTATGGGAGGTAACAAAAGGCGTGAACCGATATAGTCCATATTCATTCCTAAATCCACTTTTCATAAGCGAACATCATGAGAAAAAAATAGCTTAATCCAGTTTACTAAGAAAAAAGATATGTATGTAAAACTATGAGGGTCAATTCGGTCATTTTTATGGGAGATATCAGAAGGGGTGTGGCAAAGGCTTCGGTTTTCTTTGGGTTTGTTTACTTTTGCAAGATAAATAAACTGACCAAATTTAAATATCCTTTCGGCGTCTGTTAGGAAGTATTGAAAGACATATTAATTACCCAAAAATAGGTAATTTTGTATGGGAGGTACCAGAAGGGGTGGAACTGTTCTGCCCATTTACAATTTCATTAGTTAGTTTTGAAAAATATTAATACTGGTAAATTTTCATATCTATCCGTTAAGGTTAACTTGAGCTATACTGCTCACCAGCCATCCAGCCAGACAAACGGACATAGCTCAATCGTCTTAAAAAGACGGTCTAACTCGTCCCCTTAATGCGTTACACTTTTTTCGTATCAAATGATACACTGTTTATATATGAAGAAAGTACACAAAAACAAATTTTATTTTTTGTATATGGGTAAATCCGAAATAATGTATACCAAGGAAAGAATTTCAGAGTTGTTAAAACTACATATATTTTTAAATCCATAAATGGGCTATATATTCAACCCTCAAAATATATACAGCATAACCATTTTCGGTAATCCACTTTTGAATGGCAGATTTAAACTTACACCTACCTCGTGTTTTTATTTGTTTTTCTAAAATATATGTTTTTTAGATGTTCATAAAAATGGTAAAAACCACCATATTTGTTTTATGTTTCATAATAGTCTTAAAGTCTAATCAATTGTCCACAATTAAATGTAAAAAACGCATCGGTAGGTCATTCAGATGATATAAATAATGTTTAGTAAAGATGGGCATTCGGCATATAACGTCCGCAACGGAAAACAAGGTTTTGTAAATTTAACTGCTTTAATATTTAGTTTTTTCTCAATCGAAGTACGTTTGTAAAGAGAGCCAATAGCGCGCTTAAAATATATATAAAAAAATATGTTTTTTTACACCATTTAACAGAAAAATATGAATGACAAAGTGTATAACGTCCGCAACGGAATTCATTTTTTCGAAAATTATATTTATTAAATAAAGCAATTGTGAACTCATATGAAGTGTACAATGTGCAAGAGTTCTAGAACTTCAGGTAGACATTACCTGAGGTATCATGTCATGCAACTGACATGCATTCTAACTGATGCTTTGTCAAATTTGCCAAACCTCAGTGTATTTTGAACGTGCTTCGGTATTACTAATATTGTTTCATAAATATACAAATGACTGGAACTGCAGAAAAGTCAAAATGATTTCGTAATAATTTAAGAAATAATCAACATCAACTGATGTTGCACAAAAAAAAAATGCTAAAAAAAAGCGAACTTATCGGCAAAAAATTAAAGAACGTCTAAAGAGCAACCCATCTCTTGCTAAAAAAATTAAGCTTGACAATAGACAACGTGCCGCGAATTTCCGAGAGAGGCAGAAAATGAAATCAAGAATGAAATTACCGGAAAGGGGCCCTTACAAGAGCGCGCAGACTTTGGCTAAAGCTGTGAAAAAAGTGGAGCTAGCGTTGCCCAAAGGCATTGATAAGAAATGTGCAGTTTTGGATGTGCTTTTAGGAAAATATTTGGAAAAAGAGAATATTCATGGTGAGCCGGATAAAAATATTGGTGATGACGACGTCAACCTAATTATAAAAATGTACAATCGGGACGACATTTCGGTGCAATCTGCTGAGAGGAAATCTACGTTATTAGCAGGTTCTGATAAAACTCCCATGACAAAGTGGTTTATGATAGTCACAGTGAATGAAGCGTTTGAACTTTTTAAAGATGAATTTCCGGATAAGAATATTTCCCGAACGAAATTTTATGAAAATCGACCCAGAACAGTAGAATTAAATGAAAAGCTACCACATAATATGTGCGTATGCCAATATCATGCTAACATAGCTTTCTTATTAGAAAGCCTACACAGAAAAATTTCTGTATTTCCGCCCAATTTTGCAGAATTTTTAAACAAAACTTGTTGCCGTGTTGAAAATGAAATTTGTATGTCAAATGAGTGCAATAACTGCGTTAAAGACATAAAGGATGCGCTAGTTCCATTGCTATATATTAGTCAGCTGAATGATAATGTTAAATGGAAACAATGGAGAATGGTCAACAACCGGATGATGATAAAAAGCACGGAAGGACCATTAAATGATTTGTTATTAGAATTAAACTCTCAATTGCCAGCTTTTCGACTGCACACTTTTATAAAACGCTCGCAGCAAAATATACTCCAAAAATACTATTCTACCAAATGATCTGATTTTGCAAGTAGATTTCGCCGAAAACTATAGGCTTATATCTCAAAATGAGATTCAATCAGCTCATTTTAGTTATACACAAGTAACTTTGTTTACTTGCGTAGCATGGTTCAATAACTGTACAAAGTCATTTTGTATTGTAAGTGACGAACTCTCTCACGACAAGAACTCTGTTTATTGTTTTCTTAAAATAATATTGCATCAAATCAAAAAGCTCCATTCGATCAATAGAATAAAGGTATTTTCAGATGGCTGTGGGAGTCAATTTAAAAACAAATTTATCCTAAAGAGCATTCCACAGTTCGTAAAAGAATTTGATGTGAATTGTTTTGAGTGGAATTTTTTTGCTACATCTCACGGTAAAGGTGCAGTGGACGGAGTAGGAGCTGTTGTAAAGCGGAAAGTTTGGCAACTGGTACGATCTCAAAATCATATTTTAAAAAATGCTCAGGATTTTTCCATACTTGCAAAAGGGCATATAAGTGGTATATTCTTAATATATCCCAAAAATGGTTAAATGTAAAAAATATTCCTGGTGTTAAATCACATCATTATTTTGCGGCCCATTCTAATAATCCCACCATTAAAATGGCACGTACAGCAGGGTCCAAAAAATACCTAATTAAATAAAATATACCAAAGAATGTTAAATCAAATGAATATTGTTGTTTTATTTGTATAAATAATATAAAAGGAAAAAGTATAACGTCCGCAACGTAACGTCCGCTACAGACGATTTTCTAATTTTTGGATGAACCAAAAAATTTGTAACTGTCATAAAAGCGTTTTTAGAATCCTTGATTATTCCTCTTTCCTTTATGTATTTAAATTTTTTCAGTTACTATGCAATATTTGCTGAAATAGATGCAAATACAGGTTGACATCCAAAACTACTTCCATTTTTTGTAACGTCCGCAACGGCACTTTAGGCACGAATATCTCTTTTGTCAAAAGTAGTTAGGCAAAAAATTAAATGTCATTTTAAAGTACTTTCAAATAACTGTTGTTGCTGAAGTTTATATATAAATATCTCACTCATAACGCAAACGGGATTAATATAACAAAACATAAATGCGTACGAATGTAACGACCGCAACGCAGGATTTACCCATATGATCCTTGATTATTTTCCCTAAAAAAAACAACGTGCAATGAGAATAAGTCTGGGCTAGAAGGTGGTCAGTTAATGTGACCTTCATTAATATCACTTTTTGTTCTCAAGAAAGTAAATATAAATCTTTGTGAAGAATCCTGTTTAAAGCTTTTCTCTGGGAGAGTGTAGATTGTCCGCGAACACACGCTCGAGGGTTTTCCTTTAAGCTCTAGGTCGGAAGGATCGTGGTTGATAAATTGTTGCACCTGTCGTCTCGAAATTCTGCACCCATATTGTAATCAATTGAATGGATTTATCTTCACTTCTATGCCGTGCATTGCAATGAGGGGAAAATATTCGTTGCGTCTATAATCAAAAAATCGTTCTTTCGAAAATACTCGCGTACGCTGAATGACACCCGTCCTGGCTGCTCGACAAAAAAAAAAACCTACCTAATTGAAAGCAGACTTTTTTTTAAAAATCTGCTGATTTTGTTTCTGGATGTTATCGCAGCCTTGGTTATGTTTAAAAACAATCCCACTGCTTGAAAACCTAAATTTCCGGACAAAATATTCATAGCGGACACACAACTCCGATCTCACATCTTTCAAAAATTGAACATATTTCTAAGATTATAAGCATCCTCAGTATTTTCAAGAAAGGCTTTTAGAGATGGAAAATACAAAAATCTTGATCTGTTAAATCACTTTTAAACAAAGACAACTTACATTCAAATGTTTTGATTCTCTCCCTAATATTGCACAATAATGAGCGGAGACGAATAAGAACACAAATGATTCACATTTCCATAACTGTGTCCAGTCTTTTTGAATTCACCCGAAAACTTTGCTTAAAAAACTAATAGATGAATGATGCAGTAATACCCCTTAATGTTAGAATTTTTATTTTTTGCCAGGTCCACCTTTTTTCCATCATCCATTCGTTTCATTTCCTTTTTATCCGAGCGCATTATATGTTGAATTTTATCAAAAGAAATGTTATTTACATTCACAAAATCTTGAAAAGCAAATCGCCAGCAGTTAGACCTTTAAGAGGTAAAATGGCAAGAATCTCTTCAGGAAACTTTTTGTCACATAAAAATCGGTTAAATACTGGCATTTGGACAATATCAGTAATATCTATAGATTCATTAATAGCTCAAGAAAAAAGCACTGCACTTTGTACTCATGAATAGATTGCAAGCATGTTTTAACTCTACGAGTGACATTGTTCTTAGAGAAAGGGATCTTTTCGAAACTTTGAATTATTTCTCTCAAACAAAGCATCTGATACTTCAATAATGCATTCTTTGACAATTTCTGAATGCAGAAATGGTGACATATTTTTCGCCAAAACTCACGATATGCTCAGTTGAGAGTGCTTCAGTAACGATTTTGAACGGTTATACATGACTATCAATGAAGAGATTTTGTCAGAACGAATGTGTGATCCAATTGGATAATTTGTATCAAATTTTGTAAGATTTGATTTCGAAATCTGCTTGTTGATTTTGCATTTTTCTGGCTAGGAGGACTTGAGGTTGAAACATCCTTTTTTCTTGCGAAGTTTATGTTTATCCATCATTAAGGATAAAAACAAAAAGGAAAACCAAGTTTATTTAATTTAAATATTTTTCCTAAGCAAATACTGTTTGTTATACCATCACCCTACGGGTAGGAGGGTATATATCATTTGATACGACCCAAAAGCGTAACACATAGAATGAGTCACTTTAGACCCTACGTTTCTTTGCACCAAATTCGATTAATGACATCTTAAGACGTTAAAGCTATGTCCGTCTGTCCGCCCGTCTGTCTGTCGAAAGTTATCGTGCGTACCAGCCGGACAACGCACGATAACTTTCGAAGATGCAACCAAATGTTTTAAAATTTTTCACTAGTTCATATTTCCCCAAAACTACTTACGGTATGGCAAATGGGCTACAAGGCATACAAATACATCATTTCGCCCACTTTAGAAATCGAGTAATTATATCAATACACCCAACGGGATCGTACCTAAATTCTGTGTTTAGTCAATATAAAGCAGAATAAAGTTTTGGGGAAAAAAAAATTGGAAGTCTAGCTGGCCCCTTCTAGTATCTCCCACACAAATGTACCTTTCCGCCTACTTCAGATATGGAGTAGTAATATCAATACATCCAACGCTATTGTACCCAAATTCTGTATTTAGTAAAGGTAAAGCAGGATAACGTTTTCTAGAGAAAATCTGGAAGTCTAGCCACGCCCTTTCTGGAACCTCCCATACCCATCTGATACGGCCCACTTTAGAAATCAATTTATATTAGTAATACATCCAACGCGATCGTGCCCAAAATTGCAAATGGTAATAATATCAATACATCCAACGCTATTGTATCCAAATTCTGTATTTAATAAAGCTAAAGCAGGATAAAGTTTTGAAAAAAAATTGGAAGTCTAACAATGCCCCTTCTGGTACCTCCCATACAAATGTACCTTTCCGCCTACTTCATAGATAGACTAATAATATCAATACATCCAACGTAATCGTAACCAAATTCTGTATTCAGCTATAACAGAATAATGTTTTGGAGCAAAAATTCAAAGTCTTGCCAAGCCCATTTTGGTACCTCCCATATGTACCACTCCGCCCACTTAAAAAATCGAGTTAGAGAATAGAAAATTTTATGTTTTATTGAGGATGAGGGTATATGTAAGTCGGGTTTCCCGACTGAAACTTTCTTAGTAGTTTTGTTTTTTATGGCTTCTGGGAGTCAGAAGCGAACTTACATTATGTTGTTTGTACGTATGTGATTGTTAATAACACAGTGCAACAATGTAAAAAATACAAAAACATGACAGTATAGGTTCGATTCTACTATCGAAGTGTAGTAAAAACCCATATTCATATTGGTGACCAATTATTTTTTTATGGACCGCTATAGATTATTAAAATAAGTGAGCCCCTCGAAAAAGGTATAAGTCAGTAACGTAGTTGAATATCAACTGATTTCAAGTTTCTCAGCGGATTTAGAATAAAGGGCGGCCTTTCCAAAGATACATATAGTTAATTAATAAGTTGTCATATCTGTCTGTTTTTTGCCTCGATATTTGATACAACTGTGAAAGTTTTTCAGAAATGGTGTTTTTTTTAAATAATGTACGTATTTTCCAAAATCATCTGCGTGCGCACAAAATGAGCTGGCGGGCCTCTAATTGAGATGGGCCGCTCTACACTACCACTACTGCTATATCAGAGTTTCGATTTCAACGAAAACTCTCTCAAGCTGCTCAAGAATTTTGCAATAAATCACAATTACTCCTTATGTTGTAGGGCTACAATTTATTGACTTGTACAATAAATTCTTGCAACATATAGCATGTAACCTCTTAAGCTGTCATTATTATCGACTTATGCATCTTAAAAGCTCTTAAAATGGCTCGCAGTCCTTATCAACAAGTGGTGCTCATATTAATTTCCAATTACGTCTTTTTTACTTTATCTGCCCAGCGCGCTTAAGTTATAACTTAATTAGATGTCATGTTCCAGTAGTTTGATTCTGCAGCTGCGACAGTAGTAGGTGATAACAATAATATCGTACTCATAATTATACTACTAATTAGATTAAATGCTTACTGTGAGTCAGGCGGCAGCATAATGTCTCAACCGCCACAAGTTTGATCTCGAATTTTACTTTGCAGTACAAAAGAACCTTTTGTAGGTACCAGCTTATATTCAATACTATCTGTTATTATGAAGATAACAACTTTATACGAGTACATTTTAAATGGTAATAAATTTTATAAATATTTGCCAATGTAAACATTGATTTCTTCTGTACATACGACTACATCTACGACTTGTATGTCTTATTTTGTACATGTATGAGTGCGTTGTATATTTGGGTTTGTTTATAAATAAAAAGAAGAAATCTAATTAAATTATCAATAATATGTAGGCACGTAGATATTGTTAATGTACATATTAAAAGAGTACGAGTGTGCATTATTTATATTCGAGCAGGCAAACTACTATTATCATGTACATTACAGTGAGCAATAATTTAATAGGATCATTGTAGTTATGCTATGATCGTCATGTAACATAACGTCTGCCAAGATTTGAGCTCTTTCTCTCACTGTATTAAAACTTTTAATTCTATGCTCTTATACATATATCTTTAGATTGTTATGTCAAACACGATTTGAATGCATTCCGTTGTTTATATCAATTATCCAATGTCAATGTCTAATCTCTGACAAATGGGAAAGTGTTAATTACAAACAGATTCTCTCTGCTAGATAGTTCCGGTGTAGTCTATCTAACAGATTGTTGTTAACACCTCATAATGAATGATTATACATTATTATGTAGCAATGTCAATATATACGAGTATATTATTATGTTTATATACATGCGTGTACTTAGATATATTTACATCATTGTAAAAGTGTACAAAACACGTATGTATGTACGACTTACATTTAAGCATTTTCAAAAAAAAATACATTTACAGTTCATTAAAATTATTATGTAAACATAAAAAATGTTGCTGTTCGCGGTGTTTACCTTTTTTATAATAGCTTGATTCTGGTAAGATTTTTTACTCAGAATGGATGAGAGACTACAATTGCAATTAGGCCATCCAACCAAAATTGTGCAATCAATTAGTTCGGCTATCTGTTAGATACATAGACTACATTATAGTTTTAACCACGAATCCGAGTGACTTTTGCTGAACATGCTGATTGACTCAACTATATAGACATTTCTGTCGACAACATCGAGAGCGTCGCCAATCAAAGAAGAAGATAGTGAGAGGGATAGATCACAGGTCACCTGCAGGTGTGTTCTAACTATCATGCCACGTTCAGAAATAAAATACAGCAAGTCAAAATTGATCAATGGGAAATTTAAGCCATTGAAAAAACATAAACAACGATATGTTTATACGCTTATCCTACGGGTAGGAGGGTATAAATCATTTGATACGACCCAAAAGTGTAACACATAGAAGGAATCACTTTAGACCCTAGATTTCTAAACGACTTCTAAGTCGTTTGAGCCATTTCCGTCTGTCTGTCTTGCTGTCCGGCTGGTGGGCACGATAACTTTAGAAAGACGCAACCAAATGTTTTGAAATTTTGCACGAGTTAATATTTCCCCAAAACTACTTACGGCATTGCATATGGGCTACATGGCCCCGCCTCTTCTAGTACTTCCATACAAATACATCATTCCGCCTACTTTAGAAATCGAGTTATAATATCAATACTCCCAACGGGATCGTGCCCAAATTCTGTATTTAGTTAAGCTATAACAAAATAATGTTTTGGAAAAAAAGTCTAGCCACGCCCCTTCTGGTACCTCACCTACAAATGTACCGCTCCGCACACTTTAGAATTCGAGTAATAATATCAATATAATAGAAAATAAAACCAGTTCAGAAATGTCAGTCAGGTAAACTAACTGATAAATACCATCACCCAATATAAGATATTGTTGAAGTCTTGAGTTATTGAAATTAATATATTTTTAATTAAAATAAAATTATTTAAGTATAATTTTTTGTGGTCCAAAATCGTGCAAAACTTGGCTTATTTGTGTAGGAGGTATAGGTGCCGGTTTGGAATTTATGTGTGTATGGGATGTACCAGAAGGGGTGTGTCGAATAGTTAGGTTTTCTGAGGTTTCGCCTCCTATCACAATATAAATTAGGTACCAGAAGGCGTGATCCGATATAGTCCATATACATTCCTGATTCATATTTTAATAACCGTACAACTTACGCATAATGTGACTGAATTCAGTGTACTTTCAAAAAAAGATATGTTTGTAAGACTATGGGGGTGAGTTCGGTCATTTGTATGGGAGGTACCAGAACAGAAGGGGTGTGACAAATAGTTTGGTTTTCTGGGGTTTAGCCTCCTATAATAACATAAATTAATCGATCAATTTTCATTACCCCCCATGAGTCCGTTTGGAAGTTATGGGAGAAATATTAATTTTCCAAAAATAGGTCATTTTGTATGGGAGGTACCAGAAGGCGTGTACCGATATAGTCCATATTCATTCCTGAGTCCCGATTTCATAAGCAAACATCATACTCAAAATTTGACTGAATACAGTTTACTTACAAAAGAGATATGTATGTAAAACTATGAGGGCCAATTAGGTCATTTGTATGGGAGGTACCAGAAGGGGTATGGCGATGGTTTCGGTTTTCTTAGGGTTTGTCTACTTTTGCAAGATAAATAAACTGACCAAATTGAAATATCCTACGTTTGGAAGTTATGAAAGAGATATAAATTATCCAAAAATAGGTAATTTTGTATGGGAGGTACCAGAAGGGGTGGGGCTATTTTGCCCATTTAAACTTAACTTAATTTCCCTTTGCACCCCATGAATGAGGTATGGGATAGCTTCTCGCGTTGTTGTGAATTAACACGCTTTCGATTTTTAGATTCACAACAACTTAGCCCATTTACAATCCGATAAGTTCGTTTTGAAAAATATTAATACCGGTAAATTTTCATACCGATCCGTTAAGGTTTATTCGAGTTATCCTGCTGACCAGCCATCCAGCCAGCCAGCCAGACAGACGGACATAGCTCAATCGTCTTAAAAAGTCCTGAAACGAATTTGCTCTTAAGATACTTGGCGTCTTACTCGTCTCCTCTAATGCGTTACACTTTTTTTCGTATCAAATGATATGTACTCCCCTCCCTAAGGGTGATGGTATAATAAATAAATAGAAAAACAACGACGCAGAGCACGGCGAGCCGCAAAGCTAAAATAATGCTTATGGCAAATCTGTTGGTTGCGAAACCAACAACAAAAACATGTTGTTTGAAAGCCGACGGTTTTCTCAACATAAACAAAGCAAAACAAAAAACAACAAAAACATGTTGTTTGAAAGCCGACGGTTTTCTCAACATAAACAAAGCAAAACAAAAAAGAAGTTTAGCAAATGGTTTCTCATAGTGAATGGTTGTGAAGTTTTTCGAGTCTATGCACTCAAGAAAGAATTCTCATTTCGATGTGAGATTCTGGTGCATAAGACTTGATGAACAATTTGTAACCATTCTACCAAAGTCTGCTGACGAGGATTCGTGGCTGAATCCGAAATAGCTGTACAGACTGCCTGGCGTTATGAGAATATCATTTTGCTATAAACTTCTTTCAATAACACTGGTCTTGAGCTTGAAATAAATTCCAAATCAATGTTCTAATAAACAGACCGAATAAATACAAAAACAACGATGAAAATAGAAAATTTTATGTTTTACTGAGGGTGAAGGTATATGTAAGTCGGGCTGCCCGACTGAAACTTTCTTACTGGTTTTTATTTCAAAAGAACACCAAATATCAAACGAGACAATAAAACTTATGTAGAGCACACAGATCAACACAATTGTCGGTGTTCTGAAATTGTGTTTGGTTAATCTTTTGCCTTAACATTATTTGGTTTTTGTATAGGCACCGACCCATACCAATGTAATATATTAGATCATTCATATTCATATTTATGATATTTTGGGTTAGCAAATTTGCTTCAATCGATTCTAAATAAATGTCAAGTAGTGTCATTTTTGCAAATTAATCTTCTGCTGTGTGACTCGCATTTGGTTTCTCGCTCATTCACAAATTAGCACTTGAAAAGAGCTCAACTAACTCCCGCCGCCGTCCCATGATTAATACCACTAACAAATATTTGACAATTGTAATTACGATAAGAAAAGTCAATACAAGAAAGTCAAATACTTTGATTACTCCAATTCCGATACCACAACAAAAGCGAATTTAGTGCACTAGCACGCTATCTTAATATATAAAAAAAAAACTGTGGCTGCCCATCGATGGGGTCTGGGAGCTATGTTGGAAGGTATGTAGTTACAATTTACAGTTATTTCCTGTAATTGTATGCGGTTAAGGCGCTCTGTATATTCTAGCAAGGGGAGATAATGAAGACACAACTAAATGTCGTAAGTTTATGGCAAAAATATTCGAAGCCTTTCATTATATATACATTTTATATGACAATAAATATTTCGCAATTCACTTCGCTGGTGGGGTCACATGTACATTAGGGATATAACTTTTTGCAATTTTTTGCAAATATCCAAATGGCCCTAGCATAGTCGAATAGGCCATTGAAAATTATATAAAAAAATGGTATTACTTTTTCGCAGTTGTCAAAAAAGTTCACCCACCAAACGCGGTGAAGTTTTTAAATGATTATTTTTATTTATTTAGCTAAAAAGCGCAAAAAACTTTTTTTTATCAATATAAAAAGTAATTATCAATGCAGATGCATTTAACATTTGTGTAAATGTTTAGGAAGCTGAATGTATGTCATTGATAATTACGTCATGTACTTTAATTGTTTTTATTATTCAAAGAAAATTATATTCCGAGTTTGTGTTTAATACTTTAAAACAATGGATTTTAAAAGAAGTCCTTTATGCGCAGAACGCGGTATTAAAGTAATACAGGACATTTATTCATTATGTCTTTTAATAATTAAACAAAATTTTTCAGTTTACTATTTTACTTTATTAATAAAGTATTTAAAATTTTTTATTTAAAATGAATGTTTTTTTGGGAGATTTTAGAAAATCGTTTTCGTGGGTGAGGTTTTTTATCCGAAATGACCCCAAAATTATTTTTTCGTAAATAACACAACCTTCGCCATCGCGTGGTGCTAGGGCCAAAATTTGGTTATACCCCTAATGTACATACATAGTTATTAGTCATATCAATAAAAGGGAACAAACTGTGCGATTGTTTATGTAATTTTTAATAATAAAGTTTATGATGTTGTTAATTTGCAATAAAATATAAAACAATTTTTTTCTAATTACTTATATATAGCCAGCTCTAAACTATTATCGAAAATTAAGAAATGGTGCCTTCCCAAAAATAAATGACAATTTTCTATTTTACAAATATTATATATAAACAAAAAAATAATTTTATGTTTTCTTCTAGAACACTACATATGATGAATTTCATATCAAAACCGATATGCATTGAACCCGACCCTCTCAGTTTTAACTGAAATTTATCATAGAGCTAGATTTTACCTATAGAAACACAACCTCATTTTTAGATATTGGATTTTTGAAAATATTTGGGCGTGGCAAGGTTTCGAAATAATTGAAAAATGACTATAGGTACTTTTAGGTACTAGGTACTTTTAAGCTGCGATAACTATGGAATGACTCAACCGATTTGAGAGATCTTGGTGCCATTAGGAGGGTATATAAGTCAGCTTTCGAAAACATACACTGTAAAATTGTTATATTTCACTGAAAAAAATTGTTGGCCAAAGATAAAAGTTTAAACTTGGAAAACACTTCAAAGATCAAGTTTTTTTTTCCAAAAAAAATATTTTTAGATAGGTTTATTTAATATACAAGCTGGCGCAAAAGTAATCCTCCTATCAGAAAATGCTATAAATTTTGCGATTGGCTCCTAATGTCAGTTTTGTTTTGACATTTGTGTAGTAAACACATGCGAAATACACGTTAATAAACAATGTTACGCTACACTGCTCCAGAACGCGGAACGCCGACTGGTAAAACACTGCGACGATTAGCCGCTCGCCTCGAAGAGACTGGCACAACACGAGATGCTGCCAGGCATGGCAGACCCCGGAGTCGCCGTTCTGCAGAGAATATCATGGAAGCGCCGTCGACATCGACCAGAGAACGTGCCACGCAAATGGGTATCAGTCGACGGTCTTTACAGCGAATTTTGGTACAAGATTTGAAGATGTTTCCGTACAAAGTCCAGACGGTGCATAAGCTGTTAGCTGCTGACCGCCAATCTCGTCTAACATACGCTCAAGCCATCCTTAATCACCACCAAGAGGAAGATGATTTTTCATCAAAAATAATCATGAGTGATGAGGCCCATTTCCATCTTAGCGGGTACGTAAATAAGTAAAATTTAGGCTTCTGGGGCACTGAAAATCCGCGTGTAACCCACGAAGAGCGATTACACCCGCTCAAAGTCACTGTATGGTGTGCTGTTTTCGCTGGAGGAGTCATCGGACCTTTTTTCTTCGAAGACGTCGCGGGCCAAACGGTTACTGTGAATGGTGAGCGCTACAGAGCAATGATCAACGAGTTTTTTTTGCCGCAACTTGATGAATTGGGATTGGAAAACATGTGGTTCCAACAGGACGGTGCAACGGCACGTACGGGCGCCTAATCTCCCGTTTTGGCCAGCAAGATCGCCTGATTTGACCGCTCCAGACTTCTTTTTGTCGGGCTTTTTGAAGTCGCGGGTTTATGTCAACAAGCCTCAGACTCTTGCAGCTCTTAAAGACAATATCCGTCAAGAATGTGAGGACCTATCGCCGGAAGTTTTGGCTAAAGTGATGGAAAATGCCATAAAAACGGCTTAAATGACAATCAACTGTGGCGGCTGCCATTTACATGACATCATATTCTCGACTTGATGTAAAAAAAATTAAAAGACCAAATAAAAATAATCCACAAGAAGAATCAAAGTTTTTCATATTTTTTTTTCAAATTACAACCAAGAAACATCGGAAGTTTACTTTTGCGCCACCTTGTATACATATAACATATCTAAAATCTAAAATGGGGTTTTTGTTATTTTTTTTTTTTTAAATTTTTTAAGTAAATGCATCTCTTGTTAACTTCTTTATATTTTGATATCATTGTGTGTCAAAAACCAGTAAGAAAGTTTCAGTCGGGCAACCCGACTTACATATACCATCACCCTCAGTACAACAACAAATTTTCTATTATACTGATATTATTACTCGATTTCTAAAGTGGGCGGAGTGGTACATTTGTATGGGAGGTACCTGAAGGGGCGTGTCTAGACTTCCACGCCGATTCTCCAAAACGTTATCCTGTTATAGCTTTACTTAATACAGAATTCGGGCACGATCGCGCTGGGTGTATTGATATTATTACTCCATCTCTAAAGTGGGCGGAAAGGTACATTTGTATGGGAGGTATCAAAAGGGGCGTGGCGAGACTTCCAATTTTTTCTCAAAAACTTTATCCTGTTATAACTTAACAAAATGCAGAATTTGGGCACGATCGTGTCGAGTGCATTGACATTATTACTCCATCTCTAAAGTGGGCGAAGAGGTACATTTGTATGGGAGGTACCAGATAGGGCGTGGCTAGACATCCAATTTTTTTTCTCAAAAACTGTATCCTGCTATAGATTTACTAAAGAAAGAATTTGGGTACGATCGCGTTGGATTTATTGATATTATTACTCCATCTTTAAAGTGGGCGGAAAGGTACATTTGTATGGGAGGTATCGAAAGGGACGTGGCTGGACTTCCAATTTTTTTTCCGAACTTTATCCTGTTATAGCTTTACTAAGTACAGCATTTGGGTACGATTCCGTTGGGTGTACATAAATATATGAAATATTATAACAGTTTACAATTAGGCGATTTTGTGCAATGTAGTTATCATCACTATTATTATCGATTTGCTCTAATAACAAATATCATAATTTTTTGCGATCCCTAATTCAATGTATAGAAAAGAGATAACTGTTCTAAAAGCTCTCTCGTTTTCATATAAAAGTCAAACAGCCCTATTAACATTGCTTTTTCGTTTTTTGTTTGTTCATTATAACTGTTCGTTTATTCGCCTCTTTTGCAATTACAAGTATCGAATTAAATTGTAATCTCTACAAAATATCGATTTTTAATAAAGTGAATTGTTTGCTGTCGATTGTAAGATTTTGTTTCTTGGAAATTATCCGTGGATTTCGATTCCACGGCAACAGATATTATTACTCGATTTCTAAAGTGGGCGGAATGGTGCATGTAGCCTATTTTCAATACCGTAAGTAGTTTTGTTGAAATATTAACTTGTGAAAAGTTTCAAAACATTTGGTTTCGTCTTTCAGACGTCATGCGTGCCAGCCGGACAGCCAGACAGACGGACGTGGCTCAAACGAGTTAAAAAGTCATGAATCGAATTTGGTTCAAAGAAACAGGGTCTAAAGTGTCGCCTTTTGTATGTTACCCTTTTGGGTTGAATCAAATGATATAAACCCTCCTACCCGTAGGGTGAGGGTATAAAAATTAATATTTTTTCTTATATATCAATCCCGGTTTGCCGTTTACCTTAATAAAAACGAAAAGTTTTAACGGAAATATTATTTTGAGTTTTGGTCGTTTTAAGTGCATTTTGTATGGTAGCCCCTTAGAAGCTAAGAATAGGGGGTAGGTATGTTGTGGAAAGATGTTAGGAGGGAAATACTATTGGGCTAGGTCGTACTTTTTACACCATGGAAGCAGCTGGAGCTAATTTCATAAAAACTTGAAAGGCGATTATCTAAAGCTATGCCGAAGCTAAGATTTGTAAAAATTGTGATAAAACTGGTTATTTGTACTACAACTATGCTTTATTAAACTTTGTTCCACAAAACAGTTTAAATCCGATCTTGTTTATCTTAGCACTTAACCTCTGCTTCTGGACAGAGGCGTACATACCAAATTTCAGCCCGACAGCTCATAAACTACAGGGACATACAGACGGACACCCCCAAAAAGGGGGAGTTTGTATGGAAGGTGGGTTTCTCATCTTATAACGTAAGCTCCTATTATAGGATAAAAGCTTGCATATATAATTTCAGCTCGATATTTCCTCACCTAGGGCTGTAATCACAGGGGCAGTTAGACGGACAGCCCAAAAAGGGGGAGTTTGTATGGAAGGTGGGAGTAGTTTTTGACAAACCTTGCTCGTCTTAGAAAGTAGCATCCGCTTAGAGGATAGAATAAAATACGGCTGCAATCACAGAGACACGCCCCACAAAGGGAGAGTTTGTATGGGAGGTAAGAGTAGTTTTTGACCGATCGGTCTCATCTCAATACTCAATCTCCTTATAGGGTAGCAAAGCTCGCATACAAAATTTCAGCTTGATTGCTCTTAAATAACTGCTGTAATCGATATACGGACACCCCCAAAAAAAAAGATTTTGTATGGTAGGTAGGAGTAGTTTTTAACCGATCGGTCTAATCTTACTACTCAACCTCCGGTTAGTGTAGGGAAGCTTGCATACAAAATTTCAGCTTGATTGCTTCCAAACTACAGCTGTTGTCGTAGGGTCAGACCCAAAAAAAGGGAGTTTGTATGGGAGGTGGGAGTAGCTTTGACCGATCGGCTCATCTTAGAACTTAACCTCCGCTTTGATGATAGAATCTTGCATTCCAAATTTCAGATAGATATATCATAAACTGCGGCTTTAATCGCGGGGTGGGAAAGTGGGAAAAATTTTTTCTGACTAGTATTAGTAAAGACGAATAATTAAATTTTATTAAATTAATATGTCCAAAGCTTACACAGTACAACACATGATTTGAGTCTCAATTCTGAGAACTGCACGTGAAAGTAGCCCCAAAAAGAAGAAGTTCTGCATCATTCGTTTTGACATGCCAGTTGGCAAAACGAATGATACAGAACTTCTTCTTTTTGGCGCGTCTTTCACGTGCAGTTCTCAGAATTGAGTCTCAAAAACATTTAACAAAATTAAATTCACAATCTGCTCACCTCTTTAAATTTTTAATAACATATTTACTGATGATACAACTGTACTATTATCATAATATTTCAAATCATATCAAAAAATGGTTTACCATTAAAGTCCAAGTCAATTCGCACTGGTTTGTGTTTTTGTCAAAGAAGAAAAAATGACATCTATTTTGGCACATAACGTCACTCTCTTTATTTGCTAATATTTTAGGACCATCAGTTCAGAGGATATCGTCTCTCTTTCTAAATATAGAGCTTCTTAAGTATTACACAAATAGATAAAGACGCATTAAAAAAATCAAGTTTTTCATTGTTTCTCATCTCATTGAAATGTACAACCTGTCAAATATGTGACTATGGAATTGCCCATATATCAATAAATAAATTTGAAAAGTTTGGTCCAAAAACACTTATCAGATTCAATTCTATAGCAAAAAATGTGTGTCACGGTACTTATATCCCTACTAAGTACATGCCTTATTGGAAATGTGTACATACCACTCCAGCCAACTAAAGATTATATTTCCCCAATCACCCGCTCATCCAAACAATTCGCTTGGTCTCAGCTGATTACATTAAAATCACCGTAAAACACAGTGCAACATCAATTTTGCTTAAATTGTAAACACAAAAGTTCAGCAGGTTGTTTTTGGCCAAATCTCTTTTTCTTTTTGTTCTACATTTACATGCTTCGCAGCTTCCATGCTTGCGCGATACCTCTCTTTCTCTCTCTAGTTCAATTTATTTTTAGACTCCGTGGTTGGTGCAGCAGCATAATATCAACGAACGGCGCGTCGTGCATATGGAAGTGAAGTGGTCCTAGTGGCGAGTGCTCAACATGGAATACGTTGAGAGGAGAAGATTCATTGCCCCCTGTTGCGATATGCCAAAGTTCTTCTAGCAATGTAATAATGGGCGGCTGCATTTGTTAATTCTCACACCGTCCGTCATCGCTGCCATTGCGAAATAATTTGTAGACCTCTTAAAAATAAATACCAAACGTTGCGCAAAGTATCCAAAGTATGAGAAACATTCGTCATTATCACTGAGTGATAAAACAAACTTAACTATGAATTGACTACAAGTGATAAAAAAAAATATTACTGTGCGTCATGTGAGTCAAGGATACCCTGAGAGGAAATAAATATGTTAATTGTATTAGACAGGGATACTGACGCATATGCTGGTGTTGTTGTTGTTATTTAGAAATGCTAGTAAAATCAAATTATGTGATGATTCATGGATGATGACGTTAGATCATGAGTAAGGACCTGAGTTATTTGGCGCCGTGAATTAAGTCTGATACTTAGAGACGTGTCCAAGAGGTTTGTTGTGAAATTTACATGTCACTATAGTGATTTGTATACAAATTGAGTTATGCACATAGAAGAGTATGCCTAGATACGTACACATTAGGGTGTTAGTTTTTTCTTTCATTTCTTAGCGGATTATGTATACAATATTTGCGACATTATATAGCTCTTCGGAGATTTCCGTCAATCGCTTTCTATCATCAGAGTAATATTCCACGTAAATCATACGCCACGGAATACAACAGTTTTATTGTAACTTCTACAAAATAAACCCAGTTCAAAATAATTTAATAAATAGAAAAGCGAAACTGTTGCTTATGTAGGGAAACGTTATTTGAGCAGATTAAAGGAATTGTAATTCTTAATTTTTTTTAAATTTGTTTCAACTAAATCGAGCAAGTGGTTCTCGAGTTATGTCATACAAAAGAGCCTAAAAAGTGACAAATTCCCCTGTACGATAGTTACTACCATCAAATCGATATTAAATTATTATGGCATGCAACTTGACAAAACGAATGAAGCAAAACTTCTTCCTTTTGGGGCTACTTTCACGTGCTGTTCTTAGAATTGAGTCCCAAATCAATGAGCTGAAAAATGTTGTACTGTGTTAGTAAACGACCAATACTAGCAGCGAAGAAAAAAAACGTCAGTAGCTGGAATTTTACTTACTTAAAAAACTTAATTTCCCTTTGCACCCCATGAATGAGGTATGGGATAGCTTCTCGCGTTGCTGTGAATTAACACGCTTTCTATTTTTAGATTCACAACTAACGGCACCTACTTGTTTATCGACGAATGCGAACGTCACTGTTTGAGAAGCTCTTACTAGACACGACGATTGAATCGACGCTTAATACTGCGAAGTTGCTGTCAACAACATTCGATTGGAGCCGACAATGAAAGAAAATTTTATTTCTTTTTTTTTCTTTTTTTTTTTAAGATGACTGGAGCCAGGTTTGAACGTGCAATCTCTCGCATGGTAGTCGCGTGTTCTAACCACTATGCCACGGCCGGTCCCTAAATTTCACTATTCAGAGTAAAATAGCTGGAGATTTGCATTAGTGCGAGTACAATTCCGTTGACAGCGTTAATGAAGCGACCAATCATCCGACGGTATTTTTGAATTAGCTTGATATGCCAGGAACTCCACCGGATAATTTACAGCTGGAAGTGGGATCGATTATAATCATGTTGAGGAATCTGAATCATCTGCAATTGTGCGACGGAACACTGTTGTCCGTCAAGACAAACTGATGAACAATATGATATCTGATCTTCCATTCCAATCCAAGCAGATTTAGTTCCCCGTTAAAAGTCAATGGGATTAATCTTGAATTTCCCGGTTTTTTGCACGGTGTCAAGTTTACGTTCCCTCTTCGCGTGTTGGCAAATCGTCTTCGTTGTTTGTTTTTGCGCCGGAAAACAAATCGACATTGCTCTCTACTGATTTCGATACCATTCAAATAAATCCCATTGTAATTAAAACTATTTGTGTTTTATTATCAATCTTGAAGTTTATCTAAAGGTGTTAAATTGGAGGAAGAAGTAGATCGCCGGGACCTCTAACAAGTTATATACCATTTACGAGACATATCATTATACATATTTATATCTGGCAATGAAATACTTGTAATAATCGAATGTTTTACGTGGTATCAGGTTATTCATAAAAAGAACCTAGCTCTCATGTTTTTCAATTGTCTTAAATACCTAGGGAACCATGGGGTTGAATCAGGTTCGCCGCCAATAGTTTTCTTCGGCACAGATTTATCCAAGAAATCCCGTATAATATCATCTGAAGTTATTAAAGGTTTCACTAGACCAAAAATTTGCACGAGAGGAACAGATAATCGCCCTACTTAAGTGACGCTAGCCCCCATTTACAGTTAGATAGAAACAGAGCTGTAAACTAATCATTACAATTTGTACTCATTACTGCTCAATTACAAATACAATTACATCTAAAAAGGAATTGAAAGTTAACTACAATTCTAATTACATGAGGAATTGGAATTGAAACTAAAAGTCTCAACTACACAGGTAATTGTACTTGAAAGTAATGATTCCTAATTACTTTTCAATTAGCTCAATTACTTTTTAATTACAAGGAATTGAAAGGAATTGACGGAATTGGGAGGAATTGGAAGGACTTAAGAGGAATTGCTGTAATTTGGAAAGGTCCGTTATGTTAAAATATATTGCTCCCACTCTCCTTTTCTCTTTGTGACGTCACACTGCTATGTTTACATACACTTCACATGTTATTTGATGTTATTTCAATACCTTTCCAAATTGTAGCAATTCCTCTTAATTCCTCCCAATTCCGTCAATTCCTTTCAATTCCATGTAATTAAAAAGTAATTGAGCTAATTGAAAAGTAATTAGGAATCATTACTTTCAAGTACAATTACCTGTGTAGTTGAGACTTTTAGTTTCAATTCCAATTCCTCATGTAATTAGAATTGTAGTTAACTTTTAATTACTTTCGAACATGGTAGGTAATGATTACTTGTACTTGAGTTTACAGCTCTGGATAGAAATATCGAATTTCGATTGTAAGTTCAAATCGATATTTAATTATTATGGCATGTAACTTTACAAAACGAATGATGCAAAACTTCTTCTTTTTGGGGCTACTTTCACGTGCAGTTCTTAGAATTGAGTCCCAAATCAATGACCTAAAAAATGTTGAACTGTCTTATTATACGATCCTTATCAGAAGTCATATTAACCACAGAAGAAGTTGCACCTAAATGCCATTCTTAAATACCATAATCAGAGAATGGAGGGAAGTACGAACATGTTATCTAAAGTTTTGCAACATTTAATTTTATCTAT
The DNA here is from genome assembly GCA_964034835.1 of Muscina levida. Lineage (NCBI taxonomy): Eukaryota > Metazoa > Arthropoda > Insecta > Diptera > Muscidae > Muscina > Muscina levida. The sequence continues at coordinate 79,043,846 of OZ035883.1, forward strand.
ACAGCTAAAACTTCAATATTACCAATATTAGTTTGCACAATTCCATAACTTAACGTACCATCTTTTTGTCGACTATAAAACTGCCTTCGACAGCCCAATACGGCAGAAAATACTCGAAGATTTGGCTGCGTTTGGTATTTTAGCGAAGCTCATACGCCTTTGCGGAAAGACGCTGACTGACACGAAGTCTGCTGTGAAGATTGGCAAGGATCTTACGGAGCCTTTCTATACCAGACTAGACCTAAAACAAGGCAACGGCCTATCGCGTGACCTCTTCAACATAGTTATCGGGATGATAAAGAGGAAAGTTGTAGTAAACACGAATGGCACGATATTCAACAAAAGCCACATGCTGCCTGCGTACTCTGATGACGAAGACATCATCGGTCGAAAACTGCGAGATGTGACTGCAGCCTTCTCAGGTAGACAGAAGGCATCAGCGAAAATGGGTCTGACGGTGAACGAGGACAAATCAAAGTTATTAGTTTCAACGAACAAAGAATCTACTAGTTTGGGAAACTGCGTGAACGTTGACAACTATGATTTCGAGGTGGTAGATAATTTTATCTACCTAGTCTCCGCCATCAACAAAACAAATAATGTCAGCCTCGTGCTGCATGCTAATAGATTCTACTAAGGACTAAGCAAGCGGTTTAATGACAGAGCGCAGATGCAAGTTCTACCTGGCTTGGTGTATGGTTCAGAATTCTGGATTATGACACAAGCGGATGAATTGGCTCTGACAGTATTCGAGAGAAAAATACTCCGTAAAATATATGGGTCCATCATCGCTAACAAGAACCGGCTTGATGGTTAGAAAACACGAATACCATGCGGGAGACCGATGGTTCAATTCCTGGCTCCCGATAAATAAGTAGGTGGCGTTAGTTGTAAACATAAAAATAGAAATCGTGTTAATTTACAACAACCCAAGAAGCTATCCCATACCTCATTTATGGGATGTAAAGGAAAATTAAGTTGTTTTTTATCCGGGATAACAATTTTAAATGAAGAAAGTATTTCTAAGAAATAAGTCTTCAACTTAAAACCGGAATTATAATTCATATTCTTAAGTCTGGACGATATATAAAAGTTTATGTCCTCTACACTTATATTGGAAGAGAATGGAGAAACAAGCAATTTTAATATCAATTTACAAGCGCTCATATGTAGTATCTATGTACATCATCTCAAAAACAATTCAACAAAATTCTGATATTTGTGTTTATTTATTACTCATCAGGTTTTCCCAAAATCAGCAACTACCACCACAGTCTGTGTAAACAAATTCATTTGAATTATCGCCACGATGCCTTCCGAGTGCGAATGAGTGATTGACTAATTTTTTTTTGGAACAGTTCCAAATATTATTATTGCTTATTAAATTGTAATAATTGTTGACTTGAAAATTTCTCGTTTTGAAATTACCTATGCAAGTTTTACGTGGAATTTGATTGAGACATGCAAATAATTTGAAAATTATTTAAACAATTTTATTGTAAATAGATGAAAGACTGACGATTAAATTATGGTCGGGTGTGGCGATGCTTACATCCTGATTGAGATACTCGGTAAACGAATAAAAAAAGAAATCAACAATTAAATTAGAAAAAGCATTACTTTATTTGTGGACTCAACTAAAAACACCAATCAAGGTCTTTAACAAATTTACATTTACTCGAATGCTTAAGGATAGCAGATCTGGCATTGGGAGCGCAATAAATATTCATATTCATATTTAAATATTCATGAAATTAATTATATTTATTTCAATTTTTGCACTCAAACGATTGTTAGTAACTTCTAAACCATTATTGAAACAGTGTTAACGTATTTACACTAAAACAAGAAAAGAAAATATATCGCTCACGTACGTTATTACTTTGTAATGAAGACCTCATTTAAAGCAATTTCTACCCCTTAAATTTAAAAATATTTTTTTATGAACCCTTTAAGCACGAAGAATATTTTGCTTTGGATTTTTACAGTTTTATTGAAAAACATAAAAGTAACTAAAAGTACGGCCTTAACACAAATATTTTTCATGTTATTTGCATTATTATTGCATACTTTTTAGCGAAACGAAAAAAAAACTAAAAGTTATTGCATAATTTGTAGCTCAAATTATTGCATACTTTCATTAAAAACTGATGTCGTACGACAGCGACATCTATAGAACAAATATACTACTCGTCGAGACCTATACAACGATGTCTTGTGTGTTACGATTGAGCCACAAGCGAAACCAAAAAAAGTTTTCGGGTATTCTTCGCAGGGTGGGCGAGGAAAAAAAATATTGGTATGTTGTCTCGATTTTGTATTTTTTTATATCCAGGACGACCCTTTCTAATGCACATTACCAGCTCTTCGCCGCCAACAGTTCAACGGCACCGTAGTTCCATAATTGTTATTCCGTGTAATTGCCTTACTGACATCGATTTGACTCGAAGGTGGACGATTCTCCTGATTTGGTTGCTTGAGCTTCCATATTGGCAGTACACTGCAAATGTCGGTGACAAGATTTTTATTTCTGTCATTACATATAGGGATCCCAGTTCTATTTCCTTTACCCTTTACCTTCTGGTAGAATTTTTAGACTTCACTTCTATTCCTGTAATTTCCCTTTACATCCTAGAAATTAGATATGGAAGAGCTTTCACATTTGAATTAACACTCTTCTATTTTTTAACTCTTACAACGGGACCTACAGTTTAACGACCAATTCGAAAGTCAGCAGTTGAGAAACTTGACTCGACTACTCACAAACAGAGATGGTCTGTCGTCGTAAACCGAACGTTGTAAAATTGACCTTTCATGAATAAGCAAAAAACTGAAGTTTGTGATTATCTAATTAATCGATGCCAACATTTATTGAATAGTTCGAATAATCAATTAAATTTAAATTTGCGTGAGAACAATTTGATGAAAATAACACGTCAGTTTTTTGACATAACTCGAATTTTGAATTTTCGATAAAACATCCTCAGGTGGTGGAGAAACATGGACTTCGTATTCAGTAAAGAAAAAGTAAAAAAAATTGAGATTAGGGCGCCTCAAAAATTATTTTTTTGATATGTCGTAGTGTAATAGTTTGTGCCTTAAGCCAAAAGCTATCGATAAATCGATGGCACAATATCGACCCGGCCTAATATGCAGCCTATTTTTCCTCAGACAATACGTGTCATTCATCAGCGCACGAGAACTTATCTGAGCGGAAAATATCAAATACGGCCCTTGCGACAGTTGTCAGACTGCAGAATATGCTGCTTTTTGAATGCAGTGACATCGGTCAGTTAGTGTATGTTTTAAATGTTTTTACGGTAAACACAGTACAACACATTAATTTGGGACTCAATTCTGAGAACTGCACGTGAAAGTAGCCCCAAAAAGAAGAAGTTCTGCATCATTCGTTTTGTCAAGTGACATGCCATAATAATTAAATATCGATTTGAAGTTAGTAAGTATCGTATAGGCGAATTTGGCACGTTTTACGCTCTTTTGTTTGGCATAACATACATACTATATGGTGGCGTATGATTATCATAAGTAATATTCCACGTTAATCATACGCCACAGAGTACAACAGTTTGATTGTAACTGCTACAAAATAAACCTAGTTCAAAATCATTTGATGAATGGAAAAGATAAACTCTTGTTTATGTAGGGAAACGTTATATGAACCGATTAAAGGAATTGATTTTCTTAATTATATCATCACCGTTAGGGATGAGAGTATATATTATTTCATACGACCCAAAAGTGTAACACATAGAAGGAGTCAATTTAGACCCCAGGTTTCTTTGAACCAAATTCGATTCATGACTTTTAAAGTCGTTTCAGCCATGTCCGTCTGTCTGGCTGTCCGGTTGGTGCGCACGATAACTTTCGAAAGAAGCAACCAAATGTTTTGAAATATTGCACAAGTTAATATTTCACCAAAACTACTTGCGGTATTGCAAATGGGCAACATGGCCCCGCCCCTTCTGGTAATTCGTATACAAATACATCATTCCGCCCAGTTTAGAAATCGAGTAGTAATATCAATACACCAAACGGGATTGTACCAAAATTCTGTACTTAGTAAAGCTATAACAGGATAAAGTTTTGGGAACAAAATTGGAAGTTTAGCCACGGCCCTTCTGGTACCTCCCATACAAATGTACCTTTCCGCCCACTTTAGAGATGGAGTAATAAAATCAATAAATCCAACGCGATTGTACCCAAATTCTTTTTATAGTAAAGGATACATTTTTTGCCCACGCCCCATATGGTACCTCTCATACACATCTGGTACCGCCCTCTTTAGAAATCGATTAATATTATTAATAGACCTAACGCGATCGTGCCCAAATTTTGTACTTAGTAAAGTTCAAGCACGCTAAAATTTTGGAGACAAAAACTGGAAGTCTAGACACTCCCCTTCTGGTACCTCCTATACAAATGTACAACTCCGCCCACTTTAGAGGTGGAGTAGTAGTATCAATACACTCTACACGATCGTGCCCAAATTCTGTATTTTGTTATATCAGGATAAAGTTCTGGAGAAAAAATTGGAAGTCTAGCGACGCCCCATCTGGTACCTCCCATACAAATGTACCACTCCGCCTACTTTAGAAATCGAGTAATAATATCAATATACAGTAGTTTTGACATAACTGCCACTCGTCATTTCTTCAATTTCGTATGAAATGTACTTGTTTAAGTGCCAATTTCATATGTGCCAATTTAAGTTAGCTGCCACAAATATTTGGAATTATTATCCCATATTCATTGATAATTTTTTATCTAACAGTCACAAAATTTTTTTGCAACTATTGCTAACAAAAACTATATATGTAGTTTGTTTTTGTTAGAATGCTCGCAGGCTTTCTATAATTCTCTCATTCTCATTGAGGATGAAGACATTGAAGATGAAGGAGACATTGAAGAAGATAACGTCCCATTTAAAATTCCATCGAGTAAGCAGGCATTAGAAGCTTTGTATGTCCTCCAAATATATTGTATGCACCACGAGATTGATATCATTCCAGAAACTGTAGAGGATCATATCTTATAAAAGCTTTTAAGCAAACTTCAATCACAGGATATTTTTCTTAAATGTTAATTTTTTACCTTTTACTTTAAAAATGTTTTTGCAAAGACTGAAATAATTTACTTTTACTTTAAAAATGTTTTTGCAAAGACTGAAATAATTTGTTCCTTTTAATTTTTATTATTTTTCCTGAAGTACCTTTATGTTGTTTTATTTATAAATAATAAATGAAAAGAATATTTTTATTTTTTTTTTTTAAGTTTTGGTTGTAAAAATAGGGAATTGTGTGAATCGCATTTATGGGTCACTTCTGTGGCAGGTAAACGTATAAGATAACTGTCAATTTTTGGCAGTTAAAAAATTTAACTTAAATGCCATTTCGACTTACCTGCCACAAAATGCGTGCAAAACACGGTGTGACAGTTAAGTCAAGACTACTGTAATAGAAAATTTTTTTTACTGAGGGTGAGGGTATATAGAAGTCGGGTTGCCCGGTGAAAAATCGGTGAAAAGGTAATACTTCTTAATACATTTCTACCGATTTTGCCCTGTTTTCAAACCGAATTGTTTTCCAGAACATGGCTGTATGTTTTGTTTTGCATTCATTTACAAGTTAATCTGTATCTTGGCTGCAAGTAGGTGGTGCTCAGAGTCTATATGTTCAGCATGCACGTCCATGACGCCCAATACATCCTATTTATTGATTAGTAAGTGCTCAATTTCAGTTTTGGTTTAACTTCGTATGGCCAGGGGCTATTCATATAACCAGTCTTTATGCGTTATCGGTGGTGTTACTGTGTTGACCGAATTTTCCGTTCTTAGTTTATTGAGTCTATAATACTAATACTCTATAATGAAGTTAGCAGAGGAAAGAAAAGTCAAATGCTTAGATGTTTAGTTAACAGAGAATGTACGCAACATATGGACTACGTTATAATATAAGCCGTACTGCTTATAATTTATTTAAAATCAAGCAACTTAATTTGTGAAAAGTCTTCGGCATTTACTTCGTAGACGACACAGTACACGGCGAAACTACATCAATGATATACATTTAGGATTAATACTTTAATACCAAAGATTAATAATATAAGACTAATATTTCACATCCTTTATTAAAATAAGCTTTGGAAAAATAAACTTCGGAGAGGGGGGATGTATGACAATTCTTATAACATATATAGATCTCTAACAGTTAGATTTGTTAATAATGTGAAATTTTATTAAACAGAAAAGAAACTCAAAAAATAGAGTACCATTTCCGAACATACCAGACATGTTTTAATTTAAGTCGCCGCTCATACTTTTTCCGGCGGAAAATGTCTCATTTAACGTCAATCGACAATATTTGCTCACAAACAGCGAACAATGTGTCACAATTTTTACATTGTTATGTTTTTATCACGACAATGGAATGTCTGATGCAGCAAATGTTCTATGCAAACGTATAAAGAGAGCGGAGCATGCACGGCGTATGATTTATCCCCCTCCGAAGTCGATTGACACAAAATCGCACATTACTCATACGACCCACAAACATAAATACGAGTAGATGCATGACATTTGCATGCTGGTGTAAGAAAAACGATGAGTTCAATACAAGCAAAAGTGGTGTCATACAATTACACATACATACGAGGTTAGTAATCTGTACAATTCAAGTTCAACTGCTAACGATGTCGTAATGGTTCGACTTGCTGTTGTTGTTGTTGTTGATGTTGCATTTGTATACACACAGCCCTAACGCAACAAATTTCTTGTCGTGTCATTTCAACGCTAAAGCACAAACACACACACGCCTTACGTGGCACAGAAATGTTGATAAATTTGTCTAAAGGCAAACGAAACGAAACTAAGTGAAAATCAACCCCTAAATACTGGTAATTGGAGCAGCAGCACAACGACTACGGCGATGGCGATGACTGAGATAGTCAAAGTAAACGCCAAACGAAATGAAGTGAAGAGCTTTAAACAGCAACAAACAAAACGCACACAACGGACAACAATGAAAAACATAAGGCAAACTGAGAGAAAATTAACAGAATTCTCTTTTGAACCCGCACAATATGAATGAGTGTGCGTGTCTCGATGGTTGACTCGTGCCACTAGCATACAAACCTACAGGCACAAGATGTGTGTCACTCACAGTTATGATAAACAGGTAGTCAAGCAGTCTTAGTTCAAAATGGGCAACATTGATAATAAAATGTATGATAAACATAGAGATATGTACTTCAAAGTGGCCAATAATGGTAATAAAATTGAATGTGCTTTATGTAGACAACGAACACAAGAAAATGTCTCATTGAGATGTATTCAGTTCTATTGAATTACTGCGAATTTGAATGATAAAAATTAACTGCTTTACACAATGGCAATGTATTGTCTTTTACACAGTGTAATACTTTTTTGGTTCCACCCAATTTGTAGGGAAAATATTTAAAGTTACACAACACCTGGGTTTTTATTTCATTTTTCTATTTCTAATTCTCGCCTCTTTGAAACGAAATCTCTTGAGATGTACATTCATTTTAGCTATGAAAGGTCAGAAGTTAATAGAGAAGAGATTTTCATATAGCCAGTTTGATTGTTAATTTTTTTTTTTGGGGCATGTGGGAATGGCTGATTTACTAATTTGAGTATTTTGATTGTTATTCATATGTGAATAACCAGAATCTCCCTTTGGAGGCCCCAAGCAGATCACAAAGTCCGAGTGATCACGCATTTCCCGCAATGCCATTGAATATCCGTTCAGTGGTAGCAAATGTGAGAAGGCGCAATGTTAAGTAACCTAATGGCATGATATCAGCGATGCGTCTTAGGAGGCAGGAAACAGAAGTTACTGAAGCTCAACACAGAGGATCTCTTAGTGATAAGATTGGGCGCGGTGACCTAATAAGCCACTCTCCTTAAACGAAACTAATTGTTATGAAAACGTGAAGAGAAGAAAAAATAAGAACTCCTCCAAATGTTGACGACCCCCGCAAACGTTAAAAGGACCATGATTTAATGGCGGATGTCTTCGACAAATACAAGGCTGACATCACTGTCATACAGGAAATGCAATGGACGGGACAAGAATGCACACTGTGACATCTTTTATAGCTGCCATGTAAAAAGACACGAATTTGGATGTGGATTCATAGTCGGCAAGAGACTTCGACATTTGGTCTCGCGGTTTAACCCTGTAATTGACATTTAAATTGTTTTGGGGTATTTTAATGCTAAAATAGGAAGGGAAGATGCTCTTGGTTCAGCAGTCGGAAAACTCAGTCTGCACAACATCACCTGCGATAACGGATTCAGACTGGTAAGTTTCGCGTCGGCAAGAAACATGATAGTGAGTGGAACCAGATTCCCGCATAAAGATTTCCACGTGGTAATTGATGGAAGGCATGTCTCAAGCGTTATGAACGTACGTGTGATGCGCAGTGCAAATATTGACACGGATCACCACCTAGTTGCAGCCAAGGTACGCACGCGATTAAACAGTGCTAAAAATGCTCGTAACCAAACGCAAAAGAAGCAAGACATCACAAAGCTGCATACCACCGATGTAGCCAATGCCTACTCCAACCAACTATCTCAATTACTTTAAACCAACCCCCCTAATTTTGTGGTGCTCGACACCCAGTGGCAGAATATTGCGAATTCTATGACCACTGCCGCAATGACCGTACTGGGTTACGAAAAACCACACTTAGACAAGCCCTGGAACGATGAGGAACGTCGCGAAATGTCTGAAGATAAGGATGCTACATACAGGGCAAAACTGCAGCCAATGGCAACGCGTGCTGTGACGGAGCGTTATAATGAGAAGAGAAGGGAGATGACACGTCTCTGCAGGCGGAAAAATTATCTATGGAAGAAAAGAGAGCCAGGATATCGAAAATTATAGGGATAGAGGTGAAGCCTGAAATTTCAACCAAAATGTAAAAAGTAAAAGTTTTCGACCAGAGATCCTCAACTGTAAGAACGGAGACGGAAATCTTGTCACTGACATTCAGAGTGTGCTGAAAATATGGAGGGAGCACTTTCGATCACTACTCGTCCCCGTAGGTAGCATAAGTGACGAAATCAGACCAATCATCGACGATGGAGTAGACTGTCAACCACCAAGCCAAAACGAGATCAGCACGGCAATTCCAAATAACAAATCTGCGGAAGCTGATGGACTGCCGGCAGAGACCTTTTTAAAGCCGGCGGCGATGAGCTGGTAACATGCATGCACCAGCTTATAAACACGATTCGGCTTAGGGAGTGCTTGCCCGATGATTGGAATCTGAGTGTCCTATGACCCGTGCTTAAGAAAGGCTGTCCAAGTGTGTGTACCAACTATCGCTGGATTAGCCTTTTACCCATCGCATACAAGGTCCTGTCTAGTGTGTTATGTGAAAGACTAAAGCCCATTTTAGCGAACCTGATTGGACCTTATCAGTGTGGCTTTAGACCTGGTAAATGCACGACCGACCAGATATTTACACTTCGACAAATCTTAGAGAAGACGCAAGAAGAAATGCAGATCGACACCTACCACACCATGTTCATCGATTACGAAGCTGCATTCGACAGTCCGATACGACAGAAACTATTAGATGCTACGGCTGAGTTTGGTATCCCCGCGAAACTGATACGGCTTTGTGGGATGACTCTGACTGACACGAAGTCTTCAATGAAAATAGACACAAATCTAACAGAGCCATTTTCTACCAAGCGAGGCTTCAGACAAGGTAATAGTCTGTCATGCGATCTCTTTAATATCATCATGGAGATGATCATGCGGAAGGCAGCAGTAAATACGACTCGCGTATGCCGATGATATAGATATCATTGGCCGAGGACTGCGGGATGCAGTAACATCCCTTTTCGAGCATTTAGAACCAGTCGGTAGAAGTCGGTCTGGTGATTAATGAGGACAAAACTAAGTTATTTTTTTCATCGAAGAAAGAGTTAACTCGTTTGAAAACGCTTCGTGAACGTTGACATCTGTAACTTTAAAATGGTAGATGATTTTAATAAAGCCCTCTCTCGACGAACGAAGATCCAACTCTACCAGACACTGATCCTGCCTGTCTTACTCTACAGCGCAGAATCCTGGTTAATGACGCAGGCGGATCAATCTATTCTGGGAGTTTTCGAGAGAAAAATACTACGCAAAATATTTGGACACATCATCATTAACGGCCAGTACCGTCGTCGAATGAATCATGAGCTGTATGAGCTGTACAACGACATCGACCTAATCAAGCGCGTTGATGTAGACCGACTGCGCCTGCTTGGACACCTTGTACGAATGGGTGAAAATGCTCCAGCTCTCAAAGTTTTCGGCAATAAAAGCGATGGGCGTCATCAAAACTTTATTGATGGACCAGATGAAAGAGCTATTATCTAAACTTGGAGTGACGATATATCTACGGATGGTTTGGTATCCCCAAATACTTGGAATACTTTTCTACATGCGGCTTCTGATAGATACATTTCTGTTGTTGCTGCCATTCGCCGACAATACTTTGATTCTGAAACTCTTAAAAATTAAACAGTACACATGATTTTGGGACTCAATTCTGAGAACTTCGCGTGAAAGTAGCCCCAAAAAAGAAGAAGTTCTGCATCATTCGATTTCTCAGGTTACATGCCATAATAATTTAATATCAATTTGAAGTTAGTAAGTATCGTATAGGGGAATTTGCCAAGTTTTAGGCTCTATTGTTTGACATAATATAAATACTATATGGTGGCGTATGATTATCATAAGTACTGTTCCACGTAAATCATACGCCATGGAGTACAACAGTTTTATTGTAACTGCTACAAAATAAACCCAGTTCAAAATCATTTGACGAATGGAAAAGTGAAACTGTTGCTTATGTAGGAAAACGTTATAAGAACCGATTATAGGAATTGTAATTCTTAATTATTTTTCAAATTGTTTCACCTAAATCGGACTAGTGGTTCTCGAGTTATGTCAAACAATAGAGCCTAAAACGAGACAAATTCAAATATACGATACCTACTAACTTCAAATCGATATTAAATTATTATAGCATGTAACTTGACAAAACGAATGATGCAGAACTTCTTCTTTTTGGAGCTACTTTCACGTTCAGTTCTCAGAATTGAGTCCCAAATCAATGAGCTGAAAAATGTTGTACTGTGTTATCTATGATAAATTAGAGGTGTAGTACAAAAAATGTATCTTCAACCAGAGCCACATAATCCTGTATCAAGTTTCACAAGAAAATAATTGTGTGTATGTAATGTATAAAATGCTATATCTCTTAATATTACGCATACGTATCACATTTTTTACATATAAATAAGCAATGAATTTATAGGAGCTTCATTAAAAAGCCTTTCTTATAGCTCTTGTTGTAAACATTAAATACCTCAGTAAATTCATTATAGACGGACCGGCAATTATGTAAAAAAAACATTTTAATTATGTTGAAGTCCTTATAACTGTACCATATGCACTTTATCAGTCACTATCGGCATATCGGAAGTAAATAAAACACTTTAAGAAAATCAGAATACTATAGTAATGTATTACAACTCTATAACAGCAGTTTTCGTTGAATGAGTTGTACAAAATTCTTAATGAATCCATAATTTTCAATTTAAGTATTTAATTTTAACGTAAATGTATCAAAATCACGCTATATAGTTAAAGTTGCTTAAATGAAAGTAAATATCTTATAGCAGCTTTACTCAATTCATTGGTATTATTATATATACATAGCTCTATTTTTCTATAGCATCAACGATGATAGTGATGATGAATACAACTATTAATCCTTTCCGCTCGTGGGATGATGGAAGACAACAGTCAATTAGATAGAACGACCATAGAAAATTACATGCATTCACCACTCATACCCACACACCCTCACACATACCCATAGAGACACAATCATCTACATAGGTATAAGTCATTCAATGCAAATGTATACGTTATTGTTTTCATCCTTTGCGCTCTCCTTTAATGTTTTGTTTTCGTCGTTTGCCATCCATGTTTTGTATCTACTGACACACTTATTTTCCACACACACATTCCTGCCCAGCAATGGCAATTATGATGGTAGCGCTGCTGACAACGATGATGATAATGATGATGTTGTTCGTCATAACTATATACACGTAAATTTCCACACCATCTTTCTCACACACCGATGACACACATACACACACCTGGTATAAACAATTTTCTTAAGATTTCTTTGTGTAATCAGCAAAATCTTATATGCGTTGCGAAACAATTATACCCCAAAAAAATAAAATTGCACTAAATTTCTTTAAAGGAAAACCCCATGAGATGATTAATATCATACACAGACGCAAAAAGTAAATAAACAAAATGTACAAATAATAATTTACTCGTATAAAAATTGTATACACACATATTTTTCTAACGGATTCGAACGAATTATATCTGTTTTCCATCTATAAACCCGATCAGTCACTCACCAGTTATGTAGAATATTTTTGCGGGTGCCGTGCGTGTGCGTGTGTATGTGTTTGCCTTCTTCTGGGAAATCCGACAGGAAAATTGTGACAATTCGTACAATTGTATTTATGTATGTATTTGTTTTGCCACTGGTTTCTTGGCTTATTTTGAATATTCAGTATTTGGAAATGTTTACAAAATATTTGTTTTCTATTTTCACAGATTTCAATATTTTCCAGAGATTTCAATTTTCAGTTCACTCGTTTCCGCGTTCCGTTTGTTCACTGTTTACTGTTCGCTGTGGTGCAGCAGTTCGTTCGGTGTGACCGTTGAAAACCGTATACAAGAATTTTTCTGTTGTTGCTGATTTCGAAGTTGCTTAATCGCACACACAGACAAAACAATAAAGAAAAAGACAACGCCAACGACAACGACAGCAGCAGCAATGGCACATAAACACAACACAAAACAAATAGTCAAAAAAACAATACAGAATAATTCTTGTGCCTTTCTATGTTGTTGTTTGTGTTGTAATTTTCATTCGTCCGCACTGTGTTGCTGTGAAAATTCGGAAAGTGTTTGAAACTTTTCGCCAGATACGGAAGCTTCTACACTACACATGATGGCATCACTCTCATGGTGTTCTCTCTTCCTCTCACGGTCTGAGAGCAGCGTTGTTCATTCAGTTTGGTCTACCTAAAGGAATTGTACTCGCGTATTCTCAATGAAAGTTCAATTTAATAAATTCGCACAAGGGAATCATGCGCACTGTTCAAAAGACAACAAAAAAAGTTTATCCTTCTCTGGCCCAGTGTTGTATGAGAGTGTGTATGTGTGTGTGTGCTAATAAATATCGAGCACGTCTAGCAATTAGGGTAGGGTAAGGCTAGAACTACCTTAATACTGTTAATACTTGAACGGGCTAGGTCAACAAGAAACAGTACATGTCTAGTCTATAGACAAATGATTCATCAATTCACAATATGGCGAGAGAGCATTATAAAGAATTCCTCTTAGAGGAAAATGTTAGCAGATATGAACAAATGTAAGACAGTATTTTATAAGGAAAAATTATTAAGATACACAAACTAAAACCAAATACATCAATATTATTGACACAACTCTTAACTTTTCGATATCCCCTTTATTGTTGGTTTTTATTGACTAATTTTTTTATGATTACTTATCATTTAAAATCTTCTGTTCTGTTATTTCTTCTTTAATGTACTTTTCCTACTACGAATTACTACGTTTTTTGCCACATTTTATACCATCACTCTTAGGGAAGAGGGTTATCATTTGATACGAAAACCAGTAAGAAAGTTTCAGTCGGGAAAACCGACTTACGTAAAACCTCATCATCAGTAAAACTTAAAATTTTCTATTATAAATATGTTCTTCATTGTTCGGTTTGAGATCTATTTTCTATTATCGCTAATAGAATTTGTTTTACAAGAGTTGTGTGAAATGTATTATGTTGACAGCTGGCAGGGCTGATAGCTATTTCGATGGTTGCCAAACCATCATCATCAGTGCCCATTTGCTGTGACTTCTTCACTCATTATCAAATTATATTAGCGATAATAGAAAATAGATCTCAAATCGAACAATGAAGAACATATTCTTATTTCTGCACAGATCGACAATAACAAACAAGAGAATTTTCTATTATATTCATATTATAACATGATTTCTAAAGTAGGTGAAAGGTACATTTGTAAAGGAGGTACCAGAGGGGGCGTGGGTAGACTTACAGTAAAATTTTATCCTGATTTTACTTTACTAGATACAAAATTTTATTTTTTATATGGGAGGTACCAGAAGGGGTGTGGCTTGAGACTTCCGGTTTATTCTCCAAAACATTATCCTGCTATAGCTTTGCTAAACACGGAATTTAGGCACGATATCGTTGAATGTATTGATATTATTACTCGATTTCTAAAGTGTGCGGAAAGGTACATTTGAATGGTACCTCCCAGATCAGACCCGCCCCTTCTGGTACCTCCCATACAAAATTACCAATTTTTGGATAGTTAATATTTATTTCATAACTTCCAAACAGACGACCAGAGTATAAGTTGTACGGTTATGAAAGTTTGAATCAGGAAGAATATGGACTATATCCGACCACCACTTCTGGGACCTCCCATACAAAATGACCTTGTTTTGAAAATTAATATTTCTCCCATAACTTCTAAACCGGCACCTGGGGGCTAATCAAATTTGGTCAGTTAATTTATCTTGTAATAGGAGATATGTCCCCTTATACATGCATATCATTTTTGTAAGTACACTGAACTCAGACAAATATTGCCAATGTAAGAGTTCATTGAACGTTGTTTTACAAAAAAAAAATCGGACACGTTGTGCTGCCGCTAATGGTACCTCCCCTACAATTAAGTAAAAATTTTTACGGTTTTGCTCCACATAAGTAATTTTACTTTAATGAAAAATCTATTAATTTCAATAACTTAAACAATATCTTATATTGGGTGATGGTATTTATCAGTCAGTTTACCTGACTGAAATTTCTGTACTGGTTGTCTTCATAGTTCTAACTCAAAGTTTTTCAGAGTAAAATTCCGCTCGGGAATAAGCATAAGCCAGGACAAATTTAATGTCATGGCCTGGGCAGTGGTCGTATGTTTCCTCCAGGCACTCGAAAATTGCATCTTTAATTTCATTGTCTATCTTCCGTCGGGTCATGGGCTTTTCCGCATGGCTCCTGTAATTTTTATGTCGCGAGCATCCTCATCCTGTCTATCTCAACTGCTGGATGGCGGTGATGTCAGTCTGGTATTTTTTGAGAACATCCGCCAGTCGGATGGTGGCACCTTCTCTATAGAGAGTCCAGGTTTTCTTCATCTTATGTGTCAGCAACAACAGAATTTCATCAATCAGTAGCCGCACGTAGAAAAACGCTTCCGTCTTTTCTGCTCCGTAGATAGTTCGTCACTTCAAGTTTAGATAATAGCTCTTTCATCTGGTCCATACAATGAAGTTTTGGTCGCCCCTCCTGCGCCGCCCATCGATTTTATTGCCCATTCGAACAACGGGTCAAGCCAGCGCATTCGGTCTATTTCAACGCGATTGTTAGTCAATGTCGTTGAACAGCTTATACAAGTCATGGCTCATTCGACGAAGGCACTCGCCGTTAACGTTAATGTTGCGAAACACTTTTCTCTCGATGACTCCAGGTTTCTGCGCTGTCGAGCAATACATTTAGGATCAGTGTCTGGTACAGTTGAAGCTTTGTTCTTTGAGAGAGGGCTTTGTCATTAAATCACTTGCTTAGTTGCAGCGGTTTGCGATCGATACTCGTCTCTTGATTTCCAGACCGACATTATTATTTTTGTTTACGGTGGAGCCAAGGTAGACAAAATTATCTACCACTTCAAAGTTATAGTTCTCAACGTTTAAGTGCGACCTAAACGAATATACACTTTTGTTCGTTAAAACAAATAACTTGATTTTGTCCTCATTTATCACCACACCCACTTTTGCCGACTGCTTCTCAATGCTCGAAAAGGCCGCAGTAACATCCCGCAGTCCTCGGCCAATGATATCTATATCATTGGCATACGCGAGAAGCATGTGACTTTTATTAAAGATGGTACCTGTTCACTGCAGCCTTCCGTATGACCGTCCACAGTACGATCTTAAGGAGATCGCATGACAGACTACCTCCTTGCCTCGCTTGGTAGAAAATGGCTCAGTCAGATTTTTGCCTATTTTCACTGTAGTCTTTGTGTCAGTCAGTGTCATCCCGCAAAGTCATATCAGCTTCGCGGGGATACCAACCAAACTCAGCCATAGCATCTAATTATTTCTGTCATATCGGACTGTCGAATGTAGCTTTGTAAACAGATGGCAGGTGTTGTTTTGCATTTCTTGGGTATTCTCAAGGATATGTCATTGTGTGAATATTTGGTCGATCGTAGATGCACCAGGTCTAAAGCCACACTTATAAGGTTCAATCGGGTTCGCTAGAATGGGCTTTAGTCTTACTCATACCACACTAGACAGGACCTTGTATGCGTTGGGTAAAAGACTGATACCGCGATAGTTGGTACACACACTAGGATCGCCTTTCTTAAGCACAGGACATAAAACACGCAGATTCATATCATCGGTCATGCATTTCTTTAGTCAACTCGTATTTATGAGCTGGCGCATTTGCCACACATCACCGTCGGCCTTGAAAAGCTCTGCCGGCAGTCCATCGACTCCCGCAGCTTTGTTGTTTTTAAGCCGTGCAATTGCCGTGCTGATCTCGGTTTGACTTTTGGTGGTGGACAATCTTCGTCACTTATGCTGCCTTCGGAAACGAAAAGAGCACACACTGAGTATTCGTGGCCAGATTTCCAAACTTTCGGGCCTAATTCTTATCCCTGTAATTTTCGAAATCCTGGCCCTCTCTTTTCTTCCATAGACGCTTTTTCCGCCTGAAGAGGCGTTTCATCTCCCTCCTCTTCTCATTACAACGCTACGACACAGCACGCGTTGCCATTGGCTGCAGTTTTTGTATACAGCATCCTTCTCCTCAAACATTTCGCGACTTTCCTCAACGTACCAGGACTTGTCTGAATATGGTTTTTCACAATCCAGTACGGTCGTTGTGGCAGTAGTCAGAGAATTCGCAATACGCTGCCACTGGGTGTCGAACACATCAGAATTAGGGAGGTTGGTTTAAAGTAATTGAGAGATTTGGTTGGAGTAGGCTTTGGCTATCTTGGTGGAATGCAGCTTTGTGATATCTAGCTTCCCGTGCGTTTGGTTACGAGTATTTTTAGCACTACTTAGTCGGGGGGTCTATCTTGGATGCAACTAGGAGGTGATCCGAGTCAATATTTGCACCGCGCATCGCAAGAACGTCCATACCGCTTGAGACACGCCTTCCATTAATTACCACGTGATCAATCTGGTTTCTTGTGTTTCTGGGGATATCCAGGTTGCCTTGTGGATATCTTTATGCGGGAATCTGGTTCCACCCACAGCCGACGTGAAGCTAACCAGTCTAAATCGGTCATCGGAGGTGTTGTTGTGTAGACTGAATTTTCTGACTGCTGAACCAAGAGTATCTTCCCTTCCTATTTTAGCATTAAAATCTCCCAGTACAATTTTAATGTCATGTGCCGGGCAGCGGTCATATATCTCCTCCAGGTGCTCATAGAATGCATCTTTAATGTCCTTATCTTTGTCTTCCGTCTGGCGTGTACACAAATCAGCGTAATGTAGAAATATTTCGCCCGGATGCGAATTGTGGCTATTCGTTCACTTACTGGGTTAAACCTCGAAACCATATGTCAAAGTCTCTTGCCGACTATGAATCCACATGCAAATTCGTGTCTTTCTGCATGGCAGCTGTCAAAAGATGTCACAGTTCTTTCGACGTGTGCATCCCTGTCCCGTCCATCTCATTTCCTGTATGGCGGTGATGTCAGCCTTGTATTTGTCGAGGACATCCGCCAGATGGTTAGAGGCACTCTCTCTGTATAGAGTTCGGACATTCCAGGTGCATATCCGTAAATCATGGTCCTTATTACGTTTGCAAGGGTCATCAACATTTGGGGCCGTTCTTGTTTTTTCTTTTCTTCGTGTTTTCATAATAATTGGTTTAGTTTCTTGGGGCTGCCAAAGCCAATAAGAGAATCAGGTACATATCCTAAAATACATTTGCCGTGGTCGTCGACATTTGGGGGGTTCCGTTCGTTACTTTTTCTTTTTCGTGTTTTCATAGTCAGTAAAGAACCTAAAGGCGTGTGGTTATATCAACAACAAGGGCTCGTCGCTCACTATCTGCCGCTATCACGAACAACTTTGCCCAGGTGCCACCACGAAGGAGGTTGGCTTGAGATGCTATATTCACTTTACCTCCCCAACGGCACCCAATTAATAATTTTTATTAATTTGATTAATTTTTATCAGTATTTTATAACATTAAAAATACGAGATCAATCAAAGAAATGATGCGAGACCTTTAGAACGTTATAAACGGTGTTTGAGTCCAATGAACTCGACCGTAATACATTTCTGGAAGAAAGTGCCAGCTAAGTAAGTAAGTAAGCTACTCCATTATCGAGTTACTAAGATCTTAACTTTAAAATATTTAGAATTTCGCCAATCTCCAAAATTTTTAGATCCAAAATGTCTAATCTTGAAATTCTTAGAACTACTTTAGAATTCCTTCGAAAATGTTGCTAAACTTACAAATGAATCATCCTGTATTAATAAATATAGTAATCTGCAAAGGAATAAACAAATTGTATTAAATATGTTAACATAACAAATGGAACTTCCTTTTATAATTTAGTTGTCTCTACTTCATTTCTTGTACTGGTTTTAGTTTATTTTCTTTTAACCAAGCGCGCGAACATATTGCTGTTATACCTAAAATATTATCAACGTACTACACCATGTAGACTATGTCACTAATACAACATTTAAAGACACTCAACGTATACTAAAGTTATAATTAACTTAGTGTTTTCTCCGTCAAGACCAAAATTATCGCTCATGTCTTTCAAGATTTACAAATTCACATACATGTTAATATGTTGTTAAATTTCGTAAAATCTAAAATTCGAATTTTAACTCAAAATTGAATTAAATTGTCGTTAGGTAGAAAACGTAATTAACAAGTAAATGGAAAAGAATTCAACCACCCGAATAATCTCAGAAAAGCTTTTTTGATATCTCTTACAACTCTCTCTCTCTTCCTTGTAAATTATAAAAGTGAGTGAAATAAGCTTTGTACTATTCTGTTTGTGTTGGAATATGTCAGTTGTGCTCACACATACATTTTTAGCCACGTTGTAAATACTTGAGGTAGGAAAAAAAACATAAAGTAACCAGTGAAAAATTCAGGACTTTGGATACCTATGTTTTCCACTCTAACTTAGTAGGTTTGCCAGGCCATTACGGCTTCTATTTAAAATTACACATGGTGGAGGTAAGGTTTATAGGTTTAAGGGCTTTTTTAAGGTGCACAATTCCGACTGAAATTAGTGGACTGTATTATTTGGATGGGCAATGGGGGATTTTCTAATTTGAGTATTTTGATTGTTATTCATCTGGGAATAACCAGAATCTCTCTTTGAAGGTCCCCAAGCAGCTTACAACGTCCGAGTGAACACATATTCCCCGGGCAATGCCATTAAACATCCGTTCAGTGGTAGCAAATGTGAGAAGGCGCAATGTTGAGTAACCTAATCGGCATGCTACCACCGATGCGTCTTAGGAAGTAGGTAACAGAAGTTACTGAAGCTCAACACAATGGATCTCTTAGTGGCATTGGCAGCCCCAAGAAACAAGGATCGGACGCCGCGACCTAATAAGCCACTCTCCTTAAATTAATAACTATTATGAACACACGAAGAAAAGAAATAACAAGAACCCCCCCAAATGTTGACGACCTCCGCAAATGTTATAAGGACCATGATTTCCGGATATGCACCTGAAATGTCCGAACTCTGTTCAGAGGTGATGCCAACTGGCGGATGTCCTCGACAAATACAAGGCTGACATCACTGCCATACAGGAAATGCGATGAACAGGACAGGGATGCACACGTCGAAAGAACTGTGACATCTTTTACGGCTGCCAGGCAAAAGATACGAATTTGAATCTGAATTCATAGTCGGCAAGAGACTTCGACATTTGGTCTCGCGGTTTAACCCTGTAAGTGACCGAATAGCCATTCGCATCCGGACGAAATATTTTTACATTACGTTGATTTGTGTACACGCCCCGGCGGAAGACAAAGATAAGGACATTAAAGATGTATCCTATGAAGGAAATATATGACCGCTGCCTGCACATGACATTAATGCCAAAATAGGAAGGGAAGATGATCTTGGTTCAGCAGTCGGAAAATTCAGTTCACACAACACTTTCGATAACGGATACAGACTAACAAGTTAGCTTCTCGTCGGCAAGAAACATGGTAGTGAGCGGAACCAGATTCCCGCAAAAAGATATCCACAAGGCAACCTGGATATCCCTTGAACAAAATACAAGAAACCAAATTGATTACGTGGTAATTGATGGAAGGCATGTTTTAAGCGTTATGGATGTGCGTGTGATGCGCGGTGCAAATATTAACTCGGATCACCACCTAGTTGCAGCCAAGGTTTAAGTAGTGCTAAAAACGCTCGTAACCAAAAGCAAAGGAAGCTAGACATCCCAAAGATGTACACTACCGAGATAGCCAATGCCTACTTCAACCAATTCTCTCAATTACTTCAAACCAACCCCCCTAGTTCTGATGTTCCCGACATGGAGTAGACAATTGCATGGCTTAAAAATAATAAAGCTGCGGGAGCCGATGGAATGCCGGCAGAGCTTTTTAAAAGCCGGCGTCGATAAGCTGGCAAGGTGCATGCACCAGCTCATAAACCCGAGTTGGCGCAAGGAATGCATGCCCGATGATTGGAATCTGAGTGTTTAATGTCCTGTGTTCAATAAAGGCGATCCATGTGTGTGTACCAACTATCGCGGGAGTAGCCTTTTACCTATCACATACAAGGTCCTGTCTAGTGTGTTATGTGAAACACTAAAGCGATCTGATTATTATCATCATGGAGATGATCATGCGGAAGGCAGCAGTAAACACGACTGGCACCATTTTTAACAAAAGCCACATGGTGCTCGAGTATGCCGATGATATAGATATCATTGGCCGAGGACGTAACCAAAAGCAAAGGAAGCTAGACATCCCAAAGATGTACACTACCGAGATAGCCAATGCCTACTTCAACCAATTCTCTCAATTACTTCAAACCAACCCCCCTAGTTCTGATGTTCCCGACATGGAGTAGACAATTGCATGGCTTAAAAATAATAAAGCTGCGGGAGCCGATGGAATGCCGGCAGAGCTTTTTAAAAGCCGGCGTCGATAAGCTGGCAAGGTGCATGCACCAGCTCATAAACCCGAGTTGGCGCAAGGAATGCATGCCCGATGATTGGAATCTGAGTGTTTAATGTCCTGTGTTCAATAAAGGCGATCCATGTGTGTGTACCAACTATCGCGGGAGTAGCCTTTTACCTATCACATACAAGGTCCTGTCTAGTGTGTTATGTGAAACACTAAAGCGATCTGATTATTATCATCATGGAGATGATCATGCGGAAGGCAGCAGTAAACACGACTGGCACCATTTTTAACAAAAGCCACATGGTGCTCGAGTATGCCGATGATATAGATATCATTGGCCGAGGACTGCGGGTAACATGCGGCCTTTTCGATCATTTAGAAGCAGTTTTTTGTTTCAACGAACAAACATTTTACTCGTTTGCGACACTGCGTAAACGTTGATAACTATCACTTTGAAGTGGTAGATGATTTTGGCTACCTCGGCTCCGTTCCATAAACAAAAATAATAATGTCAGCCTGGAAATCAAGACACAAGTATTGATCGCAAACCGTTGCTACTATGCGCTGAGCAAGCGTTTTAATGATAAAGCCCTCTCTCGGCTAACGATAGTTCAACTCTACTAGACACTGATCCTGCCTGTCTTACTCTGCAGCGCAGAATCCTGGGTAATGACGCAGGCAGATGAATCTATTCTGGAAGTTTACGAGAGAAAATTACTACGCAAAATATTTAGACCCTCATCGTTATCTGCGAGTACCGTTGTCAAATGAATTATGAGCTGTATGAGCTGTAGAACAACATCGACGTAGTCAAGCGCGTTCAAATAGACCGAATGCGCTGGCTAGGATACGTTGCACGAATGGAAGAAAACGCAACGGCTCAAAAGGTTTTCGTCAATAAACTCTATGGGCGGCGCAGGAGGGGGCGACCAAAACTCCAATGGATGGACAAGGTGAAAGAGCTGTTATCTTAGCTTGGCGTAATGAACAATCTACGGAGCGCAAAATACCAAATAGCTTGGGATACTTTTCTACGTGCGGCTACTGATAGATAAATTTATGTTGTTGTTGCCATTAAAGAAGAAGAAGAATTATTTGGATGATTTGCGGAATTTTAAAGAAACTCCCAAAGTGAAACTCACATCATATGGCGTTACTTATTCCCATGGTCTGGACTGAGCTTAGAGATCATGTTTCAAACTGTTATTTTGGTTTTACTTGAATAAGAGGCATAAGGCCAAAGGTATAACATAGTTTAACGATAATTATGTTTAACTAGTTATTCAAGTCTTTACTTTCGACATTTACCGAAAAGAATCGAACACAAATTTGCACTTTATGATTTTAAATACATATAAAGAAATCCCCAAATATATGTTATTGCATATCTAATAAAATTGTGTTGTTGGGGCCGCTGCAGCGACAGGTCTTTTAAGCATAGCAATATTGCCTAAAAGTATGCAAAAAATCTTATCGTATGTATAAGAGTTGCCAGTTAAATGAATAAAGGTCGACAAATGTTCAATCGAAAAAATCCAAAATCGTCAAAATGAAAAAAACCAGTGCAGTAATATGTATCAGTTAGTTGAACTGACTTACACCGACAATAACCCCACATCCTTTAAGCTTTACAATGGTGGATGTATAAAATAGTTATAGTCCCAACAAATATTCAAAAGGAGGTTATTTACATTACAATGTATGTACAGTCGAAACTCTCTATAACGAACTCCTATATAACGAAGTTCTCTTTATTGCGAAGCAATTATAAGAACACTGTGTTTTGGGTCTACTTTGAGTGTATTATAATCTCCATATAACGAATTTCCCTATAGCGAATATTTTCTTATAACAAAGAATTTTTGCGACCGCAACTTCAAGATGTAAGCGTTTTGAATCTCCATATAACGAATTTATTCAAATAATAGGCAAAACCGAACACACGCACACAAAAAAGAAATCGACGTCGCTTTGTTGTGTGTTATTGTTGCTCTGCATGTACTTTCCCAGTGTGCCATGCGGATCAGTATCGGATCCGATGCTGATCCGCATGGCGCACAAAAACGGAAATCATGTAATGAAAAAGTGTTCAAAATTGACACAATTAAAAAAATTTCAGGAAAACATGTGGTTTTTGGTTACCCAATATATGCACGTAGGTTGTTTACTAATGACAGTAACATTAATATTATGACAAATAGTTCTATGTGAATTAAAGGCGAGCTGCAGCAGAATGTGCTTACTAACATAACCAAGATTTTTAAAATTAAAATAGGAAAACACTGTATTTTTTGCCCCTAATTCAATAAACTAAACTAATATTATGTTATATATGTTTACATTATACAATTCAATTAAAATTATATAATACTTCCTACAATAAAAAAAAATAATATGAATGCATTTTCAACCAAGTTTGAGAATTTTTACTATAAATATGATTTCACAGATTCCGTTTTGTCGGATCCGGATCTGATCAGTTTCGGATCCGACTGCGCGGATTCCGTTTTGTCGGATCCGGATCTGATCAGTTTCGGATCCGACTGCGCGGATTCCGTTTTGTCAGATCTGGATCTGATCAGTTTCGGATCCGAATGCGCGGATTCCGTTTTGTCGGATCCGATACTGATCAGTTTCCGCATTTGTGCACATTGGGTTGTTGCTTTCACAACGCACAAGCAGAGACAGATGCTTTGAATCATTTATTTACCATAAAATTTAAAGTGTATTTTGGGGAACCACCGAACTATGCAAGTGACAACTAGAATCATTGCCATCTCTCACATTTCTTGCAGTCGCTATCAGTTTGCCTTTGTATATCGCGATATTTACTGTATAAGTATTAGAAAATTATATTGAAGACGAAAAGTGGAGAAATATACTTCAAACCAAAATAAATTACTACTACAAATAAGAAATGTTAAAAGGAACAACATTGTTTTTCTTTTCTATATAGCGAATTTTCTTTATAGCGAAGTAAATATCCAGTCCCTTGGAATTCGTTATAGAGAGTTTCGACTGTATGTGTAAATTGCTTAAAATTTCTAAACCTCTCAAAAATAACAAAATGTTATATTTTTCGTCGTACAAAATGAAATAATGAACCAGTACAGAAATTTCAGTCAGGTAAACTGACTGATAAATACCACCACCCAACATAAGATATAATTTAAGTCTTGAGTTATTGAAATTAATAGATTTTTAATTAAAATAAAATTACCTATATATTATTTTTTGCCTGCTTCTGGAGCAAAACATTGAATAATTTGACTAATTCGTAATAAAAAGGAGGGTCAATTAGGGGCAGCACAACATGTCTTATTTTTTTCGTAAATCAACGTTCAATAAACGCTTACCTTGGAAAAATTTGTCTGAATTTAGTATGCATACAAAAATGATATACATGTAAAAGGGGCATTATCTGTTGTTTATATGGGAGGTACCAGAAGGGGTGTGTGAAATAGTTAGGTTGTCTGAGGTTATGCCTTCAATTACAAGATAAATTAACTGACCAAATCTGATTGTCCCCCAGGTGCCGGTTTGGAATTTATGGGAGAAATATTAATTTTCCGAAAATAGGTCATTTTGTATGGGAGGTGCTAGAAGGAGTGAACCGAACCAAAATGAATATGGACTATATTCATTTCTGATTCAAATTTTCACAACCGAACAACTTACCCAAAATTGTAATGAATTTAGTGTACTTACAAAAAAGATATGTATGTATGATTATGGGGGCATTTGTATGGGAGGTACAAGAAGCGATGTGACATATAGTTAGGTTTTCTAAGGTTTCGCCTCCTATCACAATATAAATTAGTCGACCAATTTTCAATACCACCCAAGTGTCGGCTTGGATGTTATGGGAGAAATATTAATTTTCCAAAAATAGGTCATTTTGTATGGGAGGTACCACGAGGCGTGAACCGATATAGGTCATATTCATTCCTGAGTCCAATTTTCATAAGCGAACATTACACGCAATATTTAAGTGAATTCAGTTTACTTATAAAAAAGATGTGTATGTATAACTATGAGGGTCAATTCGGTCATTTGTATGGGAGGTATTAGAAGGGGTGTGGCAAAGGTTTCGATTTTCTTAGGATATATCTACTATTGCAAGATAAATAAACTGACCAAATGCAAATAACCTCCTGTCCTCTGTTTGGATGTTATGAAAAAAATATTAATTATCCAAAAATAGGTAATTTTGTATGGGAGGTACCAGAAGGGGTGGGGCTATTCTGCCCACTTACAATCCTGGAACAAATTTGGTCTTAAGATACTTGGGGTCTAACTCGTCTCCTTTATTGCGTTCCCCTTTTTTCGTATAAAATGATATATACCCTCATCCCTATGGGTGATGCTATAAAAAAATATAATACCATTTGAATAGATAATAATTATTTAAACAGGCACAAAAAATTATTATTATACCCCTACCCTACGGGTAGGAGGATATATATCATTTGATATGACCCAAAAGTGTAACACATAGAAGGAGTCACTTTAGACCCTAGGTTTCTTTGAACCAAATTCGATTCATGACTTTTTACGTCGTTTAAGCCATGTCCGTCTGTCTGTCTGGCTGGTGCGCACGATAACTTTCGAAAGCCCCAACCACATGTTTTGAAATTTTGCACGAGTTAATATTTCCCTAAAATTACTTACGGTATTGCAAATGGGCTACATAGCCCCGCCCCTTCTTGTACCTCCCATACAACTACATTCTTACGCCCACTTTAGAAATCACGTAATAATATCAATACACCCAACGGGATCGTACCCAAACTCTATATTTAGCAACGCTATAACAGGATAGTTTTGAAAAAAAATTTGAAGTCTAGCCAGGTAAAATTAGCACCTGGTATAGCTGTTTCTTAGTATCCCGAGATAAGGTGGTGTTACTATAGTGCTGCCGAAGTCCATAAAAACATCTATTGGCGAGCACTATTCTCCACTTGATTTCTTGGCTGACAGTATTTTTCTTATTGACGGAATATCAGAGGTAGGCTAAATCATCAACTACCTCAGAACAATATTTTTCAACATTAACGGTGCGTCCCCATCGAGAGGACTCTTTCATAAACCAATTTTTGTTGACTCCTAATCTAGTGTTGAGAAAACTGCAGTAACATCCCGTAGATTTCGGCCAATGATGTGTATATCATCGGCATCGGCTAGGGGCATGTGATTCTTGTTGAATATGGTGCCAGACATGTTGACACCAGCGCTTCTCATCACCTTCTCCATAACTATAATAAATAGTGTACAGGACAAGCTATCACCCTGTCTGTGACCTCTTTCTGTGTTGAATGGTTCAGAGTGATCCTTACCAGTCTTAACAGAGTATTTAATGTTTTCCAAGGTACATCTGCAAAGTTGAATCAGTTTTGCAGAAATACCAAACTCAGACATGGCCTCATATAGCCTATTCCTTATCAGAGAATCGAAGGCAGCGTTGTAGTCGACAAAAAGGTGGTAGGTGTCAATCTGCTTTCATGAGTTTTTCCCAGGATTTGTCGTAGGGTGAATATTTGATCCGTCGTAGATTTGCCAAGTCTAAAGCCGCACTGATAAGGTCCAATTAGTTTTTCTACAATTGGCTTTAGACGTTCACACAACATGGTCGAAAGGACCTTGTACGCCATTGGTAATAGGCTTATTCCACCGTAGTTCTTACATTCACTACGATCACCTTTCTTGTATATGGGACATAACAGACTAAGGCTCCAATCCCCGGGCATGCTCTCCTCTAGCCAGATGTTTTCCTTGAACTGATGCATGCTCCTAATTAGCTTCTCCCCGCCTGCCTTAAACAATTCAGCAGGGAGACCATCGGCTCCAGTCGCTATGCTGTTTTTAATGCGGGATATTGCTACTCGTACCTCGTTTGGAGATGGATAGTTAATACCATCGTCAGGGATTGGAGCGGAGTAACAAGTAAATTTCTGAAATGATCCCTCCATATCTTCAGAACGTTATCCGGGTCCGTCACTAGCTGGCCATCGCTGTCCTTGCAGGAGGGCAACCCTGTTCCACTCATTCTCGCTTTAACCATCTTGTAGAATTTTCGGGCTTCCCCTCTACTTCGGAGCAACTCAGTGCACTCATCCTGCCTCTTCTTCAGTGTCTTCTTTTTGTTTCTAAAAAAACTGACCAAATTCAAAAATTTTCCGGTCGTTTGATTGGCAGTTACTTACTTAACTTTACTTAAGTGACAAATTACTAATTACGAAAGTGGTTCATAACTTTGAGGCCTGAAGTATTAAAGAATTCCACACGCTTCGGTCTTCTGCGCGTGTTCTCCAGTTAGTCGTACCAGATGGTGGCACGTCGCCTACCACTTGGTCCTTCCAACGGAGTTTGGGTCTCCCTGCTCTGCGCCGTCCTTTAGGTTCGCCTTCAAACACCTTTCTCGCTAGAGCACTTACATCCATCCTGGCAAAATGTCCTAGCCATCGTATTCGTTGGATTGTGACTTTTAGCTACGTCAATGTCGTGGCAAAGCTCATACAGCTCATGGTTCATCCGATGGCGAAACTCGCCGTCGACACAGATAGGTCCATATATTTTTCGGTGTACTTTTTTCTCGAATACTCCCAGTTGTCCCAGTATGTCCGTTGTCGTAAGCACACATGGTTCGGCAGCATACAACAGAACGGATAAGATTAGCACCTGGTAAAGCTGTTTCTTAGTATTCCGAGATAAGGTGGTGTTACTAAAGTGCTGCCGAAGTCCGTAGAAACATCTATTGGCGAGCACTATTCTGCGCTTGATTTCTTGGATGGCAGTATTTTTCTTATTGACGGAATATGAATATTGACACCAGCCTTTCTCATCACCTTTTCCATAACTATATTATAGTGTACAGGACAAGCTATCACCCTGTCTGTGACCTCTTTCTGTGTTGAATGGTTCAGAGTGATCCTTACCAGTCTTAACAGAGTATTTAATGTTTTCCAAGGTACATCTGCAAAGTCGAATCAGCTTTGCAGAAATACAAAACTCATACATGGCCTCATATAGCCTATTCCTTATCAGAGAATCGAAGGCAGCGTTGTAGTCGACAAAGAGGTGGTAGGTGTCAATCTGCTTTCATGAGTTTTTCCCAGGATTCATCACCTTTTCCATAACTATATTATAGTGTACAGGACAAGCTATCACCCTGTCTGTGACCTCTTTCTGTGTTGAATGGTTCAGAGTGATCCTTACCAGTCTTAACAGAGTATTTAATGTTTTCCAAGGTACATCTGCAAAGTCGAATCAGCTTTGCAGAAATACAAAACTCATACATGGCCTCATATAGCCTATTCCTTATCAGAGAATCGAAGGCAGCGTTGTAGTCGACAAAGAGGTGGTAGGTGTCAATCTGCTTTCATGAGTTTTTCCCAGGATTTGTCGAAAGGTGAATATTTGATCCGTCGTAGATTTGCCAAGTCTATAGCCGCACTAATTATGTTTTTCTACAATTGGCTTTAGACGTTCACACAATATGGTCGAAAGGATCTTATAAGCCGTTGGTAATGGGCTTATTCAACGGTAGTTCTTACATTCCCTACGATCACCTTTCTTGTATATGGGACATAACAGACTAAGGCTCCAATCCCCGGGCATGCTCCTCTGTAACCAGATGTTCTCCATCAGCTCTTCCCCGCCTTCCTTAAACAATTCAGAAGGGAGACTATCGACTTCAGCCGCTTTGTTGTTTTTAAGGCGGGATATAGCCACACGTATCTCGCTCTGGCTCGGAGGGGGACAACTATTACCATCGTCATGGATTGGAGCGGAGTATCGAGTAAATTTCTGAAATGATCCCTCCATATCTTCAGAACGTTATCCGGGTTCGTCACTAGCTGACCATCGCTGTCTCGCCTTAACTCTCTTGTAGAATTTTCGGGCTTCCCCTCTACTTCGGAGCAACTCAGTGCACTCATCCTGCCTCTTCTTCAGCGTCTTCTTTTTCTTTCTAAAAAGACGAGTTGCCTCTCGTCTCTTCTCCCTGTGCCGTTCACGAACAGCTCGCGTTGCCATTGGCTGCAGTTCCGCTCTGTATGCAGCATCCGTCTCTCCAGTGGCATTGCGACATTTATCATCGTACCAGGCATCTTCTTGAGACGGCTTTGAGTAGCCAAGTACGCTTCTCGCAGTCTGTTTTATAGAGTCGGCTATATATTGCAACTGCGAGATAATATTATCAGGGGTTAGAGCATTCTGTAGCAGTAGAGTGGTTGAAGTAGGCGTCCGCTACCTCTGTGGTCCGCAGCTTACCGATGTCCAGCTTTCGTTGTGCCTGGTTACGTGAGCTAGGCTCTCGTAGAACTCGTCTTCGTAATCATCGCTTTTCTCTTCTGTCGGAGCATGGGCACATATAAGTGTTATGTGGAAAAAACTTTGTTTTGACTCTTATGGTGGCTATACGTTCACACACCGGGGTGAACCTTGAGACTAGGTGTCGCAGTCTCTTGCCAACCACAAATCCACATCCAAACTCGTGCTTGTCCGCATGGCCGCTTAGAAGTTGTCGCACGTCTTCATGCGCGAGCACCCGTGTCCCGTTCCACCGGACTTCCTGTAAAGCCTATTAAAATAGGCTAAATAAAATTAAAAAACCGGTTAACCGACACCAAAAATTTTTGTTAAATCGGAATGGTTAATTTCGAGATAACATTTTTGGAAAAACCGGCATACGATTTTGGAGAAAAAACCGGTTACACGGTTTTCGATTTTGGTTTTGAACACTCTAATTATTATATAAGTTACCCACCCAGTAGGAAGTATCGT
The DNA here is from genome assembly GCA_964034835.1 of Muscina levida. NCBI lineage: Eukaryota > Metazoa > Arthropoda > Insecta > Diptera > Muscidae > Muscina > Muscina levida. Next base: position 79,073,981 of record OZ035883.1, read on the forward strand.
CATACACGACTTTGTCGTCAACACTGTCCTCAAGACAAATGTGAAAAATTGAACTTGTCGTCAAAAAACTCGGTTGACGACAAGCTGACCGACAAAACACGAATGTTGTCCAGCATCAAACAAAAAATTCAATACAAAACTGAAGAGAGGAAAGTAGAAGTAAACAAAATTTCAGTTTGTTGGAAACAGCAGTGCGTGACGGTTCATGTATCGCACGTTTTCAATAAAACTATTTCAATTTGTTATTTTAAATTATTAAGCATTGGTAACGACAATTTGGCCGACATTGTCGGTCATAAGGTCGTGCATGATTGAGTGGGCGACAAGTCGCTTATATAGGCATCAACGACAATTTGACCGACATTGTCATTGTCATATCAGGTCGTGCATGACAAAGCGGACACTTGTATAAAAATTTCGTCGACGATTTGTATGGACGGTCCCCTACGTGTCTGCAAGACATCCTCAAGGATAGGTGCATGACCATAGTAAATCGTTGATGACACGTAGGGGACCGTCCATACAAATCGTAGACGAAATTTTCATACAAGTGTCCGCTTTGTCATGCACGATCTGATGAGCGACAATGTCGGTCAAATTGTCGTTGGTGCCTAAATAAGCGACATGTCGCCCATACAATCATGCACGACATAATGACCGACAATGTCGGTTAAATTTTCGTTATCAGAGCTTAATAATTTAAAATAACAAATTGAAGTAGTTTTATTGTTATTGTTCCGTGACATTGAACTTTTTTGTTTGATGCACGACAACATTAGTATTTTGTCGGTCAGCTTGTCGTCAACCGAGTGTTCTGACGACAAGTACATACATTTTTCACATTTTGTCTTGATGACAGCGTCAACGAGAAAGTCTATATGACGATACTTCCTACTGGGTAACATTAAAATTTCAACATACACTTTCTGAGGTATCAACCCAAAAACAAAAAACTCAAATTAACAAAAAATTCATTTTATTTTCTTTTATTCACTTTCCGCATTTTATCATAAGGATAACTCAATAAAGTTTTATGAAAAGTGATTTTCGCCACATTGTCTACGATAAACAGGAAATTAGATGAACCACAGCAGAAGAAGAAAACAACATAGGAAAATAATAAATAATAAATTTATGTCTGATAGTTTGTTAATAGATGTAAAATTATTGAGTGGCGAACATAATTAACGATTATACGATCAATTGTGCTCTCTAATGACCCAGTATAAATAAAAACGCTTCAATTGCTTTGTGTGTTACATTTAATTCAAATTAAGCTTTCTTATCAACTAATCAATGAAATGATATGAATGAACGGTAACTTAAACCCTCAAATAATAGCGAGTTAGGGGGTATGGGGTTGCTCATGATTTATAATACTGACTGTGAATGGAGTGTATACAAGTGTGTGTGTGTGTGTGTGTGTGTATGTGTGTTTATGCGAATATGTCGATTGTACAACAAAATCAACAAATAATTTATACTTTTTCTATGCTAATAAGGTACAAACTGAACAAGTCTTATGATGCTAACGATCTCTCTTAAACTCTACGAATTGGACGGTTTATTTTCAAACAAATTCTGACTAATTGTGACTAAGCTACTTTGGGGGGGCGATCATCCTAAGTCGCCAGACTTAACAGAAAAATTGCTCATCGCATTCTTTGTAGCAGCAGTAGGAGATGTTGCTGCCGTATCTGGTATTCCGCGAGTAACGCATTTTCTTTGCTTCACGCATCAAATGCGACAGTTTCTTGGCTTTGTAGCGTGGTGACACATCCAGCTGGGTAAGTTTGTGGTAGTGTTCGGCGCCCACCTTCAAATATCCACCTGGTGGGAAAATGCTGCGTCGAACGTAGTGATAATATTTGGTAACTGCAACGAGAGAGAGAGGAGGAAGAGAGAGTGGCGTTGTTAATATTTAAGAGAAAGAAAGTGGAATTTCTATTTCCGGTATTTGGCTATTTAGAGTGCAGGTTTTAAAAATGCTATAAATATTTACAGCACAATTTACATACTTATGTACGTATGTATGACATGTTGTTTGTATAGACAGGGTCAATGTAAGTTTTGAGGACATTTTAATTAGTATTATTGGCGTAAACTAATTGATATTTTTGTTTTTTGTTTTGTTTTATTATTTATTTCATATGGCGGTTAAATTTCCGGTTATTAGTTTCAGCTTATTGTGTGTGTGTGTGTGTCCAACATATAAAACACAGTATTTTGTTTTGTTTACATCAACCTATATAGCTGCGTCTGCGTGGCTGTGTGAATGCATATGCAAGTATTGTGTTGTAAATCTCAACCCACATCCCAAGAAATTTAACGCACAGCTCTCTAAAGTTGGTTGACATTGTGACCTTACTTATTGCCGCTCGTTACGTGATAATTTATGAGCCGTCGATACTAGTTGCTATGGGCGGCCTAAGTGTCAATGCATATGGTCAATCGACGAGACAAATGTAATACGCTATACTGAGCACGAACTGCGCAAGCTACTGTATTGCTGTAATGTACAATTTCACCACGGCAATGCACAGAAATCACATGGTTTGAGCTCCAGCCCTCGTACCTTCACCAGCCTAACCAATATTTTTTCCTCAGACGAGGGAGGCACACTTTCAACTTAATGCACAAGTAAACACACAACTTTTTAGGTTTCGACGTGACATTCATTCTAAATTTATTTCTACTTTCCATACTTTTATGAAAATCAAACAGGACATTCTGTTATAGGGAATACAGGTCTGTACATTACCATGTTAAAGAATTTTTCACTAAAACGCTACAGAATTTTAAAGGTTTTAAGCAACGATCGTGGTTTTAACAAGATGGGGTAACATATCACACATTCAACGACTTATTGGTTGTGATTCACGAAATGTTTGAGCAAAAAGTGATATCCAAAAAAGGTGACATGAAATGGCCACCTCGTAGCCCAGACTATCTCCAATGGCCAATTTCCCTAAGGGATACCTTAAAAGTAAAGATTTCAACAGCAACCTAGTGTCACTTGAGGGATTAAATGAACGTTTAAGAGAAAAAAAAAGCAGAGCATTTCCGAAGCGCCTGTGAAGCCATCATTAAATTTGACGTCTGGTGATTTTGGGACTCAATTCTGAGAACTGCACGTGAAAGTAGCCCCAAAAAGAAGAAGTTCTGCATCATTCGATTTGTCAGGTTACATGCCATAATAATTTAATATCGAGTTGAAGTTTGTAAGTATTGTATAGGGGAATTTATCACGTTTTAGGCTCTTTTGTTTGACATAATTTCAAGGACTTCTGGTTCAACTAGTAGTAATTGGCATCCATAACACTCATACGACATAAAGGACTACTACTTCGTATGCCGGTCCCAATCCCGGATTTTCAGGCAAACCCTATCCTAAATAAAAAAATTGTGTCCCTTCAGGTTGTGTGTCCCGAAGATTGCTCGTTGGTCCGATAAGCAATAAAAAAAAACCATTATCAAAGAAACTACAAATCAAATAAAAAATGAGCTGGATAATCCATCACAACCTATTGGCTACGGTACAAGGACATGCAGCGAAGTAGAGGGATACCGACTTGATTTCCTAGGATTAAGTGAGTTCAGATGGGAAGGTACTGAAGATCTGCGCACCACTACTTCATCTTTTGTAGCAAACTGAATTCGCATATAAACGGTGTCGGTTAAGTGCTCACGGACAGCATAAAGATTGCCCTTATGTAATACAATATGATATCTGAAAGGATACTTGCATTACGCATTCGCTCTAAATATCGTAATATCACTTTGATACAAAGCTATTCAACAACAGAAGCAGCTGATCAGTAACTCTTTCTACAAACAACTGGAGAGAGTAATAAGAGAGTGACATAAAAATTGTGATGGGGGATATGAACCCAAAACTTGGCAACGATAAATCTGCACCAACCCTCAGTCACTCAGGATTTAGAACCACTTCATTACCCGAGTTTGAAAAATATAACTGAATCCTGCATTAAAGGCTCACCCACACCACTCCGTGGATAAGGGAACGACTTGGGAGAAAATCGATTAGAAAAAAAGCCACTAACTAAGAACATTTATCAGCCGAAAGGAACACTTATATCCGACAAATAAAGGATCGCTACGACAACATGGAAAAACAGGTGAAAAAAATGGCTCGAGATGATTATCTTAGAGCGCATTTCTCCAACCAACAAGAAACATCTCCGAAATGAACAGAGTAGATTGGGACCGAATCGATCATGTGTGAACCAAATCAACCCGCTGCACATAATAATCGAACAATCGGCAGAGTAGAACTTCCCACTTGTCATAGCATTTGTAGACTTCGAATGCTCGATAGCATCAAAAGGGAAGCAATTAAGAAACTATACCAAAACGTGGCATGTAAACTACACTTTCATGGCCAAGAAAGCAGGGCCATTGTTATTAACACAGGCGTGGACCGGCCATGCCATGATGGTTAGAACACGCGACTACCATGCGGGAGATCCCAGGTTGAACTCCTGGCTCCAGGCATCTTAAAAAAAAACAAAGTTTCTTTCATTGCCGGCCCCCCTCGAAGCTGTCGACAGCAACTTCGCAGTATAAGTGTCAAGTCAATCGGCATGTCTAGTAAAAGCTTCTCAAACAGTGACGTTCACATTCGTCGATAAACAAGTAGGTGCCGTTAGTTGTGAATCCAAAAATTGAAAGCGTGTTAATTCACAACAATTCATTCATGGGGTGTAACGGGAAATTAAGTATTTTAAGTGAGATAAGCTTCTACACTACCCCTTTTACATTTCCTTCCGGTTCCGGGCGTAGTTCTTTAATGGCACCAACGAAATTTAATGGCACCTAAACTAACGGCAGCATGCCCTTGACTACGCAAACGACAATGTCACATACTTCAAACAGCTTACAACAAAAAATTAAAAGACTATAATAGTTTGGCATGCGGATCGAGCTCAATATAAACATTTGCAATACAAAGTCACTTAGACTAGCCGTGACAAACACAAACCTACCCCTTGTAAACGGCTCCTAGTTTGGGGATGTTAGCAAATTTAAACGGCATGAAGTTAACATATTCAACTATAGTGTAGTCCGTTCTTCTGTACGGATATAAAACGTAGAAGGTAAAATAGTCTTTGTCGTCAAAACTACAAGTGTTTCAAAACAAGTGTTTGCGGTAATAAACCAAATATTTTGGCTCTAACGTATAACAAACGCTGACTGGTTATCAACTAACAACCAAAGCCTTATCGTCGGCAATGGGTTTGGAATGACACATAATGGCATCATCAACAGCATCACCACCAAAATAGCAAAAGATAGTTTGCAATAAAATCCTCAAGGAAGAAGTAATGTTGGTCGTCAGACAACAACATGGAGAAGATCAGTAGAGGTGGTGTTCGACAACGAGGGCTAACGTGTCCACAAATTCGTCATATGGCCCCCATACAAATGTACCACTCCGCCCACTTTGGAGATGGAGTTATATAATCAATACACTCGACATGATCGTGCCCAAATTCTGTATGTTGTGAAGCTATAACAGGACAAAGTTTTGGAGAAAAAAACTGAAAGTCTAGCCTCGCCCCTTCTTGTACCTCCCATACAAATGAACCACTCCGCCCACTTTAGAAATCGAGTAATAATATTAATATAAAAATTTTATGTTTTCCTGAGGGTGAGGGTATATCGGGTTGCCCGACTGAAACTTTCTTACTGGTTTTTATATATGTCTCTTACTGATTTAGGCGAAAATTCGACTGATCATAGAGTGGCAACTCTGGTTCATATGACCGAAAAATTCCGCAAGAAGTTTTAGGTCTATATAAGCTTTCAAACTAGTCTATATAGGGTTTGGAGCAAGGAAATAGCCTCAAAATACAAAATATGGAGAATATCCTGGACTAGGTTTCAATCCGTAGCCCAATAAAAGGGTTTTTGCCATCGCAACTACACTTGAATGCGCCGCACAGTGGGGAAAAAAAGTTTTTTTGGACATTTGGAATTTTAGGCCGCAATTCTTGACCGATTTTCAAAATTCTTTTTTTGTATTATTGGAAACAAAATTGTGCACATAATGTACGTTTTTTTTATTCTAAATGTGAACATAAGTTAAGAATTAAACTCGGTGAAAAAATAAGATAACAAATTTTTTTTGACTCAACTGCAAGTAGATATGTGGGGGCACTATATTAACACTTTAACTCTTTTTTTCCCACTGTGCACAGGTGCGTTATTAAGCTGGAGCTCTTCAAGCTCGTCTTTTGGATCTGCCCTGTCAATAATATTTGCCGGTAATAGTATTACACTCTTCAAGGTAATCTATGTGAGTACACTTTTGGTTCGATAGAACCCCTTTGACCTTCTTTGGTGCACATTTACAAGAAGAAGTCCTTTTCTACAGTTCCTTTAGTAATTTACGCATGTTTCGTTCACGGTTACGATATGGTGTAGTTACTCCTTCAGATTGATATTAAACATCGCCAAGCTGTCCTTACGGGCTTACGCGGCACCCATCGCACGGATTGCTTTTTCACGCCCAGATATTTGTATACCAGTAAAAGGTGATGTACCCACTCAATTTGGCGAAGAGTCCCCATGGTTTTTATCAAGCCTTACAGCTAAATCAATACCGCGTCTTTGAAAATATATCATATACGCTCATTTAATGGTGCTTGCTAAATAGTATTTCCATTAGTCGATTACTTATATAAAATACTAGCATTTTATACTGCAATTTTAGATTCTTTTGAATTCATACCTAAACTTAGTTAAATCACAAAATTTTAAGTACTTTATTTAGTAATGACAAGGGATATATCTAATAACCACTGTGTATAAAGATTAAGGCGAGCAGAAGAGTATTTCTATAAAATTCTTTCTAAACGGACTGACAAAGTTCGTATACATCCTTCTTATGCATATACATAGATACTTACCCTCTGGGTTAATATCATTTGTCATATGTTCATAATCCACTGAACGTCTTGGTCTCTCGTTGTCAAAGGCATCAAAAATATGTTCACACGCTTTCATTGCTATTTTCTTCATGATATCCAATGAACAGTAGTTGGTCGTGCCACGCCCATATGATGCTGAAATACAGCACACTATAAAAAGTGTTGAAACCAGTGTATGCTGCAAAAATAAAAAAGATGACAAAACTTAGTGTTACATTCTACAAAAAGTATGACAAATAATTCATGAATTAATTAAATATAGATTTGTTTAACCACCTGCTTTGTGGTGTATTTTTTCTAACTGTATCAATGTGAGTCGACACTCTTATGATGAACTGAGGTAAGGTAATGCATAATTGGCGACAAGATATTTCTGCCATGTTATGGAGAAACATAGTGAACAACATTCTGCAACGTGTAAGTTATTTTTATTACAAACTTGAATTCTACAAAGTCGTAAATTTCGATTTCGGAAAATACGAATTTGGCTAAATCGACACTACAGACTAACAGCTGCCTTAAAGTGGAACAGGAGGTTGTCGTAACGACGGCTACTACGGTTGTACCCTACATTAAAATTTATTGAAACTTGACTGTTTTAATATTGATTTAAAAATAAGTACATTACCAGTACAGAAATTTCAGTCAGGTATACTGACTGATAAATACCATCACCCAATACACGATATTGTTTAAGTCTTGGGAGGTAGCAGAATAGGTGTGACAAATACTTAGGTTTTCTGAGGTTTTGTCTCAGTACAAAATAAATTAACTAACCAAATTTCATTATCCCCCATGTTCCCGTTTGGAAGTTATGGGAGAAATATTAATTTTTCAAAAATAGGCAATTTTTTTTTTAGAGTTACCAGAATGGGTTAGCTGATGTAGTCCATATTAATTCCTGATTCAAATTTACATAACCGTACAACTTACACAAAATTTTACTGAATATAGTTTACTTACAAAAAAGATATGTATGTAAGAATATATGGGTAAATTCGGTCATTTGTATGGTAGGTACCAAAAGGGGTGTGTTAAATAGATAGGTTTTCTGAGGTTTTGCCTCCTATTACAAGATAAATTTATTGACTAATTTTCATTACCCTCTAAGTGTCCGTTTGAAAGTTATTGGAGAAATATTAATTTTTCAAAAATAGATAATTTTGTATGGGAGGTACCAGAAGGCGTACACCAATTTAGTCCATATTCATTCCTGAGTCCAATTTTAATAAGCGAAACATTTTACCCAAAATTTTACTAAATTATATGTAAAGCTTTAAGCGTCAATTCGGTCATTTGTATGGGAGTGGCAAGACTTTCGGTTTTCTTAGGGTTTGTCTACTTTTGCAAGAGAAATAAACTGGTTAAATTCAAATATCCTGCGGTCGTCTGTTTGGCAGTTATGAAAGAAATATTAATTATCCAATAATAGGTAATTTTGTATGGGAGGTACCAGAAGGGGTAGGGCCCATTTACAATCTCATTAGTTCGTTTTGAAAAATATTATTACTGGTAAATTTTCATACCGATCCGTTAAGATTTACTCGAGTTATCCTGCTCACCAGCCATCGGGCAGGCAAGCAAGCCAGACAGACGAACACCTAGGGCCACCTTTGGGGCAGTTTAAGCGGTAGGAACAAATTTTGTAAAACAGAAATTTATTTTTGTATGCGGAGGTGAAGATATGTTAGATATATATGGTAGGTAGGTATGTTTGGGGAAAATATTGAAAGGGTGACTGGCAGTCCGTCCCCCCTCTGAGGCGACTCCGGTTCAGTTCCAAGGCTTATTGTGGATTTTTCCCCTTCCCCACAACCTTTGAAGACGATGCGCAGCTATTAAACAATCCCCAATGTTGTAGAAAGGTCGTAGGGAGCGACTATATATCAGTGAGTCAGTGGTCTTCAGTAAGAATTTCTTGTTCGTTGTACGTCGTCATTTTAATGCCGAGTTTTAATAAAATTGGGTAAAAATTAAGCATAGCTCCCTTACAACATAAAAAACTACTATTTTACCTGTATTTTCTCAAGGGAGCATTTAAGAACCCCACATTCCATAAAAATTTTATACCCTCAGCCTACGGGTAGGAGGGAATATATCATTTGATACGACCCAAATGTGTAACACAAAGAAGGAGTCACATTGGACCCTAGGTTTCTTTGAGCCAAATTCGATTCATGGCTTTTTAAGTCGTTTGAGCAATGTCCGTCTGTATGTCTGGCTGTCCGGCTGGTGCGCACGATAACTTTTGAAAGACGCAAGCAAATGTTTTGAAATTTTGCACGAATTAATATTTCCCCAAAACTAGTTACGGTATTGCAAATGGTCTACATGACCTCGCCCCTTCTGGTACCTCCCATACAAATACATCATTCCGCTCCCTTTAGAAATCGAGTAATAATATCAATACACCCAACCGAAACCAAATTCTGTATTTAGTAAAGCTATAACAGAATAAAGTTTTGGAAAAAAAAATTGGAAGCCTAACCACGCCCATGGTACCTCCCATACAAATGTACCTTACCGCTCACTTTAGAGATGGAGTAATAATATCAATAATTCCAATGAGATCGTAAAAAAATTCTTTATTTAGTAAAGCTATAGCAGAATACAGTTTTGGAGAAAAAAACTGAAAGTCTAGCCACGCCCATCTGGTACCTCCCATACCTATCTGGTACCGCCCGCTTTAGAAATCGATTTATATTATTAATAGACCTAACGCGATCGTGTCCAAATTCTGTATTAAGTAAAGCTTAAGCAGGATAAAGTTTTGAAGAAAAAATCTGGAAATCTAGACACGCCCCTTCAGGTACCTCCGATACAAATGTACCACTCCGTGCACATTGGAGATGGAGTAATAATAGCAATACACTCGAAACGATCGTGCCCAAATTCTGTATGTTGTTAAGCTATAACAGGACAAAGTTTGGGAGAAAAAAATGGAAGTCTAGCCGCGCCCCTTCTGGTACCTCCCATACAAATGTAGCACTCCGCCCACTTCAGAAATCGAGTAATAATATCAATATTAGAAAATTTTATGTGTTACTGAGGGTGAGGGTATATGTAAGCCGGGTTGCCCGACTGAAACTTTCTTACTGGTTTTTGCTCCTCTGGTCATTCTCAATCAGGTTCAGTCATAAAATAATTTTGTCCCGCTAACTTGTTACACTCGCAACACTGTGTAATGGTTTAGATTCACAATTAATTGCAGCCAGTAGCGAGTTAGGTGTGTTGAATCGAAAATCGAATAAAACTTTGTGCACATGTTTATATAGGTTCATGGAGATTTAAAATGGAACTACTAAATATTTTTAGAATCTGCCGAGGAAAACACATACCTCGCCTACAATAAACTTAGTGGTAATACCACTTCTGTACTTTTCTTTTATTTTCTAGTTTCTATCAAGGTATTTTCAAATGGTTACTAACTTATTCAAAGCTAGTATTTCTGAATTGAAACCGTTACCATTACAACGACGATTTCCCTAAGTCTATGACTTACTTAATTTCCCTTTGTATGCCATGAATAAGATGTGGGAAAGCTTCTCCCACTCAAATAAGTTAACACGCTTCTATTTGTAGACCCACAAAATGGGACCTACAGTTTAACGCCTTACCCGTACATCAGCTTTTTGAGAACTTTGATGGCTGTGACAGGGTTCGAACCTAGATCATATTGTTGGTATAGGAAATTGTTCACTTTAATGAACTAATGCATAGACAAAAGCTTGTGTAGACTTTTATTATACACTGACTTGTGTTCTTGGTTGTTCCCATAATGGTTTGCGATGAGTAAAACCTTCACCTTCACACTACTACTCGAAGTTGCTAAGGATGACATTTGATCAAATGCACTCTGTCTCCAACGGCCTAATAAACTAAGTACAAAACTGACGACGATAAAGTTACGTACAACCGGTGAATGCACAAATATACGTCACAAATTATGCAACACCCAGTGTATGTAATATGAGCGACTGTTTGTCGTAAGAATCGATGTGGACTCCCAAATGTCTTAATAATAAATACGGAAATGTTTAAACAACGAAAGAAGAGTAACATTTATTTTTAGTACAACTTCTCTTGACGCCTTTTTGCGGTTTTTTTAGGCAGCAGCATCATCACCACCACTCAGAAGTGCTCAAATGTCACCACACGAAAAAAGGGGAATTTTTCCATACAAAATTTATGGAATTTAAATGGAATTTAGAATATAATTAGATGCACACACATACACACACACATGATGTTGTGGGTCGACAAATTATAAGCGAAGACTTACCTTAAACAACATATTGGTCGCAATGCAATTATAATTTAACTTTATTCCTTGATTATAATTTTGTGTATTTCTATTTATGTTATATATTTTTGTTTGTATTTTGATTTTTTCACGTTTTCTAGTCCGAATGTTACTATTCCGATCACAAATTCACTATCACAACGTGTTGTTGCTGCTACCGCCGTTGTTATTGTTGTTTGTATTTTTAAAACTTTAGCTTTTGTCTGTTTCAAGACCTCGGCGTTTGTTGTTTCATAATTGAATATTGAATACAAATGAAAGCGATATTAGCAGGTGAGAGCTTTTTATATCGAAACGCCAACAACAGGATTTTCACAGTCCCGCAATCGCAATTCGAGCCGCTCACTGTATGGCCCGTGAGAGCCAATCAAAGCTTATGTAGTGTAGATGGCTCGTACTAATATTGTACGCGATCGTATTGATCGCACACATACACACATTGACAGTGTAAAGATCTACCATCTTTCGACGACCTGATATTAAACGATGAGGATGATATTACCACACACACATATATGCACTTGCTTGTTTTGAGTAGAGGATGTTTCTCCTTGCAGGCCAATTATGAGAGCACGATTATTGATCGTTCCGCTGTGGGAAGTATGAATTAACGGCATTCTTAATACGTCAGTGTGACGGCAGTTCTTTTGGGCCAACAATGCTGCTGTTGCTGATGTCTGTGTGACTGACGCATTCATCCACAAAGTTATTTATAAGCGGAACATTTATGGAAACGGTGTCAGTGGTAAAAAAAAGGTTCATTCTCTTCCCAAAGAAGCTAAGAAAATGTAAAATTTGTTATAAATACATGTTGGGATTATGGAAAAACTTGCCAAAGCTGTGGTAAATACAGCAAACTGACTGACGTTATTGTTCGTTATTTGAGCTAATAAATATGTCACTTTATTTTTGACATTGGCTGAAGTAAGCGGACAAATTGTAATGTTTTAATTTATAACTGATTGAACAGCGTCACCAGATTTAATATTTTAGTTTTATTATTTATACCATCACCCTTAGGAATTAGGGGAATATATCACTTAATACGAGAAAAAGTGTAACACATTAAAGAAGACGAGTTAGACCAAGCATATTAAGACCAAATTCGTTTCAGATGCTCTTCCGAAGATGTGAATTCGCAAAAATTTGCAGGTAAATATATCAATTCAGTCGAAACATCAACACGAATTTGACCATTGCCAAGCGCCTGCAGTTGTCTTTAGAATTCAGCGGACGATGGGAGGTTCTCCAATGCGACTCTCATTTTTGTGGTCAATTTCAACTTCTTGACATTGACGACGATTTCAAGCATGGTTTAAGTTATTCAGCAGCATGATATATCGTAAGCAAAATCATAGCCCCACCAAATCGTTTAAAATCACCTCGTAAATCCTTCATCGTTCGGTCAACTACTTCCAAAGCAAGTTTATTCGCCATCGCGCATTCATCCCAAAAGTTGGGATTCTTTTTCATTGTGTACTTTGGCTTTTCAACCGTGAGAAAATTCATCGACAGTTTCAAAGCGGAATTCGCAGTTTGACTGGCTTCCAAAAATGTGGCAGACATGCCATAGGATGCAGCGGCCAACGTTATTTGAGATCTTGGCCGAATTGTTGCCAGGACCAACAAAAAAAAATGTTTTCCGTTTCATCGTCAATAACCTTCATCAAAGAATCGTACACGTCCTTGTACTCGGCTTTTAACAGCGACACATTCTTCAAAACTCTTTCGGTCAGCTCATCTAGATTATAGTCTTGCTCCCGCAAATGCCATCCCGTCGGGTTCGACGGATGACATGTGACTTCGATGATTGCAAGCAAAGTACGAAATATTGGCAAGCCTCCCGAAATGAGGCGCACAGAATACCATCCACAGTACGCAGGGAATTAAAGGATATCAAAGATAGAAGCATACGCCTTGGCGTGGATAAACTGTGTATAGTCTGACTAATAATTGCACGTTTTTGTCATCTAAGGTTTGATTGTCTAATAGGAGGCATTAGCCAAACAAATAACTCTCCCTATAAAACTACAAAGTCGTTACGCAATCCAATTGGATAACTTAATTTTTCATACGTAAACTTATTTTCTGAAAAAATGATAAAATTGATAAATATTGCATTGGATATCAATATATATTTTTTATCAAAATATTATTTATCTCGTTAAATTCTCCAACCAACATTTATCGGAAATTTTTCACCTGACATCTTTCAAAATCATAAAATCATGCGAAAACTGCAAAATTTCATCGATAAAAAAATAAAATTTTTTTAGTTTTTCCGGGATTTTCAGAGCTTTTCGCTAAGAATTTTCTATTTTGCCTTTCAAAAACCATTCCATAATAATTGCCCAAAAAAATTTCATACAAAAAAGCAATTTTCGATTTTTCCAATTTCCCAACTTTTCCCAAAATTTTCTTGCATAAAAACATCCTACCAATTACACAATGAAACAAATTTTTGATCCCGTCTTCTAAATAGTTGACCCTTATGTAAAATTTCATGCTGAATTCAAACCTGTTCTCAAATATGTGGAAAAAAGGTATGTCTACTAAAATGTCATTTTCTCTGGTCTTAGTTCACCGAAACTGTAACGAAAATAAAAGATAATAAAATTATTTCTTAAAATAACGCTTGATGAATTACTATACACTTTTCACACCATTTTTAAGCATATAGCATCACAAAGAATTTTCCACCTTGACGTCGTCTGACATCATCAAATCAAGCGATACAATGGAAAATTTCGTCGAAAAATCCAAAACTTTCGAGTTTTTTCCGGAATTTTCCGAGTTTTCCACCCAGAATTTTTCTATTTTTCTATTCGAAAAGTCATTTCGGAATGATTATCCGAAATTTTTCACATTTACATCATCCAAAATTATCAAAACATGCGATGAAATGTAAAATTTCGACGGAAAAAAATCAAATATTTTTCCACTCGAAATAACAATTGCACACAAAAATTCAATTTGCAATTTTCATCAAATCAAGCGATACAATGCAAAACAATTTGAAAAAAAAATCCAAAATTTTCGAGTTTTTCTGAGTTTTCCTCCGAGAATTTTTCTATTCGGAAAGTCATTTCAGAATAATTATCCGAAATTTACATCGTCCAAAATTATCAAATTATACGATAATATGCAAAATTTCGTCGAAAAAAAAACTATAAAATTTTTCGAAATTTTCCGAAATTACAAAAAAAAATTTTTCTTCCATTCGAAAAACCATTCGTAGCAATTGCACACAAGATTCCATACAAAAAAAAACAGTTTTCGATTTTTCCAATTTTCCGACTTTTCCGGAGGATTATCCCAAAATTTTCTTTCACATAAACCTTCTCCTGGCAATTTCGAGCAACTAAAAAAATGGGACTTTGTTACTGATTGTTACTCACTTGGGAGTGACCAGAATCGATTCCTTTGTGGCACTGTCCAAGCAGCTAACTACTTCCGGTCTTAGACCAAGTATTCCCTGGGCAATGACTTCAAAGCAACCGCTTAGAAGTTAGCTAAAGTTAGAAGGCATTACAACCATGTATAATGAATGGTCAAAGAGACGTCTCAGGAAAGTAGGCTTGAACCGCTGAAGCATGGTTGCATCGTGGGATTGGACGTGCAGATAGCAGCCGTATTACCAATCTAGGAGACGAGAGTTAGCAACCCACATCTTCCGAAAACTAAACTGCGAAAATCCATAGCGTCTGTTCCATATTGGGCGGCTTCCTGGTCAGCGTCTGCCTCAGAATGAGCGGCTGAAATGTTTCCTGGCAGTAGGAATAAAATGCAGAACCTGGTGGGCTGGACTTGCCACCCGCCACCAGTATAATGGCAGTGAATAAAATGAGAAATAAGAGAAAAAGAAACCCCCAAAATGTTGACGACCACCGCAAACGTTTTAAGGACCATGATTTGAGAATATGCACTTGGAATGTTAGAACTCTTTACCGACCAGGTGCCTCTATTCAACTGGCGGATGTCCTCGAAGAGTATAAGGCTGACATTACTGCTATACAGGAAATACGGTGGACTGGATATGGATGCTCGCGGATGAGGATGTGTGACGTGTACTACAGCTGCCACGCGGAAAAGCATGAGTTTGGTTGTGGATTTGTGGTCGGCAAGAGACTACGACACCTGGTCTCTAGGTTTACTCCTGTCAGTGAACGAATCGCCACCATAAGACTAAAGGCAACATTTTTCTACATCACGCTGATATGTGCTCATGCTCCGACGGAGGAGAAAAGTGACGAGGTCAAAGACGAATTCTACGCTCAACTTGAAGAAACATATGACCGTAGCCCGAGCCATGATGTTAAAATCGTGCTGGGAGATTGTCTTTAGCCCAACAGTCGGAAAATTTAGTCTGCATACTGACACATCGCCAAACGGAATCAGACTGATTGATTTCTCTGCAGCAAGGAACATGGTAATTAGCAGCACACGATTTGACCACAAAAACATTCACAAAGCAACGTGGATATCTCCCGATCAAGTAACGAGAAACCAAATTGATCACGTGGTAATCGATGGAAGGCACGCGTCAAGTGTCTTAGACGTACGAGTGATCAGAGGTGCGAACATCAACTCGGATCACCACCTCACTGCAGTGAAGGTGCGTACTAGGCTAAGCAGAGCGAAAACCCTGCGTAACCAGGCACAGAGAAAGCTGGACATCGCTAAACTGCAGACCGCGGAGATAGCCAACGCCTATTCTGACCAACTCACTCAACTACTTCTTGATGCTCCAACTCCCGAAAATACTAGCGCGCAATGGCAACATATTGCCCACTCGATGGAAAGAACTGCGCGGTCCGTACTAGGGTATGTGAAGCCCTTTAACGATAATGCCTGGTACGATGACCAATGCCGCGATGCCACCCGGGAACAAGATGCTGCATACAGGGCCAAACTGCAGCCAATGGCAACGCGAGCTGTTCATGAAAAGTATAGGGAGAAGAGGAGGGAGGCGACTCGACTCTTCAGGCGAAAAAAAACGAGAGCTTAAGGAGCGGAATAATGTGTGTATTGAAGATTACAGGAACAGAGGTGAAGCCCGAAAATTCTATCAGAAGATAAAAGGAAAGGTACATGGAACAGGTCTTCCCTCCTGTAAAGACAAGGATGGTCATCTCGTTACTGACTCCGAGAGCGTACTGAGAATATATAAAGATCACTTCTGCAGCCTATTGATGTGTGAAAACTTCACGGAAGAAGACTGTGCACCAATCCGAGATGATAACATCGAGTGTCCACCTCCGAGCCAAGCTGAGATAACAACTGCCATATTCCGCCTAAAGAACAACAAGGCCGCTGGGGCTGATGGTCTTCCAGCTGAGTTGTTTAAGGCGGGTGGAGATGAGCTTGTTTTAAGCATGCAAAGCTCATAGAGAACATTTGGCTTCAGGAGAGCATGCCAGAGGATTGGAATCTCAGTGTGCTATGTCCAATCTACAAAAAAGGTGACCGTAGTGAGTGTAAAAACTATCGTGGAATTAGCCTCTTACCGATTGCGTATAAGGTCCTGTCTAGCATACTGTGTGAACGTCTAAAGCCAATTGTGGAAAACCTGATTGGACCTTATCAGTGCGGCTTTAGACCAGGCAAATCCACGACGGATCAGATATTTACACTACGGCAGATTCTTGAGAAAACCCATGAGAAGCAAATCGACACTTACCACCTCTTTGTCGATTACAAAGCTGCCTTCGATAGTCCCATCAGGCATCGACTATACGAAGCCATGTCTAAGTTCGGTATTCCTGCGAAGATAATTCGTCTCTGCCGGTGTACCCTTACGAATACCAAATCCTCTGTTCGGATTGGCAAAAATCTATCTGCACCATTCGATACGACGAGAGGTCTTAGACAGGGTGACGGTTTGTCATGTATGCTGTTCAACATAGTGATGGAGAAGGTGTTAAGGAAAGCACCGGTTAACATGTCTGGCACCATATTTAATAAGAGCCACATGCTGCTCGCATATGCCGATGATATCGACATTATCGGTCGAACGATGCGAGAGGTAACAGCTGTTTTCACATCAGTTGAAAGGGAGTAGGCGAAAATGGGTTTGGCAGTGAATGAGGACAAGACGAAGTTAATGGTATCATCGAACAAAGTGTCCACCCGTTGGGGACGCAGCGTGAACGTTGAAAACTATTGCTTTGAGGTAGTGGATGAATTTAACTACCTTGGATCCGCCATGAACAAGAACAACAGTGTCAGCCTCGAAATAAAACGGAGAATAGTGCTTGCTAACAGGTGTTTCTTTGGACTACGCGAGCACTTTATAAACACCACCCTATCTCGAACTACCAAAGTCCAGCGAGTACGAGTTATACCACGGATCAAAGTGCAACGATTACGCTGGCTAGGCCATGTCGTGAGAATGGGTGAGGAAACTCCAGCGCGAAAGGTATTCTATCAAGACCTCGAAGGACGGCGCAAAAGAGGGAGACCGCGACTACGTTGGAAGGACCAGGTGGAGGAATCACTGACGCTGCTTGGTAGGACTGACTGGAGACGGTGCGCACAAGATCGAAGCGAATGGAAATCTTTGATCATTTCGGCCTCTGACTTAGGCACTAAGATATAAATATATATATGTGTCAAATTGTTTTAAAGGCTAAACATAATAATAATAAAAAAAAAATTTCAGCAAAATCGGCCCAGCCGTTTTCAATAGATCAATTACTATACATTTTTCACACCATTTTTATATACAGTGAAATTCCTCTAAAGGACACAGCTATTGCATTAATGTTTCCATACAAATATCATTTCATCAACCTAAAAAAAAAAACTTAATTTCCCTTTACACCCCATGAATGAGATATGGGATAGCTTCTCGCGTTGTTGTGAATTAACACGCTTTCGATTTTTAGATTCACAACTAACGGCATCTACTTGTTTATCGACGAATGCGAACGTCACTGTTTGAGAAGCTCTTACTAGACATGCCGATTGACTCAACAGTAATACTGCGAAGTTGCTGTCGACAACATTTGAAGGGAGCCGACAATGAAAGGGAGCCCGCATTGTAGTCGCGTATTCTAACCACTATGCCACGGCCGGTCCGATCGCCCTAATAACCGGACGCGGACACTATTTCTCAAACCATTTTTTATCAAAAAGTCTCTCATAAACGGACAGAATTGAAGTTCCCAATACAACAAATTCTCTTCGTATATGTCAAAATGCATTTATAGCAAGTAGTGGCACTAGCACTGATTCAATGTTTGGGTTCCATTCTGAACCGTTGTTCTGTGCCTCCAAGTACAGCAAACGTCCTGCTATAACCTGATAAAAAAAATCTTGGTATGTATTTGTGTTGATAACAACGAAATTGGTGATTCCCAGTTTATCATGTATTAATGCCCATATTGATACGGTGTGTGTCAAAGAGAGGGAGGTATTTCCATTCAGTATGTTAAATAAGTTGCATGTGAATCGTATTTTTTATAAACTCGTAACAACATGGCACCCGAAAAAACGTACTTATCATTAAAGAAAAAATTGAATTTATTGATATTTACATATTATTAAATATATTAAATATATTATTAAATATATATTAAATATATTATTAAATATATATTAAATATATTTAAATATAAAATAAAGGACAACTTCTGATCATTTCGATGCATTTGCAATATAATCTTTTGTGCTCTCCCCATAAGCGGACAGCTCTCATAACCGGACAAAAACACTGCGACGGTGAGTGTCCGGTTATGAGGAATTTCACTGTATATAGCTTTAACTTCATGTTATTCCCTTTCTAACGATAAGCAATACTTGTATGTCAAGTACTCATTTATCCTTTATAATTATAATAAAACTTCACTACCTCTGTTAAAAAAGTATATATCGTGAAACACACATAAAGAAAATAGGTAATAGGTAATTTTGTATGGGAGGTACTTGAAGGGGCGTGGCTATTTCGCTCATTTTCCAACCGCGAGTAGTGATTTTTATGACACTGGTAGATTAAGATTTTTCCAGTTAGATTTTCTAAAGAAGTCTTGGGTCTCAGTTGTATGCTTTATTAGGCTTAACTTTTTCCCGTATCAAATTATATATATCCTCTCTATCCTGTAGCTAAGGATATAAAAATTGTATTCAAAATTTGTGAAAAATTATAATAATAACACAAAAAGCAGCAAATACATATGAATATTGCATTAAAAATCAAATTTATAACTGAACAAATAATTTTGCTGGATATGTTTATGCAATAAAAGATATTTTTATTATTTATTTCAAATCGGTTCATAAATTCACTTTCCACGAACATTTGAAATTTTGACACACCCGAGGTGACCAAGTTTGGAGGGCCATGCAGTGGCCCAGATCCAATAGGTGGCCGAAAATTTTCAACTCATCTCGAAAACACCTCAGCCTTAACTATTTTAAATTCCATAAGGATACCATTATCCGTTCAAAAGTTACAGAATTAATTCCAAAAAAAAACCAAAAAAGAACCACTGTGCAGCAATGAACGAAATGTGTTACAAATGCTTCTTTGTATCTTTTTGAATTCCAACAATAGGAATATTGCATACTTATTTGCTATCCTAAAAAATAACTACCTAAATCTCTCGTTAAAGCAATGATTAAGACAGTGTAGCAGTTGATCTGTTGCAAATAATAGAATACCTTCTTGATTTTCTCTTAGCAGAACTGCTAGATCTCTCCGAAAAGTTTCGAATGAGAAGTTGTAACACATGCTCTTTTGCTGTGTTTAGAAGAACTTCTCGATTGTTCTTATAGGAAATGATTAGTAAGAACGTTTTTTTTTTTAAAGGAAGCTTTGCATTATTCATTAAAGTAGGTCTTTTGGTAGGTGTAGAAAATCCAATAGAAGACCTTCTGAAGGTCTATTTTTGGTAAGGCCTACCAAACTCCATTGCTGGGATGGATTAACATAGCGTTTTCACATTTAAATGCTTGCATGTGTGTTCTGTGTACGCACGTGTGTGTGTGTGTTAGTTAAAAAGTTTGAGTGTATTGAGTTATTAAAAAATCGTTCTTACTCTCCCAAATTACAATCTTGCCAGTTATTACTGGGAAAGTTAACGAACACAGCTATTGTAAACAGAATTTCGAATATGTGTCTGCAAACACATTTGGATCAGGTAATTCATTAAACCATTACGAATTCTTTTATATGTATGGGACAAATAATTCTGATTTTTTTTTAATGTTAATGTATAATTTATAACACTTTTGTAATCATCATAGCGATGCGAAGCGAATTTGGATACTTAGATCCAAGAATTGACAATTTAAACGCAGACTGTCTTGCCGATATAGACAAAAAAACATTTTGCACACTCATGCTAAACCATCATCCATAAGTAATTGATCATTCCAATCCTTTAACGGTAGCAAAGACTAGTCTTATCTTATAGAATTGTCAATATAAAATCTTCCACTCGACCGGAAGCCAACAAACAAAATTAATGTCGTCTAAATATCTATTCACATACTCACCATGCAAATTAGATTCAGATTATAGTCGAAGAAACAATGCGTCATGCGTTTTGCTAAAATCTCATATTCTATGAAACACATATTAATTCAATATTCGCAATTAATCACAATTTAAAAAAATTTCTGTATTAGTATCGTCACATATTCACTGGCGAAATCTAAAGAATTTTGGAGAAACTTTTAGACTGCCGTCTTCTAACCAGTTGTTTACAATACGTGCTATGTTTTAGGTCTTTTAATTTTCGTTTTAGATTCAAGCATCACAAATGAAGCAACTGCGACTGTTCTCGATGGCATAATTTCGGTAACTGATCTGACAATTGGTTTTGTAAGTACTCGCAATAAAAACTTCAAGTGCGCCAAGAAGAAACTAATTTTTGTCGTGCAGACACACTCCATCTACCTGTCGGTGTCTACTGTAATGGTAATATCAGGTATTAATCATTATGAGCACAAACAAGTCGACTTAGATGTGAGCTTTGCCAACGTTGTGTCGTTGAGGTCACAAATATGTTAACATTGGAATGAAGAGAATTAAATTAAATAATAAGACCAAAAATGGAAATTTTGCGTTGGGAGCACTTTTTATAACATTTTTATTTTTGTAGTGGGTATCGGTCTTACATTGTACCCCTTTAGGAGGCACCATGGCAGCGGCAGAAGCTGATTTCAGAAATAAAATTATGAAACACAAATAAATGGGGACCACCTTAAAGGTTGAAGAAAGAGGGTAGGATTGTTCTGAGAATCTATTGGGTCCTCTATTTGACTCCGGGCACGTTTGCGAAGTTAGAGTGGGTGGAGTCAATTTGATAAAAATTTTATTTTCGTATGGGAGCCCCCTTACTTCCTTGCTGACATAACCGCTTTACAGGAAATCCGGTGGAAGAGACACGGGTGCTCGTGCATGAAGACATGCGACATCTACTATAGTGGCCATGCGGACAATCACGAGTTTGAATGTGGATTTGTGATTGGCAAGAGACTACGACACCTAGTCTCAAGGTTCAACCCGGTGTGTGAACGTATAGCCACCATAAGAGTCAAAACAAAGTTTTTACACATAACACTTATATGTGCCCAGAAGAGAAAAGCGATGAGGACAAAGACGAGGTCTACGAGAGCCTAGAAAATGTATATTACCGTAGTCCCAGCCATCACATCAAAATTGTACTAGGCGATTTTAATGCTAAAATAGGCAGGGCGACCGCATTTGAGGCTACCATCGGAAAATTCAGTCTGCACACAGAAACGTCGAACAATGGCATCAGACAGATTGATTTCTCTGTGGCAAGAATTAAGTTAGTTAGCAGTACTAGATTTGACCACAAAAATATTCATAAGGCAACATGGTTATCTCCAAATCAATTGACGAGGAATCAGATAGATCACGTGGTAGTCGATGGAAGGCACGCATCGAGTGTTCTGGACGTACGAGTGATCAGGGGTGCGAACATTGACTCTGATTACTTCCTTACCGCAGTTAAGGTACGCACAAGGCTAAGCATGGCGAAAAACGTACGTAACCAGGCACAACGAGAGCTGGACATCGGTAAACTGCGGACCACAGAGGTAGCGGACGCCTACTCCAACCACCTAACTACTGCTCCAACCCCTGATAATATAAGCTCGCAGTGGCATTATATAGCCGACTCCATAGAACGGACTGCAAGAAGCGTACTTGGGTACTCAAAGCCGTCTCAAGAAGATGCCTGGTACGATGATGAATGTCACAATGCCACGAGAGAAACGGATGCTGCATACTCGTACAGGGCAAAACTGCAGCCAATGGCAACGCGAGCTGTTCGTGAACGGTACAGGAAGAAAAAAGAAGGAGCTGAAAAAGAGACAGGACAAGTACACTGAGTTGCTCCGAAGTAGTGGGGAAGCCCGAATATTCTACAAGAGAGTTAAGGCGAGAACGCGTGGAACGGGGTGGCAGCGATGGTCAGCTAGTAACGGACCCTGATAACGTTCCGATGATATGGCGAGATCATTTAAGAAATTTACTGGATACGGACACCACTCCAGAAGACCCCGCTCCAATCCATGACGATGATATTTATTGTCCACCTCCGAGCCAGAGCGAGATACGTGTGGCAATCTCCCGCCTTAAAAACAACAAAGCTGCTGGAGCCGATGGTCTCCCTGCTGAATTGTTAAAGGCTGGCGAGGAGGAGCTGATTAGGAGCATGCATCACCTCATGGAGAACATCTGGCAAGAGGAGAGCATGCCCGGGGATTGGAGTCTCAGTATGTTTTGTCCCATATACAAGATAAAAGATTGTAGTAAATGTAAGAACTACCGTGGAATAAGCCTATTACCAATTGCGTACAAGGTCTTTGCGACCATATTGCGTGAACGTCTAAAGCCATTTGTAGAAAACCCAATTGGATCATATCAGTGCGGCTTTAGACCTGGTAAATCAACGGCGGATCAAAAAATTCACCTTGCGACAAATCCTCGAAAAGACTCATGAAAAGCAGATCGACACCTACCACCTCTTTGTCGACTACAAAGCTACCTTCGACTCTCCGATAAGGAATAGGCTGTATTAGGCCATGTCTGAGTTTGGTATTTCTGCAAAGCTGATTCGACTTTGAAGATGTCCTTTAGAAAACACCAAATCCTTAGTTAAGATTGGTAAGGATCGCTTTAAACCATTCAATCATAAAGATGTTCAGGCAGGGTGATAGATGTCCTCTTATGAAGAAGGTGTTGAGAGATGCTGGTGTCAACATGTCTGGCACCATATTTTACAAGAGCCACATGCCACTAGCCTATGCCGATGATATGGACATCATTGGCCGAAATCTGCGGGATGTTACTGCAGTTTTCTCATCACTAGAAAAGGAGTCAGCAAAAATGGGTTTAGCGGTCAACGAGGACAATACAAAAATGATGAATCTCTCGATGGGGCCGCACCGTGAACGTTGACAATTATTGTTTGAAGGTAGTAGATGAATTTAGCTAACTCGGATCTTCCGTCAATAAGAAAAATGTCAGTCAAGGAAACAAGCGGAGAATAGTGCGCCAAAAGATGTTTTTATGGACTTCGGCAGCATTTTAGTAACACCGGGATACTAAGAAACAGCTATGCCAGGCGCTAATTTTACCCGTTCTGTAGTATGCTGCCGAATCGTGGGTGCTTACGACAACGGACATACAAAACACGGAAGTATTCAAGAGAAAAGCACTACGAAAAATATATGGACCTATCTGTGTCGACAGCAAGTTTCGCCATCGGATGAACCATGAGCTGTATGAGCTTTACCACGAAATCGACGTAGCCTAAAGAGTCAAAATCCAACGACTACGATGGCTGGGACATGTTGCCAGAATGGATGTTAATGCTCCAGCGAGAAAGGTGTTTGAAGGTGAACATGAAGGACGGCGCAGATCAGGGATACCCAAACTTCGTTGGAAGGCCCACCATCTGGTAGGACTAACTGGAGACCGCACACAGAAGACTGAAGCGTGTGGAATTCTTTAATACTTTAGACCTATAATTAATGAACCACGTTCGTAAGTTGTAATGGGCCACTTAAGATAGTAAGTACGCCCCCCTTGCGGAATGAAGATTGGGGAAAAATAATGTTGTAGCGAAAATTTGTGGGTATCAGTCATACATTTTACGCCTCTAGAAGGCAAAACGAGAGCAGCAGGAGCTGATTTCATAAAAAAAAAAATAAAAAAAATTGTATGGGACCAACTTAAAGACTGAAGATAGATATGTTCTGAAAAACTACTGGGGTTGCAAAAAATACTAAGGGTCGGTCATACATTTGACTCCTCAAGGGGCACCTTTGGGGCAGTTAGAGCGGTAGGAGCAAATTTTATAAAAATTTGATTTTTGTGATGGTCGGTCATACATTTTGCCCCTCTAGGAGAAACTTAAGCGGTGGGGGGGGGGGGGGGGGGGATTTTATAAAAATTTAATTTTTGTATGGGGGCCTCCATATTTGTGAATATTGGTGGTAGGTAAGTTTGGAAAAAATTTTAGGAGGGAAAAATAAGTTACTATAGGAGAGGACAGAGCTGAAAGGGTGGATAAAATTTAAAAAAAATTGATTTTTTTGAGCTTTGGTCATACCTTTTACCCCTCTAAGTGCGACTCTGGGGAAGTTGTGTTGGCTTGTTGTGGCTTTTTGCTCTTAACCGCCACTTTTGAGCACGATTCGCAGCCATTTGCTTCCACCAAACCTCCGCCATTTTTGGGTCATGGAATTTTTTTCACAACCTCACAAATCTATGGATCGAATTCAAATCTTGTTACTAAAGGATCTCCATACAAAACTATCCCACCTATAATTGCGACCCCGTATAAATAAATACTGCATTATATCTATAAATGCTCTGTCATTATTGTGCGGTCCACTATACATATGAACTAACTAGGCTTGATGTAGGGTACCTGCAATGCTTTCTGCTTAGCAACTCTTGACATACAGATAATCGCTTGAATTATTCCATTTTGATCTAAGTACATACATACAAATGTATGTATGTGCATACCTACAAACACACATTTGGGTGGAGGTACAAAGATGAATATGTGAGTGCGTACAAAATATACACGTGTATGTGAAATCGATAAAATACATTTCATTCATAAACTGGCCCCAACAAAAAAAAAGCACAACAAACACACGCTGAATTAAACAAGTTTTTGAAATTGTTTTATTATGTTAGTTGTTTTAAATAACATTTGGGAAGCTTAGTCGCGGCAAGCCGCCAACTTGATTTACAGTTAGCTTACTACCAGCTCGTATTTAGATTAATACTTTATTCCAGTCATAAGACATGATCGGTAAGTTCGCTCGAGCTTAGGATACAAATTTTATGCGTCTCATCAAATGTTATTGACTCGACCGTTTAGCGAACTCGCCCGGAATTTTTTAAATTATTTGCACTACTAGTATTGTGTGGAGTGTATTTCCATCGGTTAACGTGCTATTGCCTGAAATTGTTGACATTCTGCCAGTGATTGTTTACTTCTGCGAATCGAACTAGTGAATTCAACTTTCAACTTGTGTCGCTAACATTTGAGCTCTACTGCAAAAATGTCACGTTACTTTATTGATTTTTAATTACGTTTTTATTAATATAATAATGAAATACAAAAAAAAGTTGTTTAGAGACTTCTTAAGTATTGCAAACACAACAATTTTGGTATTCGGAATGTCGAGGAAAATGATATTTGTTTGTATGAATAATACTTGGAAAAGCTTCTTACGTTGAATTAGTAATTTTATCTGCAGCTGGCACCTCTTTCTTAAACAGATTAGATTATTAGTCATAGATATATAATTTCAAGATTTCCGAGATCTGACTGGAAATCGGTGGAAACACCGACCAGGAACAACTGCAAAGGTGGAAAGAACACTTTTCCATAGTCTTAAATAACATAATAGACCCTGCAGCTGAACTACCTATACCTGCAAGTTCAATAAATACCACAAACTACAGGATTGGAACCTCACCACCTAGTTTATCCGAAATTATAGCAGCGATAAAACAACTTCCGAACGGTAAAGCCGCCGGCACAGATGGTATCCCTGCTGAATTATATAAGTGTGATCCAACACTCACTGCAGAGCTATTACACCCACTCATTACTGAGTCATGGGAAACTGAGTCCTTCCCTGAAGAATGGATAAATGGGATAATTGTCAAAATTGCAAAAAAAGGAGACTTGAAAAATTGTAACAACTGGCGTGGAATTTGTGTTCTCCCAACGATAGCAAAGCTAATGGCAAAAATAATTCTAAACCGAATTAAAGAACACCTAGAACATAGTATTAGCTCCTGTCAAGCAGGTTTTCGCAGTGGATATTCCTGTGCAGACCACATCAATACGCTGCGCATTATTGTAGAACAATGTTTGGAATTCAATTCCAATCTTCATCTTCTCTTTGTGGACTTTGAGAAAGCGTTTGACAGCATCAACCGTGAATACATTTGGTTAGCCTTGCGAAGAAGATATATACCTGAAAAATTAATATCTCTGATCAAGGAAAGTTATAACCAGGCCAGATGCTTCGTTCTCCATAAAGGAAAGCTCTCAGACCCATTCCATGTTCAAAGTGGAGTGCGTCAGGGATGCATATTGTCACCTCTATTATTCCTAGTAGTTATGGAAGATGTTCTTAGTTCCATCGAGAACCGAAGCCAAGGAATACAATGGCAAATCAACGGCAAATACCTAAATTACCTGGCTTACGCAGACGATATTTGCTTGCTTTCTCATAGGCTGTGTGATCTAAAACGGACAACATTAGATCTCCAGGAAAAGCTGCAACATACGGGTCTTAAAATAAACACCAGCAAAACAAAGACTCTTAGCATAGGAACCGAAACAACAGCTCCATTAAGGGTAGGTGATGAAACCTACAAATATGCTCCAAACTTTTGCTACCTGGGGTGTGAGATTGATGCTGAAGGAGGTTCCGATTTAGATGTAGAGGGCAGAATAAACAAGGCAAGATCGTCGTTCGGTATACTAGCTCCAATATGGCAAAATAACAAAATTAGCCTCCATACAAAACTGCGAATTTTCGAAGCATGTGTGAAGTCTGTACTGCTGTATGGATGTACAACTTGGAAAGTTACCAGTAGTATTACCAATCGGCTTCAAACTTTTGTCAATCGCTGCCTTAGACGAATACTTCGTATTTTCTGGCCGCGTACCATTTCAAATGCAGAATTGTTGTCGCGATCACGGCAAATACCACTGGCAACGGAAATTCGTAAGCGTAAGTGGCAGTGGATTGGACATACTCTTCGCCGATATGATGACAACGTGGCTAAGCAGGCACTTAAATGGAATCCCTTCCATCAGGCAGGTCGTCGGCGTGGAAGACCACGTATAACATGGCGACGCTCCACCGAAAGCGAAATGAGTAACCTCGGCGTATCCTGGAACCAATTAAGATCGATTGCACAAAACCGTGTCCGATGGCGGACGGCTGTAATTGACGCCCTATGCTCCAATGGGAGTTAGAGGAACACATATATATATATAATTTCAAGCACTTTGTTGCGTTTCTAGTCCAGAGTGAGTTGCGTTGGCACCTTTTCGTTTATGAAAATTAAATGCAATAAATGCTGTTTGCAAATATTTTTAAGTAACTTACTAGACCCTATACATTTTAATTGATATCAAATGGTTTTACACTTACTTACCAATAACATTTCGGTTTAGTCTAAACAAATCAACATAACGACTTCAGAGGTTTTTCTAAATATTTCGATGTATTTTATACAGTTCTATACTTAATAATAGATTTTTCGTCTAAAACTCTAATATGTACCGAGTTTCAACGTAACACTCAAATTGTTCGTCCTTAAAGCTTTAAATCGGCTTTCGGATTGACTAATAGACCCACAAAAATCGTTGTGGGGAAGGAAGTTTAATTATTCATTACTATTCTCCCAATCATGGCCTTAATATGGGATGTTTTACCCCTTTTAAGGTAAATATAATTTTATAGGTTTGTTTAAATCCCGGGCATTAATACGTTGTTTTTCTGCCCACTGAACTCGATGCTTAGTAATCGGTATACCGGAAATATCAAAAGTATTAATGTCTGAGTTTTCCATAGACTGGTAATCACTTTTCACGAGTACCTCTAGGTTGTAGCGACTATTGGAGGTCCATGAACCATCTGTTGTCTGTATATGGTATTGTTGGATTCAAGAAGAAAATCTTACGTAGCTGACTAGTTTTTGAAGTGTTTTCCAGACTACTGTAGTATTGTTAAATATTTTATGCATTCCTTACGTTTCCTTGCAGTCTCTACATTTCACCAGTAGGGCTTAGCTTTGCCTTTCCTAATATGTAAGTTGTAGGATCTTTCATTTGCTTCGGTTTCGGATTCTAGTGTAGACCTACAGAAACCGGACATCTGGGCAAATTGCTTTACACTACCTTATTAAAATTGAGCCAGTTTGTTTTCCTTCTGTCGATACTTTCAAAGTGCTGATCATGTTCGAGTATTTATTGTTAATATTTTAAAACATTTAAAACTTCTTTTCTGTTAGTAACAATACTGTTAGTTTGTTCTTAATTATAAAGGTGACTTAATCCTTAGGCTGAAGACTGAGCGTACGCACATATAATAAGAGGGATGTTGCTATTATTTTAATAGGACATTACCTTTCTTACTATGGAGTGAGCTGAATCGTGTACCATGTAGCAGCTCATTATCCAAATTACTTGTCTATTGTTTTCGATTGTAACGTTGAAGGTTTCCTTATCGCTGTAATCACATACAATAAAAGCTTTAAGGTTGTTTTTGACAATAATACATGCTCTGGTCTTACCTGATCCGGCTACATACAGAGTACAGTAGCCTTCTTAGTTATGTCCGCAAACACGATCTTTATTTATCGATGGCTCTTGGATAAATCCACCGCACCTGGTGTTAATCGAAGGAGAAGAGAGGCTGGCGCCGCTTTTAAGTGGAGAAGACCGATGGACACGCAGTTTTATCGTCGCCGATCGTGGTGCTTTCCTGAGCTAAAGGCTTCTTTTTATCGTCGCTTTAATAAACACGCAGGAAGATGGATACATATCCACACTCCCTTAGAGGCAAGTGTTAATCACTGTTAAGGATGATAATGGCCTTCCTGGATCCTTCTTACTTACTTACTTAAGTGGCCCATATTTGAGGCCTGAAGTATTAAAGAATTCCACACGCTCTTCTGCGTGTGCTCTCTAGTAAGTCGTACCAGATGTTGGCACGTCGCCTACCACTTGTTCCTTCCAACGGAGTTTGGGTCTCCCTGCTCTGGGCCGTCCTTCAGGTTCGCCTTCAAACACGTTTCTCGCTGGAGCATTTGCATCCATTCTGGCAACATGTCCCAGCCTTCGTAGTAGTTGCATTCTGACTCTTTTAGCTACGTCGATGTCATACAGCTCATGGTTCATCCGATGGCGAAACTCGCCGTCGACACAGATAGGTCCATTTATTTTTCGGAGTACTTTTCTCTCGAATACTCCCATATCCTTTGTCGTAAGCACCCAAGATTCGGCAGCATACAACAGAACGGGTAAGATTAGCACCTGGTATAGCTGTTTCTTAGTATTCCGAGATAAGGTGGTGTTACTAAAGTGCTGCCGAAGTCCGTAGAAACATCTATTGGCGAGCACTATTCTGTGCTTGATTTCTTGGCATTATTTAATGCTGACATTATTTTTCTTATTGACGGAAGATCCGAGGTAGGTAAATTCATCTAGTACCTCAAAACAATAATTGTCGACGTTCACAGTGCGTCCCCATCGAGAAGATTTTTTGTTCGTCGAAGTCAAAATTTTGGTTTTGTCCTCGTTGACCGTTAAACCCATTTTTGCTGACTTATTTTCTAGTGATGAGAAAACTGCTGGAACATTCCGCAGATTTCGGCCAATGATGTCTATATCATCGGCATAAGCTAGTGGAATGTGGCTCTTGTGGAATGTGGTACCAGACATGTTGTCACCAGCGCTTCTCATCACCTTCTCCATAAATATAATAAATAGTGTACGGGACAAGCTATTGCCCTGCCTGAGACCTCTTTCCGAGTTGAATGGTTCAAACTGATCTTTACCAATCTTAACCGAGGATTTGGTATTTTTCAAAGTAAAACTGCAAAGTCAAATCAGCTTTGCAGGAATACCAAACTCAGACATGGCCTCATAAAGCCTGCTCCTTATTGGAGAGACAAAGGCAGCTTTGTAGTCGACAAAGAGGTGGTAGGTGTCGATCTGCTTTTCATGAGTTTTTTTCCAGGATTTGTCGTAAGGTGAATATTTGATCCGTCGTAGATTTGCCAGGTCTAAAGCCGCACTGATATGGTCCAATTAGTTTTTCTACAATTGGCTTTAGACGTTCACACAATTATCTTAAAAGGACCTTGCTCGCAATTAGAAATAGGCTTATTCCACGGTAGTTCTTACATTCACTTAACTTAACTTAATTTTCCTTTATGGGTATGGGATAGCTTCTCGCGTTGTTGTGAATTAACACGCTTTCTATTTTTAGATTCACAACTAACGGCATCTACTTGTTTATCCACGAATGCGAACGTCACTGTTTGAGAAGCTCTTACTAGACACGCCGATTGACTCGACACTAATACTGCGAAGTTGCTGTCGATAACATTCGAGGGGAGCCGACAATGAAAGAATTTTTTTTTTCTTTTTCTTTTAAGATAACTGGAGCCAGGAGTTGAACCTGTGATCTCCCGCATGGTAGTCGCGTGTTCTAACCACTATGCCACTGCCGGTCCCACTACGGTCTCCTTTCTTGTATATAGGACCTAACAGACTGAGACTTCAATCCCCGGGCATGCTCTCCTCTACCCAGATGTTCTCCATTAGCTGATGCATGCTTCTAATCAGCTCATCCCCGCCAGCCTTAAACAGTTCAGCAGGGAGACCATCGGCTCCAACAGCTTTGTTGTTTTTAAGGCGGGAGATTGCCACAGGTATCTCGCTCTGGCTCGGAGGTGGACAGTTAATACCATTGTCATGGATTGGGGCGGGGTCTTCTGGATTTCACCATGTCTTCAGAACGTTATCCGGGTCCGTCACTAGCTGACCATCGCTGTCCTTGCAGGAGGGCAACCCTGTTCCACGCATTCTCGCCTTAACTCTCTTGTAGAATTTTCGGGCTTCCCCTCTACTTCGGAGCAACTCTGTGCACTCATCCTGCCTCTTCTTCAGCGTCTTCTTTTTCTCTGTATGCAGCATCCGTCTCATTCGTGGCATTGCGACATTTATCATCGTACCAGGCATCTTCTTGAGACGGCTTTGAGTATCCAAGTGCGCTTCTCGTAGTCCGTTCTATAGAGTCCGCTATATTTTGACACTGCGAGGTTATATTATCAGAAGTTGGAGCATTCTGCAGTAGTTGAGTTAGGTGGTTGGAGTAGGCGTCCACTACATCTGTGGTCCGCACTTTACCGATGTCCAGCTTTCGTTGTGCCTGGTTACGTGGGCTAGGCTCTCGTAGAACTCGTCTTTGTCCTCATCGCTATTTTTTCTTCTGTCGGAGCAAGGGCACATATAAGTGTTATGTGGAAAAACTTTGTTTTGACTCTTATGGTGGCTATACGTTCACACACCGAGTTTAACCCTGAGACTAGGTGTCGCAGTCTCTTGTCAACTACAAATCCACATCCAAACTCGTGCTTGTCCGCATGGCCGCTATAGTAGATGTTGCACGTCTTTAAGCGCGAGCACCCGTGTCCCGTCTACCAGATTTCCTGAAAAGCGGTTATGTTAGCCTTGTATTCTTCGAGGACTTCCGCCAGTTGGATAGAGGCACCTGGTCTATACAGTGTTCTAACATTCCAGGTTCATATCCTTAAATCATGGTCCTTAATTCGTTTGCGGTGGTCGTCAACATTTTGGGGGTTCCGTTTTATTCTTTTCTTTCTTCTTTTCATTGCAATAGTTTAAACGTCAGTGGCGGGTTGCAAGCTTAGCGCACCACTTCGCAGTTTTCTCCTCCTACCAGGATTTTATTTCTGCCGCTGAACAGGGTACCGCTCACTCTGAGCCGACGTGTCTGGGTTTTAAGTTTCGCCCCTCACAGTAAGCCGAGCTCTGACGGGTGTCAAAGTGACGCTTCCATGCGTCACTACGTGGAGGTACTCCGTCCGCAGTAGTACCACGAATACGGAGCTCTGTGAGAAGGCTTGAAGTGCAATTGGCAAGGATCACTCTGGGTTTGCCAAGTTAAACCGATCAGAAGTTTTACCTTGCATCACACTCCCGACGCCCACTCCACTTAACTGTCGTAAATTTGTGCAGATTTCATTCCACATACGTTATATGAATCAACATTGCTTTTTTCAATCCTTGCCCCTTTTGTCTCTTATATATTAGACTAAGAAAATAATTTTCAAAAAAACTCATTTACATATTCTTATTTAAAAAATTCTTATTCTAAAAACTTATAAATGTCATCTAAATAAAACTCTCTATCAAGGACACATTGTGTAGAAGGAATTCTCAGTTCATGAGTTCACTACAAAGTTATTTCCTGTTTTTGAAAACTCTCTCGCACATTAAACCGGAAATTCCTTTTGTGTCTGTCCCTCCAAAAGATGATTCTGTTTTAATTCTAATGAATCCAGAAGGAAAAAAAAAGAATTCTGATGAAATTTACTATTTCACAATTTGGCCATGCCGAAAGGGTCAATGCTGTTCAAAAAGATGCAAAACACAAATGCCCGCTTGGAAATCACTACGATTACTGCTGCACAATAAGGACAAAGAGGACTCAAACGAAACAACACAAAGAAGCGTGGCGACCATTTTTGCTGTTGGGTATCTGAGTTAGTGGAGGTGGCACATACATACATACGTGCCAACAAACATGTGTGGGAATGCCGCCGACTAAAGTTTGTGAGTTCAAGGAATTCTTCGTCCCGTCATGTGTGTTAGAAAGGGTAATAAACTTTTGGCGACGCTAATTTCTGTGAACCATCGATTGTGTTGCCAAGGAGAGAGACTCTAGACACCTACAAATCATTTGGCCGGCGCGATCTTTTGTTTAATTGGATATTTCACAATTCCTGTTATATCTTGCCAGTTCAAATTTCTTTCTTTTGCCTTTTTTGCGGGAGAATTTCATCTACCATAGCATTGGCTATGTATGTATGAGTGTACCGGCGTATTTTTGTAAAAGAATTGTACCAGGATTGAAGTTGTGAGTAATGTTGTTTGATGTCTACGACACAGTAGGTGGACTTTGCTAAAAAATTCACTAATTTTACGTGTATGGGATATGAAAATTGCGTTCCTTGAAAAACTTGAATTAAAAAAAGAGAAAAAGCGAAACCAAGTTGAGGATTTACCCAAAAGATATAAGAACCATGATTTGAGGATATACACCTGGAATGCAAGGACCCTTTATAAGCCATGTGCCTCTATCCAACTGGCGGAAGTCCTCGCAGTCTATAGGGCTGATATCACTGCCGTGCAAGAACACTTTGCCGGTAGGGAAAGTGACAAGAACACCTGCAACCAAATCGATTACGTGGTTATTTACTGAAGTCATGCTCGCAGCGTAATGGTCGTACGTTCTATTCGGAGTGCTAACTTTGATTCCAATCATAATATTGTGACAGCACAGATTCGCCGTCGCAAAACTGCATAACTCAGAGATATCCGATGATCCTAGCGCAGTGGCAAGGCATACAAGTCTACAGAAAACCGCCAAAGAACAAGCTTTGATAAGAAGAGGAATGTCGCAATACAACTATGGAAAAGGATACTGCAAATATGGCGACTTTGCAGCCATTTGCAACGCAAGCTGTGAAGCAAAGACATAAGGAAAAACGGAAAAAAACGACGGCCATATTCAGAAGGAAGAAACATGAGCATGCTAAAAGGGAGAGTGAGGAGATTAAGGAACCTTCCGTACTAACCGTTTAACAGGTTTTTTTTCTCCAAAACCGTATGCCGGTTTCTTCAACAATGCCAATCTCGAATACCCGGTTTATCCGGGTATTATGCTTGTATAATATTCTTTGGACAAATCTCAAAGATTGCTTTTCTTGAAATTTCCAAATGCAATACGAAAATTTGTTTGGAAAATGCTGCTTGATGACTGTTTCCTCTAATTTTGGAATATGAGGAAGTATTCATATAAAAAATTGTCAAATGTCGTTTTTCCTAAGCTAAGCCAATCGCAAAAATTTTTTGTGAAATTACTAAGATATAGTTGGGATTTCACCATGCAATGACTGGGAAGCCGTCGATATTCATATGAACAACTTTAAGTGCAGTTGTCTCCTAAACTAAGTGTCCGATCGCAAGAAGGTGCTTAATTTATGAAAATTAAACAATAGTTGGCAAATCACCAAGATACAGTTGGAATCTCATTTTGAAATAGATTGGGATCTCACCTTGAAATGGGTGGGAAGCTATCGATATTCAAATGAATATGTTTAAGTGCCATTATCTCCTATACTAAGCATCCAATTGTAAAATGGAGGACACATCAAAACGTGGAGTTTCTAACTTGAGAAGACCTACCGCCTGGAACTCATTACACAGTGATACAAATGTGAAGGAAAAAAATATACAGGGGTTCTCATGTAGCATTTCTGTTAGACTGGAGTCCATAGAGTAAAGTGATACTTTTAGTTCTTCTCGGTCACTTCGTTAAGTAATGTTTTTATAGCAAATTAAGTGAAATGGCGATATTCCTAAAATTACAAGTTCCAAAATTCATAAGTCTTCTCTTTGTAAACCGATTTTTAAAGGCTTACGTCTGTTGTAAAGCTACGACTTTCACCTTTTATTAAAAAAAAAAAGAATTTTGAAAATCGGTTAAAAAATAGTGAAATGGCGGCTGTTTAAGCAAAACAACCCCGAAAAAAAATTGCGAATTCTTATTTTCCCAACGCTCTCACTTGATCATGAAGCAGCGCAATGTATATTTTTTATTTTTGTATTATGCTATATTAAAGTAGCTTTCGAAAATAGGTAAGTTTATAACGAACGGTAAGCCTTTGAAAATCGGTTTACAAAGAGAAGACTTATGAATTTTGGAACTTGTAATTTTAGGAATATCGCCATTTCACTTAATTTGCTATAAAAACATTACTTAACGAAGTGACCGAGAAGAACTAAAAGTATCACTTTACTCTATGGACTCCAGTCTAACAGAAATGCTACATGAGAATATTTTGTGTGTAGCACAGTGTTTTTAAACGAGGTCAATAAAGTCATCTAAGTAAGTAAGTAAAAACCCTAAACATATACAAATAAATTCAATTCGTTGTAAATTAAATTTTTTTTTTTTTAATTTCAGAAATATTTTATTAGTTTTTATTTTATATTTTAAAAATTTGGTAAAGTTTATAAAATTACAATGGAACATACATATTTATTTCGACGAAAAAATTAAAAAAATTTTAAATGCATCAAAATTTCAGTTCGACACACAAAAATATTTATAATTAATAATTCATTTGTTTGCAATAGTACTGAATAGAAATGTTAATGTCAAAAATCCCAGGCCAAGAGAAATAGGGGCCTAAAATTGACACCGTTAGAATCGTCCAGAAAATGTACCCTTATGGCTCTTGGTTCTAACTTTGACCTTGCTTTCCATAGTTTGGGTCCAAAACGAAAAGAAGATCGAACTTTTTTTAGTTTGGCAATCCATTTCATATGGGCGTCGGAAGTGTGATGCAAGGTAAACCTTAGAAAACACCAAATCCTCGATTAAGATTGGTAAAGATCAGTCTGAACCATTCAACACAGAAAGAGGTCTCAGGCAGGGCGATAGCCTGTCCTGTACACTATTTAATATAGTTATGGAGAAGGTGATGAGAAAGGCTGGTGTCAACATGTCTGGCACCATATTTAACAAAAGCCACATGCCACTAGCCTACGCCGATGATATAGATATCATTGGCCGAAATCTGCGGGACGTTACTGCAGTCTTCTCATCACTAGAAAAGGAGTCGGCAAAAATGGGTTTAGCGGTCAACGAGGACAAAACAAAAATAATGATTTCGACGAACAAAGAGTCCTCTCGATGGGGACGCAGCGTCAACGTTGAAAATTATTGTTTTGAGGTAGTAGATGAGTTTACCTACCTCGGATCTTCCGTCAATAAGAAAAATAATGTCAGCCAAGAAATTAAGCGGAGAATAGTGCTAGCCAATAGATGTTTTTACGGACTTCCGCAGCACTTTAGTAATACCACCTTGTCTCGGAATACTAAGAAACAGCTTTACCAGGTGCTAATCTTACCCGTTCTTTTGTATGCTGCCGAATCATGGGTGCTTACGACAACGGACATACAAAACCTGGGAGTATTCGAGAGAAAAGTACTCCGAAAAATTTATGGCCCTATCTGTGTCGACGGCGAGTTTCGCCATCGGATGAACCATGAGCTGTATGAGCTTTACCACGACATCGACGTAGCTAAAAGAGTCAGAATGCAACGACTACGATGGCTGGGTCATGTTGCCAGGATGGATGTAAATGCTCCAGCGAGAAAGGTGTTTGAAGGCGAACCTGAAGGACGGCACAGAGCAGGGAGACCCAAACTCCGTTGGAAGGACCAAGTGGTAGGCGATGTGCCACCATCTGGTAGGACTAACTGGAGAACACACGCACAAGACCGAAGCGTGTGGAATTCTTTAGTACTTCAGGCCTCAAACTTATGAACCACGTTTGTAAGTTGTAATGGGCCACTTAAGTAAGTAAGTAATCCATTTCATATTCAGCTCTTCAGTTTCCTTGGTGATGTAATTTTTTTAAATACCTTTTTATGTAAAATGTATAAAACTTTGCTTAAACGGCAAAGGTTTTAATCAGTATTGAAAATTATTTTTACCAGTAATATCGTATACATGAACATTAGACATATAACTTTTTACAATTTTTGCAAATAGGAAAAATGGCATAGCATAGTCGAATAGAGCATACAAAAGTATGAACTCCCATTATTTTTCGGAATTGCAAAAAAGTTACCGCACCAAACGGAATTACTTTTTTTCAGATCATAAAGCCATTCAAGGTTTTCCTACAAAGGTTACGTCATCCCATCAGCTGTTTTTGACGCTTTGCTTTGTTGTTTTATTTCTTCTCAAATCTGTCAAAGTGATTTCAATTACAGAGCTGCCAACTCGCATCTATACATAATTTTTTCATTTGAAATCTTAACTATATTAACTAATAGTAGCCAGATATAGAGGTGGCATCCCATTTCTTTTTGACGCTTGTCACGAACAACGTCATCTAACCTCGGTTTTCTGATCATACTTTTAACAAAAATAATTTTGCCATACTACAAAAGTTATTGTCCGGATTTACAAAAGCAATTGAATGTTTTCTCAGACATTGGGTCAAAAAACCATCAGCTATTCAGGAAGTTCAGCGGAGCAACATCTGCGCAGAGCGTGCAATTAAAATTATGCAAGACATTTTGCCATTTTGTAAATCATCAAATACTACTTCATATAGCAATTGAAAATATTAAAAACAAAAATCGGACTTTTTTTAGAAATCGCGTTTGGGGCGGAACATTTTTGAACCCAAATCACCTAAAAAGGTTATATTCATTACTTGTACAATATTTGCCACCACGTAGTGGTATGCATACGGTAGGAGAAAAA
This sequence comes from Muscina levida, assembly GCA_964034835.1. Classification (NCBI taxonomy): domain Eukaryota; kingdom Metazoa; phylum Arthropoda; class Insecta; order Diptera; family Muscidae; genus Muscina; species Muscina levida. The sequence goes on from OZ035883.1 coordinate 79,111,869, forward strand.
CAATATCACTTCAAGAGAAAATTGTAAATACTCTCTTTGTGGGAAAAAAAAACTTTCCAATGCTTGATCATGACCCTCTGTTACCTTTTTGGCTTAGTGGAGGATTGGATGTGGAAAACAGCCAACAGACGATGGTTGCATCTCCAGAATGGACTGTATAACTGCTAGATCGCTGTGTCCCGAAGTAGATCCATATCGGGTTACATGGTTGGTCTGTATGCTGCAGTGATCTGAGACTGATCTGTGAAATTCTAACAGGGACTACTGCCGTGTGTGTAAGGACGAGGAGGAGTCCAAGACGATTTGTAGGTGTCCCGCAATATGAGACATAGTTAAAGCTTATATAGAAGATCTAAAATTTCTCTTTAGTCGGAAAAGGCAATTTAATATGTTTCATGCTCGATTTGTAGTGTGATCTGGTTTTTACGAGGTCGCATGTGTCCACTAGGTTTGCAACAAGGAAAAAAAATTGCAGAAATTTGGCGTTGCCAGCCCCAAAAATGATAAATCTTTGCAGATTTTAGGCTTCAAGTTTTTAAGCTCCTGTAGCCACGTTTAAAGGGCTTTGATTTGACATAACTGAAATCGTGCAATTTTGCTGAATTTCCGAAATTTTAGAATAAAAAATCGATTAATCTGCATCATCAACAGTGTCGCAATTCAGAATACGTGTTTTAAGTACAGAGTTTGTATATTCAATGAAGAAAATTATATAGTTCAAATTCAAAAGTGAAACTTAAAATAAACAACTTGCTTTGTTGGTGTTATAACAACAATAATGTACTCTACATAAATATATTTATTTAAATTCTATTTTTTTTAAACATAAAAATAAACCATATTATACATAACCCTTCTTTGTTATGTATTATTTCATTGGCATACATGACAAATGTATGCCAACATTTTCGATATTTGCTAGGTGTACGTTGGCGTCTCATATTTTTATTCCAACAAGAATGTAAAATTGTCTTTATTATAATCTCTTTGCTTGAATCTGCTTTAATGTCACCTCGTATAAGTACAGTATCAACAGTGTATAAGTTATGCTTTTAACCGTAATCGTCAGAGTAACAACACATTTACAATCTGGCAGCTCTACCAATCGGCAACTATTCTTCTTCTTGTTGCTATTGAGTGATTATCATTGTAGCATGCAAAATTAATAAACCTACAAGTTATTTGTTTACATTAAATCATCGTGGCGAATTTAGAATCAATGAATATCCAAGTGCGCACTACAAATGTCACAGCGAATTGTGGAAATGTAAATTATTGTATTAATTAAAGAAATACGAAAGAATTGGAAAAGAATCTCAAACGCTACGAATTTTTTCGTACACACAACAAATACAATCTGGGACCGCAACAACATTACCAACGGTTATTTATCTATCCAACGCCGACCGAGCGACAGTGACGACAACCAACAATATTTGCTGTATGTTATTGGAAACCCATTAGAAGTGTCATTGGATCTTTGCTAGGTGTTCGTTGGCGACGGGAGCGCTGAGTCAGGCGATTATCGTTGCTTTTGTTGTTGTTGCTGTTGTCTGCGATAGCGTTCTTTTCTTTACGTAATAAACGCGTAGCCGGCAGGGAGGAGGAGGAGAGCGAAGAAGACAACAGCCGGAGGTTAGTGCGTATTTACAATTACATTATGGAATTTGCTTAGCTTATGGATTCTGTTGAGCCAGACGGACACATCCACCTGTTTGTGTTTTTGTTCGTTGCATCTTGAACTTCATCATGTGTAGCCCTCTGTTTTCATTGTTGCTTTAGCTGTGGCCGTTGCATGTTTTATTATCAATAATTGTTGCACATTTGTGCTTTTAATTCTTTTTTGTTATAGTTTTTGTTGTCTGTCGTCATTGTCATCGAATTTCATTCGATTGTGAAACTTTAATTCTTGCCACTGAGCCATCCATCCACGCTCACAGGACTACTAAGGGGAATCATACACAGACAGTTGAGCGCACACACAAATACTACAGCGTTAATTGCAGAGTATTGAAATCAAAATAATAGCTTCATTAATCTTAATTTGTGGCGAGTCATCTTAATTGGATCGTCTAAAATCGTTTTGTTCCCGAAGCATTGCCAGTCGCGCATTCTGGAACTATTTATGGCTTCCAATGCCAAGGTGGGTGAAATAGTGCTCGTTATAGCCGTATCCGTATTCCTGTATTATTTCTTTTGGGTAGCAATTCTACCATTTATGCTCATTGATGAAGGTGAGTTGCATATGTATAATATCAAGAGTATATGTATTTATAACAATGTTATATATAGTTAGCATCATATGTGTGTACACTGAATAATGTTGTAGTGTGTGGATTATAACCGCAAGAATTTTGAAAATTTCATAGACCGGCTTCCGATGTAGCAATTACTCGGTGTTTGTGGCTTTAGTTTTCTGAGAAGAAACATTTAAAACTCTTACGTGTTGAAAATAGTATTGTGACCGACCGTAGTATGATGGTTAGAATACTTCAGTAGTACATGTATACAATACATGTTAGCGTATTTGGAATTCCAATGAACCAGGGATAGCGCGATAAAGATCATACACCACTGATCTAGGCATTAGTGTTTAAAAACATTATCACATCCAAAGCACATTGAAATATTTACAAGAATCGTGTTATATCTTCGTGTCATATCTATACTATTATGGCAACAGTTGATATGTCCAATTTTCAATATTTTACAGAAAGGCGATTCACAGTTTTAAAACCTTTTGAACACATATGGGCTTGTCAACTATTTTAATAACAATTTCAAAGACTTCAAAATATCTCTGACGTCCTTCCGGTAATATATTGTGGAAAATTTTTGTGTTTTGGTCGTTTTAAGTGCATTTTGTATGGGAGGCCCCTTAAGGACTGAGGATAGAGGGTAGGTATGTTTGGGAAAGATGTTACAAGTGAAATACTAGTGGGGGTCGGTCGTACATTTTACCGCTCTGAAGACACCGTGGGAGCAGCAGGAGCTTATTTCATAAAATAAATTATAAAAATAAAAAAAATCTATGAAGATAGAAAGTAGATACATATGATCTGAGAAACTGTTGGGGTTGAAAAAATATTGGTGACTGGTTATACAATTCACTCCTCTAGGGGCGACTCCGGGGCAGAAAGAGCGGTGGAAGAAAATTTAAAAAAAAAATTGTAGGAAAAATGTTAGTTAGGAAGAAAAAAATTACTGGGGGTGGTTATACATTTGAACCCTCTAGGCGCGATTCCGGACAGTTGTGGGCCTTGTGTTTCCAAATACGATTTTGATTTTTGATCCATGGTTTCTTGGGCAAATTTTTCTGAAAATTCATCGTAGATTACGAATTAGATAACAGCTTGGTGCATTTTTTTAAACAATATTGAAACGGTCTTTTGAGACGCGGCAATTATGCTGATGATCTGGGTTCGAGCCATCTTTTTTGTATTTATCTGTTCGAGTACATGAGCTATCAACATTTTGTCTCGTAAAAGCTCACGTTTGTAATCGTCTACTAATTTTTAACATTAGAAACGTTTAAATTCACTAGATGCGAGAAGTTCTCGCATATCTAAAGTACCAAAAGGTTTTTTTTATTGTATTTGCAAAAGGGTTTGCAAAGATAACCCCGACTTACTTTCTTAATAAAAAATGTTAATTATTGTGTTAAGATTGCATTAAATTTTGCTATTGCAGCAATACTCGCAACGGCAAAACACTGATGCACTTTTATACCTTCTTGACTCGTTCCAGCCCTTTGGACGTACCCGTTTTCAAAACTTTGTAGGGGTTTAAATTTGTATATGTAACAATGTGTCTCAATGTACTAGACAAATTTAAAGGTGCTTTCGCCTCCTTATAAGCCCAAACATTATACGCGATATGGGTTGGGATCTACATAGTTATATAAAAAGATCATATATATATTTTTCGTTTTCACAAGCTGCTGACAGATCAAGTGTAATAATTATGGCTATTGTATATTTTTCCTCGACAAATGCTCTTTTCAACAACGATGACTGAATTTAATATAAACACACCATACATATATTTCCCTAACATTCCATGCATAAGATGTGGGAGAGCTTTAAAAGTTAACACGATTCTATTCTTAGACTTGCACAACAGGGCCTACAGTTTAATGATAAAACTGAACGTCAGGTGTTTGAGAAGCTTCACTAAATGCCGATTGACTCGGCTACTGCGATGGGTCTGTCCACATCTTTTTTGATTTAGACAATATAATTTTGTATTGCATGCAATTCCCTTATCAATGGTTCGAATGTTAATGCCATTTAGAATTCAACGCCAATCAACCGAGATGATATATATATATATTTTTATAAGCCTAAATATTGCATCATGTCTTGATAAAAATACACGACTGTTCGCAACGTTCATCTGGAATAGGAAATGTATTGATTACAAATCATAAATAATAATAATTTAAAATATGAGCAGCATATGTACTTGACCTTCTCTTCTATTTTGGTTTGTTTGTTTTTTATATTACTTGACTATTTTCTTGCATGTGCTTCTCTAATACCTTAGTGCTTATTTTATTTTGCTTTTTCAAGCAATAGGAAGACGACGGCGACTAACACATAGTTTGAGGAAGCTTGTATAAACGAACAGAGAGCGATTTTACTTTGTGATAAGAATATAACTAATGCAATGGTTTTTTATTTTGTTTTACTTTGATTGCAGGCAATCTAATACATTCATTCTTTCCCCCCTTGAAGTACGCTTTCATTCTACCGGCGACATTTGGCGTATTTTTTTTGGGCGGCATTGCGATCTTCACTTTGTATCACATTTGGGATTTCATTAAACCAAACAGGGCTTAGATTATCAAGCTGTCGCAACAAATATAGCAGCCGTATCAGTGAGCAACGTGACATTGAAACCTCAACAGTCGATATCAGGTGAATTTAGTTTTCACTTGTGGTGCCAGAAAAAACGCCGTAACAGAAATAACTAAATTTGTATGTGAATAGTTCTACTAAAATAGAGAAAATGCCCCAGTGGTTAGTGATTGGTATTTCGGGAGTGACGTGTGGTGGCAAAACCACGTTGGCTCATAAGCTGCGCGAATACTTCCTAAATCAACGCAACGTTCAATTGTGGAATACACCTTATACTATCAGCGATGTGCAGCTGATATCACAGGATGATTACTTTTTGCCAGTGGACGACTTGCGGCACAAGTGGGTCGAACCACTGAATGCCATCAATTTTGAACTCATTACTTCGCTGGATATGAAACAGATGCTCTCAGACATAACATGGACCATGAAGGGGCGCTATTTGGCTGGCGATCCAATGGAAAATGTCGATTACAATAATGACATGTCACTATACAGTGGTAATTTAGAACATTTTCCTACGCAAATCCAGCTCTACAATGCAAACTACGTTGGCCAGCAGCATCAGACAACGACGACCACGGCAACGCATCTTGGCAGTTTGCACCACTTGTCGTCAAAGCCCCAGCAGCAGCATCATAAACACGTACACCACCATCAGCATCCGCATCATCACAATGTGGCCAATCATTCGCATACGGCCCACATAATGCGCATCAACTCACAAATGATGGCCCAGTTGAGGGACAACAAAATCAATATCCTAATTATCGAGGGCTTTATGATCTTCAATCAACCTGAACTACTAACGCTGTGCAACATCAAATTCCATTTCCACTTGCCCTATGAAAAGTGCTTCGAGCGTCGACGAACGCGCACCTACGATCCGCCCGATGTGGTTGGTTACTTCGAGATGTGCGTGTGGCCTCACTATGAAAAGAATTTCATGGAGTTTCGTGACCGCAAAGACATAACAATCCTGAATGGTGAAATTGGCAAGGAAAAGATTTTGAAATTCGTCTTACAGCGCATCGTTCAGTATTTTGAGGAACGTTGCGATGTGGCTTGCCCTCCACCCCACAAATTGCTTGGCATTCCCAGTTGCAGCAATGGTAACATAACCAGCACACCTCTCCAAGTATGTCCCATGGAACAGCAGTAGACATAGCACATGATGCACATTAGTTAATTGGGAATACCCCTACCTCTCACGCTCACTATGAATCCAAACGACAATGTCGTTTATGTTTGTTTAATTGATAGTTGTACAATTTGAATATTTATTTTATTCGAAGTGAATCGGTTAAATTTGAAACGGTACTCTTAAGATGTCTATGTATGGTTAAACAGGGTGCACATAGCTGTAAATATGTATAATATTTGTATTTATTTAAATGTATAGTTTTATATATATATAAATATGTATGTGTGTGTGTATACGTCCTTTACGTACATACTGCATACATGTAATGTTATATCTGTAATAATTATTGAAAACAAAAATTGAATTAATAAAATGAAAACGATGGAAATACACCGAGAAGGAATAATGTGAATTGATGTTTCTATTTAACAGCGCAGAGGTAGGGATTGAACAGTTGGTTAAACCAATTAAAAAAAATTACCGAGATAATTCCCCTTATTACGTAAGTCGTAGTCGACTTTCGACAACAGTCGATTCTTTTTTTATTTGTTTAGTGTTGAGACATGTTTATCATCTGATGAAGAAGAATATAAACGGATTAAGAGCAGTTCTGTTTCAGCCTCACAAACAGCATCTGCGTTTTCAAATTTCAAAAACGACAATGATCCGACGTGACTATGACATACATACTACGGGGGAGTACTGGAGTATTATGTAGATTTAACAGAGGTCGTGGGACCGACCTTGGCATGATGGTAAGAACACGCGACTATCATGCGGGATACCAGGGTTCGATTCCTGTCTCAGTCATATACATTTTCTATCATCGGCGTTCCCCATTGAGATTGTCGACAGTAACTTTAGTAAGTGCCTGAATGACAACGATAGATATTCAAGTACCAGTGATTACAGCAAGATCGAAATTATATTTGACAAAAGGATCTTTAAAAAAACTACATCGATTTTATCGCATACAACGTTGAAAATACGTTAATGAAAGCTAAAGATAGGCGAAGCTCTTGGAAACCACTAATTTAAACTAACAGTTTTTCATTTACAAACTTTAGTGGAACGTTACATGGGTATTATTAAATGTAAACACATCACCATTTCTATATGATTTTTCAAGTTAAACTTTGTATCGAAAAATTTGAAGGTTCACATAAGTAAAGAAAATTAAAACGGAAAATTATTCTTAAGAAGCCAACGATGACTTGGAATATAACGCATAACTTCACCATTTCTAGTTAAAATTCGAAGCTCACCAATAACTTTAAAAAAAAATTAAAACTCAAAATATTTCATTTGAATTCTTCAATTGATAATCAAATTTAAAAAAAAAACTTAATTTCCCTTTACACCCCATGCGATAGCTTCTCGCGTTGTTGTGAATTAACACGCTATCTATTTTTAGATTCACAACTAACGGCACCTACTTGTTTATCGACGAATGCGAACGTCACTGTTTGGGAAGCTTTTACTAGACATGCCGATTGACTGGACACTTATACTGCCACGTTGCTGTCGACAACATCGATAGGGCCGGCAAAGAAAGAAAAAATGTAGATGACTGGAGGCGGGAATCGAACCCTGGATCTCCCGCATGGTAGTCGCGTAGTCTAACAACTATGTCAAGGCAGGTCCCGACATCAACAGAAATTCATGTCCGACTTTCTGTTGAGTTTTGAATTTCATTGATGCTTTTCGAATTTAAATTGATGTAATTGGAATTTAAAATGCAAATTTATAATGACAAGTTTTTCATTTAATTCTGGGTTTGATATAAATAACATCGTTGGTTATGAACTAATGTTAGTCTGTAGCATTATATTGGTCTGAAGCATTGAATGGTTTCAATCTAAGCATTTATTAAAATTATTTGTTTTCTATACTTACTTTAAAGCGATGCATATTTACATATATGTATACACGTAAACAACGCACAATAAGACAAACATGTGCATCACGTACAATCGTTAATACGTACTTTTGTTTTATTATTATAGTTTAATCCATATAATTATCGTTTTGTATAACAGATGTTGTGTGTAAGTAATTATTACGAATACCTTAGTTATTACATTGTATGTTTGTAAATGTGTATGTATGTTGCTATTTGAGTTTATGTCCGTCCGTGTGTACATCTGTTAAACTTCCTATACGTAATGTACCACCTACCCCTAATATTCTTCTTTGCAATTTATGTTAATGTTTGCTATTCCTAAACAGTCAACATTTGCCTATTAATTTTGTGATACTCAAAACTGATTACAACACGATCAAGAGTGAGATTATTGAAACCAAGGTATCTAAGAAAAAATAAAAAGCTTGAAAAATAAACAAACTTATATGTATGTATTCGAGGGTTGTTTTCTTTTAAAACACTATTGCATTATCATTAGTGCCAAGCAGATCATTATAACACATTCGGTATGACATTTGATGTCAAACTGGTGTCGTACGATCGATCTCATTGCCAATTCATCATCATTAGCTAGAATAGAACGAGGAGCAAGCGGAAAATACCAACTATGGGCTTAAGTCGTCTTTTTAGCGAAACTTTAAATACTTTTTAAGCGTTAGGCGGCCAATTCTATAAATGTTATGAATACAGATGTTCGAACGATTTATTGTTTTCCTATTTTTCTTTTAATCGGAAAATTATATTCAATTAGTTTTGGTATATATGTAGGTATATATGTATATAAATATAAATTATGAATTGGCGTTTTTCCTTTGTTAATGCATATAAAAAGATTATCTTCTAATCTGGTTAAGCTACGATCTAACGTTTGTTTTAAATGGTTGTTGTTCTTGTAAACACGACATGGGATTTGTTTGTTATCAATATTTTTGTAAGCAAAGGTAACTGATGTCCGAACCATTGCGATGATATAAATATCTGTAACATAGAAATAAAATAATCAAAGTTAGTGTTTGTTATACAATTTTTATTACTTCTACATATAGTTTTAAGCTGTGAATATTTCTGTACTACTAAAGTAAAAGTTGATTTGCCCCTTTTTCTTTGTTGAAACATTGGGTTTTTTTGTGTCGTGTCTTTTAGAACTTGTAGAACAAGTTGGCAAAGGATAATATAAAAGGCTGATATTCTTTTTTTTTAATGAGTTGTAAAAACATTGAATCGGATTTATGTAAGTCATGAAAATTAGACATTTTTACTTTTGCCAAAATGTACAGATTATGTTTTATTAATAAAAGCCGTTTTCGCTTTATGTGGAATATTAAAAAAAAAAACATAAAAATATAAAAAATTTTACCATTAGCTTTAAGTTTAACAAGTTTAAAGGTTTACAGACTAGTATTGACTTGGAAAAGTATCATTCGAAAAATACAAAAGCTCTTTTTGAAGCAAGATTTATAAAAACTTTTGAGGTTATAGTTACACCAATTCCAATTAAAATATAATAACTTCACAATTTTTCTTCTTAATTTTAGTTATGAGTGCCTACATTTTCGATATTTTTTCTTACATTTACACGTGAAATTCAAACACACAAATATACATCTAAAACTCGTCCTTTGATATTCAAAGTTTGCACTTGATATTCAAAAAAAAATCAATTGATATTGAATTTATGTTTTTTAAATTTCAATTGGCTGGTTTTGAATTTCCATAGTTGAATTTTCAATTTCAAATGACGTTTTTGAACTTAAATTGGAAACTTTGAATTGGACTTTCATTTCATGAATTTTTAATTTCAAACGGAAAATTCAATCCTTTCCATCGATCAATTGACGAGTTTTAAATTTTTTTTACGTTTTAGAACATTTTCAAAGCTCAATCTTATTTTGCCTTAACAAAAGAATACTTACATAAATCGTTTAGAGTGCATCCCAATTGGTCTGATTATTATAGACTTCATCTTCCAGCCAAGTCGTATAATTGGCTTTGAAATAGTCGGTTAACTCCACTTTGCGATCCCACCAACCCGAATGTCCAAAAAAGGCAAAATCAGAATGTGTCAGTATCTCATCACTGGGGAAACCACCTTCGATGCCATAGTCTTGCAATTGTCCACCCACACCGGATGTCATGACATTTCCTGTGTTATTGGTTGCGTAAACTCCACCACCTGCACCACCATTGCCATCGACATTGCCTCCGGCCATGTTGCCAGAAGACGAGTTATCCGCATTGTTGGTTGGATTGCCGTTATTGCCTCCAGCCCCACACTTTTGAGTGGCTTCAGGGTAACGCCTCAAGTTGAAGCGGTCAACACATGCCCGCAATGTGCATTCCTCGGCTTGAAAGTCCCAAGGACGTGATTCCAAATCATTTCCAAATGCCCAGTCGTCGTTGAGACGATGCCGCACCTTGGAATATATAGCACTCATAGTCTTCATATTCGACTTGCGCCACTGGCGACCTAAATACTTTGTCTGCATCTTAAGTAGTTTTAAGACATACAATTGCATCATGGCGTGGCGCACCTTAAGAGTCTTCTTAAGTATAGGAGCCGACTTGAAGACCACGAGCATCATGACGCGAGAATGCTTCCATTTGATAAGTTTGTTGAGAATGCGTAAGAGATTGATGCACGAGAAAACATTGCGCCACGAGTAGGGTTTGTCGGTCATGTCTGCACTGAAAGCGAGACTCTCTGCCGACAAGTCCGGTTGCTCTCCTATCACACAAGAAGGAAAATCTAACAGGGGGATGGTGTTCTTCATGCTAACATATTCGGTGATATTTTGGTTAAAGAACTTCAGCACCAACGGAATGCAGTTGGCGAATACCAAGTGCTGGGACATGAACTCGAATTGATATACGTGGTTTAGCTTGAAGTGCTTTAAATACAGCAGGATAATCGCGGAAACGGCCTTGACTATGATCTCCTTGTGGCGGCTCATATCCACAGTCAGTTTTGTCGATTGTGTGGCGGTCAATGGCATCTTCTTGGGCAAAACATCAGCCATTATGTTGATGCTCTCCGTTTTTGACTTGGATGTAGGTGAAGCTGCCAGCAGCACTTTTAGTAAGGCTATCATATACTGAGGCAAATTGGGCAGAATAGCCTGATATAAAACCTCGGCGGGTGTCAATAGTACTTCATCTTCTTGCGTAGAGATCGGATTACGCGCAATCTCTTCTTCCTTTTTGACCTGGATGTCGGCTAGACTGATGTACATGTGACGCCTTAACGTTTGCACGCCTTCATGAATGGGTTGTGGCAGACCTGCCAAACTCTCATGGTCATCGATAAGGGAATAGCCAATGAATTTGTTCCGCGATATATCCAAAAATTGATCAATATCCTTTTGGCGTACTTTGGGTGTCCAAGGCAAGCAGGTTGTCAACTGAGTTGGTTGCACAGCGGGAGGCTGCGTGTTGTAACATGGCAGATTATTAGGATTCGCAGTAGTTATCGCCGACGAAGACGCTGCGCTGGAAGGATCCTCATAGGGCCTGTAATACTCGTCCTCTCCATTCTGGTTGCCGCCGCCATTGTTTCCACCATTCGGAGCACTTTCGTTGCCTGGTGTTAATTCCATGTCCATTTGTTCTTGTTCGTCGAGAAACCGCTGCTTCATTAGCGATCGCCTAAAAGCATTGCGTTTTAAATTCTGGTTGTCCAAATAGTCTGCTGCTGTAACTGGTGGAGAGCTCGCGCGCATACATTTTGTCACCTCGAGCGTATCCTCTGTAACTGGGTCTAAGCCTGCTTTTGCCCGATATTCGTTTTTAAGGTTCTTAAGAACATCCATACCACCCAGACCTAAAAGCGAAATCTTCCAAAGCAGCAGTACCACCTTTTTCATAGGAAAGTGGGGAGCAGCTCCGCTGCAAAACCTCGTGATCATGCCTAGCAACTTGACAGCCAACAATTCGCCATCCGGCAGGGGACTATTTAGGTCCTGTATAAATCCCTCAGCAATTTTGCGATAATCTTCGCTTTCCTTTTCTTTCTCATCTCGGATAGTTTCGGTTATGATGTATAAAACGGATAGGATGACTCTTAGATCCGCCGAGTCAGCCAATGTTACGTTAGTTATCTTTACCGCCACAATGTCTGGAGAGCAAGCGCTCTCTATTTCCATATTCAGAAGATCTACGAACGATGAAAATATGCCCAACTCGTAAAGGACAATAACATTCTCGCGCGTATTTTGCTGTTGCTCCTCATCTGATTGGATTTCGGCCCAGCATCCCTGGGCCAAGTACAGAATGCACCTGGCTGCCTGCATACGAAACTGCCTATTGGAAACTTCCAACTGATCGATCAGTTTCATTATAATACCCCTCTGCTTGGTTGCCTCCAACTTTTGCCAGTTGGGCGGCAAATTATACATCTCCATTTGGTCTTCGAACGCTTTTACGTTCTGTTGAACTTCACTGAATTCGGTGTAGCTGTACAACTCGGCAATTTCGTTCTGATAGGTATCAACGTCAGCGTACACAAAATCCAAATCGGGGCCATCGCAATTACCGTCGGTGTCATGGGTGTCCTGCTCAAATGAATTGTTTATTGATGAGAACATCATATTGAAGTCGACTTTCGCTCCAAATCGTTACTGTCCAAAAACTATACAAAAAGGGAAAAGAAAACAAGTCGTCGTCGTCGTAGTCGCTATGCAATGCTTCTGCTACTGAGACGGTGGGATGCTCCACTTTATTGTGGCATCGCTGTGGCACATAAAACAACGACTATTCCAACATTCTTCAATCCAATGAACACAAGGCAGTAGAAAATTATCCAGAAATCCTTATCCAAATGCCTTTTTGTGTGGTTATTATTGTCTATAGGTCTTTGCAACAAATCTTGGTTCACAAAAGAAAATTTTTGTATTCACGGAAAAAATCAGACTGTCATTTGTTCGACATTCCTGACAGATTGGAATGGTTGCAGAATAGAGCAGTATTGCGTTAGTGTTGTTGGACATGAAGTAATCGATTGCTTGAGACAATAATGAAAACAAATGGTTGGAAAACTATACGGAAAACAAATGTTACCGACGACGCCTGACTGGAAAAGTGAAGACGACATATTCTTCAGTTCTGATTGTGTGTCAATCAGATAGAAATATTTACGTTTATGTGGTGAGTTTTTGTTGTCAAAATTTCACTAGCCTCAGGGCTTTTAAAATTACTAACAGAAGGAAAAGTTGTCAATCAGCTGATCAAAGTTGCATTTTCAAACATAAACTTATGTTTGCAATTTTACATAAACAAATAAAAACAATTAAAGAAAATAAAGCAGGTTGTATGGCATTTTAAGGCAGAAACTACAAATTAAACAATTAAATAAATTGCAAATTGCTTATATTATGGGGAATATTTGAATAATTTTTGACAACGATTTTGATTAATTATTATCTTCAAAATTAAAATTTTGTTTAGCACACAAAACAAAATTCAAAACAAACTACCCCGGACAAAAACTTCTGATATAACACATAGTCTCGGTCACAGAAAACCGAAAACTATAGAGCACCTGAGAGCCCAATTAAGTTGCCCATTGTATAGGTGGAGCTTTATTCATCCTACTCTTTATTACAAATAAAATGGTGTCCTTTCTTTTTCCTTAAAAATTTAAAATTCAAACAAACCGCGACAGTTTAAAAAATCACCTTATGCCCTTTGTGCTGTCCAAATTTTTTTTTATAAATAAAAGGGTTATTAAATTATCAAATTAAAATAAATATACTAATTTTCGTTACAGATAACATATACCTTTTTCTAATAACATTAACTAATTTTATAACAAAAAATAAAGTATATTTCATAAAATAATTCTTTTAACAATTTTTTTTTGTAAATTTCAATTTTAAAACCTTTTTAGATAGGTAGATACGATTCTCAGAAATCTGCATAAAAAATTACTCTACTTTTATACAGAAACAGGGGATTCATTCCAATATTTTCAAAAAACAGCACAAAATCTAATACGCCTTGTAAAAAATTTAGTTAAAATCCAAATTTTTTGTTAGTTTATTATTATTACATACTCGTGGCGTAGCTCTTACTGAGGACCCGCCAAGTTTTAAATTTCTTTCAATGGCTGCATATCTACCTCCTATTTTAATACGTTCTAAAATTTAAGTTTCCGTTTCAGGAGAAATTGACTGTCTTTTCCTTTCAGAAAATGTAAAGCAAACGATCAACAATTATACTAAATTAGTCTGTGAAAAACGTTTACGATAATATCTTAAGTATGGTTTACACGCTATCTACGCATATCTACTCATATCCCCTCAACAACATGAGCGAGAGAGATAGCCTAATTAGAAATCATGTAGGAGTAAGCAAAGACAAACGCTACAAAATTATCGTAAAGTAATATTGAATTATAGGTAGGTGGATAGAAAATCAAAATGTACTGATTTGACAGTAGATAGGGGATATGGGTGGATAGCGTGTAATTCAGCCTTTATATTTATTAGAATGCTTCTCATTCAAACAAATGACTACTGAATGGCACACAACGCAATTATTATCACAAATACCGTAAACTTTATTTATGTTGCTGGCAAAATATTGCAATTAAAGGTATTGTTAAAAAAACATTTTCGTTTAAAAACCATAAATACTTGATGAAAAATGCGTTACTGTTGTTTTCACATAGTGGTGCCGGGGTATAAACTCTCAGGTGAATGAAAAGTGACACACCCTATGAAAGAGCCCTTCGTTTAACAACTCTGGCGCTTGTATTTGTCTGTCATCTGTTTTGATTCACTGAAAATTGTTCTCGGGTTTGTTATTATCCGACAGTTGAGCCGGCAACTAGTACATTCTTGACGATAAATTAAATCGTTCTTCGACGAAAAATAAAATCTAAAAATACATGTAAGTGGAAGCAAACATATAATTCAATATTTTAAGATGCACACAAGCAGATCAATTCCACATCAATTCCAAGTAAGGTAGAGTTCCACTTACAATCGTTCTTATAGCAGATTATTGACTTCAGTGGAATTGAACTTTGCACTCGAATGTTCATTGCGTTAAGAATACATACGTATGTATGTATTTATGTACTATGTATAAAGAACAATCTGCAGTTCGGTTAGTCAGCATGAATTGCAAATTTTCCAAAGTCACCTCAGGAATGTGTAATCACTTGGTTTTGTTCCTGGACTTTTTTAGACACTACTCCTTCATCTCTAAACCGGCATCATAAAAGAAGAACCCACAATGAGCGCAAGGACAATGATGCATTTTTTGATTGGAGCCATAGTCACTGGTGTGGGATCATATTATTACTACGTCCATATGAATGTAATGCCATTTCACAGTCTGTAGTTAATCTATATATATTTTTTTTGTCTAATCTATACTTTTAAATAGTGTAAGTGTTGAAATCGAATCGAACATTGTGGAATATCGTTAGTTGAGATAGGTAATGGTGTTGTTGCAGTGTACATATGTTTAATATGTATGTACGTTTTGATTACATATAACTAGATAATTAGGTGATAATGACAATTAAACTCTTAATTGTTGCTCAGATGGACGGTTTCGCCGCCCTGTAATCAATGCACATATAGGAATATGGCTTATTATATAGCAGCGAGCTCATGCAATAGTGTTGTGACGCTTCTAAAATTGATAATATATCTTTTTTGTTTAATCAACTAGTGTATTAAATAACGAAATCTCGTCGTTTAAATACGTGCAAATAGAAAAAAAATAGTGATTTCTTTGTTTCGATAATAACATGAAATTTCCAAATTGGTCATAAAATTTATGCAATAAATAAACTAATATGTAAATGGGACTGGACGTGGCATGGTGGTTGGATTATTTCAGACATGACTACCAGAGTCAATGAGTACTCTATATTTGAGTAACTGAAGTACTTATTCATCTATTTCTATATTTCTTAAATACATGTGTACCCATATCTATAGTTTTGTAATTTTGAACATTCCCTGTACGCCACAACGTTTTTTCCTTTGACACACGTTAATTTACTTACATACATACTTGTAAACTTGAGCAAGTTTATTGTCATACCCACATCAAAATGGTTTCGGCGCCCAAAACTTCTTGGACTGGAAGTTCACAAATGGAAACGAACATGAACGCAGTATTTTTTGGTACAATAAAAGTACTTTGTGGTACAATAAAATTCTTTACAAAAACCGCTTGCAATTGTCAACATTTCCAAAAGACACACTTACTATTTGTATAAGTTTACTAAGTTCCACCGCATAGTCATGTGTACTTCTGCATACATCTACGTATAATTTATAACTGAGTGGCTTAAAAGCCAATCTGATAAAGCACTTAATAAATTTTTTTATTAAAGCCATTGAATTGGTTTTATACTTGTTCATTCCTAAACTACATATGACCACAGTTCAATTTTTGAAATATTAAAGTAACATCATGCAATTTTTGCGACCAATTTCGTCGACACTAGCAAGTAGCATATTTTACTAGATGTATACACATCCGATGTTCTCATTGTCTTCTTTATTTTTATATTGAGGCATTAATAAATGGTTCGGTAAGGTTTTTATTTTTGTGTTCACTAACCATTACAGACCAACTCGAGTTAGGATAAAATTAAATTTGTGTCAAATATAATGATCGAATACAATAAAAAAAATTTCTCTTTAGAAAGTTGGAAAGTTTGACCAAAAAAATTTTAATTTTCGGTGGATATTATTCTTTAAACTGCTTTTCCGAAATTAGTTTATGCCATTTTGACTTGTGATCACAAATTTATCATCATCGTACTAGTGCCATTGTGCAAAGACGTTTTAGCTTAGTAGGGATAACAATTTTATACATTGCTTTAAATATACATTCTGGATAAGGATAAGATAAGATAGTGCATTTCGATTAATTTTTTTCGACTTGTCCATAATAGTCACACTGTTCGATGATGTCATAGTATCATCGTAATATCATATGTTAATGTTGGTATTGTTTTGTTCTAAATTCTCTTAATCTTGAAAGCTCATAGCTTTTGTAGTTCATGGAAAGTAAACAAGGTGAATATCGTACTTAAAAGATATTTGGGAGTCATGGGCATATTAAGAATTCGGTAACACTGATTGCAGGGATTTCATATTTGCTTGACTATCAGAAAATACATTAACTAATATCACTGCCGGTCCACTATTCTTCAGCCAACTTCCTTGTCGCGGATATTTCCGTTTTGTGTACTTTACTTTGATCACAGAGTCCCCGAGAGATAGACACGCATAGTTCTTTAAAGTAAATCGTATACTCTACCTAATTTTATTCATTCATTTTTGACCAACACTTGCCAAAATTCACGTATCATTCTACTCCGGGTGCTTCGTTATTCTAAGAGTCTCCATCCGACTAGGCTTTTTTTCTTCAATTTAGTTGATCAAAATTCATGTCAACTTTTCCATATGAATTCATGACTAACTAAATGTGCTTAAAATTAAGTTATTTTGACTATTATAATTGCAGCTGCAATGTTTTCCACGAATTCAATAAGGTTCAATGGAGTGGTGACAAATATTATAAAAGCTAATCAGCGGCGTTACACTGTCGGCCACATTGATCAATTAGTCGCAAAGAGGCGGCCTCAAGCATTACGACACCAACAACAGCAACGGCATGAGTATATGACCATGTGTCCTCGATTAAATTTTAACAATAAACTACGTTTGTGTTTAGTCCTTTTGCCGTTGACCAAAGTTGGATGTGCAGACCTAACGCCACCAACGGCCAATGCGAGGACGGCGCACAGCAACGTGAGTAGATACAAAAGTGTACAGTGGAATTAATGACTTACGCACATTTTAGACCATGTGAAAAAATGTAAATGCAATTGTTATTTAGATTTTTATTTTTAATTGTTCTATTATGATTTCGTCCATGGTAAATTTTACTAACACAAAATAAATGTTTAAATTCGGAATTTTAGATAGTGTATAAATTAACTACATATACTCCAGCTAGTCGTTTATGTAAAGCTAAAGGGGAATTATGTTGAGGAACATTTTAAGGATGATTGGCACTATTCAGGAGCAAACTGCAGAAATCCACTGTTTTTTTTTTATTAATTTTGGAAAGATCGCTTCTTTGTTATGTGTTAAGGCTAGTTGTGAGTTTAGTGTTTCGTACAAATTATTTTGCTTCGAAATAAATATGGAAAATTTTGACGAAGGAGTACTTAGTTGTTCAGACGAAAAGTTCAAATTTTCCCAGTTACATACGAAATAATGAGTATGCCAATTAGTTCAAAATGAAATGTAAACGTAAGCAAAGAAAATTTATAAAAAATATTTGAAATATTTAAAACTAAACTCGAAAATAGTTAGACACAATTTGTAGCAAACAAATCGATGTCTCGTATGTTTTCGTATGAACGAACTTAGTACCGGCCTTTAGACAGTTTTGTATGACATGTATTTTTCTTATGAAATATAATTCTCTCATTATTTAGATATGGATAACAAATATGAAATTGAATTCGTTAAAGGAAATACGATTTAGATGTATGGTTATTATGAAACACGCTATTCATTTGCATTATTTTCATCATTTTAGGACATAAAATGTTCTTTCGAAATCTACATCTATGGTTCTGCAAACATTTCTATTTTCATATGAAAGAACCAAAAACCATTGTATTAAATTTTGATATTGAGCATAGAAAAATGTATAGAAAAAAAACAAAAATTTAAAACAGACAATCAAAGTACACCGACAGACTCCATATTAAATAAATTGATTGATGAATTGATAACGTAAAAACTAAAGATAACTACGTTAATGTTTCGACTAACAACAACCTTTCTTGAGTCGAGATAGTAATGTTTTGACTGACTAATTTTATGCCTGGTAAAGAGCACAATCATCTTAAATAGATAACACGTAAATCGATAGAACACTTGAAGTACAGGCAGGCCAGACGTGATCTTTACTATCGTATTGCTTGTTTGCATTCTACTTACGCTTTATATCGCAATAAATACCAACGCCGTGGATGTATTTTGATTAGAACCTCAAAGTATTTATTAAAGAATTGTGTACAGCTTTTACTTATACCGCAAGAAAAGGAGTCCTTATTAGTGTTACATAGCAACCTGCATATTTCTACGCCTCTGAATTTTTTTTTAGTAAACCTCTGCGTATAAACATTAATGCGGGTAAGTTTGTATAGTGTTTCAAAACCTATGTTCTTTAGTCGATTTTCCCCTCGAGCATTAAAAGTTAGTAAGAAAATAGTCGCACCCTTTATTCTTTTTATTTTATTTTATTCTTTATTAACTAAAATAATAAAGGGCGACCTCACAGACCGTAATAATTGGTGCGGTATAATTCCGCTCTTTGTGATTAACAAGGTAATTGTTAAAAAATTACCTAAATGATCTACTCTAAGGTGACATCAGGAGGAACAAGGTGGATTCCTACCCCATATGTCCACTATCGATCACATAAACAGTTTACGTATCATTGTGGAACAGTCGCTTACCAATGTATCTATTCTGCATAGACTGCGAAAAAGCGTTCGACAAACTGAATCACAATGTGACTTAGAGCGCATTGCCATGTTGGAAAATCCATCATATGCCTTACTGAAAGTTTATACACAAACCATCCCACAGCAAAGCAACACTGCAAATTGCTGAGCAGAGCGGTGATAGTTGAAGTAGGAGTTAGACATTGTGGTGTCCTGGAAACTTTATTATTTAATATAGTTTTAGACATGATGTGGAAACTGCAATGCCGCCTAAACGATTTTGATAACGAAGGCGATATCTGTCTTTTGGCTCTCATCTTCCCAGATCTTGCTGATCTAAAAATGAACTTTGCAAAGAAGAAAAAAATTTCCGTATTAATGCGACAACCCAACGACCCCTCGAGGATAGAGGATGTCTCCCGACCAATTCATCCTCACAATTGGTGGATATTAATTATCAATTACAGAAAGCCCTTCAAACATTTGGCCGTCCTAGACCCAGTTGGAACTAATCCTCCCTATCATTGCGTGCAAAAATTGCATCATGTAATCTATGTATGATGCTCTGGTAAAAGTCAGGTCAGCAGCCCTTATCGTCTAAATAAAGTAGCCTTAAATGTCGCTGGATTGGCCATACTCTTAACGGGCTTCCAATCGACTTCACCGGAATAGCCAAAATTCCAGATTGCGCAAGGACCATGGAAAAGAAAATGATTTATTATCAGCATTCACAGATAAATCAATAAAACCAGTTAACACCGTCTCGGAGACTTTTTTGTGGTTAAAGCTCACTACAAAAACAGAGTTGCCAAATAATCGTATTACTAAAATTCAAACCAAACTAAGAACACTTCTAGCTCACGATAAGATCTCTTAAACTCTCTTCTCTCAAAACCAACACAATAATGGCCACCGCTAATGTCTGTGAATGCAGTCAATCATGTAAATTTTTTTTAAGTCTGCCTTCTCTTATTTTGCTACAATAGGGTGACAATCAGTGCTCTTGTTTTTGTATCAGAGATTACTTTTTTAGGTACAATAGCAGGATTTTTTTGGTACAATAAAAGTACTTTTATAAATTTAACTTTTTGGTACAATAAATTGTACTTTTTGATACAAGAAATTGTATTTTTTTGTACCATTGTACTTTTTGGTACAATAAAAGTAATGTTTGGAACAATGAATTTTAATTTTCAGTAAAAGAAATTGTACTTTTTAGTACAAAAAAAATAATTTTTTGGTACAATAAATTGGATTTTTTTAGTACCATTAATGGTACTTTTTGGTACAATAAATTGTAGTATTTTTACTTATAAATTGTTCTGTTTGGTGCAATATAAGTAATTTTTGTAACAATAAATTGTACTACTACAATTAATTTTACTATTTAGGACAATGAAAGTACTTTTTGGTACAATTCAAATACGTTTTGGAACAATTAATTGTACTATTTGGTCAATAAACTCTTTTTCAATATACTCTTTGCTATAGCAAAGTCCATTTGTTTTACAGTACACTTTTTTGAAAATTAAATATCTTTTCCATTAAAGCCACCCTAATGCACTTGTGTTTAATTAATAATTTATACTGCATATGTACACGGAACTGTCATTCAACTGTGAAATGCCTTAATATATTCGTGGTCGTAATTATCTAGGTAATTGTACCGGAAAAACTAACAGTGGCATAGATTAACAATTTATATGTGTAGTAAACGATTAGACCAATTTTCTATACATCATTTTTTGGTAATATCCGACATTTAAAAAATATGATATGTAGAAAGGACTAGATTCTATTAAAATAATCAACCCCAACTTAGACTCCTACAGTAACTGCTAGACATAGTTTAGAAGCCTATATTCATGCTGCTTTTTTCAAACCTTTAAATGAGACTAGAGAATGGTTTTAAATGGTTCGCTATCATCTATAGTAAATGTATCCTATAATTAGTTCGTTAATACCAGAGCTGTAAACTCAAGTACAAGTAATCATTACCTACCATGTTCGAAAGAATTTAAAAGTTAACTACAATTCCAATTACATGAGGAATTGGAATTGAAACTAAAAGTCTCAACTACACAGGTAATTGTACTTGAAAGTAATGATTCCTAATTACTTTTCAATTAGCTCAATTACTTTTTAATTACAAGGAATTGAAAGGAATTGACGGAATTGGGAGGAATTGGAAGGAATTAAGAGGAATTGCTGCAATTTGGAAAGGTATTGAAATAATTTTGAAATAAGGGGTAGAAATTGTAAGTTCCACAACAATAAAAAATTTAGAAAAGGAGAGTGGGAGCAATATATTTTAACATAACGGACCTTTCCAAATTGCAGCAATTCCTCTTAATTCCTTCCAATTCCTCCCAATTCCGTCAATTCCTTTCAATTCCTTGTAATTAAAAAGTAATTGAGCTAATTGAAAAGTAATTAGGAATCATTACTTTCAAGTACAATTACCTGTGTAGTTGAGACTTTTAGTTTCAATTCCAATTCCTCATGTAATTAGAATTGTAGTTAACTTTCAATTCCTTTTTAGATGTACTTGTAATTGTAATTAAGCAGTAATGAGTACAAATTGTAATGATTAGTTTACAGCTCTGGTTAATACTAAAATAGTTATACCCAGTAATTGGGTAAACAAACTAAAGGAAATATATTTCCTGTTAGAACGACTAAATAATAGTAGGGAAGTCGATAGTTCAAACAGGCCTAACTACAAGAATAATATATTATAACTAAGTTTTAGATTGTTTTTTGTCTTGCTGTCAGATTAAGTGCCCATTAATATATATGTGAAAAACAAATTGTAGCCATTAACTTTAGATTTTCATTGCATGCGTTGTAGAGAAAGTTATCTAATAAAGAAGTGCTTATTTTTCCCATTTATATATTAACTGATAACTACTTAGAACATAATAAACATTTTTGTTTCGTTTCAGTCCGAAGTCATGTCTGAGGAAGCCAAGAACGCCAAAAGCATTTACGATTTCACCGTAAAAGACACCAACGGTGAAGATGTATCACTTGAGAAGTACAAGGGCAATGTCGTCCTTGTAGTTAATATTGCATCTCAGTGTGGTCTGACAAAGAACAACTACAAGAAGCTAACGGAATTGCGTGAGAAATATGGCGACAAGGGGCTGAAAATCCTTAATTTCCCTTGTAATCAATTCGGTTCACAAATGCCCGAAGGAGACGGAGAGGCCATGGTGTGCCACCTGCGTGATGCCAAGGCTGATATTGGTGATGTTTTCAAAAAGGTATGATGATGTCATTGTATTTTTAGTTGCTTATTTCGAAATGATCTATTGTATTTTGCAGATTGATGTTAACGGATCTGATGCCGCACCTTTGTATCAATATTTAAAGGCTAAGCAAACTGGTACCTTGGGCAGTGCCATCAAGTGGAACTTTACCAAATTTTTGGTTAACAAGGAGGGTATACCCGTCAATCGTTATGCCCCTACTACAGATCCAATGGACATTTGTAAAGACATCGAAAAGTTACTTTAAATTGTCATTTACTTGAATCGAAGCATTTTGTAACAGTATCATTTCATAAATGTAAAATTTTTGCGAATGTACCAGTTCAAGCATGTAATTTGTAGAAGATGTTGAATTCAATTCAACGACATGAGTTAAAAATCATGGCAACAAATTTTAGTATTTAGTGTTTTTCAGACAAATTTTATTTATTATGTACACATCTTAACTACTGTATATTGAATATGCAAAAAATTATGCTCTTAAATATTGTATTTTGTGGTTCTTAATAAAAATTAAAAAAATATATTAAAATGTGGTTTCATTAATAGGAACCGCATTTTGGTTTATTAAAAGGAAATGTTTTATCAATTTATTACTTATTTAATTTCCCTTTATACCCCATGAATGAGGTATGGCATAGCTTCTCGCGTTATTGTGAAAAATGTAGATGACTGGAGGCGGGAATCGAACCCGGGATCTCCCGCATGGTAGTCGCGTGTTCTAGCCACAATGCCACGGCCGGTCCTTATAAACCTATTAGATTCAGATATATTTGTGTTTATGAGTTATTGATGATTTAATGTTTATGGCCGCTTTGGTTTTGATACAATAACTACAACAAAACTACTTTAAATAGACATGGAATTTTTGCAAAAATATACCCTTTTTTAAAATAGTCCAGCTCACGAGAGGTCAAAGCTGGAGCCGAAATTATTTTAGATGTCATCTTAAAAAAGTCCAAGGTTCATTTTTAGGAGGGTACACCGAACACTTCTTTGGCGAGTCGCTCTATTATACATATTTCCATACTGGAATGCCTGTGACATACCACTTGACGCTTTATTTAAGGTTTGGTTCTCAATTGTAACCTAACAGTAATTTATGCTCAGCGCCAGCATTTTTCTTCAAACCAAAAATACAACATTCCAAAGACAGAGAGTAACGCAATGTATGAGCACTTTGGCATCCATGTAGACATACTAAGATAACATGCACGCAAGTGCAAGTCTTTGTGTGTGTGTGTGTGTGAACATGCATTTCAGGCTACTTGAAGATTATTGGAGTTCTAGTTCAACGTACACGCGCGCATGCGCTTTGGAAACAACCAAAATCAGTATCGGTTTCAAGTTCATCCATTGTGAAGTTGTCGTCTCCGACAACTGTTGACCTTCCGGCAATTAAATAAAAATGTTGCTTTGCCATAACTGACAAAAGATTTGAAATTCCAAATTAGAGATATTTAGTTTAGTATGTAGTGCAAGCGCAGCGAGCATCTCAAGTTGCCCACCAAATGGAAGGGGTGAGGGCTAAATGCGACAGGCGTAAATCTTTGCGGCATCACTCAGTTAAGACTAAATGAGCCATCTATGTTGACAGATATTCTGTTAAAGACAAAGTGAAGTTAATTTTACTTAATCATAGATATGAAATTTTATGAAATGTTTACATCTTATGTTGATGTTAACCGACTGATGCATCTGTTAAAAGTTGGAAAAGCATTGAGATGCTTTGGCACTTCGTTCTGTATTTTAATGATCGGTATCCCAAAACTGGACAAAAGTTTTTATCTTTTATTTAACACGTACAAATTGTTTGATGAGTAAACTTTTTTTTTAAATACGTATGGGACGTTCCATGAATAAAATGTTTTAAATGTTTATTACCAGAATGAAATTTTTTGGAAAAATGTTAAGAAATTTTGACATTATTAGCAATTAAGTAAGGATATCTCATTATGACAAAAATTTCGAATTGTTGTTTTGGATCACAGGAAAAATCGTATCAGTCACCGATTTTGTTTAAATTTGGTTTAGTGCCCATATAAAACACGACTAATATGTATCCTTAATATTTTTTGAAATTCCGTCATAGTGATTATTTTGGAACGAAGGGTACATTTAGTTTTTATAACTTTGTTTTTATAAAAGATATTAGTATGCTCCTTTGTGTAGTTTATTGATAAGTTTGTAGAGTTTTAATAAAAACTAATAAACAATATGTTTTTAAAAATGAAACCAAAATATTTTTAATCAAAATTTAAATTGTTTAAAATTAATAATGATTTCTATTAAGTTAGTTTTATAAAATTTTAGTCTACCTTATGCGCACGGTTTGTCTAAACTGATACAAGCCCGATGATTGGAAACATACATATTTTGTTTTAACGAATAAAGAGTCCACTCGTCTGGAACGCTGCGTGAACGTTGAGAACTATAACTATGAAGTGGTAGATGATTTTGTCTACCTTGACTCCGCCATAAAAAAAAACAATAATATCAGCTTGAAAATCAAGATACGATTATTGATCGTAAACGGCTGCTACTATGCGCTAAGCTAGCGATTTAATGACAAAGTGCTCTCTCGAAGAACAAAGATCCAACTCAACCAGACTCTGATCCTGTCAGTCTTGCTCTACGGAAGTGCGGAATCTTGGGTAATGACGCAAGCGGATCAATCTACTCTGACAGTCTTAAAGAGAAAAACACTTATATTTGGACTCATCGTCGTTAATGGCGAGAATCGTCGTCAAATGAACCACGAGCTGTACAACGACATCATCGTAGTCAAACGCGTTGAAATAAACCGAATGCGCTGGCTTGGACACCTTGTACGAATGGATGAAAATATACAAGCTCAAAAAATCTTCCTCAATTTTTTCGATGGACGGCGCTGGAGGGGGCAACCAAAACTTCATTGGATGGAATAGGTGTGACTAACTATCTTCGGAGCGCAAAATACCAAAGCGGTTGGAATTCTTTTCTACGTGCGGCTACTGATAGATGAATTTCTGCTGCTGCTGCTAATTAACCCTAGAAGGGTAATCAAATTTTCAACACACTAAGGGTAATCTTCGTCGAATCGACGAAGTCCTATTTCACTTGAAAATTCTTAGCAAAAAAATCTAGCGTATCAGTCCGAAACATCATTTTTAATCAATTATAGACTCTAGCGGAGAAGAAAACACAAAAACTGTATATTTTTAAAGCTTTTTGGTTTATTTTCGAGCATTTCTCTTTTCAGCCCATTTTTATACCATCACCCTTAGGGATGAGGGTATATATCATTTGATACGACCCAAAAGTGTAACACATAGAAGGAGTCACTTTAGACCCTACGTTTCATTGAACCAAATTTGATTCATGATTTTTTAAGTCGTTTGAGCCATGTCCGTCTGTCTGGCTGTCCGGCTGTTTCGCACGATAACTTTCGAAAGACGTAACCAAATGTTTTGAAATTTTGCACGAGTTATTATTTCCTCAAAACTACTTACGGTATTGCAAATGGGCTACATGGCCCCGCCCCTTCTGGTACCTCCCATACAAATACATCATTCCGCCCACTTTAGAAATCGAGAATAAATATCAATACACCCAACGGGATCGTACCCAAATTCTGTATTTGGCAAAGCTATAATAGGATAAAGTTTTGGAAAAAAATTTTGAAAGCCTAGCCACTCCCCTTCTGGTACCACCCATACAAACCTACCTTTCCGCCCACTATAGAGATGGAGGAATAATATCAATAAATCAAACGTGATCGTACCCAAATTCTATACTTAGTAAAGCTATAACAGGATAAAGTTTTGAAGAAAAAAATTGTTAGTCTATCCACGCCCCATCTGGTACCTCCCATACACATCTGGTACCGCCCACATTAGAAATCGATTAATATTATTAAAAGACCTAACGCGATCGTGCTCAAATTCAGTATTTGGTAAAGTTCAAGCAGGATAAAGATTTGGAGAAAAAATATGGAAGTCTAGACACGCCCCTTCTGGTACCTTCCATACAAATGTACCACTCCGCCCACTTTAGAAATAGGGTAATAATATCAATACACTCGACACGATCGTGCCCAAATTCTGAATTTTGTTATGTTATAATAGAACAAAGTTTTGGAGAAAAATTTGGAAGTCTAGACACGCCCCTTATGGTACCTCCCATACAAATGTACCTTTCCGTCACTTTAGGGATGGAGTAATAATATCAATACACCCAACGCGATCGTGCCCAAATTCTGTATTTAGTAAAGCTATAACAGGATAAAGTTATGGAGAATAAATCTGGAAGGCTAGACACATCCCTTCTCGTAACTCCCACACAAATTAACCACTCCGCCCACTTTAGGAATCGAGTAATAATATCAATATAATAGAAAATTATTTGGTTTACTGAGGGTAAGGGTATATGTAAGTCGGGTTGCCCGATAGATCTTTCTAACTGGTTTTAATTACAAATCGGTTAATTTCAATAACTCAAGACTTAAACAATATCTTATAGTGGGTGATGGTATTTATCAGTCAGTTTATCTGACTGAAATTTCTGTACTGGGTTTGTCTCAAGTAGTTACTAGTATTTAAATATGTAGTTCTGTAGTATAAAATAAAATAGACATGGCTTCTCAACTTGTGCAAAAAAAATTTACAATACACTTAATTTTATCAATTAAAACAAAAATCACTTCGAAAAATTATTTCTTTGTATAGTAGACACAAGTTAGAATTTGTGCTTCCCACATACTGGTATAACAAAAAATCTTTGAATTTTTCTTTTTTCGCAAGAACAATTTTTACAAAATTAGCGTTTTTTTGTTCTTCTTTTTCGTTTCCAACATTCGACAATTTCATAAATAATTGTTTTCAGTAATTTTTTCTCCTACTATTGATTATAGAGGCTCAAAAAGGCCAGAATTTTTTATTGAAAAACTTGTGTCGTTGAACGCGATTCTCAATTTCAACCAGGGCCGTAGCCAGGATTTAATTTCGGAGGGGGCCAAAACCAATTAAAACAACAAATTATTAAATTTTTCATATATTTATTTGATATGTATGTTAGGGTGTTCCTTATATGGTATTTTTTAAAATTTTGTTAAAAAGGGGAGGTGGACATTGTACACCAAGTCACGTTTGTAATTTACAAAATTTCGAATATTTTTTGCGAAATTTCGCATCGATTGTTAAGCATTAGTGTGCCGCCAAGAGGTCAAAGTTCGATTTTGTTTTCAAATCAGTTTACCGCCGTTGATTATTTTTATGAACTAGGAATACGCCGTGAAGTGAAGTGAAGACCTATTAAAGTATATGTTTGGACTTTTCATATCTCTTATAGATGTTGGGATAATTGGGGAAAAAGTGGGAGTATTTTTGAAAAATAAAAATAAACATTTTAGCATATATGATAGTCATAATCTACAAAATAAAGTATATGTGCATATTTTCAATATCTCTAGATATCCCGAGATATCAGGCTTTAAACACCGTTTTTGGCATTAAATATAGCAAAGACTAATAAATCTAGATTTTGATCTCTGGTTTCATCAGAATACACACTGTGTCTACTTTTTAATGACACCATTACCATCCAATGCTCCATTACATCAAATATCTCGATATCTACAAGAGATATGGTAAGTCCAATGATATACATTTATACGAATTTTTAGTGGCATAAGACTTATTATTTTTTGTCTACAATACAAAAATATTCGGCGACGATAAACTAAATTTTATTACAAAATCGAACTTTTACCTCTATGCGGCCCACTCTAAAGCCAACCAATCGAAGTGAAATTTCGCACAATATTTTCGAAATTTTATAAATAACAAACGTGAGGTGGAATTTTCTTAACGAAATTCCCAAAAATACCATATAAGGAACACCATAATGTATCTGAAAGTGCGCAGAAAAACAATTAGTATTTTTTTAAATTCCGAATTCAAAAATTTTTTTTAATTGCTTGCTGAAAGATTATACTAACTTAAAACTTAATTTCCCTTTACACCCCATGAATGAGGTATGGGATAGATTCTCGCGTTGTTGTGAAATAACACGCTTTCTATTTTTAGATTCACAACTAACGGCACCTACTTTTTTTTATCGACGAATGCCGACTGACTCCACACTTATACTGCGACGTAGCTCCTCAGGAGCTTTTTCACAATTTTCAATTAAATCATCTGGTAATTCCAATATTTTAATTTAAAAAATAAAAATATTTTTTGATTTGGTGACTTTTTTGCAAGAGCAAAAAGTCACGCAAAAGGTAATCTTCGTCGTTTCGACGACGCGAGTTTTTGTTTATTGCAAAAATATAACAATTACGCTTAACTTATGGTGTCATATGCCAGCATAGCTTGAAAAAAACATCACAAACTAACGCTTTTGCAAAAGGCAACAGAATATTGTGAAAAATAAGAGAGATATTTGAAAAAAAAAGCAACAGTGTTCGACGAAGATTACCTGTCTAGGGTTAAGAAGAAGAATATAATTCTCCCTATAGTTACACTTATTATTCTTCAAGGAGGAGCAAACCCTGCTAGAGTTTTAATTCACTAGGTCGCGATTGTTAGTCAGCCATGCTAATATCTTAAAATTAATGATACACTGTTTTAAGAAAACCACACAAACACTTAACGCGTTGCCTTCCTTATTTTGACAAAAAGAATGGATGAATACACAAACAAGCCCCTTCCTCTTGCTTTCCTTTTAACATGCGTTCTGCAGGCCTGTAAAAGGGAAAGGAGCATGGAAAGACATTTACCGTGGCCATTGACAAATAAAGACTTTTGCTTGTGTTATATGAGTATGGCCTCTCAAATTTCTCCGCTGGGATGTCTTCTATTAGGCCTGTCCATAGAATGCCTGAATCTGATGAAAAAAATCATGCGATCAGCATTTCTTTATTTGGAAATGCATTGTAAAATGAGGTCTACCGTATGCGTTATATGAGAAAGACCTCTCAAATTCCGTGACTTTACGTCTAGGCTAGTGCCACGATTAATTCCTATCCGGGCCACTAAAACAATTAATATTCATTTTCAAATTTAATTTTATCAAAATTTTATTTAAATTTTACTAAAAAAGTTGGTTAAAAAGACTAACTTATTAGTTTTGGGACACATATTCTGTAATATGCAAATAAAGACGCGGAGTCAAAAATAATAAAAAAAATGGCTTAAAAACATTCCAGACTAAAATATTATCCCTACAACTTCCTTCAATCTGCTCAGAGACAACACCCAGCTTATCTGTCATTCTACATGTAAACCTCCATATAAAATTAATGTGTGAATGATGTGTCGAGAGAAAAAAAAACCAAACACAACTTCTTCGCAGAATCTAATTTGTATGAGAATCAATGTAAATGCCTATAATTAGTATCTGGGTTAGATGCTAGAACACAGTACGCATAAACACAATATGTCTCCATCATACATACTTATATACATACGTACCTATGTACTTATGTGCGTATGCGTTAGTACGATACTACTGTAGTACTGTGTCATGTAAAAATAACAAACATTTTTTCACCCGATTTGTATTTGGCTGTTGTGCACATAAGTGATGTTCTCGCACACATATTTAGTATCAAATCATCCCAACCGGCCGGCAAATTTGTTCATCGCTGACGTCGTCATATCGCCGAATAGCGACTGAAATTCCTTAAATGCTGTAATGCTTAATCTGTTAGAGCTTTTTTTTGAGCCGCTGAGACATGGAATCGTTTTGTATAAAAACGAATCCGAGCTGCACTTAGGTATCACTCATCTGCCTCAGTTTGCCGTTGGAAAAGCCGTTGCAGTTCAGGTGTTCGCGTTTTGTGTCATTTACAAGGATTCGTCATAGTCAGAGTGCCTGTAGAGAAACTGTTTAACTGTTTGGTTGCCTTGTTGCCTTTTCAAGAATATGAAATCCTCAATCCTTTGGTTGTTGCCTTTACTGACGTTGGTCAGTGCCTTGGCTGGGACGCATGTGAACATTTCGATATCCCAACAACATACCAAGAATGAAGCCGCCCCCCTCAAGGAAGCTGTAAGGGGCGATCAAGTACAACTTAAATCCGACTCTGTGGAACAATTTCGATCAGGTGACGAGTACGTAGGTGATCAAACCGGACGCAGTGCAAGGATCGAAGTAAACGATAAAGATGGCCAGAATGTCCAGTATGCGAATCACAAAGCAGAAGGAACTAATGCTAATAGCCAAGTAATGGTTGATGGAAATTCCGATCGAATGACGCCGCACTATCATCATAGCAGTATGTACACTTCGAATCCCATTGAGTATCAGCGCAATGGCCAATTCCGTAAGATGAATGACCAACAAAAGCAGAACATGGAATTTGAACGTTACATTCAGCACTATCACAGTGGACCAACGGTCGAAACGGTGAGTAATGCAAAGTATTTATGCAACTTATACTTGAATTCCCTTCCTAGGTATACGAATCATCTGATGCTGCACCTCCACATTCTGCTGGATCCCGTGCTAACGAAGGATCTGCCCAAGGACAACGCAGTGCCAGAATAATGCAATTTGAGCGTCAAGTGGCTTTACCGGCTTCAGCTCCAGTCACCGCATCTGAAAACGAACAACAAATGCATCAACATCAACCCGCACCGGTTCATGAAACATCCCCCGCGGGATCAGTAAAACCAGCGCCATCACCTGCAGCTTCATCATCAAGTTCCTCGGCATCAGGAGGAGGAGGAGGAGGAGTTAGTCTTAGTGCTGGAACTGGCATCGGTTTTAAGATCAACATTAATCCAAGACCTGCTTCCGTTGGCAGCGATGGTCTTAATTTCGACCAGTCCCCCACAAGCCACAGTAAACCCAACTATAACGAACCCACCCATAACTTTAAGTACAACAACGACGATTCAGATATACATTTCCAGAACCAATATCCACCCACAGTAGAGGAGCCACAAGGTGGCTATGGAGGCTACTTCCAGCCCAACTATGGCAATGTGTATGGTCACCATCCCGGAGGTCACAATTATCTGCCTCCTGATTCAATGAGCCAGAGACCCCATGTGACTAAGACCATACAGATTGCACAGCCTGCCATTAAGACGAAAAAGTACGAAGTGCGTCATCCAGCCATCCAAAAGGAATTCTATGATATCGAAGAGCGTGTTCTTATTAAACCAGCCGGCACAGTAGTGGTAGAGCTGGAAAGACCGGTAGCTAAGATACCCAAAGGAGAGTCGATTCTACCCCTGGGACATCCACATCCTGCTGTGGCTGGAGCTTACATGAACAATGGCAACTCACCGTCCTTTAGCAATATCATTTACAGCGCCGCCGGTGGCTCCTCTCAAAGTCAGCCGAGTAATCAGTATAGCCCCAGTCCGGCCTACAACACAAGACATGTGCCAGGAACTGGTTCAACGGTAGCCTCATCTATTACATCCACTCCCAGCTTCGATCAAAATTCCAAGGAGTTGGCCGTGGAAGCAAATCTGAATAAGCAGTACAATGGCGATAATCATTTCACTGAACCCAAACCCAATGCAGCTGATGATTCCAAGCCTAAGAACCGGGAAATAATTGTGGTCACAGATGGTCAGGGTCACCAGCGTCAGGTATCACCCGACCAATTCGCCTATGCCCGCGATGAGACAGATAAAGCTCCATCCAGGCCGGTGTACAACTTACGCTCCTATTCTAACAACAACAATGTCGCTCCTCAAAGATCAAACTACCAGCCCCAACATCATTCAAATCGCAACGATTTTACTTACGAGGCTGAATACATCAACACTTCGGGTAACACCAACGTTCCGAGGGACAGCAAGCCAGCACGCTTAGAGGAGGCTCCCATCAGAGTGCCAGAACGCCAACAGCAGCCCATAATAAAACACGAGCACAACATTCACTTGGCGCCTAGTCAACATAAGATATATCTGACTCGAACTGCCGATGTACCCCAGTCAAGATACGTTGAGGAGAGAGCCAACGTGCAGGAGGTCAAGCCATACTTACAAAATCATCGGGGACCAGTCGTGGTATACGCCTCTTCTAAGCCTAGATCGGAAGCGACCTTTAGACAGAATGGTGAATATCGGCCTCAGTCCCAGGTGGTGCAATATCGCAACTCGGCTGGCGAAAGTAACCGCCCCGAAATTAGTGCTCCTTACGCTCAAATGCGTTATCATCCTGACGAGCAAATGCGACAAAGATATCCAAGCAATGACCAGGAAACCCAAAAATTTGGCAAACTGATACTCGAGGATAACACGGAGAAGGATGAAATGAAATCCAAGGTCACCAACAGTTCCATGCCAGAAGCACAAACGAGTATTGAAATCAATATTCCTCAAGCCTCACAGGGCTCACACAAACCCATCGTAGTAAGCTCGACCATTCGGCCAATGATGACCAGTGATGGGGACGGCATGCACAACGCCAAGTTCGAAATCTCTATTACCAATAATGGCGAACCCAAGGAAGAGAAACAAATGGCCAAGGACAATGAACACTCGGCCGAAACAAAGGAGCCTCTAGACTGTGACAAAAAGATGACAATGCCACCACATCAGGACAAAGAACAGAAATTCATGCGCATTGTCGAGGCTCCAATCGACGCGAACGCCAAGGGAAGTGCGTCAGCAGCCGACGCTTCAATTACAAATATTCCCGCCAACAATGTTGACATTAATATAAAGGGTTCATCGGGTCATGTGGCACCCCAAGGCTCCAGGGTCATAGCTGCTACTCCCGCACCGACTGATTCTTCTTCCGGCAGTGAAAGTTTTCACAAGCGACGCATCGTGGTCAATCATCCATTCCAAACCGTACGAGAAGTAGTGGAGCACGAACCCTACACCAACTATCACGAGGTCCAGGTAAGCGAGCCAGCCTCACCGGCACTCTATCATTCGGCTGCCTACTACCAAACACACGGTGCAATGCGCCAACGAAGTCGCGAGGGTCGTGAAGACCATCTCCAGACTGCTCCCGTTTACTATCACTAGAATTGCGACAGTGTTAAATCCTTAGCAGGAAAACGATTAATTATTATGTGTTTGTTATTACTCTTTGGCGTCACCTAACCATGGCGTATGTTTTGTTCATATTGATGTACTAACATTTATTTTACACTGGACGTGGACTACATGGAATATGGGTTATTATAAATATATAAATGTATCATTTACTTTAATATAGCATTAAGTTAAGTCATTAAAACCGAAATATTCTGAATAAATGCATTCAAAATGCAAAAAAATAAATTTGCTAGAGTTCAATGTGGGGTAGAAGTAGTAAAGGGCGTGACTTGTGGAAACTATGATATCACTGATATTAAATATCACTGAAAGGAATCTAAATTTTAACGATGGTTCTGAATGACAACCTTTGAAAACCTATAAACGTAACACGTTGATTTTTGAATAAAATATGCGATTATCATGGTTCGATTCCTATCTTCAGTAATTTACCTATTCATTCATCGGCGGCCGCCCCGATGTTGTCGGCAGCAAATTCGCAGCATAGTGTCGAGTCAATCGGCGTCTCTGGCAAAAGCTTCTTAAACAACTAAAGTTCGCTTTCGTCTATAAACAACAGGTGAGGTTATTGTGAGTTTCACCTATCACACAAAGTTATTCATTAATTGGACAACAAAATCTATATACATATATAAAAAATTGTTGCAAGTGTGTTGTGACTTCATAACTCAAGAACGGCTGGACCGATTTGAATAAATTTTTTTGTATGCGTTTGGGTGGCGCCCCGGTTGGTTTATATTTACAATTCGGTCCAATTGGACAAAGGGACGTGGCACCGCCCATACAACATGAAAATCAAAAGGGCTGTATCTCATGAACTATCAGAGGAATGAAGATGAGATTTGGTATATATGTTGTTGGAGCAGTGTTAATTACAGCCAAGGTGGAAGTGGGCGGTGCCACGCCCCCTTTTCAAAAATCGCTCTAACGGCTTTTCTAATAGACCGATTGATACGAAAATTTTACCAAATGGTACTGTTGACCTGTTGATAGTCCCTGGCTACAACAGATTGTGATTGGATAAAGGGGCGTGGCACCGCTGATACAACTTGAAAATCGAAAGGGCCAGATCTCATGAACTATCAGAGGTATGAAGATGAGATTTGGTATATATGTTGTTGGAGCAGTATTAATTACAGCCAGCGTCGAAGTGGGAGGTACCACGCCCCCTTTTCAAAACCGCTCTGCAGGCTTTCCCAATAGACAGATTGATACGAAAATTTTACCAAGTGGTACTGATGACCTGTAGATAGTCCCTGGCTATATTTGGTTGTGATTGGATAGAGGGCCGTGGCACCGCCTATACAACACGAAAATGAAAAGGGCTATATCTCATGAACTATAAGAGGTATGAAGATGAGATTTGTTACATATGTTGTTGTTGCAGTATAAATTACAGTAAGAGTGGCAGTGGGCTGTACCACACCCCTTTTAAAATAAACAGTTATAACTGTCAAAATTCCACAGTTTGCAGTTCGCCTAGAGATATGAACAGTAAGGTGGGCCAGTTGTTTTATTCGCAAAAATTGTAACCAAATCTACGATGAATTGTTAGAAAATGTCACCAATAAACTTTGTGTGTAATATCAATTCCTAGCTCGCGCTGGGAAAGCTTAATTTAGTGCAGAAAACTTAAATTTTGATAGAAATGTCTTAAAGCTTAAGTCTGTACGCTTTCAATAATCATGGGGCAACGAACGTCACTTCTAAAAGAAGCACAAAACGGAGTAAATAAACGAAAAATCCTTCTATCTTAAAAAAAGTATAAGCTAGGATTTTGATTCATGTGGATTTTTAATGTACAATTGACCCCCAACAAAACCCCATTTACCGTTTTTGTTGCCATTTTAGGTCAACCAATTCGTCATTCAGTCGAGGTGTGTGAAGTTTAATAGACTTTCATTGAGACTTTCTTTGAAAAATCACCATGTAAAGACTACACAAGAACAACGTTTACAAATCTTGCAAATTTTTTTTCAAAATGCGCGTTCTGTTTGCCCTTTGTGAAGTTTATGGTGCATATACTCATCTATCTGAGCAGCTAATAGAAGCCATCGACGCTGTAGACGTAAGTGTGATAGGGGACTCGAATTTATCGAACCGACGCCGTTCTCAGCAACTCGGTCTTTGCAAATGCTGAGGAAAGATCTTGGCCTATATTCATATATCGAACTGGTAGAAGAACTAAAACCAGTGGACGATCAATTGATTTTTTTATTTATCATGTCATTGCACATTATTTGAAGGAGAAATGGTTCCAACACGACGGCGTAAAATGCTATACAGCGCGTGAGATCATCACTTTGTAAAGCCAAACGTTGGTGACCGAATTATCACATAGAATGGTAATACGAGTTCAATACAAAGATAGTATTCGGAAATATTCTTGATCCATGTGAGAAGAAGACATGGCAAAAGAGGTTTTTATGGCTAAAGGCATGAAGCTTCAAACTAAATTTTCATTTTCGGTCAATAGGCGGAGAAGGCATGTCAAAAGTGTTTTTTACGTCCAAAGAAATAGTTAGTATACAGACGGTTACCGCTACTGCATTGAATTTTGATCTTTAACGGAATGTCTGTTTCCGATTTGTAAAAGATATGACTTTGCTGATGAACTTTTTACTATCGTCATAGAGCCTATGATATTTAGAATTTAAAACAGCAACACTTAATTTGTTCATTTTCATGTTAAGGTGTTGCTTGAAATTAGTTACATAAGTTAAAAAATTCAACATATAATTATCGAGCTTAAGTACCGTTTTCAAAGTACTTTGTAGACCTAAATGTGAAATATATTACAAGTTAAAATGCAATAGCGAAGCATTGCCGGGCCCACTAGTCTATTTATATAAACTGCTTGCGTGACGGGCTGTTCACTCCCTTACCCACACGCTATAGTTAGAACGTTGAAATTAGGCATGCCCGAAACGGAATTCGTTTCAGATCCAAAAGGGATTCAACAAAGGATCCGAACGGAAATCAGTTTCGGATACGAATTGGAATTGAAGAAACGGATCGCTTTTATACTTTTTTAAATACATTTCGGATTCGGATTGCGTGACGTTGGGAATGTAAAGTGAATCTTGCATCTCAAGCCGACTCACAACCTCCTTCGTGATGGCAACTGGGAAATGTTGTTCGTGATATTTAGTTTTTTTATCATGAATAGCGGCTGATAGTGGGCGACGAACCCTGAAGGTCGGGCTAGCCACCCGCCTTCAGGTGCTTTACTAGCTATGAAAACACGAGAAAGAAAAAGTAACAAACGGAACCCCCCAAATGTTGACGACCCTCGCAAACGTAATAAGGGCCATGATTTAATGATATATACCTGGAAGGTGTCAGTATCCGACTGGTGGATGTCATCAAAAAATATAAGGCTGACATCACCGCCATCCAGGAGATGAGATGGACAGAACAAGGATGCTTGAGACGTAAAAATTGCGACATCTATTACAGCTGCCATGCTGAAAAGCATGAATTTGGATGTGGATTTGTAGTTGACGAGAGACTCTGACATCTTGGCTCGCGTTCCAATCCTGTTAGTGATCTAATAGCCGCAATCCGCATCAAGGCGAAATATTTCTACATCACGCTGATTTGTGCTTATGCCCCGATGGAAGATAAACACGATGAGATTAACGGCACAAGGAGACAGTAAAACAGGCGAGACAGCTATTTAAGCGGAAAAACTTCAGATGAAGGAACGGGAGAACGAGGATATAGAGCGATACAGGGATAGAGATGAGGCCCGAAAATTTTACCAGAAAGTAAAGGCTACGGTAATGGGCTCCCCTCCTGTAAGGACATGGATGGAAATCGGGTTACTGATACGCAGAGTGTGCTGCTCATATGGAGAGAATACTTCCAGCAACTGTTGGTTCCAGAAGGCAGCGCACGTAAAGGTAACACGAAAATTGTCGACGACGGCTTATATTGTCCACCACCAAGTCAAGCCGAGAGTTACCGCGCCTAAAACAATAAAGCAGCCGGTGCCGATGGACTTGCGGCAGAGCTATTCAAGTCCGGTGATGAGGGGCTGATAACGAGCATGCACCGGCTCCTACTCGCGGTTTGGCTTTACGAGTGCATGCCCGATGATTGGAATCTAAGCGTATTATGTCCTGTGCTAAAAAAGGTGATCCAAGTGTGTGCTCTAACTACCGCGGGATCAAACTTTTACCCATCGCATATAAGGTCCTGTCGAGTGTGCTATGTGAAAGACTAAAGCCAGTATCAGCCAACCTGATCGGACCTTATCAGTGTGACTTTAGACCTGGTAAATCAACAACTGACCAGATATTCACACTTCGACAAGTCCTGGAAAAGACCCAAGAGAAACAGATCAACACGTACCATCTTTTCGTCGACTACAAAGCTGCCTTCGACAGCCCGATACGGCAGAAATTACTCGAAGCCATGCCAGAGTTTGGTATTCCAGAAAAGATGATACGCCTTTGCGGAATAACGCTGACTGACACGAAGATTGACAAGAACCTTACGCAGCCATTCTATACCAGACGAGGCCCAAAACATAGTGATGGAGATGATAATGAGGAAAGCTGCAGTAAACACGAGTGGCACGATATTCAACAAAAGCCATGTGATACTCGCGTATGCATCATCGGTCGAAAACTGCGGGATGTGACGGTTGTGAAGGAATCAGCGAAAATGGGTCTAATCATTAGACTCTAAAGGTGAACTAGGACATAACGAAGTTATTAGTTTCAACGAACAAAGAATCTTCTCGTTTCTCTCGAAACTGCGTGAACGTTGACAACTATAATTTCGAGGTGGTAGATAATTTTAACTACCATCAGCAACAAAACAAATAATGTCTCCGCCATCAACAAAACAAATAATGTCAGCCTCGAAATCCGGAGAAGAATCCTGCTTGCTTATAATTTATAAGTTATAAATGGTACTACGGACTAAGCAAGCGATTCAATGACAGAGCCCTCTCTCGACGAACAAAAATCCAGCTATACCAGATACTGGTTCTACCTGTCTTGATGTATGGTTCAGAATCCTGGGTTATGACACAAGCGGATAAATCGGTTCTGGCTGTATTCGAGAGAAAAATAATCCGTAAAATATATGGGCCCATCATCGTTAACGGAGAGTATCGGCGTCGTATGAACCATGAGCTGTACGAGCTGTACACTGACATTGACGTGGTCAGACGCATTAAGGTGCAACGGTTGCGTTGGCTAGGTCATGTTGTATGCATGGGCAAAAATGCTCCTGCTTGAAAAGTCTCGATGAATGAACTCGATGGACGGCGCAAAAGAGGACGACCAAAACTCCGACCAGGTTACTGGGAACCTTACAGAACTTGATGTGACTAACTGGAGAAGAAGCGCAGAAGATCGGGGCGCTTATAATACTTTTCTACGTGCAGTCTAGTCCAATTGGATTGCAAAGAAGTGCCAGCTAAGTAAGTAAGTTATTAAGTTGCGAATTTGATCTGGATTCCGTTTCGGATTCAAAAAAGTAAAAAAAATTATCCGTTTTTAAAGGAATTTCATACGAAATTCTTTTGGCCTCTAACACAGACTACATGAAAACATAATAACACAACACCAAAGGGCGTGCCACCTCCCACACAAATGAGGTCTTCGAAGTACGCTACGCCCCTTTTAAAAAAACCTTATATTGTTCATATTAATGGACCAATTGTAATGAAATTTTCGAATGGATTTTTGGAAATTCGTACTTTTAGGGGTACAAATTACCAAAAAGGTTTAAAACTGGTGCCATTACCTAGACCAACCGGCTAAAACTATAATCGCTGAAATTAATATGGACATCCTCATTATAAAATTATTTAGATTTTAGGCTTTTTCGAAATTCATACTTTCTAGGTTAAAAAAGCAGTAAGAAAGTTTCAGTAGGGATACCCGACTTTCATATACCCTCACCCTCAGTAAAACAAAAAATTTTCTATTATACTGATATTTTTACTCGACTTTTAAAGTGGGCGGAAAGGTACATTTGTTTGGGAGGTACCATAAGGGCGTCGCTAGACTTCCAATTTTTTCTCCAAAACTTTATCCTGCTTGAGCTTTATTAAGTACAGAATTTGGATACGATCGCGTTTGGTTTATTAATATTATTACTCCATCTCTAAAGTGGGCGGAGAGGTACATTTGTATGGGAGGTACCAGAAGGGGCGTGTCTAGACTTCCAGATTTTTTCTCCAAAACTTTATTCTACTTGAACTTCACTAAATACAGAATTTTGGCACGATCGCGTTAAGCCTTTTAAAAATATTAATCCATTTCTAAAGTGGGCGGTACCAGATGTGTATGGAAGGTACCAGAAGGGGTGTGGCTAGACTTCCAGTTTTTTTTTTCCCAAAAACTGAATCCTTGTATAGCTTTACTAAATAAAGAATTTTGGTACGATCGCGTTGGATTTATTGATATTATTACTCCATCTCTAAAGTAAGTGGAAATGTACATTTGTGTGGGAGGTACCAGAAAGGGATACCAGAAGAAGCAAG
The DNA here is from genome assembly GCA_964034835.1 of Muscina levida. NCBI lineage: Eukaryota > Metazoa > Arthropoda > Insecta > Diptera > Muscidae > Muscina > Muscina levida. The sequence goes on from OZ035883.1 coordinate 79,152,082, forward strand.
AGAGGGTTTTGGAAATTCGAATCATTTAGGGGTAAAAATTCCGAAAAGGGATACAACTGGTACTATCGCGCACTCCAAATGGCTAAAAGTAGAGCCACTAAATATAGAATTGCTCCCTATAGAATTAGAGAGCTGCTAGATGTGGTTTTTAGAAATTCGTACTTTAAAGGGTAAAAATAGGCCGAAAAGATGTACTACGGGTACCATCAACCGGCCAAACGACTAAAGCTATATTCGTATATGGACATGCTCCTTATAGAATAAGGGGGGTTTCAATTCATCCCAGTTGTGCAATACGAATTTGTACTTTTAGGACTAAAAAGGGACAAAAATATTAAAGTAAAATATAATTTTGCAAAAAAAATATTTTATAATGCGTTCAGTAATATTTTATTTTAAGTTTAAACGTAAGTTCTCGAACCGCAACTTTAAAACTTCGATACATCGATAAATACACCCCAGGATTAAACGATTTCGAAATCAACTTTTATATCTTCCAGTATAACAAAGTAGATTGTAAAGTACATACATATATAATTTTAAGTAAATTTGCTTTGGTATAGAAAAAACGGTTGTCTACGACAATGAGCAAGAACACCCATCCAATAAAACTTTTCAGAGGCCAAAGTAAGGAATCAATTGCTTTTAAAATGTAACAGCATGAAACATGTTCACCAACAGTTTTGGAGGCAGGATGAAGTCTGCCGTGTTAGCTATTGATAAACTTAATTTTGAGATCTCCAACGTCTGCTCTATTAAACCTTTACCAGTAGTTTGAGCTCCCGATATTTCTTCGGCATGTTCATAACCCTCGGAGATCAATATTTATTACCACTTTATGCTACAACATAACACAAAGCAATGTCACAAGAATGAAGAATTCGTTTTATAGACTACATGATCGTATGTGATGTTTACTTTATTACAATGAGTGCTTAACATTTGAAGAATAACAAAAAGTGGCTAGGATACTTTAAATCCTATCCTATCTTCTTTTTATATAACCGGCATTTTTGAACAGTTTATATACCATATCACGTGGTATCTTCTCGGCCTCGCGATCAAGTACTGGCATTTCCTTATCCGTGAACCAAGACTCTTTGGCCAGAGCTGCAGCTATGCGTGGATTATTATAGAACCGGGCACTCTTCGAAAGCTCTGGTGGCAGTTGAGACTCACGATACGCGTTGTCGATTAGGGACGGATGAGCATATTGTTGTGTGGCCGGTAGGACATTGTGATAATGTGCCATGGCAGCTGCTGGCTGGTGGTACAGGAATTGAGCACTGCACAGTGTGGCGGAGAGCAGGAGTGTAACCAGTACGGGCGACATATTTCTGAAATAGAAACAAAGATTTAAATAAATATAAAAGAAGAATATAAAATTGATAATGGAATATGTAACTGCCAATTGAAATTAGCAACAAAACTTAAATCAACCATATACATATGTAAAAGATAATTTAAATTTTTTCTAAATGGTTGGGCAAAGTCCACATGACTAAGCCGTGACTAACAACTTAATGAACAATTTTTTAATGATATGGATGACACCAATGTGTTTGAAATATAAAATACTAGTGGGCCCGGCAATGCTTCGCTATTGCATATTATTTAAAAAAATGGGCGTAAAAGTGGGCGTGGTCGAAAAAAGTACCCTATAAATCATGCCAGAGTCCCAGGAAGATCGGTCCAGAGGTTTGGTCTCCTATAAGTTACAAACAAACAAATAAATAAACAAACATACATTCCATTGTATATATATAGATTTCCAATATAAGATTTTTGAATTTGTGTAAAATTGGCAACTTTATATTTCAGTATGTTTTCGTGACGCTGTATATGATTTATTTGCTTTGGCTCTAATCTATCTAACAATGTAATCATGGAGATAAAAAACTATTGCTTTTCATCCGCTGTAAACTACTATGGGTAAATCAAAGTAATGGTCGGTTTACACTAACAAAAACTTAAACTACTAATACCTGTCTATCCTACCGTACATCATGAGTAATGACACTTCTGGAGAAAAATATTCTGAAAGAAGTTATAGACGTAATCATTAATTGAGTGTACCTTCGTCATATAAATTATCAACTGTATAACGACGAATAAAAATTTTGTAGCCCTAAATATCTTCGCCAATAACTAGGTAAAATAGTTATTATCTAAATTTTTTACAAGGACCAAATGATCAAGGACTATACTTATTTAAATGTTTTCTTTACAGAATTAAAATTTCGGAAGAAAAATTCCCTCTGATTTAACTCTTTTTTATGGTCGGATAAAGTTTTCATGTTGAACTGAAAAAGAGTTTGAAATACATAGGTATTAAAAAACTATATTGCTTATTGTTTCAGCGCATTTTTGATAAAAAAATATGTCAGGATTTTTTTAGAATAAAATTTATCTCGATTCCTTCTCGATTGTCCTTTTCGTCCTTAACAAGAGCAAAGTCAAAATAGGGATTTTTGAACAGTCAAAAAATATTCTACAATATTTGCTCAGATACGTTAGAAGTCGAGATAGTGGGTTAAAATGTTCTAAACAAAATCCTTATTAAATTAAATTATTTAGGATTTATTTTAAGCTCGATTTTAGTTAAAATTGTAATTTAATCATGCCATACAAAATATTAGATACAAGGGACTACGTCTTTCCAGAAGTTAAATATACATATGTACTCATTAGAGTTTGTTACATCCTAATTATGAATATTCCGCTTTTAAAGCATATATTTTTATTCACAAACATAAAAGTTATGGAGGGTTTCAAAGGCAATAGGCCACCCTACACACCGCCAAAATCTCAAAAACTCAAATTAAGGGTTGGGGTCAAAAATGTCCAATAAGCTAACTGTAGCCCTTAATTAACCATGAATAACTATATAGTGTGCCGTTGGGGATGTAAAGTGAAACTTGCATCTCAAGCCGACTCACAACTCACAACGACAAACCCTGATGGTTGGGCTAGCCACCCGCCTGCAGGTTCTGGCTATGAAAACACGACAAAGAAAATGTAACAAACGGAACCCCCCAAATGTTGACGACCCCGCAAACGAAATAAGGACCATGATTTAAGGATATGCACCTGGAACGTCCGGACTCTCTATAGAGAAGGTGCCACAATCCGACTGGCGGATGTCCTCAAAAAATATATGGCTGACATCACAGCCATCCAGGAGATGAGATGGACAGGACTCGCGACGTAAAAATTGCGACATCTATTACAGCTGACATGCCGAAAATCAGGAATTTGGTTGTGGATTTGTTGTTGGCAAGAGACTCAGACATCTTGTATCGCGATTCAATCCTGTTAGTGATCGAATAGCCGCAATCCGCATCAAGGCGAAATATTTCTACATCACGCTGATTTGTGCTCATGCCAGACGGAACATAAAGACGACGACCGCTGCCATGGCCACGACATTTAAATTGTTCTACGAGACTTTAATGCAAAAATAGGAAGGAAAGATGTTCTTGGTCCATCGATCGGTAAATTCAGCCTGCATACCGACACGTCAGACAACGGGTATAGGATGGTTAGCTTCGCAGCGGGAAGGAACATGGCAGTGAGTGGAACCAGATTTCAGCATAAAGATATCCACAAGGACACTTAGGTATCCCCCGATCAAAACACCAAAGTCAAATTGATCGTGTCGTAATTCATGGAAGACATGCATCTAATGTCATGGACGTGCGCGTGATCCGTGGTGCTATTATTGGCTAGGGACATTACCTGGTTGCAGCAACGATGCTCACAAGATTGAGCAGAGCGAAAAACGTCCGTAAACAATCACAAAGAAAGCTGGACATCGCGAAGATGCAAACACCGGAGATAGCCACTGTCTATTCCAACCAGCTCTCCCAACTACTACAACACATCGCCTCTACTTCCGATTTTCCAGACACACAGTGGCAGCATATTGCGCTTTCAATGGCAACCGCCGCAACAACCGTGCTAGGATATGAAAAACGGCGCTCAGACAAATCCTGGTACGATGAAGAATCGCATAGCGTCTGAAGAATAGGATGTCGCTTATAGGGCAACACTACAGCCAATTGTAACCCGGGCTGTTAGGGAACGGCACAAGGAGACAGTAAAACAGGCGAGACCAAGCCGTGGTAAGATGAGCAATACCGCGGCTGAAAAATAATAAAGCAGCCGGTGCCGACGGACTCCCGGCATAGCTCTTCAAGTCCGGTGGCGAGTAGCTGATAACGAGCATGCACCAGCTCCTACGCACGGCTAGGCTTAACGAGTGCATGTTAGACGATTGAAATCTTAGCTTGTTTTGCCCTGTGCTAAAAAAAGGTGATCCAAAAGTGTGTTCCAACTACCGTGGGATCTGCCTTTTACCCATCGCATATAAGGTCCTCTCGAGTGTGCTATTTGAAGGACTAAAGCCAGTGTTACCTTACCTGATCGGGCCTTATCAGTGTGGGTTTAGACCTGGTAAATCAACAACTGACCAAATATTCACACTACGGCAAATCCTGGAAAAGACTCAAGGGAAACAGATCGACAAGTATCATCTTTTCTTCGATTACAATGCTGCCTTTGACAGCCCGATACGGCAGAAATTACTCGAAGCCACGGCTGAGTTTGGTATTCCTGCGAAGCTGATACGACTTTGCGGAATGACGCTGACTGACACGAACTCTTCAGTGAAGATTGACAAAGACCTTACGGAGCCATTCTATATTACACGAAAACAAGACGACGGCCAATCGTGTGACCTCTTCAACATAGTCATGGAGATTATAATGAGGAGGCTGCAGTAAACACGTGTGACAAGATATTCAACAAAAGCCACATGCGTAGACATAATCGGTGGAAAACTGCGGGATGTGACTGCAGCTTTCACAGGTATACAGAAGGAATCAGCGAATATGGGTCTAATGGTGAATGAGGACAAAACGAAGTTATTAGTTTCAACGAAAAAAGAATCAACTCGTTTTGGGAAACTGCGTAAACGTTGACAACTATAATTTCGAGGTGGTAGAAAATATTATCTACCTAGGCTCCGCCATCAACAAAACAAATAATGTCAGCCTCGAAATCCGGAGAAGAATCCTGCTTGCTAATAAATGATACTACGTACTAAGCAAGCGATTCAATGACAGAGCCCTCTCTCGACGAACAAAAATACAGCTATACCAAAAAAATTCTCCGTAAAATATATGGGCCCATCATCGTTAACGGAGAGTATCGGCGTCGTATGAATCATGAGCTGTACGAGCTGTACACTGACATTGACGTGGTCAGACGCATTAAGGTGCAGCGGTTGCGTTGGCTAGGTCATGTTGTACGCATGGACGAAAATGCTTCATCTCGAAAAGTCTTCGACAATAAAACTCCGTTAGAAAGACCATGTTACTGAGAACCTTACAGAACTTGGTGTGACTAACTGGAGAAGAAGCGCAAAAGATCGAGGCGCTTATAATATTTTTCTACGTGCGGTATATAGTCCAATTGGATTGCAAAGTAGTGCCAGCTAAGTAAGTAAGTATATTTATATTACTAGTGGAAACAGCAATAGTTCACTATTGCATAGTTGAAAAATATTAATAACATGTTTGGCTTGCTTACTTAAAGGCATAATTTCAAGCGTCGAATTATTCACTCTGTAACCAATTCGTTACCCCAAGTAACTCCTTAACCTGGTAAAACGTTGTTATTTTTGTGTCATATGTTGACTCTCTATGACTACTAATTTAAAATAAAAAGTTCACTTGCTTATTCATACCTGAAGTGCCGAGTAGAACTTTATCTAACCGAATTTAAAAAATCTGTCGCAAATTCTTTGATATTAGGACGGGTAATTACAAATTTTTTTTTTTCGAATTTGAAACGCCAATGGGGCCAAAAAGCTGTGTACACATGTCCAAAATTCATTTGCAAAATTTTATGTAAATTAACAAAAAAGTTAGAATATTGAAAAAAAAATTGTATTTATTTTTAACTTTTAATAGTCGAAAACAAAAAACAAAAGTTTTTAACGTACCGCCCTAATGTATATAATGCCGAGTATTTTCTGTATTCAAATATTACCTTATATAGCACTAAAAAACATCTTCGCAGCATCCTCTTCAAAAAAATGTCTAAAGTTTGTTGCATTTTTAAAGATTTTTTTGTTGATATACATATCTGACATACTTTTTTCTGACGAATTCTTATCAAAATTTATGATGAAAAAAATGACGTCGTGTCAACAATCTTAAATCATCGCTGACTTAATTCCGACGACCGTCAGTATTTTGACAAAATGTCAAAGTGTCAGTAAATAAATTTTACGAATAAATTGAACTTAAGTAGAACTTAAGAAAAAAACACTATAGTTCTTGCTCTTTGCTTTACTAACAAAACTTTTTGATAAGTACTTTTAATACAATAAAAAGAATTTTTGGCACAATTAAAGTACCGTTTGGTACAATAGAAGTACTTTGTAATAGTATTTTCTGGTACAATGAATTTTACTTTTTGTGAACAATACATTGTACTTTTGGAAAATAACTTTTTAACAATAAATTTACTTTTTGAAACGATGAATGTACAACTTGGTACCACAAATATAATTTATTGTACTAAAAAAGTACTTTTTGGTATAAAAAATAGCTCCTTTTGTTAAAATAAGTTTGACTTTTTGGTAAAAATAATTTGTACTTTATGGGACAATATAGTGTACTTTTTGGTACAATAAATTATGTTTTTGGTACAATATATTAACACTTTGACACAATAAATGTACTTTTAAGTACAAAAAAATTTGTTTTTTGTGAAATAAAAGAACTTTTTGGTACAATAAATTGTTCTTTTTAGTACAATAATATTGATCTTGGCGGCCAATTGACATCGCCATGACGTGAGATAACATGTCTATTGAATTTGTCGCGCAAAAGAGTCATTGTTTCGTTAGCTGTGTGGCAAGTGGCACCGTCTTGTTGAAACCACATATTGTCCACATCCATAACTTCCAATTCAGGCCATAAAAAATTAGTTATCATCTTACGATTGCGAACACCATTCACAGTAACTGCCTGACCTGCCTCATTTTGGAAAAAATACGGCCCGATGATGCCGCCAGCCCATAAACCGCACCAAACAGTAACTCTTTGTGGGTGCATATGTTTGTATATGTTTAAGAATATAGTTTTCAAAGAATAGAACGTCAAACTCACCTACCAAATTATACCTATTAATGTTTGCTATGGATTATGTACGAGTGCAATAATCGATGTTATTATGGAAAAGGACACAAGTCACATTAATTGACCCTATATCACAATAATTTTACAACAACTTAACAATACTTTATTGGGTCACCTGCCGGAATTTTCTGTTGATTTAGACTAAAAATTCTGCCTCTTTTCGTGCTTAGTGAATTTTTCCAATTTTAATTTAAATTAAAAAAAAAATCTTTATTAATATATTTCACTTTGTTTATGTCCACAGTAACTACACGGCGTAGTTGTTGTTTTCATAGTCGCAAATAATCTTTATGGCGCTCCGTCCGAACTTATACATATGTAATACAATTTAAAGCAACCAAAGATTCAGTGGTATGGCCATATCCGGCCCTTCTGTTAACTTTTAAATTGAAGTTCAATGTTCAAGGTTGATTGTTCTTCCAGCATCAGACGCAGTAACACTGTTACAGACAATTATTGTTTTTTTTTATATTTGTTTTGTGTCCACTGATATAACTGGTATTGGTACCTGTGTTTAATTATTTACACACATATATATGAATGTAAGAATTTAAACTAAACTATGTATGTTTGTTTTTCCAACTTTATGATTACTGTGTTATTGCATCATTGCACTTTTGTTCTTTAATACACAATTTAATAAAATATGTTTATTTGTTGTAGGCAGATTTTTGATTGGTACCAATTGTGTGCCAATTTGTATCTCTTAGTCACACCCACAATTATCCAGCGACACTTACACAAAACTAAAAATTCAAATCGATAGTTTGTTAGTTTGTTTGTTTGGTTTAATCACAAATTCGCAAACTCGACACCAGTGAGATCTGACGAGCCAAAACGATGCAATTGCTGTTATATCGAAAACTGAAATTAGAATTGCTCTGTTTCGATCTTTTATGTTGAAATCATTGAATGCCACCAAAATCGTACATACGGACGTAATAAGTATCTATGTATGTATCTGGGTATGTAGGTTTGTATCCGAAACTGAAACGGGCAAGCGGACTAACCGTTTGTGGAGTAAAACAAGCAACCGGGTGGGTACTCACAGGCTATTGCTCATTGTCAGCAGCAACAGCAGCGGGGTTGCGGTTGCTCTTCGGTAATGAGCCACATTGAACGTACCCCGTACATACCTGCATACATATTCTCAAGACTCCCCGAGTATATGACTCTATATCAATGAGAATATGTAGCATAAATTTATGTTTACTACAAGTACATATTTACGTACATATCGACATGCCCGTAGATATAAAGTATATACAGTATCATGCTGCAAATGTATTACAGAGTCATCCACTAGACTTTGTTTAGTGTGCAACATTTTGAGAAAGATGACTAGCTTATACTTAAATACCATCAATCTATGTTTTCTGCGAACCACGAAAAATGACGTTGAAATTGACTTTTATTTGAAAACAAAAGTGTATTTATTAGCACGGTATATTGATCATTTCATTCATTTTTATAAATAAATTTTAATAATTTCATTTTATTTAATCTTCGATTTTCCTATTTTTATTCTCAACATATCTAATTTCAGGATCAAAGTGCTTAACAGAACACTTTTTACCGTCTTCGATTTATAAGGGGCTAGTAAGAAAGATTCAGTCGGGAAAACCGACTTACATACACCCTTACCCTCAGTAAAACATAAACTTTTCTAGTTTATTAATATTATTAGTCCATCTCTAAATTGGGCGGAATGGTACATTTGTATGGGAGGTAGCAAAAGGGGCGTGGCTAGACTGAAAGTTTTTTCTCCAAAACTTTATCCTGATTTAGATTTACTAAATATATTATTTGGGAACGATCGCGTTTGATCTATTGGTATTACTACTCGATTTCTAAAGTGGGCGGAATGATGTATTTGTAAGGTAGGTACCAGAAGCGGCGGGGCCATGTAGCACATTTGCAATGCCGTAAGTAGTATTGGGGTAATATTAATCCATGCAAAGTTTCAAACCAATTGCATCTATTGCATCTTCTGAAAGTTATCGTGCTTACAAGACAGACAGACAGGTGGACATGGCTCATACGACTTAAAAAGTCGCGAATCGAATTTGGTTCAAAGAAACCTAAGGTCTAAAGTGACTCCTTCTACGTGTTACACTTTTGGGTTGTATCAAATGATATATGCACTCCTACCAGTAGGGTGAGGGTATAAAAATGTTATAAATGGTTTTAGAAATGTTGGCTGAAAAACATAATTTTTTAATACAACTTTTAATATAACTTCGAAACTATTGATCAGTTTAAAAATAACATAAGACAGACAACCATAAGAAGCAAATAAATTTCAAATTTTTTGATACATTTATCTTTATAAACGGGTAAATATTCGAAAAAATTTAAATGCGTAAATGTGCTATAGTGGGAATACTGATTTCCTAATTGTTTTTATTTGTTGCATAGTATTATCCAAAACTTTTTGTTTGAGTGTTTCAAAACTTAAAACACAAATGAAAATGTATGGAACTTTCGTTATTCTTTTAGAAAACTTAACTAACTCAACTTGCATGTTTTCAATATGCATTCAAAATTGTTATAATTTCAACGATAAATGGTCTAAATCCAAATTTTGATGTCTTAACATAACGAAAGGAAGAAATTTTACTCGGTATATTGAATTACAATATATTTTTGGGATGACTTTTAGTTAATGTTCACAGCAGTTGGTTACCGATGGCCCGACCAGATTGACAACACAGGTTAGGTTTGATGAAATATATTTGTTTCTTTATTGCCAAGTTATGGCGCAACCTAGTGTTTAAATTCCTTAAAAAATACAATTTAATTCAGTTAGCTAAATCGATTTTGACTTAAATTTATACATACTTTATAGTATCGAAACCATCAAAATGTAGATGTAGATGAATTAAGAATGATTCATGTGCAACCAACTGATGTAAAACAGGAAATTCATTTTAAGTAAATTAATGTAAAGTAAATATAATGATAAAGAGTAGTGATAGACAACTGTCAAAGAATTCATTTTACTACTAAATTTATAACTATGTAGAGGGTTGTATAAACGGTGATGGAGACTGTGGCGGTTACAGTTAATATTATTTTAATAACACTGTTCAACAAGGGTTTTTTTTCTTGTGTTTCATTATGTGTTTCTAAGAGTTTTTGACATTGGAAATTCAAATACGTAATCAGAATTTTGCTATCAGGCTTAGTTTTTTGGTTATTTGAAAATAAGTTTTGTTTTCCATTAAAAATTTGTATGGAGGCGATTGTTTAAAAAATTTAGTAAAAACAGGTGGAAACATCAGCAACATGCCTTTTCGGCAGCAAATATCGCCCTATTCTATTTTATAATCACCTTATTCTCTTTTTTATATTCTAAGTAAAATTGGGATGCAACATGTCCTTGAAAGTGCGTTTTTTTATTTGGATTTCTTTTATTTAAATTCAAATAACTAACAAAGTGTGCCTGATAAAAAAAATCGGAAAACATATTTGAAATCATGATATTAATAATAAATAATAGTAATCACAATTCAGATACCCAGAAAAATATTCGCTGACTGCTCTGGAACATTTTAGGACACTGCAAGGATATTCAGCATAAAATAAATAAAAAACTTTCTTAACTAATAGAAAATACATATTTGTTGTTCTAATTTTTCATGTTTTAAGCTCTACTAGTATCGGTTATTGTATTTAGAAAAGATTCTGTTGGATCAAATAGAGTTTTCATTACATTTATGCAAAATGTTTTTTAATGCAACACGAAGAAAGCTGAAAAAATTTAAATCCAAATAACTAAAAAACTGTGCGTGATGAAAAAAAATCTGAAAACATATTTGAAATCATGATATTAATAACCATAGGAATCACAATTCAGACACCCAGAAAAATGAAAAATATTTTTTTTTTGTATAACAGTGTAAAGGATTTTTAGAGCTAAACAATACAATAGCTTCATATCCACTTTAAAAATTTTTTATGAATAAGGCCGAATATATTTAATAAAATACCCAAATACCTGAAGTTGATGACAAGTAATCAAAATATCCCAATTTTCTATTTTAGCCAAGTCACGCAAAATTTTTACAAATTATGTAACTTTGATTGCTCACTGCCAACAAAGAAATTTATTTAAAGCAGCATATTTGTCGAAGTATTTTCTCTCGTGTTTAGGATTCTGCGCTGTAGAGTAAGAAAAGTAATCATCTACCACCTCAAAGTTATACTGCCTTCTTAAGAAAGAAAGTCACATCTCAATTTTAGTAGTTTTGAGATACGTAACTTTTAACTTATATACCTAAATATACTAAATAATTCGTTTTAGGAGAGCAGTATAGTTGTCAACGTTCGCGCAGCGTCGTCTCCCGCGGCTTTATTGTTTTAAGCCGAACAATTGTCAGGCTGATATCGTTTTGGCTCGGTGGTGAACAATCTACTCCGTCGTCACTTATGCTGCCTTCGGGTACGAGCAGAGAACGAAAGTGTTCCCTCCATATTTGCAGCACACTCTGAGAGTACGTGGCCATATTTCCGTCGGTGTCCTTATAGGTGGGTATTCCAGATTCAAAACCTTTGCTTTTTATTTATTGGTAGAACTTTAGGGCTACACCTCTTTCCCTGTACTTTCCGATACCCTGGCTCTTTCTTTTATTCCATAGAAGCTTTTTCGCCTGAAGAGACGATTCGTCTTGGCTTCAATTTTGCCATGTATGCAGCATCCATTTTCTCAGACAAGCGGCATTCCTCATTGTACCAGGGCTGGTCTGAGCATGGTTTTTCACAACCCAGTACGGTTGTTGCAGCAGTGGTCATAGAATTCGCAATATGCTGCCACTATGTGTCGGGAACATCGGAATTAGGATCGTTTCAATTTAATGATTAATCTGGTTTCTTGTCTTTTGATCGGGGGATATCCAGATTGCCTTGACGTATCTTTATGCGGGAATCTGGGCCCACCCACTATCATGCTTCTTGCCGATAGTGGGTCAGTCTGAATCCGACATCGAAGGTGTTGTTGTGTATACTGAATTTTCCGTCTGCTGAACCAAAAGCAGCTTCCTTTCCTTTTTTAGCACTAAACTCTCCCAGAACAATTTTAATGTCAGGGCCAGGGCAGCGGTCATATATTTCCTCCAGGCGTTCATAAAATGCATCAATAATGTCGTCTTTGCCTTCCGCAGGAGCGTGTACACAAATCAGACTGATGAAAAAATATTTCGCTTTAATGCGGATAGTGGCTATTCGGACACTTACAGGATTAAACAGCGGTTAAACGACGACTATGAATATGCATCCAAATTCTTGTCTTTCTGCATTGTAGATGCAAAAGATGTCACAGTTTCCTGTCCTGTCCCGTCCACTGCATTTCCTGTATGGCAGTGATGTCAGCCTTGTGTTTGACGACGACATCCGCTATTTGTTTTTTTTAATCATATCTAGGCATTGAACATTTCAGCCGACAATCTTATGAATTGACATCTTCTATATATATAAAATGGAATGTGTGTTTGTTTATTTGTTTGTTTGTACCTTATAGGAGACGAAACCTCTGGACCGATCTTCCTGAAATTTTCACAGCATTTAACTGGGACTCTGGCATGACTTATAGGGTACTTTTTTTCGACCACGCCCATTTTTTTAAAATAATATGCAATAGCGGAGCATTGCCGGGCCCACTAGTATCATACATAAATATAATCGATTTGTTTTCATTTCTCTATAACACAGTGCAACAGTGAAAAAACACCCGAACGTGACTATATAGGTTCGATAGTACAACCGGAGCTGAGTAAAACCCTAGCTCAGTTTGGCTCGATTGGCTACCAAAATTTTTTTTTGGCCCTCGTAACTTTTGAAATCTCTTGGATCCATTGAAAAAAGGTGACATCAGTTTTTGGCCAACAGTTTGTACAGTGTTTAATCTAGCTCTTTCTCTTCTTAAGCAAAGTTGTAGCTAATAGTCCGATTAAGAAATTGATATAATAAAATTTCCCAAAAAAATTAGACATCCCTCGTTTGTTTTCAAAAACATTCGAAAAAATTCTAATTTTTTCACTATTTTAAATATAAGTCGTAGGGAGTCCAGATTTTCTGCATACTCTATTCAGTGAAATTGTAGTTTAGGTAACACCGAAAAACTTCTCTGAACAAACCCATGCAATCTGAACAAGTCTAGGGGTTTTAAATAGCTCTCAAAACACACTACATACTTTAAACAAATCAGTTTTTTAGAAGTTTTGGGCGATTGTGCAAAGTTTTTGCTTGGTATATTTACCAAAAACTTACTTATTGTGTAACTGAACAACTTTTGTAAACAACCAATATGATCAGAATACTCCACCCCTTTAATTGTTCACAAAGAGCATTAGGGTGTTCCTTACATGACATTTTTTCGAATTTCGTTAAAAATATGTATTAATTGCGATGTTGGTCATCTAGCTTCACCTAACATTTGTTTTTGCTAAAATTACGAATATATTGTGAACAATTTTGTATCGATACTTAGGCATTAGGGTGTGCCGCAATGAGGTTAAAGTTCGAATTTGTTCTTAAATCAGTTTATTGCCGCTGAGTATTTTTATTTTGTATACAGACTAAGTAGTAATAAGCCGTTCAATAGCTGAAGTGAATACCTAAAATAGTATGTCTTTACTTTTGCCCTATCTCTTATAGACGCCAAGATATTTGATGTAGAAATTGGGGTATTTTTGAAAAAATTTTCAAAAATTTTGAAATTGGATTCCGAAGTAGTTTATTATGGGCAACTATATATTTCAACTTTTTATGGTTAATCAAGTTAAAATCTATATGTTCAAATAGTATATGTGCATATTATCAATATCTCTGTCAATTCTCGAGATATCAGGGGTAGCCAATCTAGCCAAACTGAGCTAGGGTTTTACTCAGCTCCGGTTGTACTATCGAACCTATATAGTCACGTTCGGGTGTTTTTCAAAAAGTTTGATTTTGTGTCATAGTGTAATTATTTCAATTTATGCATTACTTTTTCGTAGAATTTGTAATATACAAACCCATATCTAAGTTTGCATCTGCCTTTGGTCATAATTTTATGCCGTGATACTGTATGTAAATACGAGTAGTAGTGTGTAGCTTTGTATGTTAGTATGTATTGTTATGGTTAAGGCTTTTCGTTACTCATTTGTTTGCATATGTTTGAATGGATTTAATAGCAACAACAGCAACAAATCCCCAAACGTGTTTTTGGCGTTCTCTCGAACTAAAGTAATTGTTATTGTTTTTTTTATTGTTTGTCATATCAAAACGTTGGTTAATAGATTTTGTTGATCCATATAGTGTCACACGACGTGCATACGAATACACACTCTCGTACAAACAAACTAACTTCGACGATCAGTTGCAGTTAAAAGTTCAATTGTATTGATGCTAACAACAAGTTGTTGTTGTTGTTGTGTGTACTGATCTTGAACGCAAAATGCAAATTTTATGAAACTAGTGCGCTGTCGCATTCATGCGTACACGTCCGCCCTGTGTTTCGAGCACCTGTGCGTCGCACTAATATCGCTAATTGAGGAAACATTCGCGCAAAGGTTACGACAATTATTGGCATCAATATTTTATTTTCGTGAGATTCATGTTGCCGTGAATTTCATATTTTACAACGCAAAATGAAAGTAACTATCTATAGATACGCCTTCGGAAATGTGACTGCTTAGAAATATTTGCTACTACAATAGGGTCGCATGGTCATGATAGCAAGGTTTGTTTGAATGCACACAGAATTAGAAGAGTTAATCCCCGTCAGTTTTTTAAGTATTCAACTTAGGAGTCAGACCCAAAAATTCTAGTCGACTCGTGTAATTTATAAAACTTTTTATATTTAATTATTTTTCTAAACTATCTAGAGTTTTGCGAATACGTTTTGAAAACTATTCGAAATGGTTGCATAAAAATAAAATTCATATTAAACAACTGTATACCAAAAATCCAAATTTCATAAAATAAGTTTCCGCGTCCTAAAGGCAAAGGTTTTGAGACAGGGATCGCCACCCGTTAGGAGAGAGATTATGCTGCATATATGGGGGGAACAATTTTGCACTCTGCTCGTTCCCAAAGGCAGTGACAAAATCACGCCAGTCATAGACGACAACAAGGCAATTGCACGGCTTAAAAACAACAAAGGTGCGTTTCAAGTGTGAGTACCAACTATCGCGGGATCAGCATTTTACCCATCGCAAACAAAGTCCCGTCTAGTTTGTTAAGTGAAAACTTAAAGCCTATCCTAGCGAACCTGCTTGGACCTTATCAGTGTGGCTTTAGACCTGGTACTAGAGATGGGCACTCGGCACGTGATTGACGTGAATCACGCGTGATTCGGTTTTTCGGATCTTTCCCCACTTATAAAAGCTTGCAAAAAACTAGTCGGATACTTTACACGCTCAGAACTAAACAACAAACCCAGTAAATCGTGAAAACATCTTTGGAGGGAATATGAAATAACACTGTTCAAAAAGGTTTTTTTTCTTGTGTTGAATTTTGTGTTTCTAAGAGTTTTTGACATGGAAAATTCAATTACGAAATCAGAATTTCCATTTATAACACTATGACACAATTTGATGGTCATTGTCTCGGGGGTGAACCAAACCAATATCAAACGATAGCATTTGACCTCAGTAACAAAACCCTAAACTCCACAACGCCACAATTTTTGTGTACAGTGGGTTAAAATTGGATTTTTTTAGTCAAAAGTCAAATAAAAGAAAATGAACAATCATGTGTAAAAATAGGTTTGGGATAGTTCATATCTGCGGAAACATACAGTAAAATTTTCAGAGGAACATTTCATCAGAACATTTGAACCCTCCAGCTCCTACCCTTAGGATGAATTTTAAAAAACAACTTCAAAGTTAAATTTCTCAAAATGTTCAAAATGGGTGGCAGATAGAGGGTTAAAATATTTCACGGAAATATTCCCCCGAAAATTTGAATGTAGGTACCCGAAGACATGAACTATCCCAAATCTATTTTTACATATGATTTTTCATTTTCTTTTATTTTACATTTGACCAAAAACATCTAACTTTAAACCACTGTAAACAAAAATGTGACGTAGTGGAACAAAATGGATTTGATATTGGTTTGGTTCCCCCCGAAAAAGTATGTTGCACTGTGTAATTTGTATGGAGGCGATTGCAGAAAAATTTAGTAGAAACAGGTGACAACATCAGCAACATGACTGTTCGTCTGCAATTATCGCCCTATTCTATTTTATGATCACCTTATTCTCTTTTAATTACTCTACGTTAACTTGGGATGCATTATGTCCTTGAAAGTGCATTTTGTACACTCTCTTAGTAATTTTTTCCATGAATGCTGCAGCGACATGGCCGGTAAATATAGTGAAAGGTCCCACAAAGGTTTTCTAACTTTAGAAAAGCGTTACGAAGTAAAATAGATGCCTACTATGCTCGCTGACTGCTGCTGGTATATTTAAGAAGACTGCAAGGATATTCAGCATAAAATATAGAAATAACATTATTTACTAATAGAAAATACATATATGTTCTTCTTATTTTACATGTTTTAAGCTCTTTTAGTATCGGTTATTGTATTTAAAAAAGATTCTGTTGGATCTAATAAAGTTTTCATAACATATATGCAAAATGTATTTTAATGCAACATAAGGAAAGGAGAAAAAAATCAAATTACTAAAAAACTGTGCCTGATGAAAAAAATCTGATAACATATTTGAAATCATGATATCAATAACTATAGGAATCACAATTCAGATAATGGAAAATATTTTTATTAATCTTTTAAGATAGCTTTAATATTTTTTTATCTTTTAAACAATCTTTTAACTTTTTAAAATCCTTTCAAAGATTGCTCAATGTTCAACAATAAGCAACTACGTTTTATGGTACGAAAAACTTTGTAAAATTTGCTCAGAAGAAATGTGTGAAAAACTAAATTTTAAACCTCTATCCCATGCAGTTCAGCTGCAAGTGAATAGGGTGTTTTCTACGTCAGAAAGAATATTAGAAGAAAAAAAGTCGTTTAAGTGAAGAAAATGTTGATAAAATTTTATTTTTACACAAAAATTCTTAGAATAATTTTTATTCTTGAATTTATTTATTGTTGATCTGTTAAGAATTATGATATTTTCATAGTTCGGTTTGAGATCAGTTCTATTGGCAATTATTTATTATTGCCAATAGGTTTTTAATCAAGAGTTTGTGAAATGTATTATGTTGACAGCAGGTTAGGCGTATGACGTCATTTTGACATTAACCACAATGTCTTGTCAGCGCCCTTTGCTGTGCCTTCTCCTCTATCATCACAAACCTTAAGGGAAGAAAGCATCTCAAAGTTAATAAGAACGCACCGGAGGGAAAACAAGACACCAAAATAAATATATATACCTTAAGGGAAGAAAGCATCTCAAAGTTAATGAGAACGCACCGGAGGGCACTATTTTTTAAGTTTGAAGAAGTTTGTAGCGACTATTTTCTAAGGGCATGCATGCTTTCATGAGTGAAACGCATACCTGTTTGTCAAAATCGGTTACCAAATAGTTAAGTTATTAATCGAGAATCTTTTGAAGTCCATAAAAAAAATTGGTCACCAATATCGCCACAACTGAGTATATGGTTTTATTACCCTTCGATAGTCTAATCGAACCTAGGGTGATCAGTTCGGTTTTCAGAAACCGGCTACTCGGTTTTTTTCACTCATAAAAACCGTCGGTTTTTTTTAAATCCCTGTTTTTCGAATAATCCGGTTATTTTTTGTCGAATCTCGGTTTTTTGGCGTTTGATCCTTTTTATTTAAATTCATTCATAATTGTATTAAATGTGTACTCGTACATGTTTATTCCAGCTTCTGCCGGCTTCTGAGACTACAATATGGGAGAAAATATATGATTTCTATCTATCCAAAAAAGATAAGTTAAAGAAAAAATTGATTTACTTAAAGCAGAAAAACCAGCGCATCTCTATTGTGGTCGATGAATGGTCGGATATATCTTACATAAAATACATAAATGTTACTGTGCGAACACTTGATCCCGAAAGCAAAACGTTCAAAACCAATTATCAGTAAATTTATATGAAATTTTAAAAAGACGTATATCAGAAAGACGTATTCAAACACTGAATACTCTCATTTTGTATTTAAGTACGAGTAAACTCCCAACAAAATAGTTAAGGTCCATTTTGTATTCACGATTATTTACTGAAAAACAAGATTCGTTTACAGATTTAAATGGCGAAATGATCGTTGATGCCACTGACGATACTATAGAAACAGAACTAAATAAAGCTATAAAAAACGTTCAAAATCCAAAAACTACCATTAAAAACTCTACCAAAAATTTTCTTTTGGAAGATTTTTTATATATGAATAAGAGCGGCAAAAGGACTGTAAAGCTTGACAGATTATTAAATGCCTTGTACACAATAAGTCCAACTGGTACATTGAGTGAGAGGGCATTTTTAATGGCAAGTTTTATAAAATCAAAGAAAAAAATAGTTATACACCCAAGCACTTAAATTGTATCTTATTTCTTAAATGTTACTTTAGGGAAAACTAAAGATTAAATTAAATATATTTTTATATAATCAAGTATTTACAAATGAATTGTTATGTTTTGTTTGTCTTTGTTAAATACCAAACTGATCTCAGTAATGTTTTGCATTGTAATTATAATTAAACTAAAATTATACATTTTTAAGTATATTTGAATTTTTTTTTTGTTATTTTTCAAAAAAAAATTTTGTCAAAAATTGTGTTTTAATTTGTTATTTGGCATACATTTGAAAACCGGATTATCCGGTTTTTTGTGAATTTCAAAAAAAGCAACCGGTTTTTTTAAATGCTATTTTTCGAATAATTCGAAAACCGGTTTTCGCAAAAACCCGAATAATTGATCACCCTAAATCGAACCTATACTGTCAAGTTCATGTATCTATTTTGCAAAAAGTCTTAATTTGTTGCATAGTGTAATTATAGAAACATAACACTAACATTTTTTTACTTTTTATTTGGCGTGAATGTCGTGATTCACGCTCACGTGAACGTGCGTGAGTACAAAATTTACTCACGTGAGCGTGCGTGAACGTGAGTAGCGAAAAAAATTTTGAGCGTGTGTGTGCGTTCGTGAACGTGAGTCAAATTTACTCACGTGCCCATCTCTACCTGGTACATCTACGATCGACCAAATATTCACACTATGACAAATCCTTGAGAAGACCAGAGAAATGCAGATCGACACCTGCCATCGGTTTACAAAGCTGCATGCGACAGTCCGATACGATAGAAATTAGTAGATGCTATGGCTGAGTTTTGTATACCCGCGAAGGTGATACGACTTTGCGGGATGGCACTCACTGACACAAAAGTCTTCAGTGAAACTAGGCAAGAATCTGTCAGAGTCATTTTCTACCAAGCCAGGCTCTAGGCATGGCGACAGTCCGTCATGCGATCTCTTTAACATCCTAATGGAGATAATTATGCGAAAGGCTGCAGGAAAAAGGATTGAAACGATCTTTAGTCACATGCTACTCGCGTATGCCAATGATATAGATATCATTGGCAGAAGACTGCAGAATGTTACGGCGGCATTTCCTAACATTGAAAAGCAATCGGAGGAAGAGGGTCTGGGGATAAATGAGAACGGAGCCAAGTTATTTGTTTCAACGAACAAAGAGTCTACTCGTTAAGGACGCTGCGTGAACGTTGAGAACTAAAACTTTGAAGTGGTAGAAAATTTTGTCTACCTTGGCTTCGTAAAATGTACTGTAATGTAATGTCAGCCTGGAAATCAAGAAGACAAAACAAAGATCCAACTCTACGACACACTGATTCTACCTGTCTTGCTGACAATTTTTTTACAACTTTGGATTTGTCGCGTACTTTGATCAGGAAGAAATCCGCATATGTTGAAACATATGTCAACAGCACATTGTTCGGATTCAACGAAGGCGATATAGCCTTGGACATTGCTGCATTAGCTGCATTTATTTCATACAACGAGATGAAGCCAATAAAAAGAAGTGACAGACGGCGGTCATTCCTACTGATGCTGACAAAACAATCGGCACTACCAAACATAGAGGAACGAGCGCTGAACAACCGCATAACCGTATATCCAAGGATACGGAACGCAATGGAAGCATTTGATGTTAAAGTAAGAAAAAACAATTCTAATGTTCAAAAGCAAAATAACTACATTATTTTGTTCTTTTTAGGTATTATCAAGACCGGCAGAAGGAGCTGCACCGTTCTGAGTACGGACGGCAACGGGAAAAAAGGGCCTATTGCCATTCCTGTAACAATCCAGTTTGTTCGGAGCATTCAACACTTATGCATCGACGCTACACCTGCACAGAAAATATGTTGGAAGAGGGACAATCTACACAACAATAGCTTTTTAGGCTTTTTCCATATAAATCTCATATAAAATTAATAAGGTTATATATAAAAAAAAAATTTTTCTAACATTCATTATACATGTATAATTAGTAAATAGTAAAAAAACAAAAAAAAAATTTAAAAAAAATGCGTTTTCATATAAAATTCCATACAAATAGAAATAGGTCACTGTGGACCTTGTACTTCGTATAAGGGCAACGGATGACTCAACCGTCGGAGGGTTAATAGTGAGTAACGTCGTCGTATGAACCATATGTATGAGGTTAAGGAGCTGTTTTCCAAACTTGGTGTGACGAACTCTCTATGGACTGTAATAGACCAAAGCGCTTGGAATTCTATCCTACATGCGGCTACTGATGTATGAATTTCTGTTGCTGTTGCCAAAATAAGAAGAAGAATTAAGGCATTGAATTTGCTGATATCTATAATATAAAAATAAGTCGCTAAATGTGTTGCTAAGCGCAAAACTCGAGAACGGTTGGACCGATTTGGCTCAATTTTTTTTCAGTTATTCGTAATTGCCAGGAGTAGGTTTTTACGAAAGAAAATTTTGGGAAAATCCTCCGGAAAATTTGAAAAATCGAAAATTGCCTTTTTGTACGGAATTTTGTATGCAATTGATACGGAATGGATTTTCGAATAGAAAAATAAAAAATTTTTGTGGAAAAATTCGGAAAATTCCGGAAAAATTTTAAAAAAATATTTTTTTTTCGATTAAATTTTGGACGATGTAACTGTGAAAAATTTCGGATAATTATTCCGAAATGACTTTCGAATGGAAAAATTCTTGGTGGAAAACTCCGGAAAAACTCGAAAACTTGGATATTTTTCGACGAAATTTTGCATTTTAACGTATAGTTTGATAATTTTGGACGATGTTAATGTAAAAAATGTCAGATAATTATTCCTAAATGACTTTTCAAATGGAAAAATAGAAACATTTTTGGTGGAAAACTCGGAAAATTCCGGAAAAACTAGAAAAAAACTTTATGAATACAGTTGATTTAAAAGTGGAAAATTCGTTATGATGCGTGGAAAGTTTCGGATTACTATGAAATTTATTATGTTATAATAAAAGACGTTTTGAATGACACAAAAATATAACAGATGCTTTCAAATGACGTCATTTGAAGCCGAAGTTGTTGATTAATCCGGCTACAATCCGAGTTATAAGGTAATGGCGTCTCATTTCACAGTGGAACAGTGAAAAACCACACAAACGTAGTTATGCGTGTCTGATAGTATTACTGGAGCTGAGTAAAACCTTAGCTCAGTACGACAAGAATAGTAAATTTCAAATAATTTTATGTCTTCGTCGCTTATTCTAAAAAGTAACAAAATAAAATCTTTGTCACTTTTTTAAAATAGGCCGAAACATTGCATTTATTTTCGTTGCTTTTTTAAAAAATTACGAAGGTATAATATTTTTTAAAATTAACTATTCTAGGAATATCTTTAGCAAAGTGTTAACTAAGCTAGCGTTTACTCAACGTTCGGATGTTTTCGAAAAAGTCAGATTTTGTGTATTTTAACTTGCTTTTAAATATTCAGATTGAAGGGCAAATACACCATCGAGCGGGAGCTTTGTTACCACCACCAAACGAAGATCATAAGTTCCTACAGATATATTTCGTTGGTGATTTAGCAATTGTATTAGATCAACGTTGTAAAATTTTTACTGCGATTAAACTCTAAATGATCGATCAATTTCAAAATCTTCTGCATTAGCATAACGCATTGGTCAGATTGTTCAAAACCGCATTGGATACGATGCATTTTGACGACCACAAAACTTTATCAGAGCAGACGAAAGAACCTCTGGAGGCCATGGAAGACAATTCAATGCTCCCACTAATAATGAAGTCGCAGTGGTAATTGTTGGGGAGAAATTGTTCTCAAGCGTCGGGATAGTGGACACTGCACTTTAATACCCGTTGATGTTCTGCCGTGGAGATGATGGCTATCATCTCAATTTAAAGATGGTCAATATAACGAAATCTTTGTTTACAAGTCATCACTTCTCTTTATTTTCCATATAAGTTCGAATTCGTATTTCAGGAGAAGCAACGAATTAAAAGGATAGCTTAATGGATTTGTATGCCTATCGATTGATGATTTGGCAAGAAGGAGACAATCGTTTGTAAAGATATCGCAGGTTATTTCAACAGTACAGCGTTGACATGTACGTCAAGGTCGAAACTGAGCGTCTCAATTTTATTCGTTTTAATCAGTTGCCACATTGCGAGAAGCTTGAAAACGATACGCATTGGAACTCAACGCTCGCCGATCTCCCTAGATGTGTCAGCTGAAGGTGGGATCATAATCATGTTGCAAAATTTGAATCATCCGAAATTGTTTGACGGTACTCGGTTGTCTGTCAAGAAACTGATAAACAATGTGATTAAAGCGACGATCATCAAGGGCAAATTTAAAGCAGAGGAAGTCCTTATTCCACGAATTCATATTATTCCAACCGACCGTCCCTTCCAATTCTAGCTAATTTAATTCCTCATGATGACAATTAATAAATCGCAAAGCGCTTCGTTGGAAGGTTGTGAGATCACCCTCGAAGTGTCGTGATTTCGCACGGTCAGCTGTACGTTCGCGTGTCGGCAAACCGCCTTCATTCGAAAAACATTGTTTATCAGATCGATCTTCACTGATTTAAATTAAATTCAAATAAATTAAATTAAAATCTGAACTATCTGTGTTTTAATATAACCCTAGAGCTTATATGAAGGCTTTAGCATAGGAGCGAGACGAAGTTTGCCGGGTCCGAAGTTGTATGGCAGAACAACGTTTGCCGGGTCAGCTAGTTTTATTTAAATTTTCCAACAACTTAATTCCAATACCAAATATAAATTGACTAAAAAAATCTTGCGTTAGATTGTTCGATCTAACTTTCACTTTCATAAAACGGAATTGAAAAGTGAAACTCATATGTGTTAAAAGTCCAGCATCCCTGAAAACACATTGAATCAATTCGGCAAATCAAAACAATGTTAATGACGTGTAAATAAGCAATCGGCTACCAAGGTGAACCCCTCCTGTGTTCATTTGCTAGACATGCCATACAAACAACAATGAAATAAATGTTCTACCTGTAAAAGGCCAAATAATTAATACGAAAAAATAGACAATATATAGAACAACAATTATTCTCATTATTTTCATTATCATTGTTCGATTTTTTTCTTTCCCCAATTAATTCTAACAAATAAACAAATCAAACGTACAAAAACCACAAGTTTGAAAACAAAACAATGATTGACAACATGGAATTCGTTTGATTCTAACACCAGAATTCGAATACATATTTCGAAAGTGAATTTATTTTTTTTATAATTACTCGTATTACTATCGTTTCTGTTTTTTGCCTCTCTCGATAGATTCAGCAGCGAATGAGATTAATGATTAAAATTCTGTCAGTTCATACTGACAGACCTTGAATAGTAACACAAGATTAGCGCGATTCAGGTGGAATGACCCCAGAGAGGGATAATACGAGAAGCATTAAGATTTATCCGAATCAAATGAGCGGCTGTAGGTCATTACGCCCGTTTGTTAATATTAAAACGGAAGCAAAGGTAAGTGCGTCTGACATAACTAACTAGTTGGGTGTACGGAGTGTCTGTATGTATGTAACTGTGTATTTAATGGTATATATGGCGTATGTACGTGTGTAACTATCTTGTGCCTATACAACTAATGCGTGTATTACGATAATGTATTTAATAGATGTTGGGAAGCAATTGCTTTGATACCGAATAGGGGGAATATAAATAAAACAGTGCATCAACATTTTTTGGTATATTATAATTCAATTTAATTTTTAAATTTTCTTTTCGTTTACTGTATACAAAAGCAAGAGGAAATAGATACTTCATTGCGGTCTCAAATTATATAAATTTTTTAGAAAATGCCATAGTTCATCTTGTTCAGAGCAAACCAAACTTTAAGTCGTATTAAAAGTTTATTACTGAAACAAACGCCTATTTAGAGGATCTTATGAAAACTTGTTGTTTTGAAGAAATTAAAGAATTGGGAAAACGATGGACTAAAGGGATCAAAAACGAAACAAACGGACAATACGGAGGAATAAAGGTGGCATGTCACAATTTCCACAAATATTGCGACATAAAGTCTATGAACGTTATGATACCTTTTATTGTGTCTTAATGTCCCGCAGCCATTTTGGCCACGTCCCACTCCGGCCTGATGCCACTTATTCTAAACGAGCATTAAAATTAACAGTCCCGACCACAGAAGACTATAAAAAAATTGCAGCAAGTCGATCGTAATCGATAATAAATTCTTCACAAAGTGGTCAGATGATGAACTTATCACGGATTTCGAAAGGCGTCATCCTTGTGCGTGATTCTGAATTGGCCATTAACTCAACAATAAAACTTTCTGCTCGTTAGCCAACTCGGTGTTTGTTTCAATACACTTACTTACTTACTTAAGTGGCCAATTACAACTTACGAACGTGGTTCATAAATTTGAGGCCTGAAGTATTAAAGAATTCCACACGCTTCGTTCTTCTGCATGCGTTATCCAGTTAGTCCTACCAGATGGTGGCACGTCGCCAACCACTTAGTCCTTTCAACGTAGTTTGGGTCTCTCTGCTCTGCGCCGTCCTTCAGGTTCGCCTTCAAACACGTTTCTCGTTGGAGTATTTACATCCATCCTGGCAACCTGTCCCAGCCATCGTAGTCTTTGGATTCTGTCTCTTAGCTACGTCGATCTCGTGGTAAAGCTCATACAGCTCATGGTTCATCCGATGGCGAAACTCGCCGTCGACACAGATAGGTCCATATATTTTTCGAAATACTTTTCTCTCGAATACTCCAAGGTTTTATATGTCCGTTGTTGTAAGCACCCACGATTCAGCAGCATACAACAGAACGGGTAAAATTAACGCCTAGTACAGCTGTTTCTTCGTATCTCGAGTTTAGTTAGTATTACTAAAGTGCTGCCGAAGTCCGTAAAAACATCTATTGGCTAGCACAATTCTCCGCTTAATTTCTTGGCTGACATAATTTTTCTTGTTGACGGCAGATCCGAGGTAGGTAAACTCATCTACTACCTCAAAACAATAATTTTTAACGTTGACGCTGCGTCCCCATCGAGAGGACTCTTTGTTCGTCGAAATCATTATTTTTATTTTGTCCTCGTTGACCGCTAAACCCATTTTTGGTGACCCCTTTTCTAGCGATGAGAAAACTGCAGCAACATCCCGCAGATTTCGGCTAATGATGTCTATATCATCGGCATTGGCTAGTGGCATGTGGCTCTTTTGGAAAATGGTGCCAGACATGTTGACACCAGCCTTTCTCATCACCATAACTATATTAAATAGTATACAGGACAAGCTATCACCCTGCCTGAACCTCTTTCTGTGTGGAATGGTTCAGAGTGATCTTTACCAATCTTAACTGAGGATTTTGTGTTATCCAAAGTACATCTGCAAAGTCGAATCAGCTTTGCAGTAATACCAAGCTCAGACATGGCCTCATATAGCCTATTCCTTATCGGATAGTCGAAGGCACCTTTGTAGTCGACAAAAAGGTGGTAGATGTCGATCTGCTTTTCATGGGTTTATTCCCAGGATTTGTCGTAAGGTGAATATTTGATTCGTCGTAGATTTACCAGATCTAAAGCCGCACTGACATGATCCAATTAGTTTTTCACACAATATGCTTGAAAGGACCTTGTACGCAATTGGTAATAGGCTTATTCTACGGCAGTTTTTACATTCACTACGATCTACTTTCTTCTATACGGGACATAACAGACTGAGACTCCAATCCTTGGGCATGCTCTACTCATGTCAGATGTTCTCCATGAGCTGATGCATGCTCCTAATCAGCTCCCGCCCGCCAGCCTTAAACAATTTAGCAGGGAGACCATCGGCTCCAGAAGCTTTGTTGTTTTTAAGGCGGAGATTGCCACACGTATCTCGCTCTGGCTCGGAGGTGGACAGTTCATACCATCATCATGGATTGGAGCGGGGTCTTCTAGAGTGGTGTCCGTATCCAGTTAATTTCTGAAATGATCTCTCCATATCTTCAGAACGATTTTCGGGTCTGTCACTAGCTGGCCATCGCTGTTCTTGCAGAAGGGCAACAGTGTTCCACGCATTCTCTCCTTAACTCTCTGGTAAAATTTCCGGGCTTCTCCTCTATTTCGAAGCAACTCTGTGCACTCATCCTGCCTTTTCTTCAGCTCCTTCTTCTTTCGTCTAAAAAGACGAGTTGCATTGAAATTTTCAATCACGCACACTCACGCTCAAAAATTTATTCGCTACTCACGTTCACGCACGCTCACGTGAGTAAATTTTGTGCTCACGCACGTTCACGTGAGCGTGAATTACGACAATCACGCCAAATAAAAAGTAAATAAATGTTATTGTTATGTTTCTATAATTACACTATGCAACAAATGAAGGCTTTTTGCAAAATAAATACAAGAACTTGACAGTATAGGTTCGATTAGACTATAGAAGGGAAATAAAACCATATACTCAGTTTGGCGAGATTGTTGACCAATTTTTTTTATAGACCCCAAAAGATTCTCGATGAATAACCGATTTTGACAAACAGGTATGCGTTTCACTCACGAAAGCATGTATTTTGTGAATAAAATAGTAAACATTAGGGTGTCCTTAGAAAAAAATTGCTATAAACTTCTTCGAACTAAAAAATTAAAAATTTGCAATTTCGATGCAAAACAGAACGATATGACGAGACACCAATACAAATATATGTATATACAGTGCACTCCGCATAACGTCAACCTCCCATTACGTCAACATCCCAAAACGTCAACCCTTTTTCATTTGTATTGTCTACTCTAAAACGTCAACCAAACCTCAAAACTCTAAAACGTCAACTCAAATAACTCAAAGTTTTAGCTTTAGTAACGGTTAAAATACTTTCATACAACCGTGTCTAATTAGTTTTAGTTTTGGGGATTCCCCTTGTGTCTATTGATGGGTAGTTATTGTCGTTTTCTGTTCAGTTGCTTCATTGATCTCGTTAGAGTTGCGCGTATAAAATGAGCTCAAAAAACCAAAAGTTCTTCAATTGCAAGCAAAAGCTAATATTTTAGATTTATTACAAAAAGGTGCAAGTGCGATGGCTTTAGCGAAACAATATGGTGTAACAAAATCAAAGATTAGTAAGATAAAATCCAAAAAAAGGCAATTTTGAAATGTTTTAATAATACATTTTCTGGACCGAGAAAAAGGAAGACATTAAGGGTATCAGAGCTGCCCAAAATGGAGAAATGTTTGTACCGTTGGTTTATTAAGCAGCGGGAAAGAAATCATCATATAAATGCATAGCGCTGAAGGAAAAAGATTCATCTAAAACTGAAAGATGAATTCACATTCAAAAACGTCAACAATTTGATATATGTCAACACTCGCGGTTTTAATTAGTTGACGTTATCCCGAGCGCACTGTATCGATGGAAAGACAACAGTCTCTTTTCCAAATCCACTGAGAAATTTGAAATCTGTTGATATTCAACCACATTACTGACTTATATGTGCGGAAAGGTACGAAAAACCGGGCTCATAGTAGTCTTTATGAGCAATTAAGGGTAAGGATGGGATTAGAATGATATGTTCACGAAAGTCGTTCAACGTTACCGTGGCTAAAATTTGGCGATCATTGTTAGTGAACAATTTGGACTCATTCAAAGTAATATTGCAAAAAGTGAAAAAAAAAATAATTTCTTCCTCAATTTTGTTTAAAAAATATGCAGAAATATGTGAAATTTTTTATAATATTTGTGCGCAAAACTCACAGCTACATTATCACCGAATATAGTTTAGCGCTATCATGAAGTATCTGTTAGCTGTTGGACAAAAACTGATGACACCTTTATCCAAGGGACTCAATGATTTTGCGAATCTTTTGGGGTCCATAAAAAAAAATTGGATACCAATCTCGCTAAATTGGGTTTTATTTTTATCGTATAATCGAACCTATACTGTCAAGGTCTTGTTTTTTTCACAGTTGCACTGTGTTATGTGCCTTCTGTTATATATTTTAATATATTAATATGGAAATAAATAAATTGATGAACCCATGAATACATAATATCAAAATAAAATATAATAATTTTATTTATTTTATTTTACTTTAAACTGTTTGTTTGTTAGTTTTAGTCGATCGTGTTTTATATATTAAATTTACGTTAAAGTGTATCAAATGATACATCAAATTCGGCTTACGATCAGAAAAGTGTTTTTTATTGTTTGATATTTTTTGGTCAAATTCAGTGTGTCACGCACTAGGATGACGCGTTTCGAACGCGTTGGTACATCATCGGCTGTATATATATCTACAATTATGTCAAACATGTACATGCGGAGTAGATATCAGCCGAAAATGTCCAGCACCAATTATAGTTTGAATTTAACCGTTAACATTCAAACATGAGAAATGGAGGAAATTCTTTCCCCACGATTTTACCTCAAAGCTGTCGCTGCACCATTCATGGAAAAAATTAATAAGAGAGTAAGTCAAGATATTGGGGGTGTTATTAAACTTATATAGGGTCATGCTGTACTCGACTAGACCAACAACATGAACTAGGTCACTCCTCAAGTTCCAAATGACTGTCACATAGTGTTATTATATTTATTATTTTTATTATACAAATATTATTAAACATTATATATTGTAATATTATTATAATATATTATTATATTTTATTATATCTATTACTTTATATTATAATATTACAAAGAATAAAGTCACGATTTCCTAAAACATTCACACAAAAAATGAAATCTTAATCAATGTAAAACAAATGCAAATAACCAGTTCTGTGTTAAGCGAATTTTTTTTGCTTTGCGTGATTAGCGTGAGTAGCGTGATTCACGCAAAGTATGGACTCACGCACGCTCATGCACGAAGATATTTTTGATGCTCACATTCATGCACGCTCACGTGAGCAAATTTCCAACTTACTCACATTCACGCGTGAATCACGCATGATTCACGTGATTCACGCCAATCACGTGCCGAGTGCCCATCTCTAGTGGCTATACGTTCACACACCGGGTTGAACCTTAAGACTATTTGTCGCAGTCTCTTGCCAACCACAAATACACATCCAAACTCGTGCTTGTCCGCATGGCCACTATAGTAGATCTCGCACATCTTCATGCGCGAGCACCCGTGTCCCGTCCACCGGATTTCCTGTAAAGCGGTTATGTCAGCCTTGTATTCTTCGAGGACTTCCGCCAGTTGGATAGAGTCACCTGGTCTATACAGTTTTCTAACATTCCAGGAGCATATCCTCTAATTATGGTCTTTAATTCGTTTGCGGTGATCGTCAACATTTTGGGGGGTCTGTTTTATTATTTTCTTACTTCTTTTCATTGCAATAGTTTAAACGTCAGTGGCGGGTTGCAAGCTCAGCGCACCTCAATACACTAAACAAGTTAATAATCATAAATTCTATTGAACCATCTAATTCTATATAACCGTAGTAATGTTTCTTGAAATACTTCCGGACTAAGCTTCATTTTAAATTTTGTTAAATTTCTTACACGGTAGTTTTGAGCTAAGCGTAACAATAACCACCTACATATGTGCATATATGTATGTGCCATCCACATTTGCAAAAATGCAACTCATCAGTATGGACCGCGGTGGTTGTCCCCGAATAGTAATCAAATGGTTTTTATTATACCGTTTCTAGCGTGCTGGTTGTTGTTCCCCCAACACAATTGCACTGCAGCCTTTTAATATGCTGATGCGTTGTTGTCACTAATTCACAGCAACTGATACACACACACACATTTGCTACTTATATACGGATGTACACATGAGTAATAGTTGATATGTACAACACCTAGCCACAAAGTAACAGACGGACAGGTATTTGTACAATTTGACATCATAGAAGATAAATTGGATACATACCAACCAACGTACCTGTATTGATATTGGAAGTGTATAAATGTCTTCAGTCTGAACCAATTTTGATGACATTAACTGTGCAGTTAGCTTACTAAAAGGATAAAAATTCAATCTAAAATGTATTTGTTTTAATATTCCTTCTGAGGGCGGAGTAGGCGTGGCAAACGTTTATTTTAGTCGTAGAGAATTAAAATTTGATACGAAATTAATGCTAGAGATATACAGAACGATTTTTTTCAATTATCTATAGTTTTAGCCCTAGATAGATATAGTACAACTGATAGCGAATTTTACCCACTGTTTTCTTTTTCTTCTTTTTATCCACCAACTAAAGGAAATTTTTAAGATTATTTTTATTTATCACAGAATTTTGAAAACTATTCCGATATTTCTGTGAAATTGAGTTATCAGTCTATTCTGTAAAAATTTAAAACTAATGGTTAAATTACAATAACTCGACTATCAATTGTAAAATCACTAAAATAATGAACACTATATTGTACGCCAGTGGCAAATTCAGTCATTCAAATACCATTTAAATGTGTTTGTCGCCTGCAAAAGCGCTGAATGTACATATGCGATTACGCACACACACACACATACACAACTTATTTGTGTTTAGTTTCAAGGATAAGTTCAGCATTTCAAGTGCAACTCATTTTGTTGTAACGAGCATTTGCGCACAAATATGTATGTGCAATACTTGTGGTCTTTAGGGTGATGATAGTGAAAATAAAATCGGATTTTGATCAACCGGTTTTAACGGATTTTCAAAAACTCATAAAACAATATTTTAACAGTGGAAGAACCATGAACTCAAGACAACACACCAGAGAGAAAGAATTAGTCAAGGCGTATGACAGTGATTAAAAGCGAGAATGAGGGAACGAGGACAACATAATGTCAAAGTGAATATTTAAAAAAATGTGTTCATTGATATTAGGTTTCTTTTTACTAGACTAAATTAGTTCTGTTTGAAGTTTTTAACAGTAACATATTTTCATAAACACATATTGGTCGTGTTTTTTTGGTATCCTATATAGGAGACCGGTATAGGATACCAAGAAAACGCTTCGCCGCTAACAAAAACAAATAACTTGGCAGCACAGTAATTTATGTCAAATAATATGTTATTTTCTTTTCATTCATTCGTAAATATTTTATTAATTGCAGTTTTGAAATTTTTGTGATATTTTTGAATAATGTTGTAATATTTAAATAAACCTGATTCACATGACCCTTCTTGGGATCTAATGTACAGCATGGACCTTAAGCCACAAATTGGAACTTTTTTCTAGGTGTTGCATGACAAATTTGCTGTAAAATAACACATTTCATTGAAAAATTATAATTCAACAGAAAATTATTTTATTTGACGTTCCCTTTTCTTTTACATTTTTTGTTTACGCCTGCAATAAAAAATTTGATCACATTTTAATTTGTACTACTATTTTGAACAACTTACCCCCGTTTAGCTTAGCATGTAATTTTATCCCCGTTAGCGTATATAGGATAACATTTGTATGGCCAAGCGCGTATAAGTTACCAACAAAACGCAACCATTGTCGGTATAACTATTTCGGATCCAGATAGGCTTGCCAGATTTAAAATTGTAAAATTCTTAACATTTTTTTTTATAAAAATATAATTTTCACTCAAAACATTTAACAAATCAAGTACAGATTTTCCAGTCAGATAAACTGACCGATAAATACCCTTACCATATGTATGACATTTTTAAAGTCTCGAGTTATTGAAACTAAATAATTTTGAATTGAAATTACTTATGTATTAAAATTTTCCTGCTTGTAGAGCGTAAATGGTTGGAGATAGAACTCTCGGATAGAACTTTTACTGACACGTATTAACACCGTTGAAAGGGTTACAGTGTAAAAAGATTTCATGAATTTGGCAACAAATATAGAGATTTTAATTCTACATCTCTGGACATAATGTAATTTTGTGTGGGGTTACCGAAAGAGTCTTTTTGGCACTAAAATCTCTAAAGAATTTAAAATTTCTTATAAGTTGTGTAAACACCTAGTTTCTTAATTTTTTCCTATGAATGCAAAATATTAAAAGTAAACTATTTTCAGCGTTTAGAGAAGTTTCTTTCATAAATTATTGGAAATATAAAAATTTTCGGTTTATTGGTATATTTGTAAAGGGTGGTTTTTAAGGGCCGATGTTGATTTTGAATAAAACCCAAATTATTTAGGAAATTTTTGTCATTTTTTTTATTATGATAATATTGGTATGGTTAAATTATGTATGGAACAAAATATCGGCCAAATGGCCGCCGCAACCTCGTCGGCACAACTCTATCCGATGGTCTAAATTCTCGATGACGCTAAGGCATAATTGAGGTTCTATGTCGTTAATGTGCCGAATTATCTCATCCTTTAGCTCTTGAATTGTTGCTGGCTTATCAACATACACCATTTTATTTCAAATAACTCCAAAGAAAGAAGTCCGACGGTGTCAAATCAAATGATCTTGGCGGCCTACCCACTTGGCGGCCACCACGTGAGGTAACACGGCCACTGAATTTGTCGCGCAAAAAAGCCATTGTTTCGTTAGCTGTGTGGCAAGTGGCACCGTCCTGTTGAAACCACATATCGTCCACATCCATATCTTCCAATTCGGGCGATAAAAAGTTTGATATAATATCACTATAGCGAACAACATTCACAGTAACTGCCTGAAAGGCCTCATGTTGCCGCCGCCAGCCCATAAACCGCACCAAACAGTCATTCTTTGTGGGTGCATTGGTTTTTTTGACAATCACTCTTGGATTATCTTTCGCCCAAATGCGGCAATTCTGCTTATTGACGAAACCACTGAGGTGAAAATGTGCCTCATCACTGAAGATAATTTTTTTCGAAAATCGATCATCCACTGATGCTATTTCTTGCCACCGTTCTCCTACAGACCCGGTTTGCTCAAATTTTTGCACGATTTTTTCGATTGTACGGACATTTGGACGATTAAATTGACCGAAAAAATCAAGAAGTGCATGATATGCATTTTGATTTGAACGTCCATTTCCATAATAAGCCTGAGTAAGTCTGAAATTGAGAAATGTCTAATGAAATGCAGAAAAGAACTTGACGTTTAGGTGTGGTTTACATTCAACATCGGCCCTTACAATTTAACCACCCTTTAGTAATTTAGGGTTAAAGCTATTTATTAAGGTGATAGCATATTCTGTAAGAACATGAAGTGTACCAATGCCAGAGCGTATGAGTTATGTGAAATTTTATTTATTACTCATACGTAAGTCATTATATTTGGTAGTAAGTGTTCAGACACAAGGACAACGAATTGCTATGACATTCAAGTTATCGACAACCTCTGAAACACAAAATTTTTTGCACCTCGTAAGACATAAATTGCCGTATTTCAACTACGATTCGTTTGTATGAAGGCAAGTATATTTTAGTTTTTTTTTTGCTATGAAAGAAACGAAAACACCTTTTCGCAGGACTAACTGCACTTATCACAAAATAACGTCATAAATCTTAAACACAAGCACAAAATTAAATATTTTTAAGAAGAAAACCTGTGCTCGTGTCCTTAAACCTATGGGTTAATTTAAAAAAAGGGTATTTTTGCGGTTTTAAAGGCACTGTCTGCCTATTTTTTCGGGTATGTTTGTTTCGCATTTTTTCTCCTATTCAATATCATTAACATTGCTTCAGACACAAAAGATATATATCCTACGTTATACCGAGATATTACCATATAAAAATATAGAAAAAGCTAAAAATGTATCCTAAGTTTGTGGCACCTAAGTTACTGGCGTAGTGTCACATGTGGTCGACTAAAATCCTTCTTTTTCTATTATTTTTTTATTCCAATTGTTGTTGTTTTTTGCGTGCGGTGCTGTTGCCTTACGTTCTTACGTGCGACAAACACAAGATGCAACCTACGAATGCAATGCAATTGCAATCCACATTTTAGTTGTCGATTGACTTTTGCAAAAGCAATACATGTGTGTTCACATTCACAGTTGGTTGGTTGGTGTAAATTGTCACGATTTACTTTCGTTTTCTATATATTAACTTTAAAAAAAGGCATAAATCCGCGCAGAAAGTGTGAGCGAGAGAAAAGACCAAAACATAAATACGAAAATAACAGCAATATTGATTTTATTTACTATCTAATATTATGTCAATGTAAGCGCCCATGTGAGTGCATGCGTCAGTGCACCATATAGAACAACCAGAGCTCTCGTACTGACATACTTACGTACATACACATCAGTTGTACATACATACCATTCGACTTGGTATGATGAGCACTGTTTACTAATAATTGCATTTGCAATTACAATATGTTTACAAACACACAAAGTGCTAAATGCGATAATGCGCTAAATAGTAATAGCCAAGAAATGAGTTCATGAAATGAAAGTGAAATTAATTGTGTTATTGGAACAGTCGCCGCCAACACCGAACGCAGTGTAAGCAAAAAGTCAAGTGATACAGAGTGACGGACGGACGGACGCACATCTTTCAAATGCAAACTAAGCCAAATTGCACAAAAAACATACGACAAACGACATTACAAGCAATTCATCCAAATCAAACAGATATAAAAATCCACGAGATTCGGTCAAGTGCGAGTTTAGTTCTAGTTTAGCTATCGATTTGTCGTGTGGCAACAACGGTCAACATCGCCTGATGTTAATTCTAACGGCTAACAGATTCGAAATCAAGTTCAATGACAATGGCCTGTGAAAACGAGTACGAAGAGGACGCGGATAATCTTCGTAAACTGTTCAGTGTCAATAACATAGTGTCCTTTAGCATACGGCACATCAAGTGCAGCGCCGGCAGTAGTTCCGGTGACAATTACATGTCAGTGGTGAAACGATTGCAGATACGAGGAGATCGTAATAACAGCAATGAACATCAACACACAGGTATGGGACGGATGTTATGATAATGATATATGTGAACTGTGACATTTACACACATCTGCGTACCTACGCACAATAGAACGTAATACACGTGTATGAACGCATTTAAACAAGCAACGGTTAAATTTACATGATGTTTATCATTGGGTATGCAACTTGTTTGAAACGGAGGATTTACTATTTATTAATTATTAGTGCTGCTGCATTCATTATCATTAAACACCATATTTTCTATGGTTTTCATGGTCATACAAAAAGGCGCCTTTTAATAACACCAACAAAAACACAAACAAAGTTGTTGCATTTGAAATGAATAACCTCGTCAGCTATCGCGCTGCTACTTAAAACAAAATCAACGGCCAAGCAACAGAAATATTAGCGAAAAACAGACGCACACACACACAAGGTACAAGCAAATTCGCATGCTACACACATTGGTACATACTGTACAGTGTAAAGTGTTTTTGTCTTTTCTTTGCTATGCACGTACAAAAGCAGCGAGTATTACAATTTTATTTCCAAAGGTCATTCGTTTATACGCACACATAAATTTCATTCATAAACCGCTTCGTATGCGCATGTTTTCTTTTATGGATTTGCACAGTTTGTAAACACAAATCAGCTGTTCAATTTAATTCAATTCCACCATTCCATATGGCGGCTACCGACGGACGACTAAGTATAGTATACCCACATGATAGTATC
Source organism: Muscina levida (assembly GCA_964034835.1). Taxonomy (NCBI): domain Eukaryota; kingdom Metazoa; phylum Arthropoda; class Insecta; order Diptera; family Muscidae; genus Muscina; species Muscina levida. The sequence continues at coordinate 79,188,257 of OZ035883.1, forward strand.
GTAATAACACCGGTAATTTTGCATCACGTTATACATACATATGTATGTTTACGAAGAATGACGCATGTTTACATACATACAGTGGGCGACAAATTCCTGCACATTTAAAAATGCGATAGCTACTATTGGTATACGAATTTTATCTACGAATTATATTCGTACATGCAGCCAAAAAGAAACCAAATATAATCTCATTGGCAATACAATTCGAATGTAGATTAAAGAAATTAGTTATTTGAAGGGTAACAATATGGGTACATACATTTGTATCCCATTAGTATGGGTCGGTCCCCATACAAAAAAATTAGAAAAATTAAAGCAGAGGCAGACATGCTCTACGTTTAAAAATTACAATATCAGGTTTTAATATCCTGTTTATTATTTGGTGTCCTATCTTAACAAGACGCATACAATGATGTATCTATAAATTCTTTATTTGTTAACATAAACAAATATTTTCAGATAGCCCCTATCAAAATATGCAAAAACCGCGATTTTCTAAAAACGAGATACGACCTTTTCATATCAAGCCATCGACATACAAACAAAATTTTGAAGGTTTATGAAACATAGCATGCAAATTCAAGAGCCTGAATCGTCATCGGACTCAAGTGTGCCAAGAGTGAAATGACAACAAAGCACGAAAATGTAGTTAGTATAAATACTTCTTAAAATTTAATGTTTTTAAGTCATCAGTGAAGACTCTTCACGGATGTTATGAGAAAAAGGCATCAATCACATGAAAATGGGAAGCTAAATTCCAGAAGTTAACGGTCAAAATTGATTTCGCAGTCAAAAGTGACCAATGGGAAATATGGAGACATTGCAATGCCAATACTTTGTCTGAAGATAAACGAAGTAACAAATAATGTGTTAAAAGAATTCATTAAAAAGAACACATAAATTCACCATTTTTTTTAGAAAATTTAAATAGTTTTAGCGAGTTTTTATTGCAAAACAAAAAATCAATATTTCTGCAGTTCTGGAGGTGTCGATTGGCCATGATTGCACTACCTACCGCACCACACCCTGTATTGATACTTACTTCAATGGTAAGTAGGTAGGTAGCTAGACGAACGCCTTACCACCGAGTAAAAATATGTATGACCAGGAAAGCGACAGAAAACGTAAACGAAACGTTTAAAGCTGTTTTAGTTTTTATTTCTGGGTACGGCCGGCCATGACATGATAGTTAGAACACGCGACTATCATAAGCAATATTAATGGTTCAATTCCCCATCATTTCATCGCTGTTGACAGAAGCAACTTCACAGAATAGTGTCGAGTCAATCGGAATGTTTAGTAAAAGTAAACAAGTAGTTAAATCTTAAAATAGAAAATTCTTCTTTAGAACTCATTTATGGGGTGTAAAGTGAAATTATGTTTTTCTGGGTACTTATTATAAATCATCACCCCTAGCATGGGTACCTATGTAAGTACCCTTTTCTTGGGGACCCATTTTACTAGTTCGCGATAAACGATGTTGTGGCGATTGACGATTGATGAAATGCATTGTTTAGGATTTGTAAAGTAAGTACAGCTGGTCCCCTAGTAAGTAGCGATTTCACCACCTACGAACTAGTGTCCAGTTTTAGAGGGATGGTAAAACACATATTTTAATTAGCTTAATATTTTGAAATGCCTTAATTCGTAATTTTTGTTGCTAATTTCCCAAATTTTGACAAATCTTTATAACAAAATAAAAAAGTGTGTTAAAATTTACAAAATATTTTTCAATTTATTTACGATCAGTGGGTCGAGCAATTCGCTATTGCATAGTTGACGAATATCAAAAAACTAACAAAATATAACATATCTTAAGATATTGCCTTACTTTTATAAGTGATGTATATAAGCCAATTTTAAACACACTTTGAGAATACTTTCTAAAGGTGGTATTACACGACATGTATTGTACATATGACATGTCAATTTTTAAAGTGTAAAATTTATACATGTCGTGTGACCCCTTTCAAACACTGCTTGTGTAAAACAATGTGTTGGATAACATATGTTTCATTTAGAGCGTGCTCTATTTTGACATGTAATACATATCGGCAATCAGCTGTTTTTGAAAAACTACAAAGCGTTTGCTGACAAAAAGTTGAAAAGGATAAGTATTGTATTTCAAATAGTACATAGAACAATTAATGAGTCTTTTTCAACATATTTTTAGTTAAATTTGGCAAATAAAGCTGTGTTTGGCGATGATAAAATATAGCAAAGTCAGCTGTTAATGATAAACACATGTATACATACACAAGCACGTTTGAACGCAAAAATTATAAACCAAATGTACACGCTTATTTTGACAGAAATGCAGAATTACATATCGCTTTTTGAATTAGCAAGCCATGTGTAAAATACATGTCGTGTAATACCACCTTAAGCTCGATAACACAGATGCACATTTTCCAACTTCAAACTCTTGAACCAATTGAAACCCACAAAATCTGAAAGCTTATGATAGTAGAAGAAAACCCCTAACTGGGTTTTGAATTATTAGCTAAGGTTTTCTTTTAATTCATTTTTGAAGTTTTCGACTGAGAGGTGGATTTTAGTAGTCTATATCTCGTGAACTATTCCAAATATAGCTTTTCTCTCTTCAGCAAATTTTTAGCTCTTAATCAGATCTAAAAATTTTGCCTTGAGATAAAATCAAGAAAACAACAACATCTTACTCAAATCAGCAAAACTGTAAAGAAATCACTTTCAATTGTACGTTTATCGAAATTAAAAATGCTATGCTTTTCAAAATGAAATAAATACAAAATAGAAATAAATCAAAAAACAATAAAAATCTATAAAGAAATTTTACGATTTTTTAACATTTTTGTTTTTTTAAGTGAGATTTTGTTGTGTGTTTGATTTTATCTGAAGGTTAAATTATTAGATCTGATTAAGAGCTAACATTTTACCAAAGAGAGACATCAAAATTTCGAATAGTTCACGAGATATAGCCTTAAGAATCTGTATATGCTTTTCGAAAATTTCAAAAATTATTTATACAAAAACCTTAGCTAATAATTCAAAACCCAGCTAGGGGATTTCTTCTACGATCATAAACTTTCAAATTTTGGCGGTCTCAATTGGTTCAAGTTTTTACTGCTGCACTGTGTAATAATACCTACATATATACATATGTTGGGTTTGCTTACATATGCGGATAAATTTTGTGCGCTCTGTAAACAATTCGCCACCCCAAGTATCTCGTTATCCTGGTTAATCCAACAAAGTTTTATTGTGTCAAATGTCATCTCTCCATGACTACTGACCTATAATAAAAAGCTTATCTTGATATTCATATCAAAAGTGCAAAGTACTACTATTATGAAAAAAAAAAAAAAATTCATCCACTGATCGAAAATAAATATTATGCAGACTTAGTAAAGGGTTTTCCAATAAGAGGAGTTATTTTGGAATTCAAAGACAATTGCAATTTTTTTAGATAAATGATCGGATGTTTATTTCATAATAAAAAGGAAGATATGCCCAGAGTGCTCAAATCCGAAACCGAAAAACCTCTAACAGGTTTTTTTTCTTCGAAGCCGTATGCCGGTTTCTTCAAAAATGTCAATTTCGAATACCCGGTTTAACCGGTTTTTTGATGTCGGTTAACCAGTTTTTAATTAATTAAACGCAAATAGGCATGGATGATGCTTTCATTGAAATTTCCTTATGCAATACGAAAAAATGTTTGAAAAATGTTGCTAGATGACTTTTTCTCTCATCTTTAAATGGCTATGGTGCCGTCCGTATTCATATCTGGATTTAAAGTTGTTCATATGAATACAACAACAGCCAAATGGCTACCACGAGCACGCTTACAGAACCATATCCTTTTCATTAAATTTTCCATAACCAAATCCTCGATAGCCTGACGAATTTAATCTTTGAGGTCTTGAATCGACGCTGGGCTGTTCGCGTAGCCCTTATCTTTCACGTGGCTCCAAAGGAAGAAGTCGCAAGGTGTTAAATCACAAGATCACATCTTCGAGAGACGATACGGTCCGGAAACTTTTCCCGAATAGATCAATGGTTTCGTTGCTTGTGTGGCACGTAGCGCCGTCTTGTTGAAAGTAAACGTTTTTCAGATCAATACCATCCAACTCCGACCATAAAGAAGCATTAATCATCTCTCGATAGCGCAATCCATTCACCGTAACTGTTTATTCAACCTCATTTTTGGAAAAGTAAGGTCCAATGACCCCGGCGGACCATAAACCGCACCAACCAGTCACACGTTGAGGATGGAGAGTAGGGGTATAACCAATTTTTTGGCATAGTACCATGAGGTCAACCATGTCCTAGTAACCACGAAAATCATAATCTTTTGTAATTTTTCTGGAAAAAGTTCACGCACCAATTGGTTTTTCTAAACAGGTGTATAAAAAATAATTTAAAAATGTATTATTTTTTAATTAACTTAATGAATAAATAACGAAACTTCGTTAAGTGGGGATTTAGATATCCTAGGCTCATTAGTCAATTATCAACAGGTAACATGATAAATGTTGCAAGTGTTAGTAAACAAATTAACTATTAGTATCAGGGGAGATTATTTGTTACACATTTTTATTTTTTTTCGTTAAAAAAGGTTAAAAATACGTTTTAGTTTGCGGAAAAATCTCTTACCGTCTCTAAATATTAATGAAATTTTAAATAAACATATTATTAATTTTCTTAACCAAAAAGAAAATTAAAAATTTTCAAAACTTTATCGCGGTTGGTGCGTGAACTTTTTTGACCTTAGCGAAAAATAAATATACGTTCCCTTATAGTTTTTTGTGCTCTATTGGACTGTGCTATGCCAATGTTATTTTTAAAAATTGTTAAAAAGTTATAACCCTAATGGAGAGGCTTCTCAACAATAACTCTTGGGTTTTCCGAGCCCCAGATGCGACAATTTAGCTTGTTGATGTAGCCACCGAGGTGGAAATGGTCCTCATCGATGGAATTTCGGATAATTTTCATGCATTTCAAGGACCCAATCAGCAAAGACACGACGTTGTTGATAATCGGCCGGCTTGAGTTCTTGTGTTTACCAAACTTTTGTTTACAAATACGGTGTAATGACGTTTGTGGAATGCCCAATTCCAAAGAACGACGAGGAATGGACAAATCTCGGTTTTCTTCAACACTTTGGGCTACAGCAGTAATATTCTCAGTTGTTCTTGAGCGACGTGCACGGGTTTTATTCTTCACATCACTAACTTTCGAACTGTGTCGCAAGATTTTCACCATTTTTGAAGTGAATTTTAATAATTTTAATGCGTTTTCGAAGCATGTATCGTTCCATTTTTAGTAATGGCGTAGTTTCTACTTGTCAAATGTCAAAGAATAAAAGCTTTAAAAGTGACAGCTACCGAAATAGCGGGCCATTCACAATAACACCTCTCATTGGGAAACCCTTCACATCCCATTTTACTAGACATTCCACATTTTTATGTTTTTATTGAAACAAATATTAAAATGCAGCTGGAGCGGAGGCAAATCGGGGTCGCTCCACCCTGCCGAGTACTATTTGAGTAAAAATATTATTTTTAAAGCTCAAAAAATAATTCTGCCTAGCGCCCTCCGCCTATTGTTCGAAAATAAGTTTTTCATCTTCATGTTCATGTTCTTGTGCGATCTCTATAGCAAATTGTATTTCTCTAGCGGTAAAAAACAATTCTGCAAGAAACAACCCGCCCACAGATCAAAAAACTTTCGTCTACATTTTCATCTAGTACTATCTGTGAACCAAATTTTATCTCTCTTGGGATAAAAAACATTTTCACCACGCCGCATCCTTAGATCGAAAATACAAATTTCATCTGGAGATTTGAATCTGTAGTTCCGAGTTCAATTTTTTTCTCTCTAAGAATAAGATACAGTTTGGCCATGCTCAGTGTGCATTGTTCACTCTGCCCACTGGATTTGACTTTCCAGGATTAAAATACAGTTTTGCCACGCATCCTCCGCTCACTTTCGTCTGCAAATTTGTACTATTTGTGTAGCAAATTTTATCTCTCTATTAATATTATACATTTTTTAATATTAAAAGGTATATAAAATATTGAAGTGATATATTCTCAAAGCATGCGTTTCTGATTGCCATCCAAAAATAATTTCATATTTACCAGTATCTTCATTTATTTTTTTCCAGATCACAAATCTTTGTCCATCATTATTAAGCGGCAAATACCCAGCTTGTCGCGGCGTCAACTCTACCGATGTGACGAAGCGTTCTGCAATGAAATTAATGCCTATAGTCACGTGGTACCGTTGTTGGATCAGTACATGTCTGAAACTATTTTTCCAAAATGTTTTTATGCCGGCCACGATGACATGGGCGAAATAATTGTATTGGAGGATTTGAAAGAAAACGGATTTCGTATGCAAAACCGTCTGACAGGTCTAGATCTCAACTATTGTGAATTGGTCATGAAGGTGAATGAATTTAATGCAAAATACATAGCCGAATGCGAAGCTTAGTCACCTTTTTTTATTTTTTTGTAGGAACTAGCAAAACTCCACTCAGCCTCCATAGCGGCGAAACAGTTAGACAATGAAATGTTCCGCGACAAATGCAAACAAGTGCGGGAAATCGTTTACTGCAAAGAGGCTGAGGATTTCTACAAGAACATTTTGGAGAATTCCATACAGGAGTCCCTCAATAGCCTACGTGCCTCTAACGTGGACGGATGCCTCACGGAACCCATACGACTCATAGAGAAGCTTCAGTACAAGCTATTTCGTCAAATTCAAAGCTACATCATAAATCCTGCCGACCATATGAGTGTGATGTGCCACGGTGACTTGTGGGTCAACAACATGATGTTCACAACTACAACTACAGCGTCTGGAACATCATCATGCCTTGGGGATGAGGCCACCACCAGCTATAGCAATTGTCTACCCTGTGATGTAAAGTTTTTCGATCTACAAGCAATGCGCTACACCTCGCCAGTATTCGATATTCTACATTTCATTTACACTAGTACGAAGCGGGATCTGCGAGATGCCTACACCAAGCATTTACTTAAAACCTATGCCACTGCACTGACGGCCCAACTGGAGAGGCAATTTATGGATTCAGATTCCCAGGGACTGGATACTTTACGTGCCACATTTTCGTTAGATAACATTACCGAAGAGTATTACAAATATGTCCTCTACGGCCTGGCGGTGTGTATGTGGATCCTGCCCGCGGTGACATTTGACCCTAATAATATACCAAATCTGGATATGATAAGTGAGATGAACAAGAGTGCGAAAGAAATCAAATGCACACAGAAACTGACGCCTGAATATCATTCCCGCTTAAAGGATTTAGCTTTAGAATTCTATCAAAATGGATATTTAAATTAATGACAGTTAGTAACGTGTAGTACGTACGTTTTTATTAGCAATAATAATTATAGTTAATTCATGTATTGCAAGAAGTTTTTTTTTAATTTACCTGGTATGCGTGTTCTCGTCGGACAATTTTGAGTTTTCTTTCAAAATTTATTTTAATTGTCAAATAAACTTTTTGGCTTCAACTTGGAGTTGGTGCACTGCTAGAATCTAATAGTGCTTAATGTATTATGTTTTAATGGATCATTTGCCCCATATTGTATATGTATATCGATGGTAAAAATCAAAAAGGAGGAGGAAAAACTAAATAAATTCGAAACGATTTTGTTCGTTATTTGACTGTTAAGAGCCCTGTACACTAGCAGATATACTTATCTGGAAGACAAAAAATCCGTGTAAACATCTGTCTTTCCCCTTACATTACAGACATATCTGTCGAACTTTCGTTTTTCACCAGCAGTCCACATGAACGGTATGACGGACCAAGCCAAATATTAATCTATTATTTTTACAAAAATGTATCACAAAACATTCTGAATGTTAATTTCTTAAAAGTTTTCTTTATTTGTCTTCTACTTAAATACATATTTTTAACAACGATTTTTCCTCTTTTTATTTTGAAATTTTTCTTTGACATGAAAAAAGTCTGTCGAACCTGTTCCTACATTATCAGACATGTCTAGCCAGATTTATGAAAATCAAAATTGTTTTGATTTTTTATAGACAAGTCTGCGCAGACCGAATACATCGCCCTAGACAGGGGTATAAGTCTGGGCTGACATTATATCTCACAGACTTGTCTGCCAGTGTTAAGTGGGCTTAACAGTTAGGGCTGGTTTCACTGTAATACAAAAAAAATCTTTTTCATTTTTCTGGGTGTCTGATATGTGATTCCTATGTTTATTAATATCATGATTTCAAATATGTTTTTAGATTTTTTTCATCAGGCACAGTTTTGTAGTTATTTGGGTTTAAATTTGTTCAGCATTCTTTATGTTGCATTAAAATACATTTTGCGTAAATGTTTTGAAACCCTAATTTGATCCAACAATTTCCAATTTTTTCTAAATACAATAACCGATTCTAGTACAGCATAAAACATAAAAATAAGGAGAACAAATATGTATTTTCTAATAGTTAATAATGTTATTTATTTATTTTATGCTGAATATCCTTGCAGTCTCCTACAATGTTCCAGGAGCAGTCAGCGAATATAGTAGGCATATATTTTTTATCGTAACTCTTTTCTAAAGTAAGAATGTCTTTGTGGAACCTTTCACCATATTCATCGGACACGTCGCTGCAGCATTTATAAATGAAATCCAAATAAGAGGGCAAAAATTCACTTTCAAGGACATGTTGCATCCCAATTTTATGTAGAATATTAAAAAGAGAATAAGGTGATTATAAAATAGAAAAGGGCGATAATTGCAGCCGAAAAGGCATGTTGATGATGTTGCCACATGTTTCTAATAAATTTTTTAAACAATCGCCTCCATACAAATTTTTAATGGGAAACAAAACTTATTTTCAATTGACTAAAAAACTATGCTCAATAGCAAAATTCTGATTAAGTATTTGAATTTCCCATGTCAAAATCTCTTAGAAACACAATAAAACACAAGAATAAAAACACGAACAGTGTTTTTAATATTTATAAATACTTTATTAACATAACTAAACTTTTTTTGTACGAAACATGTATTCGATTGTCCCCTATAATAATATTCAAAAAACGCGTAAAATAAAAAAAAAGATACGCCCTTTGTGCATTAAGCCATCGATGCAGCCTCCGCTCACTAACGATTATTAATAAAATCAGCCTGCATTTTGATCTTTGTTGTGCTGTGTACTACCTGCGTAATAAATTGTATCTCTCTGGGTCTAAAATGTGGTATCTGTGCATTAAATATTGTCTCTCTAGGCATAAAAAAAAGCTTTTGCAGGACACCCTCCGCCCCCCATTCGAGGAACAAAATATCCGTCTTCATATCCATAGCTGTAGTTCCATGGATTAAACAATTTCAGCACCCTCCAAACGCCCACTGATCGATCGTACAAATTTCGTCTACATATTTATATCTTTTGTGACGAGTACTATTTGTGTACTAAATTGTAGTTCTCTGGGGTTAAAAATACTTTAGCCACGCCCCCTTCGATCACTGGTCGGAAATGCAAATTTCGTTTGTATAACTGTATATAAAAATAAGTTGCATTTTGTCAGTGAGTGAAATTCTCTGCAATGCGTGAACCGATTTTGTTTCTGTAAAGTTCTAATGAAAGGTGACGTTTTTGACATACGGCATAACTATTGGCGTCAATAAAGCTCAAACAAAGTGTAAAGATGTCAACAAGTATCTGGAGTACTATACAAGTGAACTCTTTAAAAGTTTACATGGTAGAACCGAACATTTGCAAAAATTCTATGTTTGGGGTGTCTATTTTTAGACGTATAGAACTTCTGATAGGGATAAGTGCAAATCTAGCTGTCATACTAATGTGGAAGTGAGTAGAGATAGAGTACTCGAATTTATGATACTACGCCGTTCTCCGCTCATACGGTCTCCGACCCACATCCATATTAAATCCAACTGGTAGAAGAACTAATACCTGTGGACGATCAATTGATTTTTTTATTTTTCACTACAAATTATATTCCTCTGCGTAGTAAAAAGTGTTCCAAAATAAAAATTTCGTCTGTAAATTTTTAATTTTAGTTCCGAGTACTATCTACATGTGACCTGGACTATAAAAAAGGGGGTTACGTACAAAACTAAAATTTCGAGAAAAACGATCTTAAAGTTAACAAGTTAATATTGGTACTTCTTCACTCTTTAGCGGCTTCAAACTTTTACTAGGGGGTTTTGGTGGTCGCTGATTACGAATTAGGTGTAAGTTTTTGAAAATTCTAAACGGCGAATCCAATATGGCTGACAAGAAAATTAAAAACTTATCGGACGTGCCTAAAACTGGGGGTTTCGGTTATAATAAACTTTTTGAAAAGTTATGACTTTTTGGTTTGCGCCACGTGATGGAGCATCTCAAAATCTATCAAAATCGGCAAAGAAAACTAGAAGTATAAGCTGTAGCATTTCGTATTTTGAGTTTCGGAATATGTGACTACGATGTTTCCCTCCGTTTTATGCACTTTAGCAATTGCCCGCCTCCATTCACTCTCCGTAACACTTATTCACTGGAAACAAGAGCGGTCCACGGTATTTTTAGCAATCTTCGCAGGATCCACATCTCGAATGCTTCTAGTCTGTTCATATCGGATATTTTCAAAGTCCATATTTCCATATTTTTCGTATTTCCGTATATACTATATGTGTGTATCAAATTTTATCTATCTGTTGTAGTTATGATTTGAATTTATTACTACCTGTAAAGTTTCAGGATATGTTTGAAATGTACGTTAAAATAGTTTTTCCTTTCATTCTGTTGCAAATTGTTATAATAAATCTATTCTTCCATTACTTTCAAGCACCACAAAAATGTTGCCACTAGGCGGCGTGGGTCAAAAATTAAAAATATCTATATAACCTACAGTAATTTCCATACAGTACACTAACTGTATAACAAATTTCACTGAAATCGGTGCAGCCGTTATGGTATGATTGAGGCACAAACAAACAATCGGACAAACATTCACATTTAGAGTATTAATAGGGATACATATGTATAAATTTTCAATGCTAAGTCAATATATATAATTAGTTAGATCACATGATGTCAAATTGAAAACAAAAATCGCATAATTGACATAATTTAATGACTTAATTTTATTACATTTATAACGAGCGCTTTCAACACTTGCAGCAGCATTTTCCAAAATATTTGCACAATAGACAATTGTAGAGATTAGATTTGTGTTTAGTTCAAAAGTTTATTTTTGAACGTTTAGCTCAGACGTAAAAATATGCATACACTTTTGGCACCTGATACATATGTACATTTATTCATGTATGTACACTGGTGCAAAAATGAGCCAATGTTTAAAACAAGGTATGTTATTAAATATTTTTTATACTTTTTATTATATTATTTTCAAACCTTTTGCTTAATTGAAAATATGCATCTGTAAAATATGTAAAGAAATAATAAAAATATAACTTACATTACTGTAAGTATATAAAAACAAAACATTTTCAAAATCAGACCATTGGCACACTTTTGCTCCAAGGTTTTTCTTATCTAAATTTAATAATTAGTCCTGCATATTTTTACTTTCTGCAAATGATCCACCCTATTTGGCGTATATTGCCAAAGTTGAGCAACATAATATACAGGAATTTTGTTTCATTCAGCCAGAACCCACTCCCACAGCTCATTTATACTTTTCGGGGCTCTTTCGTTTCTGTCAGCCCGCGTTTTAGGTAAGCTCACAGATTTTCGATCGGGTTCAGATCTGGACTCTGCAGTGGTTACTCCCTGACCCCAAACACCTGAGAACTAAGCCATTCCTTGACAATTTTTACAGAATGTTTTGGGACGTTGTCATATTGGCAGACGACATTCTCTGGTCTACCTGGAATTTGGTCAGGGCTATGGGGCATATTATCTTGCAAAATGCGAAGATAGTCTTCCTTTCGCATTATTCCTTCGATCCGTATAAGTAGTCCCACACCATCTGGGGTTACACATCCCCAAATCATAACAGAACCGCCTCCGTGCTTGATGGTTTGTGATACATGAGCTGGATTTGGTGTGTTTGATCAATTGGCCCAATAAAAAACCTTCACAACCGATTGGTACCTATTGATTTTGGTCTCATCTGACCACACGACCAACAAGTTAATCATATATTTAATTTGTATTAGTTAAAACAAATACTCACCAGGTGCCAATCTCAAACCATATAGCACGGAGGCGGTTCTATTATGATCTGGAGATGTGCAACCCCAGATGGTGTGGAACCACTTATACTAATCGAAGGAATAATGCGAAGGGAAGACTTTCTTAGCATTTTTCAAAACAATTTGCCCCATAGCCCTGACCAAATTCCAGGTAGACCAGATAATGTCGTCTGCCAATATGACAACGTCCCAATACATTCTGTAAAAATTGTCAAGGAATGGCTTAGTTCTCAGGTGTTTGGGGTCAGGGAGTAACCACTGCAGAGTCCAGATCTGAACCCGATCGAAAATCTGTGAGCTTACCTAAAACGCGGGCTGACAGAAACGAAAGAGCCCCGAAAAGTATAAATGAGCTGTGGGAGTGGGTTCTGGCTGAATGAAACAAAATTCCTGTATATTATGTTGCTCAACTTTGGCAATATACGCCAAATAGGGTGGATCATTTGAAGAAAGTAAAAATATGCAGGACTAATTATTAAATTTAGATAAGAAAAACCTTGGAGCAAAAGTGTGCCAATGGTCTGATTTTGAAAATGTTTTGTTTTTATATACTTACAGTAATGTAAGTTATATTTTTATTATTGCTTTACATATTTTACAGATGCATATTTTCAATTAAGCAAAAGGTTTGAAAATAATATAATAAAAAGTATAAAAAATATTTAATAACATACCTTGTTTTAAACATTGGCTCATTTTTGCACCAAAGTGTATAACAAAAGTTTGCACAATTGATAGTGTAAATTGTTAATGTAAAAAAGGTCACGTTCTTAAATACATACATAAATGAACCGTTTTTTTAAGCCATTTTATATGAGCCGTTTTATTAAAAGTAGTATTATCTTATTTTTGGGGATAAACTAGTTAATGACAATTTGTAGAATAACTTATATATTATACCTAACTTTAATGACCTTTAACATACTAAACATTTCATCAAAATATATTTTTTTTTTCGTTATTTATTCCGCTTGGGAACATAGGACTTCTACAAGGTTATTCTAATTACTTCCACATTACACATAGTTTTAATTTCATCTTGTTGTCCTAATTCATATAATAAAGTCATGCGCCAAGTGTTTTTTGGTCGCTCAGGGCGTCGGCTTCCTTGAGGGTCCTATTCCAGTGCCGTTCTGATGATGCTGTCCACTGGTTTTCGTAGAGTATGGCCTATCCATCTCCACTTCCTTCTTGTTTTTTGGCATCTGATGCTTTCCTCGTTGGTCGTACTCCATATGTCCGCATTTGAAATTGTGTTCGGCCAGAACACGTGGCATATAATGCGAAGGCATTTGTTGATAAATGGTTGTATTTTTTGGACTATTGCGGTTGTCCATCTGCTGACATTATACAACCAAGGTAGCAAAATGAGTCGACATATTGGATGGGTTGATCCTCAAGTTTAATTTCGCTTGTGGTCGTATTGTTAACGCGCATTGCATATGTTTTTCCCACATTTATTTCCAGTCCCCCTTCTTTTGCCAGTTGTACTAACTCGTTCAATTTGTCCTGCATGTCAGATTGTTTATGAGACAATAAGCAAAATTAGTCTGCGAAGTCCAAGTCTTCAAGGTGGCGATAAAAATCCCACACTATTCCTCTTTTTTTCTGACTTAGTTTTTTCATAATCTCGTCTAGTACAACGGCGAACGGGATAGGCGATAAAGGGCAACCTTGTTTAGCGCCGGTGTTGGTTTCAAATTCCTCACTGGTCCTACCTTTGTGACGAACATGTAATTTCGTGTTTGTGTACATCGCTTTTATTAAATTTATTAATTTTGTCGCTGCCCTACATAGTGAGTCAAACGCCTTTTTAAAATCGACAAATACCATATATAGGGGTGTTCTCCATTCTATCTATTGCTCTATTATTAATTGTAGTGGCCTGGTCTGCACAGCTACGATGTGGGCGGAAACCTGCTTGTTCGTCTCGGAGTGTTTTCTCTAGTGGCACCAACCTATTGTTAATTATAGTGGCTACAACTTTGTAGATCGTGTTGAGAAGGGTGATACCTCTCCAGTTGTTGCAGTCTGTTAGGTCGTTCTTTTTCGATAGCTTTATTATCGCTCCTTTGGTCCACGTGTTCTCGAACCGTTCATTTGTCCAAGCTTCGCATACATAGGGGTGGATAATGTCTGCTGAGTTTTTTGGGTCTGTTTGGAGCAGCTCTGGGGGTATTCCAATGATATATGGGTGGTGGACAAAATGTGGGGAGGTGTGTCCAAGGACTCGTTCTGTGCTACAGTGTTCACGTTGCTTATTTCTGAGAAATGTAATGTAATCGGCCAATTATTCGGTGAAGTTGCCGCATATTGTTGGCGCCCGCCGCGTCCTCGGCTTCTGTTTCCATATTCTCAAAGTATTTCCTTTTGTCTTTTCGGGCAGCCTTTTTGACATTTTTAGCTATGCGCTGATATTCTTGGTTGAGACTGGGATTATCATTTTTCTTTTGTTTGAGACTATTTCTTTCCTTTATAAGTTCCCATGTACTGTCGGATATCCATATTTTCCTATCTGAATCCGTGTCGTATCCTATCAAATATCTTTACCCGTTCAAAAGTTACAGAATTAATTCCAAAAAAAACCGAAAAGGAACCACTGTGCACACATTGGCCTTAATTGACTACACATTACAAGGAGGCGTATGAGGAATGCCATATATTTAAAGCGTATACGACATGTGGTACAGGTAGAATATACAATAACCAGCAAGCCGGGAGAGAAACTGTACGTCAGTTTTTTTTTCTGTCATGAATAACAACTTCGAATAACCGGTTAACACCGATCATTAATTCGGTTAATCGGTTTTAAAGTTATTATGCTATCCAAAGAAGTGCTTGGAAAAATGGCTTCTAATGAAAATTTAAATATGAAACTAAAAGATGTATATTTTCAAAGTAAAAGTATAACTTTTTGCTTAATGAACTTAAGATTTTTACTATTACTTAATACGGGAGCCTAATCGGTTATCAAATATGCTGGTAATATTACTAGCCATCATCGTGTTTGCTTTTTGCACACATTATTATACCATTACCCTTAGGGATGAGGGTATATATCATTTGATACGACCCAAAAGTGTAACACATAGAAGGAGTCACTTCAGACCCTAGGTTTCTTTGAACCAAATTCGATTCATGACTTTTTAAGTCATTTGAGCCATGTCCGCCTGTCTGTATGTCTGTCTGTCTGGTGGCTGTCCGGCTGGTTCGCACGATAACTTTCGAAAGACACAACCAAATCTTTTGAAATTTTGCACGAGTTATTATTTTCTCAAAACTACTTACGGTAGTAAGTAGAAGTGGCCCCGCCCCTTCTGGTACCTCCCATACAAATACATCATTCCGCCCACTTTAGAAATCGAGTAATAATATCAGTACACCCTACGGGATCGTCCCCAAATTCTGTATTTAGTAAAGCTATAACAGGGTAAAGTTTTGAAAAAATTTTGGAAAGCCTAGCCACGCCCCTTCTGGTACCTCCCATACAAACCTACCTTACCGCCCACTATGAAGATGGAAAAATAATATCAATAAATCAAACGTGACCGTACCCAAATTCTATTTTTAGTAAAGCAATAATGGGATAAAGTTTTGGAGAAAAAAATTGGAAGTCTATCCACGCCCCATCTGGTACCTCCCTTACACATCTGGTACCGCCCACTTTAGAAATCGATTAATATTATTAAAAGACCTAACGCGATCGTGCCCAAATTCTGTGTTTGGTAAAGTTCAAGCAGGATAAAGTTGTGGAGAAAAAATCTGGAGGTCTAGACACGACCCTTCTGGTACCTCCCATACAAATGTACCACTCCGCCCACTTTAGAAATAGGGTAATAATATCAATACACTAGACACGATCGTGCCCAAATTCTGTATTTTGTTATATTATAACAGGACAAAGTTTTGGAGAAAAAATTGGAAGTCTAGACACGCCCCTTATGGTACCTCCCATACAAATGTACCTTTCCCCCCACTTTAGGGATGTAGTAATAATATCAGTACACCCAACGCAATCGTGCCCAAATTTTGTATTTAGTAAAGCTATAACAGGATAAAGTTATGGAGAATAAATCTGGAGCCTAAACACACCCCTTCTCGTACCTCCCATACAAATGTACCACTCCGCCCACTTTCGAAATCGGGTAATAATATCAAAATTATTTTTTTTTACTGAGGGTAAGGGTAAATGTATGTCGGGTTGCCCGACTGAAACTTTCTAACTGGTTTTAATTACAAATCGATTAATTTCAATAACTCAAGATTTAAACAATATCTTATATTGGGTGATGGTATTTATCAGTCAGTTTAACTGACTGAAATTTCTGTACTGGTTTTTACATTGTTTTGTTTGGAATCCGAAAAAAGTTGGTGTATTAAAGCAAAATGTATCCATTTTAAGGTGGTGACAACGCTACAACTAATTCAAAGCAACAACAACAGCAGGCAAATTCAAAACAGGCAATGTCAAAATCAAATGAACTTTTTGTCAAAATTTGGTAACTACGAAGAGTTTTAATACTTATTTAATATGATTTCACATTCCTTAAATAAGGTATTAACACACTTCTATTTTTAGACTCACACGACGGAATCTGCTTTAATTATACAGTGTTTCCATTAAAGCTCAAAACACTTATTTACCTCTAAACACGTCAAATCTTGTCTACTGTTATTGAAAAGATTTCGTATATCAGATTTTCAAAGTAAATTTGGCGTACTTCGGGGGCTAATTCCCTCTTTCTTTCGTATACGAACGAATTCTTATGGGACTCTCTTAAACGATATTGAAAGAAATGTATTGAAATTGTTCATGGTGGCAATCGTCGCAAACACAAAAGAAATCGAAATTATTATTTGCAGTTAACAAGCAAACAACGAGAGAGTAAATCGTTGCCTTAATATTCAAAGGCCCTAACTCATGAAAACGAAGTTTACAGGAAGATGTTACTATAAACATCCGACAAATTTAAAATTAATTTTTTTAAGATGAACTCGTCATGGAGTTCGAAACGCGTCATCCTAGTGCGTGACACACTGAATTTGACCAAAAATATCAAACAATAAAAAACACTTTTCTGATCGTAAGCCGAATTTGATGTATCATTTGATACACTTTTAACGTAAACTGATTATTGTTTTGTTTTGCATAGAGCCGACTCTGTTTTTGTGTTTGGACTATGCAAAATTTTATGATTTACACATACCCCCGTCTACTGTTTCATCTTTGTATAGCAAATCAATTACTAACATTATGCAATTTCAAAATGCAAGTCATATTTTTACAATAAATGAAAAAAAAAAACATTGACGGCTCTTTATTCTTGTTTGGTCTTTTTAGTAAAATAATAAAAACAAATGTACGATTTTTTAAAATATGTAGTAAACAATGCTATAATGCTTGCGCCGTGTCGCTTCTAAATGCATTACAAACTTTATTTGTGTGTATCTTCTTCATGCCAAATATGCACGCACATTCATGGAATATTAATAATAATAATAGAAATGTATAAACGCCCTAGAAAATGTCCCGAACAATCGTTTACTTATTGCCGCCCCATCCCAGGAAACCCTTGACGAAACCAGATATGCCTTTCTTTCCTGGTGACTGAAGTTTGTCTTCCAATGAGGGAAACTCGACGTAATTCAAGGCTAAATCAAAGAATAGAGGTTTGCAGGGAATAGCTTCCATTTCGGGTATCATTTTGAACACATTGGGATTCTTAGTGTGCAGCGATTGGTCCTCTTTGTATTGGGACAAACGTTCAAACAGAGGTTTCGACGATTTTTGTGATTTTGACGTAAATATGGGATCGTCGGTATTGTCATCCTCGAGGACGCTGTATGCATGGGCAGAGTATTTGCAGCTATCAATGATGGATATGAGCGTCTTCAGCTCATTAGCCATCTTGAATTGGTCATTTGATTTAGCCTTAAGAGCTGCGTTTGCATAGTTGGAGGAGCGTTCGTAAAGTGCCACGGCTTCCTTCCATTTTTTCATATCGACCAAAGTTAGGGCGATATAGTAACAACGGAAGGCCTTAAAAGTCAATGCCAAGTTCTCTACTTCCGCTTGATAATGTTGATCCTCCTCCATTCCAGTGATTTGTTGCATTTCAGTAACATTTTGCAAAATAATTTCGTACAAACGAGTCAAATCTTGAGGACGCACTCGTTTGCCCTCACCTGCGCTGGTCTGCGACTTCTGATTAGGATCATCGAAATTAGCTTTGGCCTGTTCGACCAGACAAAGATTGCGCTGCAGCGTTCGGCTATGTCGTATGTACGATAGATAAGCTAGGAGATATTGTACTCCGGATACAGTTTGACCTGTGGTCAAAGAACGCAACTTTGGATCTTGCTTGATTTCTTCCTTAACCGCCTGTATAGCATCCTTGCAATCCATCAACGTTCGTTCGATCAGTTCAATCTTCGAATCGATCTTGGAAGCCTTCTCCAGACCTTTATCCAACTCCTGAGCACTGAGAAGAAACAGACGCACCTTTTCAGGTCGAACAGTGACTTTTCGTCCGCGCCATTCGATGGTTTGAAGACCTTCGCTGCTTTCGGTCTTAGTTTTATTCACCAAGTCGTCAAGGTTTTCAAGCAGACCCTGGGCTCTGAATTCCAGCAAATCGTCCATATTGCCGCCAGCAGCACGACCTCCACTAATGTTGTAGGCGCAGTAACGCAAATTGGGAGTAAACTCATTCACCTTTGCGCGATAAAGCTCTTGTTCGTCCTCTGGTAGAGCTTTGGCTAAGTTTTCGTAGACCACCTGGGCGCGTTTTAAATGTTCACCAGCCGTCTTCCACAGTTGCAATTCAAAATGTAAAGTACCATGCATCCATGCTACATAGGCTTCGCACTCCAGTTTTGTGCGTGCGTCAAAGGCATCAGACTATGGATGTGTTAGAAGTTTCAAGATAATCCTCAATTACAGTCAAATATTTATACTTACATTACACAGTTCTTGTAATTGCAGTGCATATGTGCATGCCTTCCTCAATTTGGCGACCAAGTGAAAACGTTTACGCGGTTCCGTATTCGACTCCTGCTTCAACTGCATGGCGTACGCCCAAGCACGTTCGGCACTTATGAGAGGAATATGGATGAACCGTTCGTTGGCCTTTTTCCCAGTCAGTTGGGCCATGGTGACATCTCGACGCTTGAAATGTCTCTTATCGCCTTGAGGGTATTTAAGGGCTTTACGAATACGACGAATGCGTCTAGTACAGTAGCCACGGTAACGTTGAAAGTCGCCATGACGCAAACCATGCTGTTGCTGAGCTTCCTTCATCATATGCAGAACTGAAACGGGACAAGTGTTCTAGTCAAGGAAATACCATGTTCCCCACAGGGATAGGCGGAAAGTGAAAGTCTATTTTATTATTATTTAAGGTTATAAGCAACACAAAATTCTAATGGCAAACTGATGTGCCCCAAAAAATTGTGTTTGTTTTTTGTTTAAAAGGATACTTTCTACAGTGAACACCTTCACTGGCTCAGGCTGGGAAGGAACTTGTTCCTCTTCGGATTTCTCCACATTTTCGGGGGGATTAGTTTCTTCAACCATTGTTTTTTCACAAAAATATAATAATTGTTGGCAAATATGAATATTTTAAGTGTCCCCAAGTCCAAATTGTAAGTAGAAATGCAATATGACAATTGGTCTGTCAAAACGTCATCAACATCCCCTGTCAGCAGACACAGAGATGTTCGACATGGTGATGGGAGAAACTATTGATTCTGTACTCATTTTAGTACAAAGTATTTTATACACTGGTTCAACTGTTCTACTGATAACATCATTTATGACCAGAGTACGAAAATAAACAAAACGAAACTTTTGCTTTCTTTTTGTTTTGTTCTTTGCAGTGAGTAAAACAAAAACAAAACATAAACAATGGGAACGATTGTGCCCACTTAGTTTTGTATTGTTTTTGCTTGTGAGAGTAAACTGTACACTATTATAAACGTACGCAGTTGGAAAGGGAATACATGAGAACAATATTGAAACGTTTTGAGAATAAAAGTTTGACAAACGTTTCACTCATTATAGAGAATGTACTAGAGCAGAGTTAACCAAATTTTCATTTTCTGTGCACAGTTGTGCTACAAAAACAATAAAAAAACGTTTCTGCATTTGTTTTGTACTTAAATGTAAGATTCAAAGGGTAAATAAAAGCATGAAGATGAGTGTTTATTTTCGTGCACTGTTTATGACTGGTATTGAACTGAAATGATATGTATTTACAAATCGTAAGCGAAATATCGCAACGGTATTAAGCAGAAATTTAATGTGGAAACGAAAAATGTATAATACAGAGTTGTTTGAAGTACACATGTGAGACATTTTTCCATGCCTATATCAAAGAACGTAAATTATACAAGAAGTCAAATAAGACTGTGGCAAAATGTAGTGTACTTACGCCCTTAAGTAACACACTCGTAGATCGGTACTAAACTGATAACACGGTATAAAAAAATTTAAATAAAAAGGATATCCACCGTTTTTTGACTCGACAGGCAAAAAGATAAATGTAAAATTTAATCAGCATAAAAAATTCATAATTTGTTTTCTTAATTTTTGCATATTCACGTCTACCAACCTATGCTCTTCTTCTTCCAATCTACGCTCTTCTTCTACCAACCTACCGTAGTGTTATTTAATGATCAAAACAAACAGTTAAATTACTTCTTCTGTAATTTACTTCCTTTGGCCTATATGTATTTCATTCATTCATTTTCATTCATTCATTCATTCATATTTTGCTAAAGGTGCCATTAGACGATGTGTATTTTAAACATAACTTGTCACTTGAACGACAGATATGTAATTCTGCATATCTGTGTTTGTGCATGTATACATGTGTTTGTCATTAATAGCTAATTTTTTTATGTCTCACCATCGCCAAACACAGCTTTATTAGCCCAGTCTAATTAAAAATATCTTTTATTTTATTAAACGACTAAAAGCCCGTCTATGCTGGCGTTTAGGTTCAAAACCGAATTATACTGATCGTTTATACTGATGTTACAATGGTTTGTATTTAAAATAAGAGCAATTTTTTTTTAAATCGGCAAGTTTTTTTAGACTTCTGTGGCAAAGTCGCTACACGATGGCGTAATAAGGTTAATATGAGAAAGTTTTTGATGTGGTGAGAAATATCCACCAGGAAATCGTGGTGAATAACGAGAAATACCGGCTAATTCATTTCACTCATTCTTAACATTCTCATTTTACAAAAGTAAAAACAACAAATAACTGGAAAAATATGGATATGAGGAAAGCTTTGAAAACATATTTTAGTATGATTTATTTTATTCAAATGCTTAACTTCACGACGTTTTCACCTTTTGCCACTATTCTGCTTATGGCTGACTTTAGCGCCAGTAATCAGTAATCGATTACCCATAATATTTTATCACCACATAAACTGCTTTCTCTTATTAACCTTTTCCCTTTATGGCTAGACTTACAGGAAATGATCGCACTATTATCATTTCTGCTAGAATGTGGGAACTTTACACAATTAAAATGATAAGTAGTAAGACTATACCAAAGGATAAAGATATCAAAAGAAGTCAAATAAGACCGTCGCGAAATGTAGTGTGTACATCGGTATCGGTACTGAACGTTATAAAAAACAATAGAAATAAAATGGGTTATCACCATTTCTGGCTCAACAGCCACAAAGATAAATGTGACATTTTATTAATTGTATTTTTGAATTTATGTTGATATTTTCGAGAAATGTTGTAATATTTGTATAATAATGATGTACATGACCCTTCTTAGAATCTAGAGCGCCGCAGGCACCGTAAGCCTCAAATTGGAACTTTTTTTTCTACGGTTTGCATAACAAATAAGCTGTAAAATAACATTTTATTGAAAAAATATCATTCGAATGCAAATTATTTTATTTGACGTTCTCTTTTCTTTTCTATGTTTTGTTTACCCCTGCAATAAAAAATTTGGTCACATTTTAATTTTTACTACTTTTTTGAACAACTTATCCCCGTTAAGCTTAGCATGTAAATTTATCCCCGTTAGCGTATATGGGATAGCATTTGTATGGCTAAGCGGATATAAGATACCAACAAAACGCAACCAATATTTCATAATTTATTTTCTTAATGTTTGCATATTCACATCTACCAACCTATGCTCTACTTATTCTCCTCTCTTCTTATATACGTTGACTGTATTTTACTGCCCTAGAAAATTAAAGACATCTTAGAAATATACGTAAACGAACTTTATACACAATTTATAAAATGTGTTTATGAAAATTGATTTCAATACAAAATTTTTATTATTAATAATTTAATTTAAATTTTGTTTAATTTTCCTTCAAAAAAAAACTAAAAATTTTTGTAGAATATACAAATACTAAAAAAAAAACGGTGGACTGACCCTCGGTTACTTTAGTTTGGGTTTTAATATCGAAATCCTCTGGTACAGTTTTATATTTTTTTTACCCATCACTGACTTATACAAATTTGGCATCACCGAGGCAAAAATGAGGAGAGAACGAAGGAATGATACAAAACCCACATAATCAGCAGTAGACAAAAATATATGTTATGAAACACAGATAACTATGTAGACTTAAGTAATTATATTCTTATACCCACACGCCCTACCTCCTTTCGGTTATAAGTTAAAAGAAAATGTGCTTTCATTTTGATGTATTCTGTTTGTTTTGTCTTGCTTGTCCGTAAACAAAACACATGGTTGCTGAGTAATTCCGAATTTAAAGTTCAAATTTTCTACTACCTTTTGTGGCAACAGTGCATTTACTGCCAATGCAAGAGAAATATTTTTGACATTTTCTTTTTGAATATTCGGGGCCACGCAGCTAGGCGTTCGGCTGTTATTATTTCAACTAATTGCTATTTTCCAGGTAAAAAGTGTAGTGTTGAATCCAGATATGTGTTGACGGAGCAAAGCTGAATGCGTGCAGTGTCACAGAATGCAACTTACAATCTCTTGGAGTCCGCACAGTCACTGGACAAAAGTTGAGGTTATACACTTTCACTTAACTAATGTGTGTGTGTGGCAGAGAACGAAGCCGACCCGAATTTGTCGGCGGCGGCGGCTCAGAATATTTTTATCGGTCGGCGGCGGCGAATTGGGATTTTTACCGGCGGCGGCTCAATTTCGGCTCATTACTTTGTAACCTATAATTGACACGGGACCGAACAAAACAGCGTCCAAAAAAAAAAAAAAAAAAAAAAAAAGGTCATCCAGAACTCACAAAAATTTTGGTGAACAAACAAAAAAAAAAAAAAGGGACCAAAACGAAATTTTGCCGACTTCAGCCGCAACGGATCGAATACATCGGCGGCTAAAAATAAGCCGACACTAGCCGTACCTATCGGCGGCGGCGCGGCTACTAATAAACAGTCGGCGGCGGCGGCGAATCGGCTAATTCTCGGTCGGCTTCTTTCTCTAGTGTGTGGTTGTGCATGCATCTGTGCTTTGCCAAAGGGAGGTTGCAGTCAAAACTCCCCCTCATGTGTTTGGCTTTTGCTTTGTTGTCACATAGTGGAGAGTGAACGTAACATTGGCTAATTGAAACTTGTATTGACGTATTGTCTACCGTCTGTTTCTAATAGAATGGCAAACCGAAGGGACCACGAGGAAACGGACAAGCAGACGCGTATTGCCATCGTCAGTGATGACAAGTGCAAGCCGAAGCGTTGTCGTCAGGAATGTAAAAAATCCTGTCCTGTGGTGCGTATGGGAAAACTGTGTATCGAGGTCGCACCCACTTCAAAGATTGCATCTCTATCCGAAGAATTGTGTATAGGTTGCGGTATTTGTGTCAAGGTCAGTTGAATCGAATTTTTTGTATGCAGATTGATCGTAATTATCTTTTGCAGAAATGTCCTTTTGAAGCCATTACCATTATCAACGTGCCAAGTAATTTGGAGAAGCACACTACGCATCGTTATGGCAAGAACTCGTTCAAGTTGCATCGTCTACCCATACCGCGTCCGGGCGAGGTTCTCGGTCTAGTTGGTCAAAATGGTATAGGCAAGTCGACAGCTTTGAAAATTTTGGCTGGCAAACAGAAGCCAAATTTAGGACGCTACACTGATCCTCCAGATTGGTCTGAGATTTTGGCTTATTTCCGTGGTTCTGAGTTACAGAACTACTTCACGAAGATCCTTGAGGATAATTTGAAGGCCTTGGTGAAGCCTCAGTATGTGGATCAAATTCCCAAAGCCGTCCGCGGCGCTGTGGCAGAGTTGCTGGACAAGAAGGACGAGCGTAAAAACCAAAAGGTTATTTGCGACATGTTAGATCTGTCGCACATACGTGACCGTAATATTGGAGACTTATCTGGTGGAGAGTTGCAACGTTTTGCCATTGCCATGGTCTGCATACAAGACGGAGACATTTTCATGTTTGACGAGCCCTCATCGTATTTGGATGTAAAGCAACGTCTTAATGCTGCCTTGACGATACGTCATCTGCTGCATCCTACCAAGTAAGAGTAGATTTTTATAATTCTTAATTGGATTACAGTAACTAACGTTTTATAATGTCGTTGTACAGATTCATTATCGTCGTGGAGCACGATTTGTCAGTTTTGGATTATTTGTCTGATTTTATCTGCTGTCTGTATGGTGTACCCGGTTGCTACGGTGTCGTTACTATGCCTTTCTCTGTTCGTGAAGGTATTAACATTTTCTTGGATGGTTTTGTTCCTACTGAAAACATGCGATTCCGCACAGAATCATTAACATTCAAGGTAAGCTAAAAAATTTGTTTTGTCTATGGTTTGCAACAAACACTAAGTAGGATAATTATAAACAATATTTTTTTAGGAAATTATCTTGTTATACTTTATATTACTTGCCATTAGGAAACGGTACAATACAAACGCTTTTTATTATGTACATGATCTCCTTGAATTCCAAATTATAATACATATGTATTAATAAGGAAATATCAAAACTAGAAAAGTCAGCTTTCCCCGATAGATATATTTGCTATTCTATTAATTACAATTTACTTAAATTCAAGAACGAAACCCTGACACACTTTTTCAGACAACGATTTGGCAAATTTATGTAGCACATTTAAGGAGGTACTTTTCAAATCTTGATTATTCCAATTTTTGTGTGTTTTGAACAATTTGAGAAAATAGTTTTTTAAGTATGCCTCTATATATTTCATCCGAAATTCTGGCGCATTATTAAAGTCGTCAATATTAGTCATTGCTTAGTGTGGGATTCAAAAATTTTTAACTAATATATTATAAACAAATTCAAAATTTGAAATGGAATAATCTAGCTTTGTCGCGGCTGATTGGAATAATCAAGTTTTGTTATGGGCTCTATAAGAAAAAACAAGACATTCATTTTGCAATTTAGGCAGAAATAGTTAATTAACTTCAGGATTAATCATAATTTGTCCCAAAAATGTCCAAAAATGGGTGTCATTTTGATGTGGAATAATCTACATTTGATCAAATCATGCCTTTTTTGTTTACCAATTTGATGAATCAGCTTTCTGAAAGAGAATATAAACAAAATGCATATATCTGTGGTCACAAACCATAGCAAATATTGTGTTCAAAAGCAAAAACAAAACTTGTTTTATGAAGTAAGTAAAAATTTACGTTTCCTTAATTTCGATTATCAGAGGGGAATTTAAACTTTACACAGTTCTTCTGAAAAAAATTGAAAACACACTTTGGATGACTTGTGATTACTGATATGTTTAAAGATACTTCTCGTTATCTCAAAGATTTTTATTTTATTTATGTTTTTACAGGTTTCAGAATCAGCTACCGAAGAGGAAGTTAAGCGAATGAATCACTATGTATATCCTGCAATGACAAAAACTTTAGGCAAATTCTCTCTGACTGTGCAGCAAGGTCACTTCAGCGATTCCGAAATTTTAGTATTGTTGGGTGAAAACGGTACTGGCAAAACCACTTTTATTCGTATGTTGGCTGGTAACTTGCAACCCGATACCAATGTTGACCTGCCTGTGTTAAACATTTCCTACAAGCCGCAAAAGATTTCTCCAAAATTCCAAAATCATGTCCGCCATCTTTTGCACGATAAGATTCGCGACGCATATGTGCATCCGCAGTTTATGGCCGACGTTATGAAGCCTATGAAAATCGAAGAGATCATGGATCAAGAGGTACAAAACTTGTCTGGTGGTGAATTGCAACGTGTGGCTTTGGTATTGTGTTTGGGCAAACCAGCTGACGTCTACCTTATTGATGAACCTTCTGCCTATTTGGATTCCGAACAACGTTTAGTAGCTGCTAAAGTCATCAAACGGTTCGTAGAAATTTCAAGAAGCAACTTTCTATTAATTATTTGTACTTCCTTTACACATCCGCAGGTTTATTCTGCACGCCAAACGCACCGGTTTTATCGTAGAGCACGATTTCATCATGGCCAC
This sequence comes from Muscina levida, assembly GCA_964034835.1. NCBI lineage: Eukaryota > Metazoa > Arthropoda > Insecta > Diptera > Muscidae > Muscina > Muscina levida. Next base: position 79,214,894 of record OZ035883.1, read on the forward strand.
CTATTTAGCTGATCGTGTTATAGTCTTGGAGGGTCAACCTTCAGTGAAGACCACCGCCTACTCTCCCCAATCTTTGTTGAATGGCATGAATAGATTCTTGGAGCTTTTGGGTATTACTTTCCGTCGTGACCCCAACAACTTCAGACCGCGCATCAACAAGAACAACTCTGTGAAGGTATGATTTGCCAGATATGCCTATTTATACGCCAATTAACAAATTGTAATTTATTTTTTAGGATACTGAACAAAAACGTTGCGGACAATTCTTCTTCTTAGAAGATGATTGCAAATAAACAAGACAACAAAAAAAAGGTCGTCATTACATACCGGCAGTGGAAACATTCAATGATATCGCAACAAATAAACAAGTTACGTTTTTTTTTACAATTTTCTACATAGTGCAAGAACAGAACCACTTTTGTTTTATATCCAACATGTACAACTTCATACGACAATTCTTTAGTTAATTCAATTTTTATAATGATTTTTATTCATTTGTATTTACTAAATCAGAGCAAAAGCTAAAAATACGTAATAAATAGCAAAAAATAAAGCGTACTACAAAAGCAGAGAAAAATATATGCGTTATGTGGAATATTCCATCAAGGGAGTAAAAATTGCATTATACATATTAATTAAATTGGGAAAGTGGTGGACGGCTTGAGTAGTATGAACTTTTGATAGTTAAACAAATCAAACGATTTGACAACTATTTAAGACAGCAGAAGTAGAAAGGGCAATAATTCATTTCTTAATGTAATGTTCGATAATAATGTTTCAATAATTTTGAAAAAACTTTAAAGTTCAGGGGGTTTGCCATGTAACTCGAATCGAAAGTTGAAACTGGTTGAAAGTTGCGTGAACTTTAAGTAATGATTCAATTTAGCAATCCTCTCGTCCTTATAAGAGCGAGGTGTTCTAGTAACTTGCAGTTTTTGTTGGTGCAGGTTTAACTTTTATTTATCTGCACCGGGTCGCTCCAGTAATTTTGGTTTCTCTATTTGATCCTTTGTAGATATCAAGGTTTGTGAGATGTTTGGCTGAGTTAGATAGTAAAATTTTTCTTCGACATGGAGCCGGCATATTCTATAATCTTATTATTAATAATATATATATACAAATACATAAACTGTGTTCAGTCATTTTTTTATTTCAGTGCACAGTTATGTATTTATTCCAAATGGTGCTCATTCACTATGAATTTCTAATATTAACCAAAAGATTTTAATACTTTTCTCCCTGGAATTTATTATTATTACTTTGAAAACAGCTTCGCAATATACATAGGTATCAATGGAAATTCAATTTGGATTTTATTTTAAGAACACATTACGACAATATAACAATAAAGTACTTTATGCATCGTCTCGTCTCCTTATTATGAGATACGAGACAGAGCTTCTGTCTATAAGTTAAGTTAAAAAAATGCTTAAGGGTAAATGCCAATAAATTGATTGATTGATTTTGTATTAGAGCTTAAATTCGAAATATTCACAAGCTGTTCTAACAGGTTATTTCAAATTTCATGTAGAGAATATAAAAATAAGTCATGTATGTATATGATAATTTTTTACAATAATGTATAATTTAATGGCTATTAATTACAGTCCTCATGCACATACATACACGTGTACAATGTTATGTTTGTTGCCATGTACATATGCCACATGTTGCAAAAATCTCACATAATTTATTTCCTTTAAAATTATATTATGTAAAAATGTATGTGGAAAATTGACTATTTTAAGAGATGTACATTAAATATTTATTCCGTAGAGAGCACTAGTAGAAAATTATTATTGTTCAGTTGCCGGATTTCAACATGGCCAGCACCTCGTTCGCCATTTCAGAGGCTTGTTTGCGCAATTTCATTGCCTGCAATAAGAAAATAATATATTATTTTAATATTTCAATATCGGCATAAGATCACTTAGATAGGCTTACTTTTGTTCTCAATTCCTTTTCATTTGTTATAAGATCTTGGATTTGTATCACGGTACTGTCGTTATTTTTCTGGTCCACTATCCAACGTAAGTACAATTCTGAAAAAAATCGCTCGTTTTTTAGTTATTGACATTGATTTGACGTGACATTAATCTTACCACTCCATAATTCTAAGCTTATTGGTGCTACCGATGGCCATATCACACTGGGATTTGGGTCATACAGGGGATTAAGAAAATTCTTCAGTACCTCTGGTCGATTCAGGTACGACCACAAGCTGGTGGTGCGCGTGTGTACACGCAACTCGTATCGCTCCTTTTCAGAATCGCATAGAAAGGTTCCGTACTGAGAAAAGTAGCTGTGCTCAAATAACAATATTAATAACTGCGTGCTGAATTCGAAACTGCATGGAAATTGTTTGTACAGCTGGTAAATGCAATCGAGAAAGAGTACAAATGTGGCACCAGAACTTTTTTGACGACTTTGAGAGGGAGTGTAGCAGGAATAACGATGTCTTGATGCAAATGGATGGCCTGCTTGTATCCATTCGCGTTCTATCAGCGCTTGAATTCTGCAAGTTATCCAAAAATATCATCTGGTCGCAGAAGAAATTTGCTAATGGGTCTACTTACCCTCGCACAGTGCGACAATCGGGATTTAAAATAATTTGTACTAGAGACGTAACTATTAAAGTAGAATCTAATCCTTTGGCACCATGAACTAACACCGGACTACCTTCCTGATCCAGGCACTGAGCCACGACGCAGGCAGCATTCAATGAATTTTGTACCAAGCTTAACCAACTGCTATTCTCCAGGCGTGACAGCCATTTGTCGGGCGAACAATTAACATCATTGCAGGCTGAAAAGCGAAAATAAGCTTAATTAATTGACTACCGCGTACTGTAGGAGTATTTACCTTCTGTCAGTTTTGAGAAGCAATCTAATATTGCTGCTGGTGACGAAACGTTCCCAATGGAGCGATTCACTTTTTTCCACTGCGAATAATGCTGGTCGGTTTCAGTGTTCGATTTGCCTTTGCCCCATGTATCCACAATAAAGCCTTTCTTACTGCGACCCAGTACAACATTTAATATTGCTTCGTCAGCGCGGCAACGTTTTATGCCCTGTATTGACAATGGCTGGGCACTGCGTAAGAGAGCAGCCTATAGAAAAAGAAAACAATACTTTTAATCAAAAAGGACATAACGTCGTAGGGCGGTTAGCAAAATCATAATCTACGATGAATTTTAAGAAAATTTACCCAAGAAACCGTGGGGCTAAAATCAAAATCGAGCCCCCGGTTTTTAAAGAGAAACTTTTCGTAAGGGGGGAAAAATACGCAACAAGTCCCGCAACTGCCCCGGATTCGCCCCTAGTGGGTTCAAATGTGTGACTGACCCCCAGTCATTTTTCTCTCCTAACATTTTTCAAAAACATACCTACCCCCATCTTCAAACCCCAAGGGGGCTTCCACACAAATTTTTTTTTTTTATAAATTATGTTCTTAACTCTAAGGATGTTCCTAGAGTAGTCAAATGTATATCCGACCCCCAATATTTTTGCACCCCCAACAATTTCTCAAAACATATCTACCTTCTATATTCAACCCATAATGTGGACCCCATACAATTATTTTTTATTTTTATATTTTTTTATGAAATCAGCTACTGGCACTCCCATGGTGCCTCGTAAAGGAGTAAAATATATGACCGACACTTTTCCGTTGGAAGTAAATTTAATGCTGGTCCATCCTAATGACTTAAATTGTTTATAGCTGCTACTATTTCCGTTTCAAAATTTGTAAAGCTCGTCAGCACAAACAGTATCCGACAAAAAGCTATACGGTTGGCCAAAACGAGGCAACCGAATCTTCGTGGAATAGATCAGACTAAGGAGTTATTATTTAAACTTAGTACGACGAATTTTACAGAGGTCAATATTAAGGATCCATATTATTTTAAGCGTGTAAAATAAATAGTTCATTTAAATACAACATAAAAAGTAGTGGATCAAGTACCAGCCCTTATGGGACTAAGCCTTAGTCACTAAGCACACGACGGCTGAACAGTAGACAATAAAAGATTGATAAAAAAAACTGACTTATTAATACAAAAAAAATCAGGTTTTAACATTACATTTAATAATTTGGTACAACGTGCCTACCAATATACAATATTTTAATGCGTATTTATCATTATTGAGAACAACCTGAAAGGCAATACACAGTTTGAATGATAATTATTTGTTTTTGCTTGCTAATCCGTACTCTCTAAGTTAATACAGACTGTCACAAAGAATGCGACATAACATTCTATTTATTTTACTTACCCCATTTTCATGCCTATAACTGAGTACTGGAAATCGACCGCCGTCCCTGAATGCTGCCGATTGAACTATTTGTTCATCTGTTATTGATTTCGGTACAATCAAAACGGAGCCGTACGAGGGGCAGACCTTAAATTCCTTATTTATGTGTGTAATGCGCCACTCACACCCTACACAGGATACTCCCATGTTGTCGTGACCATTGAAGCAAGGCGAATGTGCAGATGACAAAGGGCTCAAGTTGTTAAGTATCGAATTGTTACTATTGTTACAACCGACACTGACGCAACTGCTGTTGCATGTCCCAGCGGAAATGAGTTTGGCAAACTCCAATTCCGGCCTGAAAGATAAAAGCAACAACTTTTAATTTGTGCGATTCTTAGTTGCGACGCGTACAAACCTGAATATCGTATAGCCATCCTCCAGGATGCTATACATGGGTCTAAAAAAGAATGGATATTCCAACTCAGGATTGTTTAGGGCGCTGAGCGCTTCCAGAGATGAGGCCACATTGAAATACTCTTTGGCAGATTTAATTCTTAAAGAAATTATCCGCAAATCCTTACACTTTAGCGTTATAACACCACCCACCACTGTGTTTTGCATCATAAACGGTTTCTTCTCCACACAGTCAATATTTTTGTGCATCAACTATAAGGCCGAAGTGAATTACTTGCGATAGCCAATATTATTATTCACCTAATTAACTTACCCATAGCTCCTGACTGTTCTCTTGCCGTGCACTGAGCAGCAGGTGGTGGCCGGTAATACACAATCGACCCTCGACAGTTGTATTTAGGTGGTCGTGTAGGAAAACGCCATCCAACTTGGGCGTCTTTATTAGCTCAACAAATTCCATTAGTACCCTTTGAGTCGCACAACGTCAACTTACCAAAGTAGATTCTGTTCGCGTCCACAGCTCAACCGTTAAGTAAATTGTCCACTGCCTGCAAAAGGCAGTCGAGTGTGCAGTGTGACTGCCTCCCTCGCGTGATGTGTGAGTGAGCCTTTCTGTTTGATGTTTATCACTTTGATTCGATGCTGTTTTCCATGCTGTCGCTCCCTGTGGCCTTGCGACAACACTCTGACACTGCAGCTGTCTGCTTAGTTCGTACAAGTGGGTGGGAGGGTGGTGTCTACTACCCGGCTGTGTGTACAAGCCGTCCCACTTCCTGCTGCTGGCACTGATATGCGGTCGGCTGGGCAAATGTGTCCCCACTTGTATAGACGTTACTTATCACTTATATGTACATCCATACAGAGAGGCAGGCGACAAAGATAGTACACACACTCGCAATTACATACATATATTACTGAACATAGACGACGACGACGACGACGTCAAATATCGATATAATTAGAACTCCAATTTGCTTGCTATTTATTGATACCACTCGCTGTTTGTTACAATATCCACATTAACGGCTTTAATGCTGCAGATAAGCACCGTCGCAACAACACCCAGAATTACATAGAAATTAGAATTTTGTTTTGTTGATATTTATCTCAGAACACCAAACGAAGAAAAATTTCCGTTCACGTCCGCCAACAAACTTCATGACACTCAACAATGTACACTGCTGCAATTGCTGTTTTCTTTTTGTTTTGCTTGCACAAAAGCTTTTGTGTTTTTTTGACGTTTCCCGTTTGTCCGGCATTCGCTGAAAAGCTAAGTTTTGGCGCATAGCTTTTTCGAAAATTAACCCTTTCGGGGCACACTCGATAAGATTGCACCAGCCCTTCCGACCAGAGCATAGTTAATAACAGCATATGTATGTAGGTGCGAGCGAATTGTTTGATCTGTTGCTGTTATTGGAGCGAGATGTCGACGATTGCTTGCAACATAAGGAAGAATATGAAAATATTAGTAAAATTATGAGAATTTGTGGAAAAATTTTAAGAATATATAAACATTGCTATCCTGCGTATAATAGTGCTATATCTTTGCTCTCTGAAAAAACTTTCCAACAGTGTGCTATATAGGTTCGATAGTACAACTGGAGCTGAGTAAAACCCTAGCTCAGTTTGGCTGGATTGGCTACCAAAATTTTTTTTGGCCCTCGTAACTTTTTGAAATCCCTTGGATCCCTTGAAAAAACGTGACATCATTTTTTGGCCAACAGTTTGTATAGTTTTTAATCTAGCTCTTTCGCTTCTTAAGCAAGTTGTAGCTAACAGTCCGCTTAAGAAATTGATAAAAAAAAATCTCCCAAAAAAAATTAGACTTCCCTCGTTTTTTCTCTCAAAAAACTTCGAAAAAAAGTATAATTTTTTCACTATTTTGAATATAAGTCGTAGGGAATCCAGATTTTTTGAATACTCTATTCAATGAACTTGTAGTTTAGGTAACACGGAATAACTTCTCTGAACAAACCCATGCAATCTGAACAAGTCTAGAGATATTAAATGGCTCTCAAAACATACTACCTACTTTTAACAAATCAGTTTTTAAAGAGTTTTGGGCCATTGTGCAAAGTTTTTAATTGCTATCTTTACCAAAAACGTACTTATTCTATAACTGAACAACTTCTGTAAACAACCTATATGATCGGAATACTCCACCCCTTTAATTGTTCACAAAAAGAATTAGGGTGTTCCTTATATGAATTTTTTTTGAATTTCGTTAAAAATATATATTAACTGCGATGTTGGTCATCTTACTTCACCTTACATTTGTTTTTGCTAAAAATACGAATATATTGTGAAAAATTTTGTATCGAAAGTTAGGCATTAGGGTGTGCCACAATGAAGTTAAAGTTCGAATTTGTTCTCAAATCATTTTATTGCTGCTGAGTATTTTTCTTTTGAATACAGACTTAGTAGTAATAAGCCGTTCAATAGCTGAAGTGAAGACCTAAAATAGTATGTGTTTGCTTTTACCATATCTCTTATAGACATCGAGATATTTGATGTAGAAGTTGGGGTATTTTTGAAAAAATTATTAAAAATTTTGAAATTGGATTCCGAAGTAGATTATTATGACCAATAATATATTTCAACTTTTTAAGGTTAATCAAGTTTAAATCTATATGCTTAAATAGAATATGTGTAAAGTATCAATATCTTTACCAATTATCGAGATATCAGGCGTTAAAAAAACGAATTTTTTTGCTGTAGGCATAGCAATGTCTAATAAACTTTTGTTCCATCTGAATAACCATGGTGTCTACTTACTAATAACGGTATATATATGATAAAAATAAAAAATCCCCTCAAAGGACCATTGAATATTAATGGTTTTGGTGAAATTTGTAAGCAGACACAATACATATTCAGATAAAACAAAAGTTCAGTAGTCATTGCTTGCTTTTTAAACCCCTGATATCTCGAAAATTGATAGAATTATTGATAATATACAAATATACTATTTGAACATATAGATTTTAACTTGATTAATCTTAAAAAGTTGAAATATATAGTTGCCCATATTAAGCTACTTCGGAATCCAAGCTCAAAAATTTTAATTTTTTTTTTCAAAAATACCTCAATTTCTGCATCAAATATCTCGTCGTCTATAAGAGATCTGGTAAAAGTAAACACATACTATTTTAGATCTTCACTTCAGCTATTGAACAGCTTATTATTATTGCATGGGTTTGTTCATAGAAGTATTTCGGTGTTACCTAAACTACAATTTCACTGAATATAGCATGCAACAAATCTGGACTCCATACGACATATTCAAAATAGTGAAAAAATTATAATTTTTTTCGAAGTTTTTTGTAAAAAAAACGAGGGAAGTCAAATTTTTTTTGCGAAATTTTATTATATTAATTTCTTAAGCGGACTGTTAGCTACAACTTTGCTTAAGAAGCGAAAGAGCTAGATTACAAACTGTACAAACTGTTGGCCACAAAATTGATGTCACCTTTTTTCAAGTGATCCAAGGGATTTCAAAAAGTTACGAGGGCCAAAAAATTTTGGTAGCCAATCTAGCCATACTGAGCTAGTGTTTTACTCAGCTCCCTTTGTACTATCGAACCTATATAGTCACGTTCGGGTGTTTTTTTCATTGTTGCACTGTGTAATTGATGCACTGAGAGTTGGATCGGCTTTAAGCAATTCGGGGTTGATTTTGTCTACAACTGGTGTCTTGTCAGTAAACAAATAGCATCGGCTATCTCGGTTTCATATGGACAGGCTCTAATTTCATGAGAAGAACATGCCAGGCAGTTGTAGGTTGCGGAATTGACAGTATGTCGGCATAATAGTCGGACTATATTGCCAATCGCCGCTCCTCGGATCTTTTAGAGTGCATATGTTTTGCAATCCTGTGCAGATCTCTTCGTCTGTGTATGTCGGCAGCTGCAGCTATACCGGTATTGTCTGATATCCGCAATTTACACTTGCGCTGCAGGTACACGAGATGTTGGTTCGCGCTCTCTGAAAAAATCTTTTTACTTCGTTCCACTGCTTTCTACAGTTGTTCGGTACACCTTGATACTGGGTCCTTAAGAAATCGACGTAGATTTCGCGTACATGAGTAGGCTTAAGTTTGATTCCGTCATGTCTTGCCAGAGACTGTGTTTTTTGTTGACGGATTGAGGAGGTGGTGATCTGAAGCTCCATCTGCACCACGTCTTTTGCTTACATCCAGTAATGAACCACGCCTCTTTCTGCTTACCGCAATGTAGTCAATTTGGGTTTCTGTTTGGTAATCCGGGGAAACGCACGTTACTTTGTGTACGTCCCTGTGAGCGAAGGTAGTGCCACCGATAGTGAGGCCGTTATTTGCACAGGTTCCGGTGAAAAGTTTTCCATTCTCGTTCATTTGTCTTAGTGCGTGAGATCCGATTACATTTTCTATATTTGCATTACATTTTCTATATATTTTTCTTTTATCATCATTACACTTAAAAATATGGTAGCCCCGTAGGTATCGTCGAAGCTGTCGTACATGAAACAAGTAATCAGTGATGTTTTGCCTACGCTCTGTTCGCCCAAAAATACCAATTTAAATTAAATATCTCCGTACGGCGATATAAGTTTTTAAGAGCCCTGGCCATTCATTCAGCTCTCTACTACCATTTGAAGTATTTTTGGCCGCGCCTCAATACGAGCGGATCCACTGTGCACTGTGTGGCGGCACAATTCAGAACCAGAAATACTAGAGTTTCTTCGGCATGCGTTTATTCTTTGACTTTGTGGTTTTGTAGGAAAGTGAAACACAAATTTAAGTTTTACAGTTTGATTAAAAAATCATTTTTTATTAATACAAGAGAGATTTCATGCATACGGATTCAGAGACATGAGTATAGACATACATACGTACATATGTACATACATTTTTATGTAAGTACACCTGTATGCTTTTCGTGAAGTACCATCGCCTTATTCTAAGGTCACTATACGAGTATGTATGTATGTACATATGTATTACATAATAGTTTTTTTTTGTGTAATATTTTTCTAGAGTTGATTGTAAGTAAATTGTTTGTGAAATTAATTATTGGAAAACCAATATATTAAATATAGTAAAGTATATTTTTTTGTGTATATGTATAGCTTAGTTATAATATATGTGTTTCTATGTACGTATGCGATGTATAAAATAATTCAAAAAAATACTTCTATTTGTTACAATAGTTTCAATAAATTGCTTATTTGAATACAAACTTATAAATACAAAGGTGTTATGCTTTTTTGAAAATTTTGTTTTTAAAATTAAATAATATCAGTAAGGATTTTGTTTTTAAAATTAATTGTTTAACAAAAAACATTAACAATTTTTTTTGTATGTATATATTAACATTGAACTACTTACTACTAGTACAGAACTCTGGGACCAATGTTGTTGGAAAGGTAACAAAAATGCATATGTATTAAGATTACAATTCAGCTACAAACGCAAGTTGGCGTCAATAAATAACAAATTTAGTAAAATAAATAAAATAAGAGATATGCCGGATGTGGGAGAGCTTTTCGTATTTGAGTAAGTTAATACGCTTCTATTACTTTGACCCCCATAAACCGGAGCCATAATTTAATGACGATACCAAAAGTATCAAATGCTTTTAAGAGACAAATGCAGATTAATTATTCGCTCGACGACTAGCAATATTGCCCAAACAACGAGGTTACCGCCTCTCAAATAAATATTTCTCTAATTGGGTTGGCACCTTAATGTTAGCAGGATTACCGGAAATGTACCAACCAATGATAATGGCCATCGAAAGCTCATGAGTTACTATTTCTGTTGATTACGTGAAGACGAAATTATTAGAAGATTTACGATCTAATTGTCCTAAGAGGAAACAATTAAGTGTCACTAAAGAAAGTGGCAATGATGTAACGATTTTTTCAGCTTTGGAGGCAAGAAACCTAAGAGATTTCGAATAGTACTTCAATTTGGATGCAACGTCACACATGTGTAAAAATAAGCAAATGTTCAATGATCTTGAACGGTGTCGAAGCTTTGAAATCGTCACTGCAAACATAGTATTTGTCAATTTCTCACATTATTAGATGGATTACACTGTAATTTTTATTCTAAAGGATGCCAAGTAAGAAATTACAATAAGATGATACTAGAAATTGGGAGAGTCGACGATGGTATGTTCAAATTGGACCGATAAAAGAGATCTGCTTCTTTCAGTAAGCAGAAACAAAACATGGCTACTTAGCATAGATGCTTTGGTCATCCCTGTACTGAAAACTTCAAGAGGTTACAAGAGATGGTTCAAGGAATTGGAGAAATTTCTACTTGACATAGACGCGTTAGTTATCCCAATACTGAAAACTTCAAGAGGATACAAAAGATGGTTCAGGGAATTGGAGAAATTTCTTAAATTTTAGCTGCAATATTTGTGAAACGTATGTCAAAGGATAAATGTTACGGGGTATCGTTCAAGGATGTAGAAACAAGAGCTGATAGCATCCTGAATTTAGTTCATTCTGACGTAGTAGAGAGAATGAACCGAACGCTGATCGAAAATGCAAAATGCTTGTTAATAGATTCCAATCTTGTATTAGAAATATTGGGCCGTAGCTGTGAATACCTCAATTTATCTGATAAACCGATCCCCATGTAATGGTTAAGAGAGTTGTACTCCTGAAGAGGCTTGTACTGAATGGAAACCTTTCATAAAACATTCGCTAACAGGTTTCCTTTCATCTGTCATAAAAATTGATTACGTTCAAGGAGTCAGGAATTACAATGACATATCAACATCAAAAATCGCACAGTGTGGTATTTTTTTTTTAAATCTAAAGTTGACGACTTTTTGATTTTATTTTAACGTAAGAAAAGTCAAATTTGCACTCGTTTGTTTTTATGTGTTCTTTTTTCTTTTGACGCAATTGTTTATAATGCGCACAAAATTTTTTACTTTTTTCGTTTTGCAAATATTACCTTTTATCAGATTTTGAATGTTTTGTAATTTTTGAACTGCAACTCAAAAAAGTAGCTTATGAGCTATTGTACTTAATTTTTTTTGTATATTCTCTTATGGCAGGCTCTTGAAGCTCCGAGAGAGCTCCGTGCAGATAGTTGATTATAACAATTACATATATAAAAAAATTTAAGTTTTTTCAAAAAAAAAAAAAAAATAATAATAATAATAAAATCTCTGTGCGACGTCCACAGCAGTGTTATATTTCTTGAGGAATACTTACTACCAAACATACTAATGTATCATATAAAATTTAAGAAAACATGGGATAAATAGTGGTAAAAAATGCTACTACATATATTTGTATTATGGCAGTAGTATCAGGTGTATCATTGAAATGTTGGTATTCTTTAAATCAAACCACATGTTATATGCAACAATTTTAACAACCTTTATTATGCTAAGCTTCCAGCTCCTCCTTAAGGTATTTCGACGGTATCGTACGCAGACGATTGCATCATATTTTCATTTGTTTTTAATGTAGACGTTATTTGTGCCAAAATTACTCAGTATCAGGCTACCATCATGAAATTTTTTAAGGAACACAATCTCAAGCTCAAGTCAACAACAGTGCCCCTTTTCACTGCTTGTACGAAAGAAGTAAGGATGAAATTAAATATCTCAGTTGAAGGTAGGGCTGAAGTGCAGAATATGGGGCGGGAGCCCGATTAAAAAAAAAAATATGCCATTGTCTTCGTCTTGTTCCCCAAACATCGGAATGGTAGGTCAAAGTTGGCGCTCAGGCCCATGGGGCGGGGGGGTCATAAAAGGGGCCCCTTTTGGTTCTATGATGACCCCCAGGTGCGGGTACTCAAATGAAAGATATTTTCGAGACGAATTCAACGATGTTATTGTTATTAGGTTGTTATTTAGGTTCCTACGGGTCTCCTGGACCGAGTTAGAGTCATTTGAATTTCCGGGAAATACCAAAAACAAATTATTTTCGATTTATTTATAAATCGCGCGATTTTTTTAAAAATAATATTTGACTGCGGCGCTTTTACGCCCAACATATCCATTTTCACTCTTATTTACAAAAAAAAATATTTTTCTCGGAATATACCAAAAAGAAATTTTTTTTTTAAAATAAATTGGTTGCTACTGCAACCATCTCAACCGTTACAACTCTAATTTAAAAAACAAATAATATTTTAAAGGGATATATCAAAAAAAAAATTATAATTACAATACATAGCTTTTTTTTTTAAATATTTTTCAATTTTTTCTTCATTTTTTCCACTTTTATCCCTTTTTTAATCAATTTTTTTCTTTCAAATATTTCTCTTTGGACTTTTTCTTGAATTTTTTTAAATATTTTTCTTTAAAAACCTTAAAAAATTCAAAAAAAAAAAATTAAAATTTTCACACATTTTTGATGACATTTCATTTTTCTATGGAATTTTTCAATTCATTTCCTTAAATTATTCTCATTTTCAATGATTTATCCCCATTTTTTTAAATTTTTTTTTTTAGAAATTGCGCGGTTTTTGATTTTCTATTTTTTTAAGAATTTTTCAATTTATTCCCTTAAATTTTTCTAACTTTTTCCATGATTTTTTAAATTTTTTTTTTGGTATATCCCGGAAATTTAAATGGATCTAACTCGGTCCAGGAGACCCGTAGGAACATCGTTGGATTCGTCTCGAAAATATCTTTTATTTAAGTACCCACACATGGGGGGTCATCATAGAACCTAAGGGGCACCTTTTTTTGGCCCCCCCCGGGCCTTAGCGCCAACTTTGACCTCGATTTTCGTGTTTTGGGGCGTATTTGGGGGGTTAATTTTTTTTTATTTGGGCTCCCGCCCCATATTCTGCACTTTTGCCGAAGGTAGTCGTATTTCCACAGTCCAAAACCCAAAGATCCTAGATGTTATCTTTGACAGCCTCCTTTACTCTTCGCAAGCCACCTGAAATCAACCAAAAAGTGAAAACCAGGAATAAGGTCCTTAAAATTCTTTCAGGCAACTCCTGAGGAATGGACAAGGAGACCATGGTTGCGACATATAAGGCATACTCTATGACACACTGTTGCGAGTATTGCAAGCAATGTAGAACAATTCACTCCGTACCGCTACCGGATGTGTCAAGATGACGAGCGTGGATCAGGATACAAGGATATTGTTGGTAATGGCGTTCAAGCTGTCTGGTTCAGTTGACATCAGAAACTGATATATGATCCCCTCAACATCGCAACGACATTCAGGACGTCATTCCACCTGACAGCGACCGATAGTCCATAGTGAATGCGCAGAAACAGTTGCACCGGCAGGCTTTAACCGATACTCTCAACAGCAACCGATACAACCTGCAGCTACCCTTTAAGCCAATAAAATGTTAAAAAAAATCCCGAACTAATAATATAATTAGAACGGAGGCCATGTACCTAGGTGTTGTTGTTGATCAGAAACTTAAATGGTCAAGGAATATCGAGGAAAGCCTAAATAGAGGTTGGGGACTCAGCCCAAAGGTCACAATGTGGCTGATAAGAGTAATTGATTAAAAATGCTCAGCAATGTCCAAAGGATATATGCATTGGGTATTACTGGGGCTAGTAGAAGCACACCGCAAGCGGCTTTGGATGTGTTCCTCGACTCCGCCCCTGACTTGTATATCAAGGCTTTTGCAACCCGGGGGCTATAAGACTGAGAGAAGCTGTCGATTGGCATCAAACCAGGCACGGGCATGCGATGGAGTTTTTTTTCATCTGCCACCTCTTAATAATTTTTAGAAGAGATGTATGGATTTCCGTAAAGTAAACGTTGAATTTATGGAATGATCGGAATTGAATGACAGTAGGACTCTTGATGGTGACTCAATTTCTGACCTAACTGACTGTTCAAAAATGGAACAGGGCACTGGATCTGGTGTTTACAGCGAAGTCCTGCAGTTAAGCCCCACTTTTAGGCTAAATAATGAATGCATTGTTTTTCAGGCTGAGGTGCTGACCCTTAAGAAAGCCTATGGGATGTGGATTTGATACTAGCTGACGGAAACCCATCTGTGTGTCTCGATGTCTGCCGCTGTTGGGTCCCAGGACTTTGCGATATTCCTGGTAATGAATCGGCAGAACTATTGGCCAGACTCTCTGGAAGATGTTCACCCGACCATTTGTTACCTTTTTGGCTTAGTGGTGGATTGGATGTGGAAAACAGCCAGCAGATGTTGAATCTCCTGAACCGACTGTATAACTACTTGACCAGTGTGGCCCGAATATAACTTTATGACTGGCCTTTCCAGGTCATTGTAATATCAGGTACCTGATAGGCAAATAGGATAGATTAATACCGGACTACTATAGTGTCTGTGATGACGAGGAGTCCGAGACGATGGAACATGCCTGATCTAGTTTTATCTCGGCGAAAGCCAGGTTTTAATTAAAGACCCGTAGTTTCTTAAGATAGTTTTCATAGAATATTGCGTATATTTCGTTTTTGCTATGCGCTTTTTGGACGAGGAGTCCGAGACGATGGAACATGCCCTAATCTAGTTTTGAGTCTCGGCGGAAGCCAAGTTTTAATTTTAGACCCGTAGTTTCAAAGGATAGTTTTCATAGAATATTGCGTATATTTCGTTTTTGCTATGCGCTTTTCGCTTTTTTTCACCCGAACAATTTGACCAACCCTAATGTACATATTTAACAGATATTACATATTTTGTGTTGCTTTCCTCTCAATTTATTTTGAAAGTCCTAATTAATGGTAATCGTTTTTCTGCAAATCAGTGTAAAGCGTAAAACATATACTACATTGCAAAATAAAACAAACTGAAATGTGTTATAAGAAATTAATGATGATTGAATTTTTATTTCAAAATGGTTTTGTTTTGTTTGTTTGTACCAAAAAAATAAAGGTAATTCTAAAAAATTATCATTTAAAGTGGGTGATTTACAATTAGAGGTATTATTAAATTAAATATTAAAATTAAATCAAGTAATAAATCATAAATATACTTAAGTAGACTTTGCGTATAAAACAAAACATAAAATTACACTAAATAAAAAGTAATCGATATAAACGTAATTTCATTGAAGCGATTGTGTGTTTGTAACTGCTTTTATGTACAAAACTGTTTTATTTTTTTTGCTTTTTTCCTCGAGAAATATAATACAATCCACAAACTAAGATACAACAAATTCAAGACAGAAAAACAGACGATAATAGAAAAACAAATAATATAGAATATGTTGTGAACAAATAATAAGAATATCATTCTAATATTGATTGGAATGCTCTGAAAGTTGTTATATTAAAGCGATACAATTTTGGAAAAAAAAACAATATGTAACAGAAATTAAAAGACAAAAAGTAGACAAAGGGAAGACTTATAACATGATGTACACATTATGCGAAGAAACAAACAAGAACACTGGACAATTTCAAAGCCATTGTGGACAAAAAAAAAAATAAAACGGAACTTAATCAATCTTAACTATTTTTGCTTGTGAAAATATATTTATCATTAAACTAAACACAAAATGTATATAAAAATGAACGTCGTTAAAAAACTTACATAAAATGCCTAAAATATATTAGGTGGTGAGAGTTAATTCTTTGTTAGTTCATACAAGTGTATAGATAAATTAGTATATTATCACCTGTACTGCAATAGGGTGAAACTATCAGGGTTGCCATAAAATCCAATTGCTGTCGGAATTGGATTTGAAAATGATAAAAAAAAAATAACGATTGCGTCATTATAATTATGAAATCAAAAACCGATTCGAACACAAAACCGATAATAATGGAATTCGTGACAAGAACGTTATTTTTTATCGTTTTTAAATCCAATTCCGACAGCAATTGTATTCCATGGAAATCCTGAACATTTTGGAAACTTTACAACTTTATTTATTGTTAAGACTTGAATTAAAAATGAAATGTATAAAAGTAGACTCTTCAGATGAAACAAAGCGGACTGTTTTTAGCTACAAGTCATATTTTTCAACAAAATCTGTTGTGTGATATGTTATGTTCTGTTAATTTTCATTCACAAAGTTTCAAGTTGTTTTATAGTTTCGACCTTTTGCTTTTTAGGTAAAGATAATATGTTTAACTGCGTATGGATGGTAATATGTATGTTTATTTATCTAACTTTACATATCTATGAATATTTCATGTTTTGTTACCGTTGCCAAAGATTTACATAATGTTTACCATTAATAGAATTTGACAACTTTTGTTTCTATTTATCATCAGAAAGATTTATCAACTAAGGATAGGATACGTTGCTATTTATTTGTAAATCCTTTGGTAAGGAAACTATAAATGCGTTAAAGTTTTAAGACCAATTTTTTTATATATAGCGTGTGCACATTTTGTTCTCAGTTCAGTTTTATTTTACTGGAGAACACATAAACTATTATATATCTGGCATTGGAACTAGTCCCAAAAATAGGGAAAAATCTGCTAAAAATAAATTTTAAGATCTTAGAAATTTCATTAAGGAGTATATAAATTCTGTGACAACATTTGTACCACTATTACTGCGCTAAATCCAAATTCTATAGAATATAACCAATGTTATAAAAAATAATATTTTTTAAAGATTGTTTCTGTTTCGAAATTGATGTTTAAGTTTATATGAAAGAAAAAATAAATTATTAATCTAAATCATTTTCTAAAATAATTACGATTTGGTTACAAAATTTTTTTAAAATGCGCTATTTGGAGGCAAACACTTAAACTTTCATTGCTTCAGGCTAAACTAAATAGCAACAATGTAAAAAGGGCAAATTATATATTTGTGGTTGCTGTTGTCCTTTTAAAATGCCCGTAATAACAAGAAAATTAATTTACATTAGCGGAATTTATAATAAGCAATGAAAATACAAAAATAAATCAGTACAATTAGGCACAGAGAAAGTCTTGATCATATCCTAGTTATTTTCCTGATTTTTTTTTCTTTGACGAAATTGTTCTCTAAACATTCTAAAGAAATCAAATTCTATTGCTTTATTTAACATTATGCTAAGATCTCTTGGCCTCAGCACTTATGTGCTAGATATGGCTTTTGAGTATTATATTGATGCCTCCCACACCATTTGCAGATTACCACCATATAACACTGTAAAACATTATTCAATAAGCAATGTCTAAAAAATATAACTGCATTTCTATAAAAAAAATCGCGTTTGTATTTCCTTCATGGGATTTTTCAATGAAATCGTCGTCATAACTGTGTTTCCATTACATTAAATTAAAAAAAAATAAACATAATATTAATTAAACATACACATATACAATTTAATATAAATATATACTCTTACCAACTAAAGAAACTTATAGCATAATAAATTGAAGTAAAAATTTAGAATTTTTTGTGTGTTACGTGCCGTCATTCATCTGATTGTTTCATCGTCATTATACATTATTTTAGTTCACATTTGAATGACATGTAGAATCCAACGTGTGTCACACATTTCTACTTCGTAGTTCTCTTTTTCGGCAAGTATTAAATATCCACAAAAAAAAAAGTAATAGCTTTCGATTATTTTTACTTCATATTTTTTAAACTGCATCACACCGTTGTCGTTGCAGTAAGCAAAGACACCAAGTATATAAAATAAATAGTAGTTTGTTGTACTTAAAACAAAGTAAGAGTAAGTAATATGAATGCAAAAGAGTAACATTATAAACAATCTAAAAAAAAATTAATGATAAAATGGGTGAGATGTATTAAATACTTTTAGTACAAAATGTACATACGTTTTTATTGTTGTTATTATGTAAATGTATCTCTACATACAACATACATAGCATAAGTTATTATATAGTAGTATATAGAAATGTATAAATATTTGTGGTTTTCTTGTCATTTTGTTTTTTTTTTCTTTTCATTAAAGTTGTAAATAAATATTTGTGTGTATCTGTTATTAGGTTAGAGTTAGTCTATCTGTAGTACATACTATATATTATATATATTAAAGTAAATAAAGTATTACTTACAATATAAAATTATTTGTATCTTTAAATCAAACATATTCTATACATAATTTGAACTTTAAGCTTGTTTTTAGAATTTACATACATTACTTCTTTTTTCATGTTCGGTGAAATTAAATGAATAATGATGATTGTCATATGTCCGGCGACAGCATAAACTACCTTCCTATAAACCTAGATAAAATTGGCCTAAGCGACGACAGACAATACATATGTAGTAATTTTGTAGATTATAGATTTTATACTTAACGTTTCGTAATTTTTAGTTTTAACGCTTAAATGCCTTGCCAATATATACAAATAAACTTCCAAAAATGAAGTAAAATATAATTAGGAGATAAGGAGAGATCAGAAAAAGTGTTTTAGAAAACAGTTGTACTCATTTCGTTGCATTTGGTTTATTTTGTTGCAGTGTTCAGTTTAAACTACTTGTAGTAGACAGTGAAAAAACTCTTGACATTCAATCATGGAGAACTATTGTATCTTTACTTTAAATAGAATGTTCAATGCACAATTTGCTACAACATTATCAATTAATATGATTTGTCTTAGGTTTGTCCTTACAGCAGTAGTACGTCCTTGCTTTCTATAAGTAAATGCATTGTGGCTTTATTCAATGTGAAACACTAACTGCAATTCAACAGGTTGCGTTTCAATCTTCGCAACATCGGCAGTAAAAAAAGGTAGCAAAATTAGGAGATAAACCGAAATTTAGTGTGGTGTACAGAAAAACGATCCCTTTTTATAAAACTATATCAAAGTGACTTCGATAAACTCAAACTAATCGAAACATAATACACTCTAGGATACAATCCTTAGCATTCTTCTTGAAATGTTAAACAACGACAAACTGAAGTACAGGGAAAAGTAACAAATTTTGCGCATAAATATTCAATATAAGTGACACGACAAACTTTTAAGGAAAGTAATATACACTTTGTGTGACGTTTTTTGTGCAATGCATTAAATACTAGACTACCACCTAACATATTTGGATTCCTAGAGATAAAACCACTTAAAGGGAAATGCGTATTCAGCAATACCGGAACTAATAATGCATTTTCAGATACCGATAATTGAAAAGTCGTAATAAATTGTCTGAAATAAAAAGGTTTGAAATATGAAGAATAGAGTTCACACAAAAATAGATTCAAGACTATTTTATCACTAATAGTTTTTATACAAGTATTTTTTTCTTCCAACTACATAAGATTGCAAACAAATATGCAATAGTTTTTTGTTTATAAGAAGCTCTAAAGCTTCATACCTTTATAAAAGATTTCGTTGTCAATAAAAAATGTAACAAAATGAGCAAAACAAATAACATAAAACACTTAGCATATGTTTCTAATGCAATACTGTTAGTTTTAGAAGTACCTTGTGTGGTAGCTTTAAATTAATGTCTGTCTCTAAGGAAGAGTTTATGTTGCGCGAAGGACTGACTTTTGGTGTTTTGTGGAAGGCATGTGGAGGAAGAGGATGTTTGTTGGGTGGTAAGTACCATAATAATAAATGATAACACATATATATATACATATGTGTGTAGTAGTAATAAAGGCCTGCCATTATTCATGTATTAATAGTTAGCACTCGAGTTTTAACATTTGTTGGCGTAGCGCTCAGCTTGAAGCTTTTCACGTAAGTAGATGCTGGAAGTAGGTGTGACGGTAGGGGCTACACTTGAAGTGGTGGAAGAGTTACTGGAGGATGGTGTTGCTGAAGAATGATGATGTACCATAACGGCGGCGCGCATTAAATGCTGATTGTTGTGCTGCTGTTGTTGTTGCTGCTGCTGTTGATAAAATGAAAGTTGTTGTTGTTGTTGTTGCTGCTGACGCTGCTGAGATGTGGACTGTAAATTGTGCATGAAATATGCATTCATGTTACCATGTTGTTGTGGTTGTTGTTGCTGCTGCTGCTGTTGTTGTTGCTGTTGTTGCTGCTGCTGTTGATGATATGGATATGCCATCACTAACTGCATTTGAGGCAACACCTGCTGCTGCTGTTGCTGTAGGTTCATGTGTCCAGCAGTGCGCATCATGTGCAAGTAATTGTCATCGCCTATCGGTGCCTGCCGACTGCCGTATTTCAACTCACGCGCTATACCCTGCTTGTAATTCCGATGGTCCTTATCAATCACGTACGCGACCTCTCGCAGTTGCACTATCGTTGCCTTCAATTTTCCGAATGTATGGGGAGACTGCTGTTGTAACGACATTGCCGTTGCAACCAGTGGATTATGCTGCTGCTGCAGAAGATGAAAACCACCAGCCTGATCCAGAAAAGCCTCCAATTGTGGCATATGCGACATAATAAGCGTGTGTATGCGCTGTAAATCCAACGCTGGATCCAATGCGGTTATCAAATCCATTTGAAAATAATCCATCGCTTCGGCCGAGACATTTTTGCAACCCGGTGCATTCTCGTCGGAACGATCGCAACAGCTGTATACGCCATTCACGAATGCCGATGGATGAAAATATTGTGAACGTATGGAATTGGTTAGGCATATTTTGTGCAATAGATCAATCCATTCCCTTTCCTCGACACAGTTTGTCGTCTGCACAATAAGTGAACGTTCTTTGCGTACGACCTGTAAAAGATGAGATGTTGTTTGTTTGGTTATTAATGAAATTTGTTTTATATGGACGTGCTATGAAAGTATTTTCTGACGAATATCAACATTGCACTAGTAATATGTATGTTAACGGTATAACTTATTGATAAGGTTTTTTTTTCTTGTGTTGCGTTATGTATTTCTTAAGGGTTTTGACATAAGAAAGAAATTCGAATACGAAATCAGAATTTTGCTATCAGGCATAGTTTTTTTTGGTAATTTGAAAATAAGTTTTGTTTTCCATTAATACTTTGTATGGAGGCGATTTTTTAAAAATTTAGTAGAAATAGGTGACAACACCAGCAACATGCCTGTTTGGCTGTAATTATAACCCTATTCTATTTTATTATCACTCTATTCTCTTTTTAATATTCCATGTAAACATGGGATGCAACTTGATATCTTCCATTGATGCTGTCCGATGAACATGTTGGAAGATTCCACAAAAACATTCTAACTTTAGAAAAACGTTACGAAAGAAAATAGATGGCTACTGTGATATCTAACTGCTGCTGGAATATTGTGCCAGACTATAAGGATGTTCCACATAAAATAAAGAAATAACATTACTACCCAGTAGGGAATCGCCAAACTAGTTCAAAAGTATGGAATTGTGAACTAATCCCAAAATTAACTAGTTCTTAACTATCGAATTTTGAACAAGTTAAACGTTATTGGCTGATGAATAAGAAAAATAAATAAATAATTTCATAAGTTATATTTCGAGAAGACAAATAATTATACATGACTGGATGAAAAATATATATTTTTCACCCACTTTTAAATGTATTTCGGACGTGATATGTTTTTTTCGTATTTAAAATACTAGTACAGTACTAGCTCACATTTTCTAGAATATTACTAGTTCTTTATTGAAGTTCTAAACTAGTTCAAAGGAGACAATCAACTACCGCCCAACTAGAATTTCTGAACTAGTTCTAATCTAGTACAAAAGGGACAATTCCCCCCAAGCCTAGGACAACTACGTGTTAAATGAGACAGTTGCTTGTATGGAAGGTGAACTAGTTCACAGTCCTATGGAGAACTAGTATTTTACTAGTTCCGAACTAGTATTTTTCCCTACTGGGTAACTAATGGAAAATACATATGTTTTCTTCTTATTTTTCATGTTTTAAGCTCTTAAGCTCTGGTATCGGTTATAGTATTTAGAAAAGCTTCTGTTGGGTAAAATGAAGTTTCATTACATTTATGCAAAATGTATTTTAATTCAACATAAAGAAAGGAAAAAATAAAGGATACTAGATGATTGAGACTGGAATCGAACACTTGTCTCCCGCATGAGAGTTGCGCGTTTTTACCAACCTGTCACGGTCGGCCCGTCGATGGGTCCCGTTTAACAATGTCAAGTTATATAAACTAAAAAATAAAACGAGGGATATGGAGTAAAGGTCGGTTTGTGAAATTAATAGGGTTCTGCCATGGGTGCTTGTTGCACCTTAACAACAGTAAAGCGATTTTCTATTTATTTGCAAAGTCTTTGGCGTACGCTTAATCGTCGAGCGTTGGATATTATTTATACATTTAGGACGCGCTTAAAGTGATTTTTTTCGCTTTACCCTAGTTTATATGAATCACCGAGAGCAGTGTACGTATCTAAAGTTTGAATCACATTGGCACATACCTTTAATATAACCTAATGTTAGATCGGATTTTTTACTGACATTCAAAGTCGGCAGTAATTAAATTAAAATTTCGATCTAAATGGTTCAATACAAAAGAAGCAACCTTCCTTACATAGTGGGGGGGTTCGACGTATTCTTTTAAAATTAATCCCCTAATTGTACACATCTAGGTATTTAAATTAACTAATTATGCAAAAATAATATCCAAATGTTCACAGTCTTCAAAACATAATAGTTGGAACTTAGCGTAAGCAGTCTTCTTTCTTGGCAAGAATACAAAATTACACCAAACAACCGCGGCACCTACAATTAACAATCTTTTGTTTATTCATATGTATTAAATTATGTAGTTTCATTTATAAAATGAGCGGAAAATGACAACGAAAAAGTGAAACCATCCAATGTAACATCATTTCCTACGCCACATCCAAATGGAGAACAATAGAAATGAAAACTCTGACTGCCACAATCAACAGCAGTGCTCGTGAAAACAAAAAAGAAACCTACTGCTACACAACTACCACAATCACCTCCCATGCCTAAGAAGCCACTTAAAAGTTCCAACCAACAACAATAACACCGATTTGAAAAAGGGAGATTTTGTAATAATCGCAAGAAAATGAAAATAACTACTACAATTGCAATATTTTATAACCTTAAAGAAGCCCCAGCCCCTCGTCGTCGTCGTCGATTTTACAGAAAACCTAAAGCTACAAACCATTCATGTGATTTTTGCGCACAACAACAACAACAACAACAGCACCCAACATATCATAGATAAATATTTGCTAGCAAAAGAAACAAAAGAATTGGAACACATTTGTTGCCAGTATGAAAATACATAAATGCAAAACAGAAGATATCGTGTGAACTCCAACCGATCTCAGATCAAACTACAATAAAAATGCAAAACAAAAGGAAGAGACGACAACCACAACTCCATGCCGAATAACTATTTAAACATACATACTAATTATGCATGTGCCTCATAACAAGCCTAGATTTCGCCAATAAGTTTCCCAATACTTAGTTTCATTTGCATGGTGGGTGTTTTTTTTTTAATATGGAGACAAATTGTTGTTTTTCAAATTACTTGCAGATGCATAGGCTGCTGCTGAAGAAACCACAGAATTGCAATGTGATCTAATATTGTTTTCCAGAAAATAAATATCACATTGAATGTAAAATTTAAGCAGCTGTAGTATCGAATCGAATTATCGTAAGATTAAACAGTTTTTACTAATCGTCCTTTTGAGCATATTATGTGAAAGACTAAAGACTTCTCTATCCGAGCTGCAGCTGTGGATCTTGTAAATCGTTTGTAGATTAGCAATACAAATACGTTCGATTCATGACGAGGGTACTGTTCAAAAACTGACGCAATTGTTGTTCTCTACATTATACAGGCAAATAGTGAAAAAGGGAATTAGCACCGGGATTAAGATAAATCAATCCCGTTGGTATGTACCGAACTCGTCCAAAGGACGATCGATTTGGGAATTATAACCTTTGGTGTTATATCCCGGCATCGTAGTTTCGCTATTTTATAATTTAAATTTTCTAAATCGAGCTTTATGTGATAGTAGTTGAAAATCTGCCGCATAGACCCTAACATATGTATAAAGGATTTGTTTCACAAAGAGAGCAAATCCTGTGGGTCAAGTAGCTCAATAAAATTTATAAATCACATATTTTAAACTTTATCGTAAATAACTATTTTGAGACAATCTAAATGTTCCAATACGAAACAATAACCATAGTTAAAAATAATGCAATAAACTAAGGGATTGGTTAAGCCAGAATGGGGCTTTGTCCGTCCCTTGAATCTCCTCAAATTTCCCAGCGGATCCGGGTTTATCCTCGTTAAACTTTTCCCTTTTTGTACTCAATGTCTTTAGTTGAGTGAATTGTGTTTTAACGGATATTGCTGAATTAAGGCCGCCATCTTTGTCTTTACCCTTTATGTATTTTATTATTCGTAATTCAGAGCTCTCCGGTAAAGGCAATATTCGCCTAATTAAGCCCTACGGCAATTTATTAAAAAAAAACTTAATTCCTCCTGTGTTTTTATTTTTCTTTTATTCGCCCTCCAAAACCATTTGCCTGCGCAAACAGAGATAAATATAACTACTTTAAAGACCAAAGAAAATTATTATACTTTCCTATACCTATGTATATAATAACGATGATCTTAATATATATAATAACTTAATGTCATAAAAATACTAGTTTCGAACTAATATTTTTCCTATTTATAATTTTGTTTTTTTTTTCAAGTATACCCATAAATTGTGCTTCAAAGCTTCATCTCTTAAAACGAGCTTCTAAATATCGATAACACAATATCAGGTATGTTTAAAGTTGTTCAAAAAACTTACCTTAAAACAGTTTTGCATTTTAAAACTTTTTTCATTCAACTGTTCGACACGTTCAATTTCCGCCAAGGGTATATCACAGATTGGGTGTTTGCCTTTAGATTTGGCATAACTTAAAGATTGGGTGGTTAGGCGAAAGTAACGCTGTTTAAAAGGACGACGTCCAAAACGTTTGCGGCACTGCGGATATTTGGTCATCATGCTAACAATAACAAAAAAAAAAAGACAAATACATATCGTGTAAATTAGTTTGTACATTGACAATCGCTATAGTTAATACATATTAGCTAATGAAAAAAAAAGCTGCTTACCCCTCGCTTCAGTTAATAATGTTATGAGGTGTGTGTTTGATTGTGTGTTTGGGACATGGATGTAATTTCGAAAGATGTACATGAGGATATGGAAAATGTGTTAATTTTGCGGTTGCAGCATGTGCATGTATGTGTTTGGTTGTATGGTATGAACGTAGTTAGTATGCAAGGAAAGGGATCAAAAATGAAAATAAGATTGGATTAAAATACTGTGCACCATTGTTTAAATTGTACTAAATATGAAAACTTTTACATGTAGTGGTTTAAAAAGGATGTGATAATAGTTGACTTACCCTTCCTTAAGTAATACTGGTTCCACATTACTTTCTCCTATTGGAAATAAACTGCTCGATTCATGAGCAGGCTCACTTTCGTCGATACAGGGCGTGGATATATTTTCTAGAAAGGTTTTCACGGCTTCCACATGCTTCTCTGTGCAGAATTTCTTATACAACTGACCGGTGTACTCTTCTTTACAGGGTTGCTGTGACGAACGTGAACTGACCAAATTTCCCAGTGATTGGATTGTTTTCGATATTAGGGTCAAAGTACGGTTGGTTTGACAGTCCTAGAGTGTTGGATAGATATCGCGTTATCGTTAACTATTACAGATAAAACAAATTACGTAATACATACCAGTGGCTCTGTAGTTAAGTCAAATAACTTCGGTCCCAATATTGCTGGTGCGAAAAAGCGCAGGAATATAAAACCAGATACAACGGAATAGCGGACCTCACGATTATGTGGAAAGTGGCGACCGGCACATTCACGCAAATCGTGAAAAATTTGGCACAACACTTTGGGACAACGAACAGCACTCTTTGTGATGGCATCAAACACCCTTTCCACATACTCCTGCAAATGGTGCAAGTTCGTGTCGACTGCTGAACGATCTTTAACTTTGGACGGATCAATTTCGCAGGGCTTTTTCTCAGCGAGTATTTGCGCTAGCACGGGTCTCAGTGTCTGATGCAGGTAGTGTAGGCCCGACAAACGCATCGCCTCGTCCATCATTTTTGACACCAAAGTATTGCCCCGAAATATAGTTGTCGGGTCGGTTAAGTTGGAGATCTCGTGGTCGGCCAAGGCCTTGATAATGGGTGCGATGCGTCCGGTGTGCGTGAAAAGTCGTACCAATGGCTGCGACACATCAGTTTTGCATGACACCAATTCCCCCAGAATGAAGACAGATGACAGTGTAATGGGTCGCTGATCCACCGACTCCAACAGCAGGTTCATCAGGTCGTCGTAGGTGGCAAGCGGGAATACATGATCGGCGGTGTAAAGTATTTTCAGGCGCAACGATCCAATAGTGCTGTCGCCACTGAGCCTTGTGCCTGGCGGCGTAGCACATGAACGTGCTGTCGACGAAGTCACCGTTCGCGCCGTCGAACTCAGCGATCGGGGCTGAAGATAATACCAGGCGGTTGGTTGTACAGAAGACTGCTGTTGCTTGTTGCGCATGGGTATTTTTACCTCGCCCATAAATACCTTATCTGACATTCCGGAGGCGTCATGCCATACTGCCACTGTAATCTCACAAAGATCCGCTCCCCCTACCGGATAGATAGTATAAGCCTTGTTGGAATTGATCGTACCACCACCACTGCTGGAATCATATTGGGACTGCGAAGACTTTCCCGACGACGCCGATTCTGCATCAATGCAAAGATCAAAACTCATAGTCTCGTCAAATTCTGGGTTAACTGTCTTCTTGCGCAGCTTTGTGCGTTTAGATATCTGACGTTTGTTCGAATAGAGGGCCGTGCACACAACATACGGGTCACACGTTCCATTCTTTTTCGGCAGATCTATGCATTCGGGAATGCGAATTGAGACTCTTGAATTTTTGCCATTCGTCGTCGACAATGACACGTTTTTCCAATTCGTACCGTGCTCTATACTGCTCTGCTGGTGATGATGGTGGTGGAGGCCAAAGATGCCGCCAACGCCGCTTGTACTTCGATGCTTCTGTGCATTGTTTCGTTGTATGTTACTCAGTTCACTGTTCTCCTTGTAATCGTTTTGCAGGGCCTGGTGTTGTTGCACCAGTTCCTCAATTATTTCACTATTGTTGCGGTCGTATTCGCTAGGTCGCAGTAGATTTATGCGCTGTTCATGGATCTGGGCAGGAGCCTCCTCGAATTGCACCTCAATGTGAGCCATGCCCTGCACTTCGGAATCCGAGTCAACCGGCCTCAGCGAAAACCAATGATCCTTGTGATTGTACATATGTAGTTCCTCCCTCTTAATGGCTATCTTACCGATTGGCTTGTCCTGCTTCATGTGCCGATCTCGGTCCCACACGTATACCGACAGGTAACGAAAACGTCGTGGTATCTTGAACTGATACTCCTCGCCGAAAAAGGGCGACAGAGTTCGTTCGATGGTGGGTGTTCGACATATTTCCTCCTGATCCAAGGCAATCGTACAATAGACATCTCGGGTACCTTGTGTGCTGCAACTTGTGTTGGCCGCATTACGGCTGCTAAGATTTTTAGCTTCACCTGTAAGAACACAACAAAATGTCAGCCAGAGCTCTAGAATTTCATGTTGCAAAGTTAACAAACGGTACAACTTGGAGGGTGAGTGACTTTTACGAACGACCACGGGGTGAGTGCAACGTGCGTGACAATATTTATTAAATGACGATTACCAAATGATGACTGTGCCGCAATCTCAGCTCATGACATGCATAAGAGTACTTTGTCCAAAATCAACAACTTCCGCTTCATGACACCAATCGACGACAACTTTAAACGTCCTTGAGGTGGCATAAAGAATTGTCAGTCGGTCGTCACATTAACACCAATTATGGTAGAAATACAAATAGCAAATCAACAGCAAATTACATACTTAAGTCGTATTAATGTCGTCGTCGACGAAGTGAAAAATTGATGTAATTGATAAAGCAACAGTCGGCAAGTCAACCAGCACGCTGGAGAGGAAACGTAAACGTGACTTCCTCTCGAAATTGGAATGTGCAAAGAATGTGCATAGTGGTTGACTAAAAGGCAACACCAATCGGCAATTACAAAATCAGAGCGATATTTTGTAAATAGCAGACAGTACTACGAAATAATAAAGAATATTAGAAGCGGAAATAGTTTTGTATATGAAGGTATCATAATTCAGTCACACAGCACTCAATACATATTTAATAACTAAGCATTACTAGTGATATCCCAAGTGATGAGTTACTGCTTATAATAGAACTTTTGTTTTCTAATGGAAAATTGTTATCTTGGCCGTTTTTAAGAGAGTACGACAATCGAATCGATGCGGTTTATTTGCAAGATTAATAATTCTTATTGACCATTCTCTACTAATATCCAATGTTGCTTAGGTAACAGGCAATATTTTAAAGTCAACGATTATGGGATGATGCTTAAACTGCTAAATAGTCATAATACGTCTAACCAAGTGTTAAACTAGGCAAGTGGGTCATTTGATTTATAAACTCTATGTTTTGACTTATTTTACAACAGGTTAGAGCTTTAAACCATAATAGATTTTCTTTAATTTAAAGTTAAGTTTTTATTTGAGAAATTGTGCTATTTTTAAGCAGATTACAACCACGAAGACAAGCAACAGCTTCGGGTTGCAGTTGAACACACCTTTTAATTCCAACAAAGTCTTTTTTCATTATGGAATATTCGTTCATAATTTTAACACAAAGTTTCTTCTAATTGGGTAAGTCTCAAACAAATTCTGGTATTCTACACCTTTATAGCATCACTTTAATGTCATGAATTTCCGTACAATGACGCAATTTGATAACATACATACATAACATATGTACTAAAGATATAACATATCCGAATAATAAAAGAAAATGAGGAGGTTTTGCAGACACTTCATACGACACGATAACTGGAAGCAAACTTTAAGTGGGTAGACCTAATTTCAATCCAATCCACGTAAACCGTGATATATTATAAGAAAAAATAGTCATATACAGGATGGACCAAAAGTCCGTTTACATTTGAATTGGTAGCTGCGTCTAGTATCCGTGGCATAGTGGAGCGGAGGGGTTACGGAATGCAAGAACATTCATTCAGCGCAGCTCTACTTTCGTTATGCATACGCGAGCACTATTAAAACAACGAACATGCGAACGACCATTGATTCATTTGATTAAAAATTTTATGCAGAAGTTCGAGGAGATAGGCTCAACTATGAATCAACCACGTTACGGTCGATCATGTAAGAACGTCAGTTTTAAAACAAGCTGGACACTCTGCTCGAAAGAGGTTTAGCTCTGAATTACTTAAATGGATCATTTCGTCATAGTCATTTCAGTAAGATGGGGCAGCATGTCACAACTCCACCGACCCTTTGAGTGCACTTTTCCAAATTGACGTTGACTGTAACCTCGTAGTCCAGACTAATACCTAATGCCCAAATTTCTTTGGGCATACTTCAAAAGTAAAGTTTTCAACAGCAAACGCAAAACATTTTACGGAACACCTGTCAAGGCGCCATTGAAAATGGATAATATTTGATCAATGATCAAATATGGATGATGTAAGTTTTAACAAATACAATCCCTATTTCATAATAAATAAATAGTTTTTAAACATCTTATCCAGTTTGTTGGAATTAAGCCAATCATGCACTACCTTTAAGTTCCCCCTCAATCAATTAAAATATTCAAATTTCATAAGTGAGCTGAGGCCACTAAAGAAGATTTCTACTTTGTGGCCTTAAATCGCACGACCGTAAGCATAATGTTCTTATTCACGATACAATTTATTTGTAATAAAGTATAAATACTCATTTATAAAAAAAAAAAACAAGCCAACGAAGAATGAATGCACATATGTATGTACATTTTAATGAATTGTGGGTAACCCCAACCATATGAAATAAATATTTATATAATTAAAAGTAATCAGATAAACTTTTTAAATATAACATCTACGCCGCCACCGCCACCGCCGGCCTGCCTTTGTTTATTCATGTAATCATCGGATATATTGGAAGGTCGGCCATGAGAAGCGAACACAGGCACGATTTCTTTAAAACATTATTGAAAATTATTGAGTGACGTCAAGATATTTTTGCATGCATCAACGATAAGATATCGTTTAGTTGCAAATAAAATAATACTATCGAATTTACCATGCCGGTGTAGCAAATCAATTGAGACCCTCCATAGAAATTATGTGAACAACCCCAACCGCACATCACACACAAGTGTAATACAAAACCAAAAAAACAGAGATGATGAAGAACAAAACAACAGACATCTGCGTATGAGAGTGCACTACACAAATGTACATGTTGCGGACCGGAAATCGATTTAAACGCACGTACAAGGTGTACGTTTACTAGAACCGCAAAACCAGAGCAACAGAGCACAAATATTGGCAGCAATACGCTTTGGTCTTGCTCTGGCAGGGATACTACAACGGGGCTTGCTTACTGACAACCAGCCAGCCAGCCATGGCAGCCATCAATGCAATACGAGAACATCCAGAAAACCAGAAATAATACCAACAACAAACCAATAAACAAGTTTTGACTTTCCTTTCTATATTTTCTTTGTTTCCTTACGTCGTCCATCGTGGCAACGGGTAGGTGATGGAGAGGAGAACAACTTGCATAGGTTTCATCCGTCATTGCAATTATAGAACGAAGAACATCATCTTGAATAGAGGTGGTGGTACACATTGCAATAAATAAATAAATAATAAATAAACAAGTCTCAATATCGGAGAGCTAGTGGTATCAATAACCCCCGATAATGTGCAGACACGGACGGATACAAAGCAGATGTAGAACGCAATGTCGTCGACGTCGTCGTCCACATCATAAACACATCAGGTCTATTTACGCCAGCCGCCATAGTGAGAACACCACGTGTTTTATATACATACTAAGTTAAAAAAAAAAAAACTGCTGGGCCATCGACATTGTCAGTTGGACCGAGTAAACGGAAGGAAGTGGTAATAACAACAAATCACATAAATTTTAAAAATTGCACTCTGTACTTCAAAAGATTACAAAATAAACGTATGATAATTGTTGCAGCATCAGGTTAGGACAATGTTTCAGCATTTAGCATTGTCAGTGCAATATTCTGTTGCACATGGTCAAATGTAGATAACATTGTCTTTTGAAAGAAATGTGGAAAACTTGTACATAAAGGTCATATCTATGCGGCAAAGTACTGAAAGTACATCACTGCTTAAAATTCTAGATACAATTCTACAGGTTGGGTGAAAGCGAATGTGTGAACAAAGAATAGGTCTTGAGAGGAAATGTTTTTGAGAAAAATAAATACAAAATTAGCCAAAATTAATATTAACAAGTTTTAGATAATCTCGTACCCGCATGAGACGTATTAAATCGCCTACTCGGACAAAGGAGATATACTCTAGGTCTTCTGTAAAAAGTTATCCTAAGTGTCTTAGCCTCCTACAGGCTAGAGCGGGGTAGCTACAAAGAAGATGTTAGATCGTCTGGGACTCCTCCCATTTCCAGCGCCACAAATTTATATATTTCTAAGCAAATATCCACACTAACACACCTTCAACGACTTATTGGGTGCAGTTCGCTTAATATTGGGAAAAATGTGAAAGCACAAAAAGGGTTGGCCACCCATTATCCCAGACTTATCGCCAATGTTTTGCATTTCAAATGAAAGTTGAATGTTTCAAATGGAATGTTTGAATTGATATTTGTTTTTTAAATTTTGTTGAAAGTGCTGTAGTTTATAAAATTCCTACTTATAACAAAAGTTAACAAAAATCTGCATTGAAATTCAATAAAATAGCAAACGGCTAAAAGTAGCATCGTGACACAGAATAAAACAGATTTCAGTTTGATTCTAATTTTGAGTTTCGTTTTATAGTAAAGGGTTTTCCAATGAGAGGTGTTATTGTGAATGGCCCTCTATTTCGGTAGCCGTTACTTTTGAAGCTTTTATTCTTTGACATTTGACAAGTAGAAACTACGCCACTACGGGACAAGTTAGTAATGTGGAGAATAAAACCCGTGCACGTCGCTCAAGAATAACTGAGAATATTGCTGCTGTAGCCCAAAGTGTTGGAGGAAACGTCATTATACCGTATTTTGCATAAAGACTTGGGTCTTAAGTCTAATAAAGTTCAGTTAACACAAGAACTCATGCAGGCCGATCATCAACAACGTGGTGTCTTTGCTGATTGAGTCCTTGAAATGCATGAAAATGATCCGGAATTCCATCGAAAAATCAGGCCCATTTCCACCTCGGTGGCTACGTCAACAAGCAAAATTGTCGCATCTGGGCCTCGGAAAACCCAAGAGTTATTGTTGAGAAGCATCTCGATCCTCAAAGTGTGATTAACAGTAGGGAAAAATACTAGTTCGGAACTAGTAAAATACTAGTTCTCCATAGGACAGTGAACTAGTTCACCTTCCATACAAGCAACTGTCTCATTTAACACTTAGTTGTCCTAGGCTTGGAGGGAATTGTCCCTTTTGTACTAGAATATAATTAGTTAAGAAATTCTAGTCGGGCGGTAGTTAATTGTCTCCTTTGAACTAGTTTAGAGCTACTTCAAGAAAGAACTATTATTATTCTAGAAAATTTGAGCTAGTACTGTACTAGTATTTTAAATACGAAAAAAAAAAACATACGACGTCCAACATTTAAAAGTGGGTGAAAAATACAATATAATAATTAAATTCATAAAATAATTGAAATATATATTTTTTATCCAAAGTCATTTAGAATTATTTGTCTTCGCAAAATATAACTTATAAAATTATTTAAAAATTCTCTTTTTCTTATTCATCAGCCAATAATGTTTAAATTCGTTAGTTGAGCACCAGTTCATTTTGATATTAGTTTACAATTCCATACTTTTGAACTAGTACGTTTTTGAACTAGTTTGGCGATTCCCTACTGGGATTGTTTGGTGCGGTTTATGGTCCGGCGGGGTCTTTGGACCTTACTTTTTCGAAAATGAGGTTGGATCAACAGTTACGGTGAATAGATTGCGCTACCGACAGATGGTTAATGATTTTTTTTTGGTCAAAGTTGGATGGTATTGATCTGGACAATGTTTACTTTCAACAAGACGGCGCTACGTGCCACACAAGCAACGAAACCATTGATCTTTTACGGGAAATGTTACCGGACCGCGTTATCTCTCGAAGTGGTGATCACCGAGATCTTGTGATTTAACACCTTGCCACTTCTTCCTTTGGGGCCACGTGAAAAATAAGGTCTACGCGAACAGCCCAGCGTCGATTCAAGACCTCAAAGATAAAATTAGTGAGGCTATAGAGGACATAGGGCAGCCACTTTGCGATTTGGTTATGGAAAATTTTATGAAAAGGATACGGTCCTGTAAGCGTGCTCGTGGTGGCCATTTGACTAATGTTGTGTTTCAATATACAACTAAAGCTGCATAACACAACACTAGAAGAATGTAAATTAGAAACAACATTTAATGATATCAAATAAAAACTAAGAAATAAAATTACTTTTTTATACAGCGCACATATCTAGTACCGATAGATAGCGATCAAGAATCGATGCATGAACCTTAATCGTATAATTCATCCGTTTTCAACTACAAAATGTTGAACATTTTCTTTAAAGTACATGAATGTATCTATAAATATGATCAACGGTGTTCCCAAGTGCTCATTGCGGTCCCACAAAATTGGTTACGATCAATTACAACTCATACGTGGTATGATGCTGGTGCTGCAGCTTGTGTGTCTTGACACCAATGTTGTATGTCTTTCTATAGGCAACTTTAAGGCAACATTCAATTGTCGTTTGTACGCTCTATAATTAGGGTCAAACGACAGATAAGGCAATTTATATTGGAACAACACACACCACAAGCCGCACAATTACTTACATTCCACTTGTATGTAACAGATGACACTGAAACTAACATTTATAGAATTATCTACTGAACCAGTACCAGTCGTCGTACAAACAAACATTCCTATAAACACACACACTCAATATCCAATGACATTACAAATGATCTTGTTATAAACATTTCATTGCTTATTCCAAATAAACTAAACAAGCACAGCGCACTCATCTCACATACTCTACTCACTTTATCAATTTCTTTGTGAACGTTTGCGAATTCGATGTCATGACTTTGAAATTGAAATGTATGTACGTACGTATATACTAAGTACTGATGTTGACGTTGAAATTTTGGAAATTTGTTACATCACATTATTGTATAGATGTAACAGAGGTGATTAAAAAAAAAACAAATTTGCGCCATTGATTTAGCAAATCAATTTTTTGAATTCACATGCCACATCTTCGTGACAGACCATTAAACTCATAAAAAGCCCCTTTAGAGTTACTTGTCGTCGTTGTTTTTACATCCGGAATTATTTTATTTTCTCGTATTTTTTTTTCTCTGAAAAATCTGTAAGGCGACTTCTTTTTATTCAATTCAAGTAGATTCTATTGTATTGTAGTATAAAGCGGAAATACTGATTACTTTGCAGTAAAACATACATATTTGCACGTACGATGCAAACCTATGAAGAGTAAAATGCAAAAGGGTTTTGGGGGAATGACAAAAAGAATATGACAATAGACATGCAAACAACTGACTGCAGATGATGAAATTCTGTAAATTGTCGTGATATTAAGATCACCGTTCTTAAATTCAGCACCACTGGATGATTAAAAAAAGACGACAATTGGACAGTAGGTGATGCCTTATGTAATGTAGGACTAAAGTTCATTAGCTTATTAAAAGTAGAGGCGATTAGTAATAAAGAAAATGTGGCAGTTAACACTAGCCTTATGAAATAGGCCGGAAGAAGTTTTCTATGCAACGGTGTCTCTTTAAAAGTTCTTAACATGGTGGTTTTATAGTAGGAGCTTTCTGTGTCTAACAATGCCCAAAGAGGACTACTTTTGGCAATCTCCTGTTGAAGCTTTGCAACTTTCATTCGTTTCTAAACCTAATCTTATCTTCCCTTCTTATTATATCATTACATTCAAAAATATACAAATCTTAACGAAACCATTCCATTTATGTTTGTTACAACCAATTTGAGACAAAAATTCAAAATCACCGAAACACAGCTTTGGGTGGTATTGCGCCTCACGTATGTTACTAACGATTTAGGTGATAATTTTACTTATTATCGTGCTTTCAACGTTTTCATTTTGAAGCAAAAAAAAAAGAAAAACATGA
The DNA here is from genome assembly GCA_964034835.1 of Muscina levida. Taxonomy (NCBI): domain Eukaryota; kingdom Metazoa; phylum Arthropoda; class Insecta; order Diptera; family Muscidae; genus Muscina; species Muscina levida. Next base: position 79,250,629 of record OZ035883.1, read on the forward strand.
ATGAAGATACTTTAGATACTTTCTATAGATTATCACAACTTCCGGCCAGCCGACTTTAGCACAAGATAACGCCTGAATGCATGTGTCTTCATCATTCCAATTGCAGCACAGTAAAAAAAAAACAAAATCAGTTAAAATTGGCAGCGACAACGGCGGCGGCCTGGTATGCAAATTTTCTTATTTTCCAGTTCACACACACGCACACACAACAACCACACTGCTGCTTGCATATTGATATGAACGTGTGTAAGGCTCTGTAAATTCTCATACATTATTTTTTATCATGGACTCGCTGCTGCTGACTGACTGGCTGGCTGGCTGAATGTCTTGAAACAAACTTTTGTTTCCGTTTTCTACAATGATATTTGTATATTTTTTTTTCTTGTGAAATTTATGCATATCATTTAGCTTTTATTCACTTTCGTATCATCGTATGGCAGTAAATTCGCTTTTCGTCTGGCGTTGGTGCTACTGCTGCTCGATTCCATCTTCTCTTTGGACTCGTAATAATCCAACGCATGACTTGACGACAACCAACAACATAATGTTTCTTACTTTCGTCTCTTTTTATATTTTTGAAGATGGAAATTATTATTATTTTTTTTTAATTGCTACTATCATTAGTGCCCAACGCAAAGTGAGAGCGTACCAAGCTTTAATCTGGAAGGCAGAAACGAGTGCAGACGCATTTAATAATGGGAGATGTAGCTGTCGACTACAGTGTCACATTTACCAAAGCGAAACTATCAATCCAATTGTTTCTGAAATATCTGCTAAGCAAGCGCCAAATGTTTTTAGGAGAAACTTTTCCTCCATTGGATCATGTTTTCTATTTTTCTTTCTGACTGCCGCTTCACGTGACTCTTGTTTTCAACCATGTACTATTACATAGTTTGTAATGATTTTTCACACGATTTTTCCCACTCCAGCTTAAGTACAAAGCCTGAGTTGAGTTAGTTTTAAGAATTTGTTTTCATTTTTTTTCTCTCTCTTGTTTTCAGTTTCAAGACTAGTGGTGTTGTGGTGGTTGTTGTTGGCCGCTGATAATGATAATGAATGATAATTTAAGTTTATTGTCGGAAGCGAGAGGAAACTGCTAGTTTGTACATAACTAATAGTTAATTTAGCACTGGGTTTAGTAAAAAAATAAACAAAGTTCCGAGTAAATTTACCTATTTAATGTGTAGACGGTTATTTGTTGTTTTATTTATTATTTCTAAGTTCCCAAGGTGGTCTCTAATGGCGAGATAGTAGTTTACTTACGTTGCTAAAGAAGATATTTGTAGAATTTCAATAGAAATACTTATAAATTTTGTAGAAAAATTAATAATAGGGACAATTTGTGGTGACGTTCATAATTCAAAAAGAGTAAGGTATTTTAACTCTTACACCCTTACCCTTAGGGATGAGGGTATATATCATTTGATACGAGAAATTCTGCAATCTTTTAAAGGAGACATGTTAGACCCCAAAGATCTTAAGACTGAGTTTGGGTAAAAGGCTTTTTAAGAAGATTTAGCCATGTTCGTCTGTCTGGAAGAAATTTAAATGTGATCAGAAATCCAAAACTTTTGCCACAACCTTTCTGGTACCTCCTATTAAACTACCAAATTCGCCCTAATAGTTTTACATTTTTTTGTAGACACGCGTTATCTTGTAAAAACCAGAAACGAAAATCGTGAAGACACCGCAAGAAACGTATTAAATCTCCTACTAAGACTAAGGAGAGAGACTCTAGGTCTTCTATGTAACTCTCGTCTTAGTGCCTTAGTCTCCTACAGGCTAGAGCAGAGCAGCTACAAAGAAGTTGTTTCAACCTCCCCTCCTTCTCCTCGTTCTCACACACACGTCAGTAGTCCGGTATGAATCTATTCCATTTGCCGGTCAGGTGCCTGATAATGCAATGGCCTGTTAGAATTCCACAGGCCAGTCTCAGGTCACTCCTGCACAGGCCAACCATGTACGCCGATCGGCTGATTTACACAATGTAGAATTGATCGCTCATTACAGCCTGGCTATCCACATTCTCCGCTGTTTTCTGAAAGGCCATTACCTCAGCCAGAAAAACACTGCACTCATTATGTAGCCAGAAACAGCAACTTAGCTGCAGGTCTTCACTGTAAACATCAGCTCCTGTGCCCTGTTCCATTTTTGAACCGTCAGTAAAGACAGAAATGGAGTCACCATAAGAAGTCCTAATGTCATACTATTTCATTACAGCCTGGTTATCCAGGCTATCCACATATTCCGCGGTTTTCTGAATCGTCATTACCTCAGGCGGAAAAACACTGCACTCATTATGTAGTCTGAAAGAGAGACTTAGCTGCAGGTCTTCTCTGTAAACGCCAGCTCCTGTGCCCTGTTCCATTTTTGAACCGTCAGTAAAGACAGAAATGGAGACACAATAAGAAGTCTTACTGTCATTCTATTCTGATCTTTCCTTAATTTCAACGTTTCAATTTTACCGAAATCCACGCATTGGATTTGAAACCCCTAGGGCTGCAATAGCCTTGAAGTACAAGTTCAGATGTGGAAGGCCAAGAAACACTTTCAAGCCCAATATTTTTTATAAATTACACGTATCTAGGCCCTCCCAACAAACCAGACAGACATAGGTGATAATTGGTCGGACTACCGGATATACAGCCACATTGTGTTCTTCGGGCTGAGTCTCCAACTTTAACCTATAGAGTTTCGACACTTTAGCTTCTGATCAAGGACAAACAAATCACACTCATAGTTTTACATACATACCTTCTTTTTTGAAAGTACGCTGAATTCATTCATATTTAACGCAAGATATACGGTTATAGAAATTGGACTTAAGGTACCTACCATGCAAAATACCAATTTTTTGAAAATTAACATTTCCCTGTAAACTTTTACTAGACGTTGACTTACGAATATAATTAGACACGTTGTGCTGCCTGCACTGGCACCTTACCTAGGCTTACCTCTAACCGTTAGAATTAACTACAACGTTTAAATTTTTCGACTACAATAGTGTTGTAGACCAGTCAATCAATTGATTAGAAAATGGGTATAGAAGTTTGGGGAGACAGGTTAACAAAGAATCAACCACTATCCGGCGGACCTAGAACTTCAAAGAACTTCTGTGAACAACTTAGACTCTCTACTTAAAAGCCATCTAGCGTCTTTAATGTGTCCAATACATCTTCAAACCACGCTCTTCACAAAGATTTACATCCTTACAAAACCAGACCACCCTAATGAGCATGTAACCCGAACATTGCAGATATTAAAGTGACACTAATCCTTAGTCCCAAGGTAACAATAAGCATGTCTGTATTAGTCTATTATTTTAAGAAGATCAAAGAAGATATGCAGCTACAGTGAATATCAGATCTACGGAATTTCAATGGTTTTAATCAACAATCGTCGTTTCAGCAAATTGTGATAAGATGTCTCACATCTAATGACTCATTGGGTTTAGTTCGCGAAATTGTTGGTTCATCATTGCTTATGTTGTCTGAATTTTTTTTTTTTAAATTGCTTTTCAATTTTAAATTTAAATTAGTGCTACATTTTAACATACATTCAAATATAATTTTTCGTTCATATTTTAAAATTATATTTTCAAACTAAACGGAGAGAGAGCAGGTCTCTGTCATTATCATACTTTGTTTTGCGGTGACTGTATGTATTTGTCCCACTGACTGACACATAGATTTGTTGATTCCTTTAACAATACATCAAAAGTCGACTTCAGAGCTTGACAAGAAGTCAGATATAGTGACTCATACATAACATTAGTCATGTGCAAACGACCATAGCACTATTATGGTAATGCTGTAAATAGATGCGTTTATTTCCTCCAAAGTTTTTAACAAGCGGAGAGAAGTAACCGCCACAGCACTTTAGCAACAAGTACAGCTACATGTGTGTGTGTGTGTGTTAGCTAGTATTAAGACTTAAATTTCCTACATACAAGAAAATTTACATGATTTTGTTACATTCGTTGGTAGGAGATATTCGTTAAAATACCAGAGCAAATTTGATAACACGACAATGAAAAAACACTTGGTTTACAAATAAACAAATTATACAGTAAAACTTTGTAAAAAATGTAAGATGAAACCTAATAACCTTAATTGGAAAGTTGTCCGTAGTTATCGGCAATAACGAAAATGCAGTACAATAACGTGTTGTCTTGCTAAGACAACTTAAACGTTACTTAGTTTCCCTTTACACCCCATGAATGAGGTATAGGTATACTCGCGTTGTTATGAATTGATTTAGATTTACAACAAACGGCACCTACTTGTTTATCGACGAATGCGAACGTCACTTTTACTAGATTGATTCGACACAATACTGCGAAGTTGATGTCGACAAAATCGAGGGGGGTGGCAATGAAAGGAAAAAGTAGTTGACTGCAGCCGGGAATCGAACCACTGATCTCCCGCATCATTGAGTTATGTTCAATCAGACTCCATCCTTGGAATAAATTTTTTTTTGATGAGTAACAAATAAATTTTTCGGTCTTGAATTTATCGAAAATTGTCATAAATTTGTTGTACTCAGCAGAGTACGTAAAGAGCTGGCTCGCGAGCTAAGAGTCAAGAGCCCAAAAAGAACTGGCTCGCGAGCTAAGAGCCAAGAGCCCAAAAAGAGCTGGCTCGCGAGCTAAGAGCCAAGAGCCCAAAAAGAGCCAGCTCGCGATCCATCACGAGAGCCCATTTGAAATTTTGTGGCTCTTGACTCGCGAGCTAAGTACCAAAGTTATATACTAAAAAGTAATTTTTGTCATACCTTGGTATCGAAAAGTACTTTTTGGTACAAAAGAGTACTCTGGTACAAAAAAAAGTACTTTGTGCCGAAAAGTACATACATTAAAAGTACTTTTGGTACAAAAAAAAGTACTTTGTGCCGAAAAGTACATTTGGGACAAAAAGAGTACTCTAGTACAAAAAAAAAGGATTTTGTGCAGCAAAAAGTGTTTTTGGGCCAATAAAAGTACTTTGTGCCAAAAAGTACATAAAAAGTACTTTTTGGTACAAAAGAGTACTCTGGTACAAAAAAAGTACTTTGTGCCGAAAAGTACATTAAAAGTTTACAAAAAAAAGTACTTTTTGAAACAGAAAAGATTTTTTGGCCCAATGAAAGTACTTGTTGGCATAAAAAAGTACTTTTGGTACATAACTTTGGCTCTTGGCTCGCAAGCTGGCTCACTGGGCTCCTGGCTCGCGAGCCAGCTCTTTTTGGGCTCTTGGCTCTTAGCTCGCGAGCCGAGAGCTCATTTGAAATTTTGTGGCTCATGGCTCGCGAGCTGAGAGCTCATTTGATATTTTGTAGCTCTCGGCTCGCGAGCCAGCTCTTTATTTGGGCTCGTGGCTCGCGAGCCGAGAGCTCGTTTGAAATTTGTGGCTCCTAGCTCTCGAGCTAAGAGCCAATTTTCAGAAAAAGGGCGGCTCGCGAGCGAACCAATACGAACCCTGGTACTCAGGATTGTTTTTAGGAAGAAATTTTAAATACCTATTATAAATATAAAAAAATAAAGAGATCTCTGTTGAAGTCAAAAGTTGTTATTCTTCTATTTCTCTCAGTTTCACTGTCTCTTTTGCCATAATAAACAGTTGACGGAGTTACAGTCGGTAATTCACTCACCACCACGTTACGCACTTTTAACATCCAACGGTCTAGCACAGAGCAGTAGACCACAGAAGACTTTGTTTACCTTAAGATGTTGACAAAGCAAGAGCAGGTAAAAAACAACAAAAGAACATTTTATTTTGAACTCTGAACAAAATTCAAGCTTTTTGTTCTTGTAAACTACTGATACATGTACACAGTACAACAACATGCCAGAAATGTTGCATTTCTAGTTACTGCTTAGTTGTTGCCGTTGTTATTGTTAGTATTTGCTTGTGCAACACAAACAAAAAACAAACTTGTAGCGCAACAACTACAGCAGGGCAGCAACAAAGATGTCACAGTAGCAAACATAATTCAATAACAAGCAACAACAACAGCAAAAACAACTGTAGAAATAATTAATTTCTCTTAAAAAGGCAATTAATTAGACGAGAGTAATGTTGCAACAATTATACATAGCGCTGTTGTTGTTGTAGGTATCCCTGTGTGATTGCGATAGCTTGTTATGAGTGAGCTAATCCATGTACTAAGTCCTTAGTTTTGTATTTAATTTCATATAGGAAATTATTAAATTAGTTATAGGAGGGTAAATATAAAATTGTAGAAATTCTTTCGCCTTAAATTTAGGTGGAATAAATTTACAAAGTAGATAATTATGTCCAATTAAATTCTTTCTCTATATGTTTAGATGAAAAAAGGTGACAAAAAGAAAGACAAATTTACTTTATTTTTAAAGCTATTATGCTATTAAAAGAAGTTTAAATCAAAAGCACTAAACAATACACCGTGTGGCTGACTGATCCAAGGAGTGGGATTAACGAAAGTCAGGGGGTTACTTTATTTAAACTGCATAAAATTAAATTCTTTAATACATTTTAGTTTAGAATTATTATAATAAAACGGACAATTGCAGTTCGGTACACAGAGGTGCGAAATAATAGTTTTTTTCAACACACGGTTCAAGCCATAGATGTAAAAGAACCAGAATTATTTTTTTTAAATAATTTCGAGAATCGTTCAATTCTTTTCACCAAAAAATTAATTGAATGAAATTTAAATCATTTCAAATGAATTTGGTATTAATTAGTAGCAATACATTTGAACTGAATTTTGAATTTATTCAAATGAAATTGAAAATAATTTCCAATAAAAATTAATTGCAATTCATCAATTTATTTGAATTGAATCGATTTTGAGTTAATGCAGATGAGTTAGAAGAATGAATTTGCAATTTATTTCAAATTCATTCATTTGAATTGAATTGACTTCGAAACAAATTAAATGAATTGGAAATGACAAATAATTTCTTCTCAAGGAGATGAGTGATTAGAAACAAGTACAATTACTACGAGTTATCCTATTTAAAAAAAAAATCTCTATGGGATGTTTTTCTTTTTTCCCTTATTCTAAATGAACTTTCAAAATTTGGGAATACTACCCGGAAAGGATGTTGTTGTTATATACACGTAAACGTGTAAATCATATAGTAACATATTTCCGTTTGTCGAAATGTCTGAGATCTAGGTGTAGGAATCTGGCCACACCCACTGGGTGCGTTCAGAGAGACTCGGGGACGAGGTGGATGGTCATGGCTGGACACAGAAACATGTGGTGACTCGTTTGCTGGGCACACGTTGTTGTTGTTGTTGTTGTTGTAACAGCATGGTTATTCAAGTATTAAAATAGTACACATTATTCCGGGGGTTCTTCTTCAATGTCCAGTCCTAGAAATTGGGCTACTTCCACTGGATTGGTCCATAGATCCAAAGGGCTAAGTGGAGTAGGGTGGGCTGGGCAATTGAAGATGTGGCAGGTATCGTGGGGACCCTGACCACACGCTGGGCAAATATTGGGGATGGCACGGTCTATGCGTGACCAGTAGGCATTGAGCCTGTTGCTCCATCCCGATCTAAGTTGTGCCAGGGCCACTCGTGTTCTGCGTGGCAGGCTTGTTTCCGTTTCGTCTACAGGGGGTGGGCGACCTCCAAGAACGACATTCATACGGTAACTTGAAACCGCGGAGTAGGTGGCATCTCTGTGAATGTCATTTAAAGCTGCAGTATATGAGGAGTGATCCAAGGGATCATGTACATAGTTGCGTATATTATCCTCATATACTCGAAGGTTCTTCCTGACATGCCTTGGGGGAGCATCCATCTGTGTGATGTTAAAGTTGGGATAACTCCTCCGATGACATCCCAGAAGGAACTGTTTTGTCAGCATGACATTGTGTTCCTTGACTGGGAGGACCTTCGTTTCCTCATGTAGATTGGGCACACGTTTGGTGTGTTTGGTTCAATTTCAGCACAGTACAAATTAAGCATACTACACCAGCCGGATCCAGTTGTGCCAGAACCGTTCTAGTATTTCGTAGCGTTTACAGTGTCCCTAAGAATATCGTTCAGACATTTCTAACATGAGGAGGCAGCCTGTAGCTAGCCAAGGCTGCATCTGGCAGGTCTGTTGTGTTATCGACCAACATATAGTGTGGCTGAGGATTATGCGGCAGATATCGTCAGCTTTCTTGCAGTGTAGAAGATGGCAAGATTTTGGGCACGACGCCTTAATTGTACAGGCGTTAGTAAACGTTACTATTTTTACACCTTCTGGTGGTAGTGGAATTCCAAAAACGTAGAGGTTAAACAGTTTAACAGTACGGGTTTTCGACTTGTGGTTTCTGAACTCCACAAATGATTAACGCACATATAGTTAACGACTCAATGGGGTTCAAAATGTCCTTAAAGGACCATACAGTCGCAGGGTCTATTCTGATTTAGACCGTGGTTTATATGTGTGGTGATGTTGTTGTTCTTATAATAGCTGCGGTGATAATTCTTTATACCGATTTTTCAATTTATCGGCACTCGATAGGGCATATAACCCGATTATCATACGATCATTGTTGGCAACTCTGATTCGTTCCTTTGTAGATAACAAGGTTTGTGTCAAGGATTGTAAGGTGTTGTTGTTGTGAGTTTTAAACCGCCAAATTCCACCAAAGATTGCACCAGCTGGTTTTGTTGGTTTATTTGCGATTTTAATAAATCATGTTCCTTTTTCCTTGGTCATTGCGCAATGTGCATTTTATTTGTAGTGGAAGCATCCAGGTTGAGTTTTGTTGGCTAACGAACTCGAAAGTATTTGAAAAGTAATATTTCATCGATGTTGATTTGCCCAGTTCCCCGGTCGGGAATCGAACCCGGCACCTTCGGATTGCTAGTCTACGCCGCTCCCACTGATCTATGTGTGGTGTTGTCGTGCAGGGCGGTTGTTGGCTATCAGGGAAGATTCATATTAATTCCATAGTTTGCCCTTAGATAGAAAACCTGATCTCCTTTATCTAAGGATACATGGAAAGTCCCTGATTCTTTCACGTGCAAAGAAATACATTGTACATATGTAAAAAAAAATTAAAATATTTAGTATTTTAATGGTAAAATTGCAAAACATTTTTCAGACTTTGGGATGGCAATTTCAAATATATGAGCCGTGACACGTATCAGGATTGTAGGCGCCAACATACTGTACTGTAAAAGGGATTTTGTACCAAAAAGTAATTTTATTGTACAAGACAGTACTTCTATTCTATTCCAAAAGTAGTTCAACTGAGTCAAAAATCATTTTTAGTGCAGCTATACACAGTTAACTTTCACTTTATTGAAATATTAAAAAAGCCAGGCATAAAGTTTAGTTTGCTATCGCGGATGTAACAAAATTGCCCAACATTCACTTAGTTATCAAGCAAATACACTTGAGAATGATATCAAAATCAACATTGACAATGAATTTTCCAATTTTAAAACTATCGCGTGAGCAACATTTATATCAATTCTTCGAATAATAATTAAAAAAAAAAGAAGCCAAATATTTTAATATGGAATAAAATCATTAAACTCAAATCAAAATGTGATTTAAGAATGTGTGTTGAGAATTGTCTGTAGTGTATTCGCCTGAGGAAAAAAACGGAAACCAAGACTTAGATTAAGCTTATATGTAGTAGCGGTGTCTATATGTAGTAGACACCGCAGCCCCTTTCAGGACTTCCTTGTGTCATGGCCCCAACGTTGGCCTTGGTTTTGGGATTATGGAGCAATGTGGAGAAAACTGGTCATACGACCCATGTATGTATTAATATTTAATTTTACCACCCTAGCATTCGCGTTATTCAAATAACTCAACAAAAAAAGTTGATTGCACAAAGTGTAAAAAAGTATTGTCTATTTTGTAAAAAATTCATTCATTAATACCTATATGCATATTACATTTCTATAGAGATTACAAAAAAACGCTGTTTCAAAAGCAAAACATTTTGCACATTATCTTTATTGCCTATTCAACTTTAGAATGTTTACAATCAACTCACAGCAAAAAAAAAACAATAAAAACAAATAAATAAAATAAATATCTGGAAATGTTTGTTTTCTTTTTAGTTTTATTCATTCATAAATAGCAACCAATGGCACCACCACACCATCCATCCATACCAGCCCCAACACATTCACATATTTGGGAGAACAGGAACATTGCGGCAACAAACAGACCGACCCAAAACGAAACGAAAATTGAACAATTCATTCATAAGAACCGAATCACACATGAAAAGGGAAATTTTGTCGTCGGCCCATCCACTCTCTCTCGCAAATGCACTCTCACGCACACACAAGCAAACCTATATACCATATTGATGTTGTTGACAGGAGGTGCGGGAGACACAGGGCCCAAACAAAATGTACCAAAAAGAAAAGAAAAACAAAACACACACTCGGAGGAACAAACACAACACAACTCTTTACTGCATTTGTATTGAAGCTTAATTTCAATTCCAAAGTGTTCCACACAAAACACAACTGTGACAATGCAACTCAAACAGAACGAAGTAAACAAAGGTATAAGCGAATACAAGGTAGTGTCCATTAAACATACATCGGTGCAGGTGTGAGCGAGACAACTATGTGAGGCCATTACCAACGACACACACACAACAGAGGAAAAAAAAACAGAAACAGAAAAAAACACCAAACATTCTTTTGCACAACATCACAGTGGATTTTTTCAATGAAAGATTCCTGCACATTTACTCAGAATTATTTGAAGCAATAATTTTCCTGCACCACTTCACTTTAAAGGCCGTTTCTAACAATCTCGGGGCCTTGGACGACACTGCAAGGAAACTAAATATCCGAGGTGCGCGTTTCACATTCCACTTTGTTAGGAACATACAAGTGGACGCGCTTCTGGCCTCAACAACGCCAACACATTTCGCCACACTTTCTTTGTCATTTTGCACGGGAAAACACGATCGCGCGCCACGCTTCTGGTCGATTTTGTTAGTCACTCGCGTGTTTGAACATAATTCTTAGCGATTTTTTGTATTATTTACGTACCAATCTTCACTTTTAATTGCTCTTCAATTCGTACTTCCCGTGTATTATCGGCCATGTTGGATCCATAACTAATGCTTGTGGTGTCTGCTGTAGGGTCGTCTCTTTCCTCATTCATGTAACGTTTCTTTTTCAGGTGCATTCTCGTTCCGTTTCGCCGTGGCTCCTATTGTGCTGTGTGTTTCAATGTTTTTACTGGCTTTTATTCTACTTTTTACGACGTTGTATGTTTTGCGTACTTTTACGTGAAAAAGTGTTGCCGAGTTAGTTGATTTTTCACTACACTTTTTACAGTCTTTAGCATTTTATTTATTTGCGCTTCGTTTGTAATGGAATAACACTGAAAATTACACAAACATGAGTAAGATTTTAGTTAAGTTGTTGTATAGTTGAATTTAGTATAAGTATTCGATAGTTTTTTTTTAAAGGTTTTACTAGACGAAAACACAAATTGTTGTTGTTGATTGTTAAATGTGATGAAATAAAGTCTTTATTTTGCTTTTATCACCAAAAGGTCTCACATTGTGTGCACTATAGGTTTAAAGTATACTCTCTATTTGCTATCTGGTAAAAGTTCCCTTCGAACACCTTGGATTTTATAGTCAAAGTATAAGGGTCAAACAAATGTATAGACTCGCTGCGAAATGTTTAGTATTTTCGTATTATTTTTACATATCGAGCTATTTTTATAATTTATTGTTAATGGACATACATAATGGATAACACTTTGTCGTTGCGCCCACCAAAACTGTCATGTGTTTTTCAATTATTTTTCAAAAGAGCAAAAAAATTGATTTATTAGATGTTATGTGCTCGTTTTAGTTAACATTTGGCGAAAAACTAAATACATTGCGTATTAATTCAAATTTAGATACTTTTAGGCATTAGTAATTTTAATTTTCTAGAAAAAAATACGATAAATTTATTAATTAGTCACATTTTTTTTAAAACAATTTTTGTCTTTAATTTTTAGTTTTCTAAAAAAAAAACTTTGTGGACACGCAACATAAAAATGTAGGTAAATTGGTACTATACTAAATTGATAAAATAAAAAACGCATAATATTGTGCGGATTGGATTCCAAAATACAAACAAAATCCCTCGAGAGGTTGCGTGGAGATCTAGGGTCATGAAAAGAGTCATTTAATTTTTTTTTGCAATTTTGTGTGCAAAATTTTGTTGCCAGAATATCTGTGGGCAGCAAAGCTATAACTTCATATTGTCACATGAAATCAAAAAAGACGTAACCCTTATTTACATTATATTACAGGAAAAGCAACAAAATAATTTTTAGAAGAAGCAAAAACCGTTATGAAATGAAATTTTTTGAATTTTTACGCACGATGTTTTCAAAATTTCCCTAAAGATAGGCGACACATTTATATATAAAGAGAAAATATTAGTTCAAAATTTTGGAAAAAAAAAACAAATATAATTTATTCGTTGATTCGTCTAGTGTACCATATTCAATTAAAAACGATTTCTTTAGGGTTATGCCTTTCTGCATTTCTTTTTACGATGAGCCCATTTTCTAACTAGAGAAGATTTTTAAAAATTTCAAATTTCCTAATCGCCCCGATTCTGAATGGCAATTCCCCGGGAAATTTACCCCTTTCCCTGTTCACCTATTCTAAATTAAATCTCCTCGGGAATTTTTTCCCTTCTCCCTGGTCCCTTATTCTAAACGAACTTCAAAAATGAGGAAAAATTTTTGGGGAATAAAGTAGGTATTACGAATGAATATAAAAGGGAGAAATTGATGACAAATTTTGCGGAAAATTCCGCCAATTCAAGGGAATTGTACTAAAAAATGAAAGTAATTAATATTTAAATGATAAAAGTACAAAACATTTGTCAGCCTTTAGGAAGGGATAGATTTTTTTCGTCAAGGTAAGCTTGCAATTCGCTGGAATTTCAAGTAAATTAGTCTTGCCACGCACCAGGATGGTAGGTATCATAGTACCGTATCTTAAGCTCATGATCACACACCTGTAAATAGTTTTTTTTTTTAATTATAAAGATGAATCTTCAATAAAATCACTCACTAAACTAAACTTTTAAACTGTGGTTTCCCAGACTGTCCCTATCCCCGTCTGGTAGCCACCTTCGGCAAGGAAGCGAGGAATTGCCCTCAATTTCACAAGCGGGGAAATTGAAAATAGCTTTCTTCTTTAGATATAATCACAAACGCAGCACTGAAAATTTGTATATTCTTTTTTGTAGGTATTTGTTGTTTATATTCACTTTTTTCGCTTTGTACATTAAAAACTTTATAAAAATAATTTGAAAATTATTAGCCAAACAAAACAAACAAATTGTGTTTCCCTTATTATTGTCCTCCCCGTTCGTTTAGAATAGGAGGTAAAAAATAAATTCCCCGGGAATTATCTCCCGGGCATTATTCAGAATCGGGCTGTATATGTTTTATTTTTCATTTGTGTAATAATTAGTATATAAAAACACCACAAATATACAAATTCCATGTAAAATTATATTTTTTTTTTTAAATTTCGTAGTTAAAACTTTTTATTGTTTATTTTTAAAGAACAATTTGTCGGCTTTTCTACTTTTTTAAAAATTTAAAAAAAAAATTATGTCAAAATAAATTTAAATTAAAAAAATAGTTCGACGAAAATTAAAAAAAAACAAAAGGGGAAAAGGCTTTCCTGAAAAAAATGTCAACTAATAATAAATTTTTTGTTATATAAAAAACCTTATATCCTTCGCCCCCCATAAATATTGTGAATTAACGCGCTTTCTATTATTATATTCACCACTTACGGCACCTACTTGTTAACGACGTTTTAGAGGCATTTAACTAGACATGCCGATTGACTCGACACTATACCGCAAAGTTACTGTCGACAACATTAAGGGGGACGGCAATAAAAGAAAAATGTAGATGACTGGAGCCTGGTGCCGAACATAGGATCTTCCGCCAAGGCCAGTCCCCAGTTATGAAGGAATATCAAAATTAAATAAAGTATTCAATTTGGCTTTGTGAAATAGATAACAATGTAGTTTTGCAGATATAATCATCAAATTTAAAAAAACGTCATTTTCTTAAATAGTAAATAATTTTCAGACGGAAATTAAAATGTGTTTTTAAATAAGAAAAAACAAGAGCTGAAACAGCTAATTGTTTTTTGTTTCAGTAAAGTGCATCATCGCTACACTATCTTGGATTATTCTACCATATACACCTATAAATCATCGTTTTCGCAACAAAGCTTACCATAAAAGAAAGAAAACGGATATATATCAGTCATGAGGACATTCCCATACATCTAAAATTCGCCAAGAAAATATCTTCATTTGGGACATTTTGGCCTTCTCATGTATCCCATTTCCAACTGTGACTATCATTGTAAAGTTTGGTAACAAAATCCTTTTCTTAACTTGGCGGTCCGACTTTTATTCCGCACTTTAGCCATAGTCCCTAAGGCTGGATTTACTTTGCTCTTCACTTTATATTTAATCATACAAGTTATTGTAAAAAGCAAAAAAAAAACACATGCTGAAACTCAATGAATTCCATATGATCGAATATTGGTTTTCAAAACTAAATAGGTTTTCGATCTTTTATCTTGTCAGTGTGACCATAGCTTAAACTGCCATGCAATTTGATACCTTTTGCACTTAACCAGTATTACATCAAGTGTTTGCTCTGAAACCCTGACGCATTACAAGAAATCCAACTGGTTGTTTGAGACGCCTCGGAAATGAAACGGAAAATTCATCGACAGGTGAGCAAAGTGAGAGAGAGAACCTTACAAAATGCCCAAGCAGGAAAATGTTAATACCCAACACATCCTCATGTGCGGACAAACCACAGACACTATTGCATGAATGGATGCCGAATTTCTTTCCCCAATGGACTTTTCGGAAACGACGGATAAACAAAGCCACACACACACATCGCATGTACATAAACGAACTATATATACTACATATGTTTGTACGTATTTCTTTCCTTCATTGAAATTGAGGTCTTCGTTTCATTTTCGTCTTCATTCGTAGCGTTTTTGGTTTTTTTGCTCAATGAATAATTTCGGGTGACAAGTAATGATGGGAAATGTGGCGCGATAAACGAGCAGGGGGAAGGCTGGTAAGAGGGTTGGTTGGTTGGCTGGCTGGCTGACATAGCGATGGGTAGTAGAAGAAGACATTACTTAACATTGGAATTCATTCATAAATTTGTATGCTGCCGTTCATGGTATGTGAGTTTGTGTGAAAACATTTCGTGTTTTTTTTTGGGGAAGTTCTCTGGTGTGCCTCTCTAGTGTGTGAAGGTTACTTGTTGTTGTTGCCATTATGATTAACATTTTAGTAGCAAGATTCTTGTTTTACTTTGTTGGTGTTATGTGTGCGCACCAAACGAAAAAACAAAAACAACTAAACTCGTGAGAAGACAATAATATCTAGTACCTGGGTGTCACATCTTTGCTTGCGCATTCTACGCATTGGGCTTGACTAAATCGATAACTTGAAACACGAAGCGTTTGCGACCATGTAAAATAACATTTTCATGATTTCAACGAGTTGTGTCTGCCTGCACAGAGGGGTCACCAGAAAAAAATAAAAGGTAAGACGACCGGTCTAGAGCACAGGAAATGCATAACAACATCAAGATGTGTGTAGGAAGGCGAGTGCAAGAGAGTATGTACGGGTGTGCGTATGTGTCTGCACAGGCAGATTTTTTTTTATGAAATTCATTCAAATCTGAGGGCAGCGCAGTGTTGCCAGCATAACACAAGGCCCAACTACACAAAATAAGTGTTGTTGGAAAAATTAATTTCAAAAATGTATAAAAAATTAAAAAAGTATCACATTTGTATATTATTTAAAAAAAAAAAAATATGTAGAAAGGGTATTCCCGCAAACAGATGCGTTGGTCCATTTAAGAAAATTTAATAAAGATGGTATTTTTCTCTTGAGAAAAATAATGCTTTTTTCATATTTGCTAATGTATAATAGAAGAACAAATTAATTTTTAAAGAGTTCACAAGTAAATAGGTAATAATATAACAAAAATTAGAAATTTTCGAAATGTGGAGTTAAGGCTTTTAGCTTCTGAACCATCCATATGTTAGAAAATATATCTAAGTCAGGAAAATGTAATATGTAAATTTCTAAAGACTGATATGACTTAATCGAAAACTACAGGCAGAGAATTTAGGTATTCAATGTGCAATAAGAACGAAAATATAGACTTCCTACAATGACGTACGGCATTTAGAGTATTTAGGAAAATATGTTGCTTAATTAGGAGTAAATAATAGATAGGTATTTCAAATTCTTATAATATTAACAAGAACGGATAACAAGTTTAATAACATTTTGTACACAATATAGGAAAAAAAAACTAAATCTCTTGTTTAAACTTTGAGCTCGCTTGTACGTATCTTTTAATTTGTTTAAAAAATCTATGGAGAGACAACCTTTGGTCAAGTCAATCTTAAAATTCTTACTTATCGTAAAGATATTAAACAGATTTTATGTAATCAAAAAATTAAACATTAAAATGTAGTTTATTTGCCGCAAGACTGCCAAAACTCAAAACATAACGTAGTTTTTCCTCAGCTTTGAAATTGTGTGACTGCGTCTCTTCTTGTACTTGTATTTTTTTTTTTTAAATAAAATTGTTTTCTATTTCCTTAATACCAGTTATGTAATCGAAGAGGTATTACAGTAATCCGTTTTGGTATGAAGTTGAATAAATAGCAGGAAAAAGTTTTATGTCCTTGCAACATAGAAAACATCATCCATTCCTACGATATTAAATCTGTACCTTTAAATGGCTGAGTTGTTTCTTAATCCTCAGTAAATCTAGATTATTTTTTATAGGCTTCGCTATCGAACATAACTACAGAAGAAGTTTAATATTTATCAAGGAGGCGTTTTCTTCTGAAGTGAAGATCGTTATAATTTTTTTTATAATTTAATATGCATTATTTAAATATTTTTTTTGACATGTATTTCTTTTAAGCAACTCCCTAAATAGGAATTGTATGAAAATTTGTTGTCAATGATGCAGATATATGTCGGTTAGAAAAATTGCGACAAAATGAATTCTTATATAAAAAAAATGATTTTTTTTATAAAATTAATATCTTTCCAATTTTGCAGGAATCTATATTCTAAATCACAGCCAATTAAATAAATGTATTTCTACTATTCCCTACGTCGTGGTCCACAATTACCTAAAAGCTATGTCCAAATATGGCCTTAGACCCATGGAACCCAAGGGAATTCTAAAATGTCCCATGTTAATCCTTTCTGAACCGCCAGTAGTTTCTTTTTTTTTTCAAATGAAAAATATTTTCCAGAATCGAATCTTGCAGTGCCGAATGTATGTTTCCTGGCCTGAGATATATGTACCCATTTCCTTTCGGTTACTATTTTTTGTTTTGAAGCGAAAATAAGAAATTATAAATATTCATTTGTGTATTCTAACTGCAGTTCTTAAAAATAACTGTTTCATCCATATGACAAATAACCAATCTTTATCACAAAAATCAAGTGATTTAAATAAAAACTACCTATGATGCCTGTTTTGCTGCAAAATTTGTATTTGCTTTTTAAACAAAGCAATACTAGTGGACACTTGTAGTTGCAAATCTTTATAGAAAAAAAGAACAATTTAATTAAAATTAACGGTTTTTAAATATTTTCGTTCGCTGCGCTGCATTCTTTCCGAACTAGTTAGTTCACTTTAAATAAAATCGTCAATAAATTACTGAACCTTAACATTGGATTGCTCTAACAAAAAATACCTTTAAAACTCTCCTTTATTATATTTGTTAACTCTTAATTTAAAATGTATTGTAAATTTTGTTAATTTTCACCCAAAATATAATTTATTAAATTTTATTTTTAACTTCTTTTTTTAATTGAAAAGAATTCAATACTTTACGACGCAAAAAAAATAAGTTTCTGAAATTTATAAAAAAAAAATTATTTTAATTTTGTTGCGAAATAAATATACAGTATAACCTGCTTATATGCATGTCCAAAATTGTTGGGCTTTTAATGCTTATGTAAAAAATCGGATACATGCATTAATGGTGCATATAAGAAATCTCTGTTATAAGCATCGGTCGTGCATATAAAAATCAATTCCATCAAAAATCACCTGTTGCACGGGCCAAAACCAATTGCATTGCGATATTAAAAATAAAACAGTGTATATGTTTATTCAAAAACAGATTTATTAAGAAATATGTGTATAAAAAAAAAACTAAAAAAAATTCATATTAAATTCTTAAAAATTATAAATTTTTTTAATTCATATTATGAGATCATAATTGTGGAAATTTGTACATGCATATATGCGAATGTTTTTATGATTTTTTTTTTAGATTTTTGTTTTAATTGTGATGCACTAAGGCGGGTAATGCATTTAAACGTAATGCATATACAAGAAAAAAGACTGAAGATTTTTAAATAGCGGGGGGAAATTGTTCAAGTTTGTCTGCTAATAAGCGAGAAATGCTTATAAGCGGCGTGCATATAAGCGGGAAATACTGTATTTGTAGATGTTTCATCTTAATTTTTGACTGTTTTTAAAGGATAGATTATCGTCGCTTTATTTTAGATATACATACAAGATGCAATCCACAAAAGTTTAATTAAAAACTTCAATATTATTATTATTATGAACAAATTTAACTAACCCCCATGCTTAATATAAGAATTTAATTCTTTTGTATACGCTGAACCAGGCGAATAAATAAATAAATATCCCTGTCGTATTTCGGACGACATTTAGTTAGCGGATTTAAGTCTAGCTTTAAAAAGTATACATTTCGGAAATTATATGAGCACTAACTAATAAGACAAGCTTATGATATTTTTAATATTTTGTAAAATAAGTTATTTTTTCACCAGAGCCGATGAAATTTAAGATTAGTCTTTGAATTATTACTACGAGAATATAACTTCCAATGGCACTGAACAGAAAAAGTTCACATAATTCCTAAATAATGAAACTGACTCTTTATTAGCTTAAACATTTTCAAGTCTTTCTTGCCTACACAATTTTGCATATAAATATGTAAATCTTAAGATGAGACACTTGGCAACACTAAGGGGCTGCCTGGCTGACTGCCTGCATTCACACATGTGTAACATATCATTTTCTACATATAATTCACACATTGTTGTTATTATTGTGATACGGCAGCCGAGTTACAAAAGTAATCAATGTGTGGAGGGAGGTAGGGAGTGATAAAGAGAGAGCGCGGACACGAGTAGGTGTGTTTCGGTGAATGAAAATTGTGTGCTACACATTAATAACATCAACAACAACAACAATAATTGCGTTATTCGCATTGGCAATGATGATTTTTCTTTTTCAGATCACTGACGTTCATATTTATAATTATTCACCTTGTAGAGCATCATAATACACTTTCACTACTGCATTTGCTTCTACGCTCAATCAAAATTCATATTAATTTAGTTTTTTCATCTTCGTTTTCCATGCCGCGTTATGATTTATTTGCGTTGTTTGTTGCAGCAGTTATGGCCAATTCTCGCTGTATCGCGCATTTGCGTAATTTGCTTTGTATTCACCTTCATGCACTTACACACGCACGCACGTTTTTGCAACGCTTTGGTTTTTCAGTCACGTACTTAATTCAATTTTTATTTTTTTTTTGTGTGTGTTATTTCTTATTCATTTTTCTTTTCTCAGATAGATATCCGCCGCTGATTCTTTTTTCTTAACAATTTTTGTTAACTTGAAATATTTTGTACACTTTTATTGCTGCTTCTTATGTTTTGTGTAATTACAATGAACGCGCTATCGAATAACACTCAACTTCCGGTAATGCTACATGTATGTTTGTATGTATGAACATATGTATGTAGGTTTTTGTCGAGTCTTCTCCTTTGGTTGTACAAAATGCCGACATTAGCACAAAAAAAATCGACACACGCACACACACTGACAATCTCTTTAGATTCTCTAGCTTTTAGTATACAAATTTACTAAAGCAACAACAAATAACGACAAGATACACAAAACGTTTGTGAAGCGACATCCGCTACGCACAACGAAATCGACAGACGGCTGAAAAGATACTGAAGAAGTAGTGTGGCCAACGTAGAATTGCCCACCAATTGTTTTGCCGCGATGTTGCCAGACGGTTTGTTGTGTTTGTGCCATGCAGAGTACGTAGACGAGTAAAACTGATGGAATGTAACGCCGTTAAATAAAAATAAGATTTCATTTTGGTGTGGTGAAAATTAATATGGAGTATCTGACAATAATGTCGCTAATGTAGATAAATATGTATTTGTAATTACATTTGTAGATAAATCAGATTGGTCAAATGTTGAATGATGGCATTATTCATAGTGCTTTTTTATTTTATATGTTTCATTAATTTGGAGCGTCGAACTCAAGATAATTTAATACGATATTATAGCAAATGCAAGACTCATTAAATATTGTTAGCAGTTAAGCGACAGTTTAATCATTGGCACAACAATATGTACAATGTCAAAACATAAACTTTACAAAAGTAAAGTTTCACTAACTGACATATTGAATTGACAGAAGCAAAAACGCCGCACAGAAGGCTAAATTTACGATCTGGGCGGCCAAAATTCGATTTCTCAAAAACCAATGTTTTTAATAATTACCGATTGCAGGGTAAAGAGAACAGAATGTTTTAATAGATTTATTTATTTTTTTATTCCATTTTGCTGACATTCGTTTTCTACACGCTGTCAAAGTTACTTGTTGCTAATTGTGCATTTTTTTATTTTGGTGAGTTAAGGTAAAGCTCAAATTTTAGCAGGCTATGGGAAGGTGTGTGTTAAGTTTAAAAATCCACTTAGCTAAATAAAATTATAATTCATACTCCTACTAGTTAAGCAGCATTGAAAAATATGGTATTTTTGTTAATTTCAATGTATACCAAAATTCGAACTGTGAACAATAAGTTATGCATCACCACTTTTCACCCCTTTAATCTTTGATTAAATATAATCCTAAACATCGTATTGTTCAGATGGAAAAATTTTTTTTGAGGGTTTTTTGGGTTTTGCGTTTTATAGCCATTTACCTACTGCGGAAGAATAGACCATAATTTCTGCGGTTTTACTGAACCACTTAAGTTGACATACAGGATGTCCTCTATCTCTCTATGCCGGCCGTTTTTTACAAAATAAAGTTTTTCAAATAACGGGTTTAACCGGTTTTTTGAGTTCGGTTTGTCGAAAACATAAAAAGTTAAAGATATCCCCAGTAGGAAGTATCGTCATACACGACTTTGTCGTCAACCCTGTCCTCAAGCCATAATGTGAAAAATGTATGAACTTGTCATCAAAACACTCGGTTGACGACAAGCTGACCGACAAAATACTAATGTTGTCGTGCATCAAACAAAAAAGTTCAATGTAACGGGACAATAACAACATAAAATTGAAAAGAGGAAAGTAGAAGTAAAAAATGTTTAGTTTGTTGTAAACAGCAGTGCGTGAAGGTTCATGTATCGCACGTTTTCAATTAAAATACTTCAATTTGTTATTTTAAATTATAAAGCACTGGTAACGACAATTTGACCAACATTGTCGGTTATAAGTTCGTGCACGATTGTGTGGGCGACATGTCGCTTATTAAGGCATCAAAGACAATTTGACCGACATTGTCGCTCATCAGGTCGTGAATGAGAAAGTGGACACTTGTATGAAAATTTCGTCAACGATTTGTATGGACGGTCTCCTACGTGTCATCAACGATTTACTATGGTCGTGCACCTATCCTTGAGGATGTCTTGCAGACACTTCCTACTGGGTTAAGTAAAAAATTACATACAAAATTGAATTTGTTTTCTCTTGAAATAATAACACTATGTCACAAAATTTCAAAAGTTTCTGTATCCGGGACATTTAATAATACAATTTAATGTAAAATTTCATGCTGAATTCAAATCTGCTCTCAGATATGTGGAAAGTAGAACAGTTTTTGAGATATGGTCAAATTTCCATTTTTAGTGTTTTGAAAAAAGGCAGGTCTACTAAAATGCTATTTTCTCTGGTTTTAGTTCACTGATGTTTGTAAACTGTGACGAAAATTAAAGATAATAAAATTATTTCTTTAAAAACCAAAGCTGTTTAAAATCCAATTATAAATGACAATGTTATGACACTTCAATGTTGGATTTTTGTAAAAATTTTAATGATTTTTCGCTGCCTTTAATTAAGTTTTTTTCCGTGTTTCCGTAAAAATTGCTCCGGTTTCTGACTATTACATGATAGAATAATATGTTACAAAAATTTTTTGCCCTTGGTTATCAAAATCTGTTGAAAAATAAATGCTACATTCACAATTAAGTACACATACCTCTTCTTGAGAGTAGTAGTAATTGTTGTTTTGCTTGCCCACCGAAACATAACTCAAGTTTTTTGTTAAAAATGGTTTATAAGCCTCTTACAACTTTTTAAAGCCGATAGACATCTAAACATTCTGACCATACGACTAGTTCTAGAATCAGTAAATTTGTATGGATGTTCCTATTATAACGTAGCTTTTTATCAAAACATTAAAATTTTTTTACACGTTTGTTACTAAGAACAACAATCGCATACGTAGAAGCGGGTATAATAGGGTGGGCCGATAAAAAAATTTTCGTCGGTCACAACCTATGGAGAAAGATAATTTTTAGACGAATTCCAAAAATAAAAAATATTTTTTGCCACGCCCCTTCACAACTCACGTTAAGTTTTTGTTTGCTGTGTTTCCATTTAAAATCCGATCGTAACGACATATCATTGTTTTTAGAATGATAACTGCTAAATTTCTTTCTTTGATCACTTTACTCCGAAGTCAATTTCTAAAAGTTTCTTCCGAAATCTCGGGTTTTTACTCCCCTAAGTCACAATTTTTTCTAAAAGATAAAATTGTTTTTTAAATTCCCTGAAATTTTGTCTTTTACAGTATATATTTTTATTCATAAACAAAAAAAGTAAAAGAGGTTTAAAAAAATCAATCCTTGTTACACTTAGTATATTTTATGAGGTCACAACTGATTCTTGGTGATTTCACAACTATTGTATGACGATCATAAATTAAGCACCTTCTTGCGATCGAACACTTAGGTTAGGAGATAACTAAATTAAAAGATTTTCATATGAATATCTACGGCTTCCCAGCCATTGGAAGGTGAGATCCCAACTATGTCTTAGGGATTTTACAACCATGTATTGTATAATTATTAAAAATTAAGTTCTTTTTTTGTGATTATATGCTTAGTTTAGGAGATATCGACAATTAAAAGTTTTTTTACATAAATACGGACGGCATCGCACCCATTTAAAGATGAGAGGAAACATTCAACTATCAGCATTTTGCAAACAAATTTTGGTATTACTTACTTATTTACTTACTTAACTGGCCCATTACGTTATTTTTGTTTTGTCCTCGTTGACCGCTAAAGCCATTTTTGCTGACTCCTTTTCTATGTGGCTCTTGTGGAATATGACATGTTGACATGTTGACACCAGCCTTTCTCATCACCTTTTCCATAACTATATTAAATAGTATACAGGAAAAGCTATCACACTGAGAGTGATCCTTACCAATCTTAACCGAAGATTTGGTGTTTTCTAAGGTACATCTGCAAAGTCGGATCAACCTTTGAGGAATACCAAACTCTAACATGGCCTTATATAGCCTATTCCTTATAGGAGAGTCGAAGGCAGCTTTGTATTCGACAAAGAGGTGGTAGGTGTCGATCTGCTTTTCATGAGTTTTTTTTTCCAGGATTTGTCGTAAGGTGAGCCATCGTAGATTAACCAGGTCTTAAGCCGCACTGATATGGTTCAATTAGTTTTTCTACAATTGGCTTTAGACGTTCTCGCAATATGCTTGAAATGACCTTGTACGCAATTGGTAATAGGCTTATTCCAGGGTAGTTCTTACATTCATTACGATATCCTTTCTTGTATATAGGACATATACAAACTGAGACTCCAATCCCCGGGCATGCTCTCATCTAGCCAGATGTTCTGATGCATGCTCCTAATCAGCTCCTTCCCGCCTGCCTTAAACAATTCAGCCTTGTTGTTTTCAAGATGGGATATTGCGACACGTTTCTCGCTCTGGCTCGGAGGTGGACAATTAACACCATCGTCATGGATTGGAGCGGGGTCCTCTGGGATCCGTCTCTCTCGTGGCATTGCGATATTCATCATCGTACCAGGCATTCTCTTGAGACGGCTTTGAGTACCCAAGTTCGCTTCACGCAGTTCGTTCTATGGTGTCGGCTATATGTTGCCACTGAGAGGTAATATTATCAGGGGTTGGAGCATTCCGTAGCAGTTGAGTTAGGTGGTTGGAGTAGGCTTCCGCTTTCTCTGTGGTTCGCAGTTTACCAGCTGTCGTTGTGCCTGGTAACGTACGTTTTTCGCCAAGCTTAGCCTTGTGCGTACCTTAACTGCGGTAAGGAAGTGATCGGACTCAATGTTCGCACTCCTGATGACTCGTACGTCCGATGCGTGCCTTCCATCGACTACCACGTGATCTATCTAATTCCTCGTCAATTGGTCTGGAGATAACCAAGTTGCCTTATGAGTATTTCTGTGGTCAAATCTAGAGCTATCATATTTCTTGCCGCAGAGAAATCAATCAGTCTGATGCCATTGTTCGACGTTTCGGTGTGCAGACTGAATTTTCCTATGGTAGGCTCAAATGCGGTCTCCCTGCCTATTTTAGCATTAAAATCGCCTAGTACAATTTTGATGTCATGGCTGGGGCTACGGTCATATACATTTTCTAGGCTCTCGTAGAACTCGTTTTTGTCCTCATCGCTTTTCCCTTTTGTCGGAACATGGACACATACATATAAGTGTTATGTGGAAAAACTTAGTTTTGACACTTATGCTGGCTATTCGTTTTCACACTGGGTTGAACCGTGTCGCACAAATCCACATTCATACCCGTGCTTGTCCGCATGGCCACTACAGCAAATGTCGCACGCTTTCATGAGCGAGCACCCTGTCCACCGGATTTCCTGTAAAGCGGTTATGTCAGCCTTGTATTCTGCGAGGATATCCGCCAGTTGGATGGAAGCGCCTGGTCTATACAGTGTTCTAACATTCTAGGTGCATATCCTCAAAACATGGTCCTTAATGCGTTTGTGGAGTTTGTCATAATTTTGGGGTGTCCGTTTTATTATTTTCTTACTTCTTTTCTCTGCATTATTTTAAACGTCGATGGCGGGTTGCAAGCCCAGCGCACCACGTCGCAGTTTTCTCCTCCTGCCGGGATTTTATTACAGCCGCCCATTCTGGGTCAGACGCTGACCAGGGTACCGCTCACTCTGAGCCGATGTGCCTGGGTTTTAGGTTTCGCCCCTCACAGTTAGCCGTGCTCTGACGGGTGCCAAAGGCACGTTTCCAGGCGTCATCACGTGAAGGTACTCCGTCCGCAGTAATACCACGAATACGGAGCTCTGAGAGTAGACAATTGACAAGGATCACTCTGGGTTTGCCAAGTTAAAACGATCAGAAGCTTTGCCTTGCATTGCATTGGGAAATTTCAAAAAGCTTCCTTTTAGAAGCTTTAAGGAGAAACAATCCTATAGGCCGACTTGCCTAGAAATAACCTGACAGTGTTCTGTTGAAATAATCCTTTTTGAAAAACCGGTTAACCGACATCAAAAAAACGGGTTAGACGGTTTTCGGTTTCGGCTTTGAACACTCTATATGCAATCTTATTGTTAATACAACGTATAGCGATTTGGGTGCAAATCAGCCTGATTTTTCTGAGATACATTAAGTACAAGGAATAGTACAATTAGCCAAATGGATTACGTAGGGTACAAATCTATCTATCTCAATCTGAGAATCTGAATTTTTAGTGGAAGTATCCATATTGTTGGCTAGAGAATTCGAAAAATATTCACATAACTGATTATAATTTGTAAACAATACCAGTGCGAGGAATTAAACTTGACACCTTCGGATTGCTAATCTACCTTTGAATAAATATCGATATTTGCGAAAAAGCTTATGTTAGCTCTCTTCTCAATAGAAAGGGAGAAATTTCTGGGATCCTAACAAAAGCGTTAGCTGCGAGTTAAATAAATAAACGTAAGTTCCAACTATTGACATAATTTGCTTTGTTTGACATAGAATCAGTACGCAAGCTATGTATTTTTCAAAATAAACATTTTATTTACTTATTTCATATATTAAATTTAATTTTCTAAAATTACTTTTTTAACAGAAGTCTATAATTAATCACTAAATGGAATACTGTTAAGCTGTAACCACTAGTTTGCCCAACTTTCTTAAAACTTAATTTCCCTTTGCACCCCATGAATGAGGTATGGGATAGCTTCTCGCGTTGTTGTGAATTAACACGCTTTCTATTTTTAGATTCACAACAAACGGCACCTACTTATTTATCGACGAATGCGAACGTCACTGTTTTGAGAAGCTCTTACTAGACACGACGATTGAATCGACGCTTAATACTGCATAGTTGCTGTCAACAACATTCGAGGGGAGCCGACAATGAAAGAAAATGTTATTTATTTTTTTCTTTTAAGAAGACTGGAGCCAGGTTTGAACCTGCGATCTCCCGCATGGTAGTCGCGTGTTCTAACCACTATGCCACGGCCGGTCCCACTGCCCAACTTTCGCTTGTTATATTAGTTTGCAACCCGGCGCTTACATGTGAACATGTCAAATGTACATATGCTATTCTAGGTGTGCACAACATACATATATTTACATGCACATAATGTAATGTAACACGCGAGCTACGCAACATAAATTCAACATGTATTCTTAATATACACACACTTTAACGAAATTGATGAATGGAGCAGTGGACGAACATGTGTGAACAAAGTCGATTTAACTTCGTAAACATTGTCGTCCACTTGAGCAGTAGACACCCAATGTCGGCGACACTGGACACTCGGCATTGTTTCATAACAAAAAGGATGTGTTTACACACCATGAACAGCGTCGCATGTTAAGCACATATATGATGGTCTCATTTCAAAATTTTACAAAATTTCATGATAAATTATTATATGAAATGTCTAATGCCAGGATTGGGTAGGGTAGGTATCAACTACCTCAGATGGTTCACATAACGGGGCTGATAGAGATTTTTTGTTTATATCACAAAAAGTCCATTTGCAAAAAGTCACATGCAACAGGAAGGGGTAGGTAGTTGAGGATCAATCCCAAAACTAAATAACTAGATTTTAGCTTATAGGCGCAAAGGACATATTTTTGTTTGATTGGGTTATATTGATTTTTCGCTTACTTCCTGTTTACATAAAAACCTAAATAAGAAACAATTCGAATAGCTTCGTCTTTCCAGCAAGATTTGATATGGTTTGGAAACCTTTTTTTCAATCGGAGTTTTAGTTACCCACTTCTGTGCCGCCCACCAGTTTCTTTGTCAAATACTTTCAGATTGTAATTTTAATTTTTGAACCGCAAAAAAATATTGCTAATATAATTATTTCAAAGCACTTTGTGGCAACAAAGTTTGTAATATGATACAACAAAATATTATGTTGTACCAGTATTAGACAAATTGATAATAAATTGGCCAGCTGGACATCTCGAACACGAGGTGAGGGGTATTAACAATCAGTTCACCGGACTTAAATTTCTGTTTGATCACTCCCCAGCCCAAACGGCTAAAGCTGGAATTGGAATGTAGGTTCCTTTTATGACGTAGGCGCGCAATTAAAAGGGATTTTTGGAAATTCGGACTATAAGGGGGTAAAATGGACGTGGCACCGCGCTATACAACTGGAATTTTGAAATAGCTATATCTCTTAAACCATTTTATGTACGAAGTCGATATTTGGTACGTATATCGGTCGTATAAGAAAAAATACTTTGTTTTTGTGGAAAGTGGACGATGCCACGCCCCTTTTAGAAAACCGTAATATGGGCCAAATAAGTGAACCGATTGCAATTATATTTTCATTGTTTGATACTGTCCATATGGCCTCTATCATAGGCTACATAGTTAGACAATGGGGCGTGGCACCGCAAACCGATATTTCAATCGATCATATCTCACGAGCCATTAGAGGTATAAAGATAAGATTTGCTACATATGTTATCGGTACAAGGAGGATTGCGTCTCACAGGGAAATGGGAGGTGCCACGCCCCTTTAGAAAAAATCGTTATCTCAGCGAAATTAATGGACCTATTGCAATACAATTTTCACTGTGTAGTACTATCCATAGGGCGTCTACCGGTACCGCCCACACAAACAAAAATTTAGATCGGTCATATTTCACGAGCCATGTAAGGTGTAAAGATGAGATTTCCTACATATGTAAATGGTACATGGGGGAATATGTCTCGCTGAGAAATGGGCGGTGTCACGCCCCTTTTGAAAAATTCTTATGTCGGTCGTATTAATAGACGATTATAATAACATTTTCGTAATCTATATATTTAAAATTGGTTACTGGCTGTAGATAGGATGATGACATTTGGGATGGTTGTTCCTATTCTTGAATAGAATGGATTTTTGAAAATTCGTTCTTTTAGGGATACAAATTACCAATAAGGGTAATGCTATAATCGCGGAAATTGATATGGAAATGCTCACTATCGAATTGGATTGAATACTATCGCCCAGACCAAACGGCTGATGATGTAAACATTATAATTTATGTGGGTTTGCTCCCTATAGAATTAGAACGAAGCAAGGACGGTTCTCAAAATTCTTACCTTTTAGGGGTTAAACAGGACGAAAAGGCATAAAACTGGTACTTAACAACTAAATGAATATTTTAGTTGTGCGATGTGAAGTAATTCTTCGAAATTCGTTTTTAAGTTGTAAAAACACCGAAAAGGGGATAAAACTGGTACTATCGCCCAGACCAAAATGCATAAAGGTATTATAGTATTGCTCCCTATAGAATATATTTAGGGGTAAAAAGGCCGAATAAGGATGAAACTGGTACCATCATCCAGACCAAACGACTAAAGCTATATTCGTATATAAGCATGCTTCCTATAAAATTAGAGGGGGTACCAGTCCATTTTAGTTGTGCGATACGAATGTATCTTTTGAAATTCATACTTTAAGGAATAAAAAGGGACTTAGTCGGTACAATCACTCGGACCAATGGGATAAAGCTACAATCACGTAAATGGGGTGTTCGTTCATCTTATGAAGCGTTTGCATTTTACTTGTATTGCTTAAATTCATAAGTAGGTTCGTTGTAAGTACGGGTTAAGCAACGCGAGAAAGCTAGTAACAATATAATTGAACTAACTACCTCCTGCAGTTTTCGGTGTGGAAGTTATGGCAAAAATATAATTTCCATATATGTGTTATTTTGTATGGGAGGAACCAGAAATGGTCGGCCTATATTCATTCCATAGTCAGAGTTTTAACTGGCGATAAACTTTGCAGATTTCAGAATACTTACAAAACGGACATGTGAGTAAATGTATAAAAGTAAATTTGGCCATTTGTATGGGTTACTCAATTTACAATCCCATAAGTTATGATCTTAACTTGTGTGTTTGTTTCGTTATAAATTTGGAAGTCCTATCAACAGAATACAACCTGACAAGGGGTCATTTCGTACCACCTCTTTCGTACCCCACCCCAACAAATAATCTGAAACACTTAAGTATTATTTGTACCATGTATTTTAAACTTACCGACCCTTTCAAACAAATGTTTTACATTTTGATCTGAATGTGTTTTTTATTGGTGAATCCCTGGTAACGCCAACTTTTTACGGAATGGACTCAATTGTGATGAAATAATTTGTCTCAAACCCACTTGTTGCTTTTCTACATATTTGACGAAAGTAGTGACTGATTCAGCCACCCCCGTATTCTACAGTTGCGTCGAAGCATATCATCATTCCATTGAAATGATTGTTTAAGAATTTTGAAAGAAATTCACTTGCTTCCCGCAGTATGTGAAATCTACGCTTCATTGTCAGGCAAACAAAGCAAGTAGTAAATGTAGCAGACCACCGCCAAATGTAGTCGAACAGACCACCTTAGCAGCCGGCAACGACGACGGCGCATCGGCATTAGAATTCTCAAGTGGTTGCACGTGGATGGGATGGATGATGCATTCCGGCTCCCTACACAACATGTGTCTAATTATCCAATGCGTTGAACTTCTGTCCACTGCTATTTTTGGACGACGTCTGCCGTTGCCGTCTGTTACGGTTGAGGTAGCGAGTCACCCGGACGTAACGAGAGAGCGTGGGAAGCTGATTGTTGACGTGATCCAACGTTGGAATGAATGAATTGTTTTGTTTGCGGTGGTTCCAACGTAGTAGTAGGGTTGACACTTGACCGATACCTGAGACCAACGTCGCATGACAAAAGTTTGTGGGGG
The DNA here is from genome assembly GCA_964034835.1 of Muscina levida. NCBI lineage: Eukaryota > Metazoa > Arthropoda > Insecta > Diptera > Muscidae > Muscina > Muscina levida. Next base: position 79,281,002 of record OZ035883.1, read on the forward strand.
CCACTTTACGAGCGCAATTCATAATTAACGTGTTTCGTAGTAAAGCCTCTGATTTCTCTGCGTTTTCCATTCATAATAGGTAAATACAAGATGTTTATGTAGATCAAAAGATTACATTTACTAAATGTTGTCAACGAGGGGGATTATGCGTATTTTGTTTATGAATGAATGAACGAGTAGAGTGGCTAACATATCTGGGAGTACAAAAGCACGACTGACCATCCTACACAATCGCTTGATCACTAAAATAGTTACTCGTAGAAGTAATTTATTGTCAAAACATTAACTGTTTCGGAAGTTATGTAAAATGTTCATTTAGTAATGACAACATTTACTTCATTTAATGGAGATGTATTTCCATTACCAAATGCAAAAATTACGACAAGTCGCCAACAAACAATAAAGTATAAAGGGAGATTTGTTTGCAAGAGTCGTAATGCGCCATGCACACTGTGTTGGGCTGTATTGTATAACACGTCCCACCAAACACAAGCTATATCTAAAAGGGTTGTAAATAGTTACAGTGTAATTTTTATACCATCACCCGTAGGGATGAAGGTATATATCATTTGATACGACCCAAAAGTGTAACACATAGAAGGAGTCACTTTAGACCCTAGGTTTCTTTGAACCAAATTCGATTCATGACTTTTTAAGTCGTTTGAGCCATGTCCGTCTGTCTGTCTGTCTGTCGGGTGGCTGTCCGGCTGGTTCGCACGATAACTTTCGAAAGACGTAACCAAATGTTTTGAAATTTTGCACGAGTTATTATTTTCTCAAAACTACTTACGGTATTGCAAATGGGCTACATGGCCCCGCCCCTTCTGGTACCTCCCATACAAATACATCATTCCGCCCACTTTAGAAATCGAGTATTAATATCAATAAATTAAACGTGATCGTACCCAAATTCTATTTTGAGTAAAGCTATAACAAGATAAAGTTTTAGAGAAAAAAATTGGAAGTCTATTCACGCCACATCTGGTACCTCCCATACACATCTGGTACCGCCCACTTTAGAAATCGATTAATATTATTAAAAGACCTAACGCGATCGTGCCCAAATTCTGTATTTGGTAAAGTTTAAGCAGGATAAAGTTTTGGAGAAAAAATCTGGAAGTCTAGACACGCCCCTTCTGGTACCTCCCATACAAATGTACCACTCCGCCCACTTTAGAAATAGGGTAATAATATCAATACACTCGACACGATCGTGCCCAAATTCTGTATTTTGTTATATTATAACAGGACAAAGTTTTGGAGAAAAAATTGGAAGTCTAGACACGCCCCTTATGGTACCTCCCATACAAATGTACCTTTCCGCCCACTTTTGGGATGTAGTAATAATATCAGTACACCCAACGCAATCGTGCGCAAATTCTGTATTTAGTAAAGCTATAACAGGATAAAGTTATGGAGAATAAATCTGGAGCCTAAACACACCCCTTCACGTACCTCCCATATAAATGTACCACTCCGCCCAATTTCGAAATCGAGTAATAATATCAATAAAATAAGGGTAAATGTAAGTCGGGTTGCCCGACTGAAACTTTCTAACTGGTTTTAATTACAAATTCAATAACTCAAGACTTAAACAATATATTATATTGGGTGATGGTATTTATCAGTCAGTTTAACTGACTGAAATTTCTGTACTGGTTCAAATTGTTTTTGCTAAAGTTATAATTTATAGTAATACATTAGGGTGGCAATGAAAATTCATATCAAAAATATATTTATACCATCACCCTTAGGGATGAGGGTATATATCATTTGATACGACCCAAAAGTGTAACACATAGAAGGAGTCACTTTAGACCCTAGGTTTCTTTGAACCAAATTCGATTCATGACTTTTTAAGTCGTTTGAGCCATGTCCGTCTGTCTGTCTGTCTGTCTGTCTGGTGGCTGTCCGGCTGGTTCGCACGATAACTTTCGAAAGACGCAACCAAATGTTTTGAAATTTTGCAGGAGTTATTATTTTCTCAAAACTACTTACGGTATTGCAAATGGGCTACATGGCCCCGCCCCTTCTGGTACCTCCCATACAAATACATCATTCCGCCCACTTTAGAAATCGAGTAATAATATCAATACACCCTACGGGATCGTCCCCAAATTCTATATTTAGTAAAGCTATAACAGGATAAAGTTTTGGAAAAAATTTTGAAAGCCTAGCCACGCCCCTTCTGGTACCTCCCATACAAATCTACCTTTCCGCCCACTATAGAGATGGTGAAAAAATATCAATCAATCAATCAATAAATCAAACGTGATCGGAACCAAATTCTCTTTTTAGTAAAGCTATAACAGGATAAACTTTGGAGAAAAAATTGGAAGTCTATCCACGCCCCATCTGGTACCTCCCATACACATCTGGTACCGCCCACTTTAGAAATCGATTAATATTATTAAGAGACCTAACGCGATCGTGCCCAAATTCTGTATTTGGTAAAGTTTAAGCAGGATAAAGTTTTGGAGAAAAAATGTGGAAGTCTAGATACGCCCCTTCTGGTACCTCCCATACAAATGTACCACTCCGCCCACTTTAGAAATAAGGTAATAATATCAATACACTCGACACGATCGTGCCCAAATTCTGTATTTTGTTATGTTATAACAGGACAAAGTTTTGGAGAACAAATTGGAAGTCTAGCGACGCCCCTTATAGTACCTCCCATACAAATGTACCTTTCCGCCCACTTTTGGGATGTAGTAATAATATCAGCACACCCAACGCAATCGTGCTCAAATTCTGTAATTAGTAAAGCTATAACAGGATAAAGTTATGGAGAATAAATCTGGAAGCCTAACCACACCCCTTCTCGTACCTCCCATACAAATGTACCATTCCGCCCACTTTCGAAATCGAGTAATAATATCAATATAATAGAAAATTATTTATTTTACTGAGGGTAAGGGTAAATGTAAGTCGGGTTGCCCGACTGAAACTTTCTAACTGGTTTTAATTACAAATCGGTTAATTTCAATAACACAAGACTTAAACAATATCTTATATTGGGTGATGGTATTTATCAGTCAGTTTAACTGACTGAAATTTCTGTACTGGTTTTCTCAAATTTGGACCGTAATAGGACAAAAACTATTATGTGTATTATTTTTGAGGCAATGCGGACAACTCTTAGATGTGGAGCTTTTTTTTTAGTGTCGATCTGTAAATCTTGGATCTTCTCCAGAATTTCTCGTAATTTGAATATCTACTCAGTTGTTGATTTGTGAAATCTAAGAATATATTGATTAGGTCTAATTGAGCACTCAGCAAAGGGCGGGAATGTTTGTGTGGCATCGTGTGTTGCGAATATGTACAATCGCACTGTTAATAGGTTTGATTTAAATAATTTGAGTATTTTAACTACCCAGTAGGAAGTGTCTGCAAGACATCCTCAAGGATAGGTGCATGACAATAGTAAATCGTTGATGACATTTAAGGGACTGCCCATACAAATCGTCGACGAAATTTTCATACAAGTGTCCGCTTTGTCATGCACGACAATGTCGGTCAGATTTTCGTTGATTCTTATACAAGCGACCTGTCGCCCACCCAATCATGCTCGACCTGATGGGTGACAATGTCGGTCAAATTGTTGTTGAAGCCTATATAAGCGACACGTCGCCCACACAATAACGCACGACCTAATGGGTGAAAATTTCGATCAAATTGTCGTTGATGCCTATGTATGCCTTGAATTGTCATTCAAGCCATATTAGTATGACTTTGTATATACATTGGTGGTATTTTTAAAGATGGTTGTTTTTAAGCTTTTTGTTAGTATGACGAATTGTTAATACTTCTGGAAAACTACTGAACAAGAGAGAAGTGAAGGATATACACTTTTATATTGCATTCACCTTCATTTGAGATTTAAAACTATAAAATTGGTGATGTTGACTCGTCCGTTTAATAAACTAGAATTTTTTTACATCAGATTCCCTTTTTTTGTTCCCACTATCGTAGCAACACATTTTTTTTCCTTTGATTTTGTTGAATGTATGTATTTATATAATAAATACAGAATTTGGGCACGATCGCGTGGGCGGAATGGTACATTTGTATGGGAGGTACTAGAAGGGGCTGAGCCATGTAGCCCATTTGCAATACCGTAAGCAGTTTTGGGAAAATATTAACTCGTGCAAAATTTCAAAATATTTGGTTGCGTCTTTCGAAAGTAATTGTGCGCACCAGCCGGACAGCCAGACAGACTTTAAAAGTCGTGAATCGAATTTGGTTCAAAGAAACCTAGGGTCTAAACTAATTCCTTTAATGTGTTACACTTTTGGGCCGTATCAAATGATATATACCCTTCTACCCGTAGGGTGAGGGTATAAAAAAACCGTGTAAAAACAGGATTAGGTGTACCATAATATGTACACTATTACAAAAATAATCGAGATTTTTTTCTCTTAGAGTTAAAGTAATTTTTAGAAAATTTATAAATTTTTTTAAAAATGTTTCTTTTACGAAACAAAAAAAAAACGATTCTATTACGAATAATGGGTTCCTTTCGAGTTGCAAACTCCATAAATCATTTATATTTTTAAGTTTTTCCTTTTTTTCTTATTCTCTTCTGAGGTATTGAAGATTTTTCTTCAATTTTCACATAGCGTGAAACTATTTAATTTTATTATTTTGTATATCCGTGAATGACAATATTTGGTTTTCAGAATAAAAAAACATTTATGAAAAATATGATAAACATTTTCAGAGACTACTTGGTTGAAACCAATTTTACTCCGAACACACGCCTCGTCACATGGTTTGTCGGGTTATGGAAGATCTGTATTGCATATCATTGATTTCCAAATTAAATTTTAAAAATTATTGCCCTGCAAAGCAAAAATAACCCAAAGATTGTTATGAATTACCAATTACTTATTTAAATGAAAAAAATTAAATAATCAAATTTGTATCGCTTAAACGATTGGTAAAATAATAGCTTTTACGATATGTTAGCGAATGTTCACCAGCGATTCGATAATGTAATCTTTTTCAAATGGTTTTAGAATTCTTTGGGTTTTAAGATAAGTAAACGAATCGCTTTATTGAATCGTTTATAAATGTTCACCAGTAATTCTATAATGTTATCATTTTTGTTTTAGAATCGCTTTAGCGAATTGCCAACGAATCGTTAGGGAATCACCCCTCGCCACATGTTTTATCGGCTATATTTAATAATTTAATCAAAATATGAATTTATAAACAAAATGCTCAGGTAGAATATTAATGGTCAAATTCAAGTATTGATGTTGAACATCTTCGGCTGATATCTATGTCGCATGTAAATGTTTGACATAATATAGATATATATACAGCTGTACACGAAACGCGTCATCATAGCCCGTGACACCGAATTGGCTATAATACCAACAATAATAAAAACGTTTCTGATCGTTTGGCCAAATTTGGTGTATCATTATTATATATTTTAAAATTAAAAAAAAAAAACAATATTCCCTTTTTATTTTTGTGAAGAAAGGTATACAAAGTTTTAGTCTACCTTATGTACAATATCTAGTATTAAATGTGTATTATACAGTAAACATTTTAATTTTGATCATGATAGGAGTTTGGTAAAAACAAACATTTATTATACATACTACACATCATGTTCAATCGGAAAATCATATTCAAATTTGTGTTTAAATTTTGACGAATAAAGCTCTAATAAAATATTATAAGCGCCTCGGTCTTCTGCGCTTCTTCTCCAATCACCAAGTTCTGTAATATTTTCAGTAACCTGGTCTTTCCAACGAAGTTTTGGCCCGCTTCTGCGCCGTCCATCGAGTTCAATGTCGAAAACTTCGAGCTGGTGCATTTTCGTCCATGCGTACAACATGACCTAGCCAACGAAACCGTTGCACCTGAATGACCACGTCAATGTCAGTGTACAGCTTGTACAGCTCATGACACATACGACGCCGATACTCTCCGTTATCGATGATGGGCCCATATATTTTACGGAGTATTTTTCTCCCGAATACTGCCAGAACCGATTCATCAGCTTGTGTCATAACCCAGGATTCTGAACCGTACATCAAGACAGGTAGAACCAGTATCTGGTAAGCTGGATTTTTGTTCTTCGAGAGAGAGAGAGAGAGAGCTCTGTCATTAAATCGCTTGCTTAGTCCATAGTAGCATTTATTAGCAAGCAGGATTCTTCTCCGGATTTCGAGGCTGACATTAATTGTTTTGTTGATGGCGTTTGTTTGTTGATAAAATTATCTTCCACCACGAAATTATAGTTGTCAACGTTCACGTTCAGTTTCCCAAACGAGTAGATACTTTGTTCGTTAAATCTAATAACTTCGTTTTGTCCTCGTTCACCGTTAGACCCATTTTCGCTGATTCCTTCTGTATTCCTGAGAAGGCTGCAGTCACATCCCACAGTTTTCGATCGTTGATGTCTACGTCATCAGCATATGCGACTAGAAAGTGGGGTTTTGTTAAATATCGTGCCACTCGTGTTTACTGTAGCTTTCCTCATTATCATCTCCATCACTATGTTGAAGAGGTCACACGATAGGCCGTCGCCTTGTTTTATGCCTCGTCTTGGGTCTTTTCCACGATTTGCCGATGTGTGAATATCTGGTCAGTTGTTGATTTACCAGGTCTCAAGCCAGACTGATATGGCCCGATCAGATTGGACAACACAGGCTTTAGTCTTTCACATAGCTCATTCGACAGGACCTTATATGCGATGGGTAAAAGGCTGATCCCGCGGTAGTTGGAGCACACACTTGGATCAACTTTTAAGCCAAACCGTGCGCAGGAGCTGGTGCATGCTCGTTATCAGCTCCTCGCCACCGGACTTGAAGAGCTCTGCCGAGAGTCCGTCGTCACCGGCTGCTTTATTATTTTGCAGCCCCGATATTGCTCTTCTTACCTTGGCTTTACTTGGTGGTGGGCATTCTAAGCCTTCGCACAGTGGTCGAAATCATTGATCTGACGGCATTTAAGTCAAATTTTAAAACTTTAAAATCAATAAATGTTTTACATTGTATCGATAACCGATACTCCACTGAGCAAATTTAAGTTTTTATATTTGTTTTGCTTTCAATATTCGCACAGCTATTATCTGTCAAATATACCATAAGTTGCAGCAAGTGCATTGAAAGAATTTGGCGTCAAATTCCTCAGTGCGTGGTTTTTGGCAATATCAAATCATTTGATTAATAATTTCATAAACTAAGGTTTTTATTTAAAGTAGAAGGTATGTATTCACTAAAAAAAATATGTTTGTGATCTGTGATTATTTAGTTTAATAGAAATACGTTGTAGAAGTTAACATTGGTGATAGCAGATTTGAAGTGTTATATACTAAAGTTTGGTGGAGTGCATCTTTTGGGATTCGATCGGATTCGGTCTAAATATGGTTTTGTTTAATTATTTGGTTATTTGTTGTTGTGAAACGTCCAAAATGATCTGCCCGTTCTTGCTCGTTTATTGTTTAATTAATTTTTTAGGCATAATGAATGTTTCCAAACGCACACTTTTTTTGATTTGGCATAATAAAAATGTCCTTACTAAAAAATGTTCAGCTGTGAAGGCCCACGTATTTAATAATAGACCAATCGCACCATAATGAGGAGCAGTACCGAGAAATAAAAAAGGGGCCCCCCATGTGTTGGTACTAGAGTGTTCAAATACCTCCTTTTTTTAGAAACCCGGTTTCCGAGTTATTCGAAAAATAAATTTTTTAGAAAAATCGGATTTCGAATACAGCATTTGAAAGAAAACCGGTTTAACCGGTTTTTTTTCGGTTTTTTCCAAAAAAGTTAAAAATATTTATAAAAGAAAATAATTTGGTTTAAAAAAAGGCATTTATTTAGTATGTATATCAATACACCCAATGCGATCGTGCCCAAATCCTACATTTAGTAAAACTATAGCAGGACAAAGTTCTGGAGAAAAAACTGGAAGTCTAGCTACGCCCCATCTGGTACCTCCCATACCCATCAGGTACCACCCACTTTAGAAATCGATTAATATTATTAATAGATCCAACGGGATCGTGACCAAATTCTGTTTTTAGTAGGGCTCAAACAGGATACAATTTTAATGAACCAATTTGGAAGCCTAGCCACGTACCTACTGGTACCTCCCATACAAATGCACCATTCCGCCCACTTCAGAGATGGAGTAGTAATATCAATACACCCAACGTGATCGTGTCCAAATTCTGTATTTAGTAAAGCTAAATCAGGATAAAGTTGTTAAGTCTAGCCACGCCCCTTCTGAGACCTCGCATACAAATGTACTATTTCGCCCACTTCAGAGATGGAGTAGTAATATCAATACACCCAACGTGATCGTGCCAAAATTTTGTATTTATTAAAGCTAAATCAGGATAAAGTTTTGAAGAAAAAAACTTTAAGTCTGTCCACGACCCTTCTGGTACCTCCTATACAAATTTACCACTTCGCCCACTTTAGAAATCGAGTAATGATATCAATATACTAGAAAATTGACTTTTGAGTCAATTCTTCTGTTACGTTTATTGTGGAAGTAGGATTTATTGACAAAAGAGCGTTAGAAGAATGTTGGGCTTTTCTGTCCTTTTATTAAATCTATCGAAATAGTTGAAATCATCATATAGGCTTGTGTCTTTGCAATTTGTTTTCACTGGTGGATTTTGGATGTTATTTATTGTCTTATTTAAATCGTTGCAAATACTACCATTAGGAGCTTCCCCCATCTCACAATCTGAACTGCAGGATAAAGTTTTTTAA